>CM039522.1:1663262-1747024 GCA_022433055.1 Begonia peltatifolia
TAACAACATAAAACATATTCACGCAACACATCATGAGCAACAAACAAAATGACCCAATACACGACCCAAAACAACTTGGAGGCGTCTAGTGTATACAATATGAAATATAATGCATGCGTAAAATAAACATGTAAAACTAACATACATATAGTGTAAAAACTTTCATGTTATTAGACATGACATGTTGGGTTTTATAGGTGACATGTCACTTAATAAGGTTTTTAAAAACCAATATACATATGAAGTTAAAGATGTTAAACGAGCGAGTCGAGCCTGCCGAGCCTAACGAGCCTGCCGAGCTTAACGAGCCGACCTTAAAAAATTTCTGACCTGAGCTGGCTCGCGAGCCGCGAGCCTAACGAGTCGAGCCGAACCAGCTCAACTAGCGTAACGAGTCGTTGTGTTGCTGAGCGGTCTGATTCTCAGCAACGATCTGATGACCGTTGCTCAGAATCTCAGCTTCTCATTAACGGTCATCACCGTTCTTTGACACTTTAGTGTGAGAGAAGAAAAAAAATCGAGGGGAAAAAGATTGCTGAACTGAGGGGCAGAAAGTCGACCGAACTGCTGAAGAGAGTACAGTCGACGGAAAGAGTTCAGCGATTTGGGCAATCACCCAGCGACGATGGGCGATTTATCGCCTAGCGCTCGAATGATCGATCGCCCAGTGATCAGAGAGATGGGCGATCTAGCGCTCGGATGATCAATCGCCCAATGATCAGAGAGATGGGCGATCGATCGCCCAGCTCTCCCGACCCCGACGACGATCAAAGATGCTCGAAGGCCCGAGCTTTTGGACTCTGCGCTTCCATCGGAAACATCGAAAAGCTCGCCCAGCTTTGCCCATCGTCGCAGGGCAATGATCACTCAACGCTTGAACGATCGATCGCCCAACTATCCCAACTCCGAAGACGATCGAAGATGTTCAAGGGCCTGAGCTTCTGGATGTTGCGCTTCCATTGGAGACGTCAGAAATCTGGCTCAGCTTCGCCCATCGTCGGAAAGCTCAGTACCGAGCTAGGCATGATCGAGCCTGTTCGCGAGCACGGATTGTCGAGCTCAACTCGACTCGTCTGTGTAACTCGAGTCAAACCCGCTCGCTACAGTACCGAGCCGAGCTGGCGAGCCAACCCGCTCATTTAACAACACTATATGAAGTACACTAAAGAACCCACTACATCTACGATGGTTGGCATTCTTACCCACAAGTAAGACACTCTTGGGAACTACTTCGAAGTCAATGAAATTGTTTGAACTTAAAATAAGACCAACATTAATATCTTATCTAAAATACAAGAAATAATAGATGGGCCATAACCAGGAATATGAACCTGAGCCAAAATGAATCGTTAATAGGTCGCAATGAAACCCCAACCAAACTTGTCGAAGTGGCACAAAAGAGCCTAGCAACGGGACTTAAGAATGCCAATGTTGGGACGCCAAAGCACTGATGCAATGGCATGGTTCAACCTAGGGAGCACTATGGCACCTCTTGAGCGACAATGTCGCGATTTAAAGAGCAAATTTTGCAGCATGGCATACATTTTGATATGCACCAAATATTAAAGTTCTGGCGCTGCTTAGTTGATGTAATTTGTGTGTGCACACTAGACAATGCAAAGCGCCTTTACACCAAGGTGCGACATGTGTTGTGCGCACACTAGACGATGCAGAACACATGGTCGCAAAATACCTCACTTCTAAGTTGTGGCTTAAATCGCGTTTTGTGACTTCTGAGTGAAAAAATCTGGTATTTAAGCAATTTACTTTAGAAATCGCCACAAAGTTTATACCACATATGTTGATTTCAGCGAACGTTTTCAATTTTTCAAAATAGTTAACAAATCCAAATGAAAAAATACAAAAAACCAAAAGAAAACTAATGAACGCTAGCTAGAATTGACTCGCTCTTAAAGATTGTTCTAAGAACCTGTAACGACCTTTTCCCAGTAAGATATTGTCCCCTTTTAGGATTGGGTCGTAGCCTAATATCCTCTTCTCACGGATTTGTTTGGCGAAAACTTCTCAGTCGATCACTCAACATGGTACTGCTCTATCTGGAATACTTTTAACTTCAGAATTCTTATGGGATCCGTTGTCAATTGTGCTACAAAACGCGTCTTACTATCTTGAGAGTGTTTCTTTACATATGTTTCATTTCCATATATCTTGCTAAGTGATGTGATATTGTGACGACTCCCTTTTCCACGACCTGGGATTTGCTTATATTCGAGTCCGGGATTTGCTTACACTCGGCTTAGTTCCCGAAGTTTGCCTCGCAACCCGAGGTTTGCCCCACAGCCGTACTCATACGTACACATTTGGATCATCACAATCATCTTCCCTCGGGAGCCCAACGTCCTCGTTAGCCACATTTTCGATTGGTTATAGACTCTGATACCGTTTGTAATGACCCATTTTTCAGTATGATATTGTCCGCTCTAGGATTGGGTCGTAACCCAATATCCTCATTTCACTGATTTGTTTAGCGAGAACTTCCCAGTCAGTCACCTAACATGGTACTACTCCTACCGGAGCATTTTTAACTTCGGAATTCTTATGAGATCCGTTACCAATTATGCTCTAAAAACATCTTACTATCTTGGGAGGGTTGCCTTATATATGTTTTATTTTCATATACTTCTCCAAACAATGTAGAATTGTAACGACCCTCTTTTCCACGACCCAGGATTTGCCTACACTCGGTTAAGTTCCCGAAGTTTGTCCCGCAACTAAAGGTTTACCCCACAGCTATACTCATACGTAGACATTCGAATTATGGCTCTTCACGCTCAATTCTGTTTCCCATTGTCTTTCTTCCTTCCTCTCGCACGGAGGCATAAGAGAGGAATTCCTCCCTTTAAAGTAAAATTTTATTTTATTTAATATAAATATTATATTATATATTAAATAAAATGTTAAATTCTGATCAGTACTTTATCAAAGGTGATTCTTACTTACATAATGCAAATTTGGATTTTTAGCTGCATGATAACTCTTAGAAATTTACCAATTTGACCTTATGATAAAAAATTCATTCATAGTCAAACGTTAATAGATTACAATAATTCGAATCAACACGGAACAATTTGATCTCAAATATTACAAAAAATTATTCAAAAATTTTAATTAATAAAAAATAACAAATTTTACAACATCGAACATAATTTTTACCGCTTTTTTCAAACGAATGTCATATTTAACGAGAGACCGTAGCTTAGATTTTGTTTCCTACTAAGAGTCTTTCAAAAGACAACCATAAGATTGTTTATAGGCCAAAGCGTATAATATTTCTTCAAATGTGTAAAATCTCATCCAAGAACAGAATTCTTCTTCCCCTTTTTATTCTCTTTTATTTCAACAAAATGGCCACTCATTCGAGGTTTGACATAGTCCATTCCAGGCGTGAAATTACTCAACTTATAGTGGCATTAAACTTTTCCCATGATTAAGTTTTGAAGTCAAAATAACAATGACTTCATTGATTTCTACCAATGAAACCTTTATGTTCTTCTCTTAGAGAGAGAGAGAGAGAGAGAGAGAGAGAGAGAGAGAACCATGAAGGTGCATGATTAACGTGATGAAAGAAACCTTTATAGGGTGCTGTCATTTTACAACTTCCAAACTTGCAAGAAGCTCATGACTTTTTCAGAAGCTACGTGATGTTCTTCAACTTCAGCTACTTCTCCTTCTCTTAGTACCTACTTACTTTATATTTGTCTTACGTAGTACATATATAGTGTAACATGTGGAGTCTCGTATCGTTAGTATAATACGATTGTTCTCTTTATGCCGAAAGTTGCACAGATTTGTTTTTAAATATTACAAAAATGCATTGTGTTGGAAGAATGTAGCATTATTGGTAAATAAACATCTATTATTTCATTATAAATGAAATTTTAATAGAACAACAATATAAAAGCTAACAACTCTTTTAATTTAAAAATTAGTGATTATTTTGTAAATTAAAATTAACAAGTTGTGATGGTATTAATAAGAGCAGTAAGATCATGCATGTGTCTGTTAATTGATGAATATGTCATCATGCAATAATAAAGTCTTCACACATTTCCATAAGACTTAGGGTTTGTTTTTGTTGTTTTATGAAGCATTAGGACAAAATTAGAACCCACCCTCCTACGAGAACAATGTGTTTGACACAAATATTAAGATGTGATCATCTATCGTCACCATTTTGGCCATTTTCATCAATTATTAATTTTATAGCCAGATTAATAAATTATTAATTGATTATTGTGATATATTCGACTTAATATATTGGTCAATTATTATTATATAAAGTGAATGATAAAAATAAAAATCAAGTAGTTTGTAATAAATTACATTATCATTAAATCTTTACTTAATTCTTAGAATATTGATTCTTATAATATTAAGGGCAATTTATTTCCAAACTTAGAGGTAATTCAAACTTGAATTTTTTTAACTTATGAGATCTTGAATTTTAGGCCATGTGCAAAACAAATCTTATTGTTACATAATCGGGTAAAATCATCATGCCACATTCACATGATGTTTAATTTTCTGACCCAAACTGAACCTGGACTCGAGTCGTCACATGTTCTAAATACATTATCACGATCTTTAAAATCGTGATAAAAATAAACTATTTGAACGCTTTTATTGATAATATTCTACCTCGTACAACTCAATCTAAGCGAATCAAGAAAGTTTTATTGTTGCGAGTCTTCGGATCATATACATAATTCATTGAAGAATGTTCATTCTCTACAAAAATCTTGTTTTCATTGTTTTTCTTCAATAATGGCTATTGCTCTTGCACCCAATACTCTAAACAAAGATGGATTCGAGAAGGTTGGGTGCCCATTGAAGGTCTCCAAGGTTCGCTTAAAGCTCAAAACTCATTGAGGGTTTCAAACTATGGTTATGGGGTTTATTGCAAAAGTGGATCGCATTTGTGCTACTGTCGAAGACTTCGATGACAAAATTGAAGGAAATTAATTTTGAGATGTAAGATTATTTCATCTATGCTCTTGATTATTGGAAGGGAGAATGCTTGTGTGTAAATGATGACTCATGCAACTTGAAATTGGATTCATGTTTAGGTTTAAGTTATACAATTACGTGCAATTTATGTAAAGATTTTAGTAGATGCTATGGTAGTAAGTTTGTTCTACTCATAGTGCAAATTTTTCAAAAGAAATTTGAGGTGTCAACTATGAATTACCTCTAAGTTCATGAAATATATATTTTACCATAAAATTTACTATAATATATTGATCTCAAAATCATAAATTGTTGAGTTTATATAACTTTAGTCATTCACACTTCTTCACATGTGTACTTGTAGAGTAATTTGGGCTTCACCAAAAGTTTGTTTTATTTGTCCTTCCTAAGAATATGTTGAATTTTTGAAAAGACAATTTTTGACAAAGCAACAATTCAAAATACTTTAATAAATTACTTACAATTTCGAAAGTTTGAGATAATGTTGCTTCGCTAATTGTAAGATACTAGAGTTTATTTTTCAAATTCAAATCACGACCCTAATCTCCAATTTTTCTCACTAAAATCACCAAAAATCTGATTTGAATATTCTCAAACAACCAAGCGGGCAATACTTTTATCTAGAAATCCAATTTTGGATCAGATTTGGTGATTTTCAGCTTAGAAAATTCGATTTGAACTCTAATTTAGGGGAGGGGGTGTTCCTATAAAAGAATTTCTTCAAAGCTCTCTCAAGTTCCAAGAGTTCTTATCTTACTTCACTTGGCCTTTGACCACCACTCACCGTCTCAACACAACTGCGGTCCCCCAAGAACTCTGATTGAGCCTCTGACAAAACTCCTCGTTGTCAAGAACCTTCTCAGCCATTCGAGCATTCTCTCTTCAAAGAACCCTCCACGGGCGATGTAGCAACCACCTTGGGCGTAAAACAGCTCCCTTTGACGACCCCTCCTCCCTAGTGCTCTGTGTGCGTGACGAAGGAGTCCTCACCTCGCGATGCAGAGAAACTGTGAAGAAAAAGAAGAGGATAGGGGTTTGAGTTTTCTTTAAAACTTGACCTAGTTCATTTAAGTTGGTCCAGTCGAACCAAACTAGCTCAACTGAACCGATCCGTCCAGCAGAATAAGATCTGGTCTAGACGAATTGGACCCGACCCAAATAGAACCATAATCAACCCAAACCAAACCAGATCGCTTCTAGACAACCAATGACCTGAATCGATATGAAAGCTATTGAATCGATCTTATTTTGACCCCTACCAATCTAATAGTATACCAATAAGCAATTTCTGCTTAAATTCTTTTGAAATAGATTTATTTTATAAGGAATTTAATACAAAATATTTTATTTAGGTGATAAATTATTCAGAATCTTATAAAATCTCAATAACTATATCCTTTCAGAGTCTAGGTAAGTGAAAACATCACGTTTTCAACGATTTTGCTATGAGCCCCTACGTCACATAATCTATGGTTATTTTCTTTAAAATTATTTTATTATTCAATTCTGATATTTGAATTGAACATGTATATTTAGATATTGACATAGTATCATATAAAAGATAAAAATGATAGGACATCTTGTATGCTGGTATGAATTTGATGGAATTGGCAAAATGTATGTGATTATTAAGGAAGCTTTGAACAAACGGGATGACTAGTGAAAGCCTTGACGAATTGGGACAGTTAACGAAGCCTTAACGAAAGTTAGAAAATAAGACTATGTAACTGTTAAACATGGATTCGGTAACGTATAATATTAATTTGCACATGCACATATTTTTCCTTACTGAGCTTATCTCATAGTTGTAATTTTATGATATAGGTGAATTTTTGTCTCGTAAATAAATGACTTTAATCAAGAATCATCCAGAGGCAGATGAGCATACGGTTAGAAAAAAAAATTTAACTTTGTATGTTTCAATTTTATTTGAAGTTATTTCATATTTTCTTTCTGTTGATATTTTAATAAATTATGTTGATATTTTCCTTAATAAAGTTTTATAAATTATTTTATGAATTATTGTATTGACCCTGTATTTATTTTGATTTCTAACTAAGCTATGTATTATTTGAATTTATGTTTTAAAAGCTTCTGCACATATAATATTTTCATTAATATTCCAAAGCTTTAGAAATTTCTACAATTTAGGATTTTCAACGATTGATTTTAAACCTAATTTTTCAATCAATTTGGGCAAAAAATTTAGGATTTCCAAATTTAAAGAAAAATGAGAATTTCAAAATTTTTGGACGTTACAATTTGTTATCAGAGCAACCAGGTTTATAAAACAGTTCTATAAGCTTATCTGTATGCACAGGCTTTAGAAATTTTTGAAATTTACCATTTTCAAAGATTGATTTTAAACTTAATTTTTCAATCAATTTGGAAAAAAATTTTAGGGTTTCCAAAATTGTGAAAAAATGAGAATTTCAAAATTTTTAAGCATTACAATTTTATATCAGAGCAACCATGTTTATAACATAGCTCTATAGACTTATCTGTATGCACCTAGAAGATTATCGATTAGTAAGTAAGTAGGTATTAAATTCATATTTTGATAAAAAAAATATGTTTCATAATTTTGTAATATATTTTAACGTAAGAGTATAAAAATAGATTTTTCTTAAAATAAGTCTTTGTGATGTAGACTTATGACCAATCGTAGAGTAATTACTACTGAACGACATGTTATTCTTGATCAAATGATGGATATGATCGAGATCCGAATATGTCTCGACCCAGGCGACAACTATTGCAATGACTCAGGCAGTTACTGCCACGGCCAAGGCAATTAATATGCAAGCCCATATTCCAAATAGGTCTCGACCTGCTGACATCGATTTTGAAAGATTTCGAAAATTGAATTATCTAACTTTTAACACTAATTTTTCATATATGGTAGCTGCTAGATAGATTAAGAACAACACCACTATTCTTTAGCACGCCAAAACATCAAAGGCAGAATAAGTGGATTGTGTGTCCTCTATATTCAGAAGGGGGACAAATTATTGATGGGATTCTATGAAAGTGATGCATTAAGTCACCACCATAACTTGGGAGCAGTTTTGTAACGACCCACCATGAACCGCCACAAGACCTGATGTACTCTACATATACTTAGACATATTTTTGGACGTAAAAATTTTCAAGACCTTTAAATACTTTAATAATCCTGAGTAAACATGTTTAAAAGATTCATTAGAGGTAGAGTTAAATTACATTGAAATCGAAATTTAAAAAAAATAACCAAGATAGAAGAAGTGTCTGCCGGTCAACACTTGAAGGCTGAATGCCATCCTTATTACGCCTATCACTTCTTTTTTTTTTCCTCCCACACTTGACCATTTTTTTCAATTCATCTTCCAATCACTTTCTTTCATCTCTAAACATCTTCAAACATTTAAAACATATTTAAAACACTACAAACCTAACATTTATACTTTAAAAATATAGTAACATTATCGTCATATCGACATAACGAGTATTTAACGAAATTCTGAAAACAATTTAAACACTTTCCAAAAAGCTACTTATACACATCCAAAAATACAAACAACTCTCATGGTTTACAACATCTCCAGACTGCATCAATTAATCTACATGAGTTCGTTCCCTCAACTACCTCTAGTCATCAACCTAAGGTTCTATGTCCTCATCACTATGGTTATTACTTACATCACAAAATTTATCTAATAAACCTAAAGCTGAGCAGAATCATATCAAAACAAAACATGTTTATGCCATGCATGATTAGTTTCAAAACATGTACATTCTTTACCTTTAAGTTCCAATGGACATGTTGGTTAAAGGAGTAGGAGAATAGAAAACATAAACATAACACATGTCCCTCCGATCCAACCCTCTGGGATTCGTGGAGTTTTAACCGCATCCTGGCCCAACCCTCTGAGATCCGCAGGCTTACGGTGGACGATAACATAACACACGTCATTCTCCTTTCCCACAATTTAACCAATACATTACATAATGTAACATTACTTATCTTTATTACATAAAACATGCACATAAAACATTTTACATGGTTTTCTTGAAAACATGATGCGTGAACATACATGACATTTAACATAATATAGACACTTCCTCAAATATAAAGTAGTAAAACTAAACCTTAACTACCTGTTCATGTGCCCCATTAACATATACAAATTTAGTACCTTTGTGATATAGGCCTTAAGGGCCAAACACATACCATTATAATCTTACCTTTGATCCTTTAGAATTTAAGCAATCCTGATGGTTTCCTTGAACTTTAAAACCTAAACATGTGTATTGAACTCATTAATACATCACAATTTCAATAACCAATTCTATTTATGAAAAATTCAATAAACACTAATCAAAACTCGGATTTCACAACCGATTTTAGTTCAACTTCAAACAGTCGTAACTCCCTCAATTTTTATCCATTTTTGACGATTTGAAATGCTATGGAAATCTTCTAACGTGTAGTTTAGCATAGAATCATCCATTTATAAAAAGAAAATCAGAAATTATAGCAGAATTTTACAAACCGAAACTGCTCACCGAAATTTCCAGTTTTTGCACAAAATTTCCAAAAATTCATAACTTAATCGATTCTTATTCGATTTCAATGATTCAACATGTATTGAAAACCTTAGGATGTCTAATTTATAATGAAACAATCCATTTATCAAAATCAAACAAATAATTTGGCCGAAAATCTCAAGAACAGAAACTGCTCTGTTTTTCAAAAATATCAAACCCACTTCAAAATTTCTCTTTTATCATGCATAGATTTCCATTCTAATTCATCCAAAATCTTTGCATACCCTTAAACTAGGTTAGAACATCAAAAATAAGGAAGAAAACACAGCCCTAACTCTGAAATTTTTGGAATTCACCATCTATGGAGAAAATTGAAAACAAACTCATTCTATACAACTTATTTCATGTATAATCTAAATCCTCAACTTTTGCTTACGTTAAACTCTTGAAGAGTTGAAGCTATGAAGTTTGTAGAGGGCTTCAATGGAGAGAAGATGCCTGTGATTTGCATCAAAGAAGAAGAATGGTTAGGATTGTATTTTTTTTATAAAGTTTAACTATCATATAATTACCTAACTAGCACATAACTAAGATTTTCTTCAAAATTGCACCATATTTCTTTTTATCCAAAATATATTTTACATTAATAAAGTATTTGTATATAATATTTTAGGGACAATTACATGGACAGAAAAATTCAGGTGCTACATTCTTCCTTTATCGGATCTCGGTTTATATTGTACTGTTGTTGACAGCTTAGTTTATCTTATTGTGACTTATCCAGATATTGTGAATATTGTTCATGTGGTTAGTCAGTTTGTTACTGCTTCTACTACTGTTCATGGGCTGCTGTTCTTCGTATTTTCAGGTACCTTCTAGGCACTCAATTTCAGAGTCTCTTGTTCCCCTCTATGTTATCTCTGCATACTCTGATGCGGATTGGGCTAAAGATACTACCGATCGCAAGTCCACTACTGGATTCTGTATTTTCCTGGGTGATTTACTTATTTCGTGGAAGAGTAAGAAACAAGTTGTTATTTCTCAGTCTTCTACAAAAGCTGAGTATCGTGTCGTGGCCTCGACTATTTGTGAGATTGTTTGGTTACATTGGTTGGTTACGAATATGAGTGTTTATCTTCGTCATCATACTCCATTACATTGTGATAATTAGAGTGCTATTCAGATTGCACATAATTCAATTTTCCATGAGCGAACCAAGCATATTGAGATTGATTGTCATGTCGCTTATCAATATCTTCAGCTTGACACCATCACCTTCCTTTTTGTCTCTTTTTCTCTGCAGATTGCTGATTTGTTTACCAAGGCACACGCTGCTTCGCGATTCCATTTTTTGTTTGAAAAACTCTCAACACTTATCGTTGTAGCATCGTGAGTTTGTTAGGGACTATTATTATATATTATTATAATTAATGTCCTAAGGGTATTTTAGTCTTTAATTATTCTTTTTGTTTACCCTATCTATATAAACATCTTTATGCGTATCTTTTGAATCAATTAAGGGTTAATGAGCAATCTCTATTTCTTCAATATACAAAGTGTAAGAATATTGTGAAGAGGGAGATTTCTCTTGGCTATCACTATCACTTGGATGGCAAAGTTCAATTATGGTATCAACAATATCAATTTGGAGGTTCTCAAGCATGAGTTGCATTTATGCTATGGACTTCAAAATATCAAAATGTTTTTGAGGATCTCATCAAGCTAAGACAATTAGGAAGCATCCATGATTATCAAATAGAGTTTGATCATTTGTTAAATCGAGTTAGCATTTATTCGAAAAACAACAAAGTGTGTAATTTGTGAGCCCAGTAAAAGAGGCAATATGAATTGATGTACAAGCATGTAATTCAATTTCACTGTTCACTGCTATCGACCTTGCACGACTATACTAGTCTTGTATGTATGACCAACGAAAGATGGTTAATGTGGATTATTATAAGACTCCATCCACTATGGGACACCAATCACTACCCAAGCAAGCACCCCCATCATCAAGAGATTGATTTGTCAATTTATAAAAAATAATAATAACAATAATAATAGATTGATGATAAGGATAAATCACTCCCATCTCATGTTTTTTGGTCCTTCGCAACTAATGTGAACCCCGTACGAGACACATACAAAACTCGAGTCCACTAATAGATCAACTGCCCAAGATACTCAAGACAAATTGAAAAAGGAAAATCTCTGACTTAAGTTTTACAATGAAAACTAGAACTAAAGGTAAACGATCTTGACTGTAGCTTTACAATATGAAAACAAATCAGTAAAAGTATAAGACACAACATTTATAAGTAGATGAGGAGGAGAGTGATAAGTCATTTTGAACATCACAATAAAAATTTTGATAAGTTCATTTAGAGAAAAACCAAAATGGTTCCCTTTTTAAAAGAAGTCAATTCATCATAAAACAAAATCTACAAAACTATCTTTTCAAAAGTACATGTATGTCTTCATTTATAAGTGTAATACCCGGAAATGTTCCGTTAGGAAATTATATTGGATTTCTGTAAATTTTAATCGGGAGAGTTTTATGCCGAATTAGTAACTGAGAATTTTGGCCCCTAAGTGAAAGGTTATTTTAAGGTCAATGGCAGAGAGAGAAATTCAAGAATCTAACCGGAATCGGACGAAATCACGGAATTGTGAAACGGTTAATGGTGAAAGGTAATTTGGTAATTATGAAATAAAATAATATAAAAAAAGGGGAACTGACAAGAACACCATCGGTGTTCTTCTCCCAGCCTACTCTCCCTCACTTCTCTTCTTTCGCGACGAGCCGGCGTTCCCCTCTCCTCTGCACTATGGTTTCTTTCGTTCGTCCGCGAGTCTTCGAATCTATGGTAAGTTCTCGTTAGTTTTACGTAGTTAGTTGATGCGTTAGGGCTGTTAGTGGTGAAAACTGGTTTTGGCAAGGGTTAGGGTGGGTTGGTGGAAAACCTAGGAGGGTAATGTGAGAAATTGAGTGTAGAGCTGATTTCTGTCTGTGTGGTGATGCTTAGGATAGAAATAAGAGTAGATTATGAGAATTTGTGAGGAAGATTTGGTGATTTATTGGCCGTGTACGTAAAGTTTGGAACGATGTCTGTTCAGCTACGTTCGGTTAAGTTAAGGACATCCGAATGGAAAATGGATGCAACCACAGGACACTAGGCATCCTCCAGAACCCGTAGTATTTTGTATCGTCCAATTCGGATGAGTATTGAAGAAATTGTGAATTTCCGAAGTTGGACGAAAATTTGTGCGGGATTTCGGGTTTAGGGGTGAGTTTTGATTTTGAAGTGAATTAGGACCTTCAAGTTAAGGAATTATGAATTTGAAGAGTTAGAATTGACAGAGGTATAATTTTATAGGTATTCCAGTTAGAACACCAAGTTACGAAGCGCGAAAAGAATTCGAGAACACCAGGTAAGTGGTGGAACGTGTGTGAATTGCCTACGGGCCTACTCCTTGGAATGGTAGGATTGCTTGTTTGCTTGCTTGTTTGTTTTGTGGTTTGAGTCATGCATTCGTGATTGTCATGCATCATGGTTTTGAATTACGAAATACGAGTTTTGAGCATGTTTTGAAATATATATGTGAAACGTAACTAGATAAGAAAAGACTTGCCACGCATGGGTGAATGCCTCGTTGTTAACGTGCTACTGAGAGAGCACTAGGGTTCCCATGGATGAAAGTACGTAATATAACACGGTTTGCAAACGCCTCGTCGTTAACGTGCTATTGAGAGCACCAGAGGGTTCAACGATTGATGTTAGGAGGAGGTTACGTAAGGCCGTTCCGTGTGCAAACATGATGTGTGCCTCTAGCCTCACTCCATGAGTTATGGATTGGCCGTCCCGAGTGGGGAAGGGATGGGTGCCAGCCTGACTCACACGTGAAAGCGGAAGATGAAAATAATGAAACGAAAAGAAAACGGAATAGAGTGTAGAAACTGCATGTGTTAGGGGTTGAGTTATGCATTGGTTTTCGAGTTCATATTCCATACTTCCTAAACATTAGGCTTACGTTTTGTGTTCTTTGGTGTAGGTGACGACAAACTTTCGGGTGAGTTGCTAGGTGATGGGCAGACTTAGATCGGAGTTGGCGAGAGATGTCGCATGCCGGTGCAGGAAAATATTGGAGCGATACGACCATGGCGGGTAAAGGGTGTAATTTTTGTAAGTGTTTTTGAGTCGGATATTGTTATGTAGATTTTTTAGGAATTTAGGTGGTGTACAAAGAGTACAATGGATAATTGAAGTAGGATATTGAGGTTTTGAAGTCTACTTGAAGAAAGTATGTTTTTAATTCATAGGTGTTATTTCATGAATTTGATCGAGGGGATATGTTCGTGTGTTTGGTTTTCTTTTGAATTGGTGCGATTTTACTGATACTGGTGTGAGGTGTCGACCGAAGTCGAGAGGTGTCGACCGGTCAGTGTAAATGTAAGGTGAGTGTCGACTGCGAGGCTTAACCTATGACAGGCAGAGCCGAAGCAGATGTCGACCCATGGTTACAGGCGTCGACCGGTCCATGTAAAAATGGTAGCGGTGTCGACCGCGGGGAACGACCTGCACGGGCAGAGATGATTAAAGTGTCGACCTGTGAAGATGGGTGTCGACCCCTCTCTGTGGTGAGTATAAAAGTGTCGACCGGTGTTTCCATATGTCAACCGATGAAAAAACCCGAGAGGGACAAAGTGTCGACCGGTGTTCCCGGTGTCGACCGATGAGAAAACCCGAGAAGACTCAGGTGTCGATCGGTGCTTATAGGTGTCGACTGGAAGTCTTTGTTTCATATTTAACAAAATGGAATTTTATCCAAGGTGAATTTAATCGAATTTCCGCTGCAGAGCTGTCAAAAATATTTTCAGAAACGTCGTTGTAAATCGAGAAATAAAAGTTTTAAATTTACGTAAATTTTATGATACGAATGTAAGAATTTGGTATTGGAACAGTAGCGAACCGAAAACGAGAGGGTTTTTGGGGCGTTACAATAAGCATGTAGAAGACCAAGATGTAGGTGCACAATGTAGGCGATAATAACCTAATAAGGGGTTAATAAGGTTTACTAAACTTTTTTGTGATTACGATTTTAATCGTTTACTATCTCAAATTAATCTATTTTATCTTTTAACTAGATTAACCAAGTCTAATATGCAACAACAATAATAACAATAAGAGAGTAACAGAAAAGAATGAAAACGGTGTATTAACATGATTTGACCAATTTTCCTAGGTCTGTACTCTAAGACTCCTCCTTGAAGATTTCTTCCCCCATAGCCTTTCAAAAGTTGTTTAATTCATATGATCACATCATAATAAATTTGACCAACGATACTGTAAAAACAAAATTGATGTTCAATGATATTGTAGTTGTGGCTCTTGATGAAGAAAATAGATAGATGAACAATAAACATTCTTCCATAGAGGCCCTATCAGTAACGAAAGAAGGATCAAAGAAACAGAGGGTCTCTAAAACCAACGCGTTAGGAAGGTCAAAGTCGAAAAGTGAAAAGAGTATCAAGTGTTATTAATGTGGAAAGTTGGGCCGCATAAAAAAAGAATGCTAGAAGTCGAAAATAGAACAATGCACCAAGAGTGCTAAAGGAGAGACGAAAATTATGACTGCAACTGTCTCTGAGGGTGAAAATGTTGTCAATCTAATAACTCATAAAGCATGTTTGGTATGTGACTGTTGGTCGAAAGAAAGACTTTGACTTTAGAGAAATTTGTCACCTATTGTGAATATGTCGTTCATACGACTCGTACATAGATTAGTCTAAAGTTTCAATTTTGAGATCAAGCAACTCAATATGAAAACTACCTTCTTGCATAGTAAACTTAAAAAAAAGATTTACATGGAACAACTAGAAAAATTTGTTGTCTAAGAAAATGAACATTTGGTTGGTAGATTGAAGAAAAACCTTTATGAATTAAAGCAATAATTGTATAAGAAGTTTGATTTCTTATAGTTAATCAATTATACATGAAACTTTTCTCAGACTATTATTGTTTGTGAAAAGGTTTATGGATCGTACTTCATAATCGTCATACTTTATATTGATGACATATTAATAGTGGGCATAAACAAAGAAAAGATTGCTAAATTGAAGAAAGAACCTGACAAGACTTTTCTAATGAAAAATTTAGGATCAGGGAAACATATACATGAGATGATTATCACTCGCGATAGAAGAAATGAAAATTATTATTATCGCAAATAAATTCGAAAAAGTTTACTTCAAATTACAAAACAAATTCAATAAAAAGAATATCTAGTATCAACATCCAAATTCGTAAATTCCTAAAAAATTTCATCCTCTCGTTGTTGATTTCTCATATTGGCGTCAGTCCAATATTTATACAAAAAAGCGCCTCCACAAGGTTCGGTACAAGTCTTCCTCTTCGTTCATCATAAACATGTCTACCTGCACTAAAAACAAATTTCGATACTACAGTAGACTCGATCACGTGTCATTATAGAAAAAATAGAATATGTGGTAAAATGTCTTTTTCACTAATCTAAAATATCAAAATTCTTATCTTGGGAAAACTGATAACGAACTTCAAAATAAATATTAAGTTCATTAGTAAAAGATGTAATAACTCGAAAAATTTTAGATTTTTAAATCTAATTTCTGAAATTTTTAATTTAATCTCAGCAGGAGTTTGAGAAAATATTTTAACGGGTAAATTAAGTCATAGAGCTCAGGATCTAATTCTAGTGATGTTTTTGAAATTTTAAAGTCGAGAGGACGAGAATTTAAAGAAGTTACGGACGATAAAAACATGTGAGGGCATTTTGGTAATTTAATCAATTAAAACAAAAAAATAAATAAATAAATTATATGTTAAGTGGAATGGCTTCACGAAGAAGCCATTCCACTTAAGTGTTCTGCGAGTCGAACGCCCGAGAGAGACGCGAGCGAGAGAGTAATCGGGGAGGGGGCGAACTGCAGCCGATCGACCACCGGTGGAGAGACGTGACACGCTAGACGGTTCCGGCAAGGCAGAAACTCAGCGGGAGTGGGTTCTTCCCGAGCTAAAAACACAGGTGAGTTCTCCCCTGTTTCGGTTTCTGTTGACCGAAATTGGAAGCTCAGTCCTTCTTGAAATTTCGACGGTTAGAGCTCGTTTTTGTGGGGTATTTTAAAACCTAGTGAGTGTGTGTGTGTGGCTCGGCCTTCCCGCGACAGAATCGAATGAGAAACAGGGAGTTTTCTCTTTCGGTCTTGTCCTGCTTTGATGGCCGAGCGTGGAGTTGCTTTTCCTTCTACGTTTCAGGGATTTTGTGCTAAAATTTAGGAGGAATAGAGGTGAATTTGAGGGTTCATTGAGCCGGTTGAAAAATGCACGGTTTTGGGAAGAGAACCGTGAGAATTTTTGTGCTGCCATGCTGTTTTCTAATTAGGAACCACCAAATTGTTAATGTATGCATTGGTAAACCGAAATGTGGATGTTCGGTGAAAAAATTGGCAAAATTGGACCAAAGTTGACATTTCAGATATTTTTCGTATAAGAACAGTTCTGTTTTTTGAGATTTTGATGGGGCTGCAGTTAATCATTTTAAATTTTGTTTTAGTGGGTTAAAGTAGGTGGTTAGAGGAGCGTTTTGCCGTTAGAATCGTTCGATTCCGATATCCGACGCAAAAGTTACGCGCGTCAAAAATTTATGTCAGAATGTAATCCAAGTCAAATTAGTCAGCGTTTTTCGTAGAATTTCGACATGTGATAGTGGCATGACTGTTTTTGGTGGGTAAAGTTAAATTGAGTAAGTTTTGGTTGAAAAAAAACAAAAATGTGAAATTTAATAAAAAGGGGCAAATTCGGTTTCGAGATTTTTCCACCTAGCTGCGGCTTACCGTTTTAAAATCTGTCTTAGTATGTTAAATTAGGTTCCTAAGGGGACGTTTAGCCACTTGAATCACTCGATTCCGTTGAAGGGCACAAAAGTTATGTGTGTCCGAACTTTAAGCTGATTTTCGGCCGAACCAAACCAATGACCCGTTTTAGTTGGAATTTCATGAGTGTAGTTAAGGAATGTTATTTTTAGCTATTTGGTGAATTTTGAAATAAATACTGATGAGGGATTGGTTGTGTTTTAGGTTGAGGCTTTTTTTTTCGCGAAACTGTGCGTCGAGCGAGCTTAGGACGCCAAGTAAGTAGTGTTGCATGCATTTTGCCCAAGTGGGCCTACACTGTAGAACTTTAGGGTGACATGCATCATTGATAGTGGTGTGCGTGCGTATTGTTTGACATGCATCATTTTTTTTAAAACGGGAACAAAAATGGTTTTGAGCGTGTTTTGAGTATGTGGCGAGACGCGTGGCGGTGGTACTGCGGATCCTGTTAGTGTGTGGGCCGGTGCGTAACCAGCCGTGGATTTCGCTCGAGGAGTGGATCGGTTGGGCCGTCACGCGGCATGAATGTGTTGGCGGTGAGGGTGATGGGCAGTGGTATCGCGAATCTTACTAGCGTGTGGGCCGGTGCAACACCAGTCGCAGATTCTGCTCGAGAAGTGGGCCGGCTGGGCTGTCGCGAAACGTATGTGTTTGGCAACTGTGGCCCCATGCTGGGGAGGCTGGGACGGGGGCGACGTGTCAGGGTGTAGCGTGGCGCGAGGTACACCCTCACTGTAACACCTCGAGAAACCCCGCGTTCTCGGTGCGCTACAGTGCATCTACACACTACACACACACACTAACACTTGACATAACTAACTCAATTCAATACCCCTTTCGTTTTCAAATCATTTTCAAAAGAACATTTGTGAGTATGAAAATTTTTCAACTCGATTCGAAAAACAACTCGCGTCCCGAAGAGGAAACACGAAGTTCTCAACATAAAACTACGCAGCGGAAAAGAAAACCATTTAAAACAATTTGAGATAAAACGGTAAGACTTGAAATCCTAGGAAAGAATCCCACGCACCCCACGAACTACCCAGTCCGGTCCCAAGCACTCACGTCCCCACTCTGACACCCTGCGTACACTCTCGCGGTGCCGCACGTGCCAACCCAACGTCACTGTATCTCGCGCACGCTCACAGCGCTGCGTGCCCCACGCACCCTGCCTCTGTACAGCACGTCCATGAGCGCGCACTCACCCGGCGCCGCATGACCCGTGTGCACCCGCAGGGCCGCGTGCCCCGCGCACCTGCGATTACGCCGCACTTCCACGCTCATCTACCTTTTTCTAGCATTTACTATTCGCACCTCAACCTATTTTTTATCTCCTCGACTCCCAACCTCTCTCCCGAAATTTCGGCAGAGTAACGGCTAAAAACTGACTATCCCAAAAATTTAAACCCTGCACACAATTCACCATAATCCAACAATGTTTATCTATCCATCATCCAGAGAAATCACCATAAGCAAATCAGAGTAAGACGACAACAAGAACCCATCAAATACAAATGAAGAAAGTCCCCCAAAACACTACAACCCCTCTATACAATCTCAAAAGATCAATGTCTATACAACCCCGCTATCTACACAAATACCCAACATGAAATGATAAATCCACTATCACCTACCACCACCACGGGTCGGGTCACCCTAACAAAAATCCGTCATCCGGTGCCTCGGGTGCACGCCGCCAACCATCCTACGCCTCCGGACTAGGCTCTCGAGGCTCACCAGCAGTATCGTCAGCACGTACACCACAGAACACACAACATAAGCCTAACGCTCAGTAAGTAATGCGATATGAAAGTAAAAGCCCACAATGCAATCCTATCACATGCAGTCTCTACACTCACACTCATATTGTCACATCTGTGACGCGTAGTGCAGCCGCACCAGGGTAAGGAGGAACCTCACACCATCCTACACCCTGACACGTCGCCACCGTCCCGGACTCCCTAGCAACGAGGCGCACAAGCTACACACACGCATCACCACACGGCAACCACATCAGGGTAAGGGTGTCCCTCGCGTCACTCTACACCCTGACACGTCGCCCCCGTCCCAGCCTCCCCAGTACGGGGGCAGAGTTGCCATACACACACGTTTCGCGATAGCCCAGCCGGCCCACCCCTCGAGTAGGATCCGCGACTGGTGTTGCACCTGTCCACACACTAGTAGGATCCACGATACCACTGCTCATATACTCACCGTCAACACATTCACGCCGCATGACGGCCCAGCCGGCCTACCCCTCGAGTAGGATCCGCGACTAGTGAAGCACCGGCCCACACACTCGCGGGATCCGCGGTACCACCGCCACACGTCTCACCTCATACATCAAAACATGCTAAAAATCATTTTCGTTCACGTTTTTAAAAATATGATGCATGTCAAACAATACGCACGCACACCACAATCAATCACATAAACCCTAAAGTTCTACAGTGTAGGCCCACTTGGGCAAAACACACGCATGCACTACTTACCTGGCGTCTCAAGCTTGCGCGACGCACCGCTTCGCCAAAAGAAAGCCTCAACCTAAAACACAACCAATTTCTCATCAGCATTTATCTCAACATTCACCAATTAGATAAAAATAACCTTCTCTACTACACTCATGAAATTCCAACTAAAACGGTCAATTGGTTTGGTTTGGCCGAAAACCAGCCCAACGTTCGGATGCACATAACTTTTGCGTCCGTCAACGAAATCAAACGATTCAAGTGGCTAAACATCCCCTTAGGAACCTAGTTTAACATACTAAGACGAATTTTAAAACAATAAGCCGAAACTAGGCCAAAATAGTTAAAAACCGAATCTGTTTTTACACAAAATAAATAAATTTCTGTCATCCACCCGATTTCTAC
Source organism: Begonia peltatifolia (assembly GCA_022433055.1). Taxonomy (NCBI): domain Eukaryota; kingdom Viridiplantae; phylum Streptophyta; class Magnoliopsida; order Cucurbitales; family Begoniaceae; genus Begonia; species Begonia peltatifolia. The sequence continues at coordinate 1,683,561 of CM039522.1, forward strand.
AAGTCTCTTCACTAAACATCCACATTCCAACCAACTAAGCATAAACAGAGCAAAACCTGTAATTTCATACTCGACCCGAACCCCACAGTCAACAAAACTTTTGGGATTTTCCTCTCAACCCGAGCACTCGGCCAAGCCAACCATTTAACACGGTTGAGGCCCCCTTCCAGACTCCCTGGTTACACGCTCGGACCTTGGGAGTCTAGTTCAGAGCATGCTGATTATAATCGGTCGCAAAACCGAAGATAAACAGGGGAAGGTTACCTGTTTCTCGGTCAAATTTCTGCCCCAGAAAATTGAGTCGCCAGCTGACCACAGTCTGCCAAAGTACCCTGCGCGCCGGCTTCCCACTCGCGGCAGCTGATCGTCAACGCCAACTCCCGGTTCCCGCTCTCCCTCTCGGTCGTTTGACCTCGCTCCTCTTCTCGTCGTTAAACAGCCGAATGGCTTCAAAATTGAAGCCATTCGGTTGTTGTTTGTTTTTTTTTTAATTTAAATAAATTACAAATTACAAAACTGCCCTCACGTGTTTTAATCTTCCGTGATTTCGTTAATTTCACGAACTCCCGTCTTTAAATTCCAAAAATCATCGCAAAAGTAGGCTCCGAGTCTTATAATCTAAATTTTCCCGTTAAAATATTTCTCAAAACTCCGACCGAGATTAAATTAAAAATTTCAGAAATTAAAAATTAAAATTCGAAATTTCTGGGTTATTACACTCACCCTGATGTGGTTGCTGTATGGTGATGCGTGTGTGTAGGTTGTGGGCCTCGTTGCTGGGGAGTCTGGGACGGTGGCGACGTGTCCGGGTGTAGGGTGGCGTTAGGTTCTTCTTTACCTTGGTGTGGTCACACTACGCGTCACAGATGTGGCAATATGAGTGTGAGTGTAGAGACTGCATGTGATAGGATTACATTGACGGCTTTTACTTTCATATTGTACTAATTACTTAGCGTTAAGCTTATGTTGTGTGTTCTATGATGTAGGTGCTGACGACATTGCTGGTGAGTCTCGAGAGCCTAGTCCTGAGGCATAGGACGGTTGGCGGCGTGCGACCGAGGCACCGAAAGGCGGATTTTGTTAGGGCGACTCGACCCGTGGTGGTGGTAGGTGATGGTGAGATTCGTGGGTTGTTATTTTGTGTCAGGTATTTATGTGGATAGAGAAATTCGTATAGACGTTGGTTGTACAGGATGGTATATAGTGGTTATAGTGTTTGGGGACGCGTACGTACTTTTATATGTTAGAGTATGATATTGCTCTATACTGTGGACTTTCTTCATTTGTATTTGATAGATTTTTGTTGTCTTTAAATTCTGATTTTGTTATGGAGATTCTCTGGATGGTTGACAGATAAATATTGTTAGTTTTTGGTGAACTATGTGCAGGCTTTAAATTTTGGAATAACAAGTTTTTAGGCGTTACTCTGCCGAAATTTCGGGAGAGGGGTAGGGAGTCGAAGGATATGGAATAGGTCGGGATGAATACAGTGAGTGCTAGAGAAGTGTAGATGAACGTGGGAGTGCGGCGTGATCGCAGGTGCGCAAGGCACGCGGCCCTGTGAGTGCTCACCAGTCGTGCGGCGCCGGGTGAGGGCGTGCATGCGAATGTGCTGTACGGAGGCAGGGTGCGTGGGGCACGCGGCGCTGTGAACGTACGCGTGACATGGTGATGTTGAGTTGGCACGCGCGGCACCGCAAGGGTGCGTGCGGGGAGTCGAAGTGGGGACGTGAGTGCGCGGCACCGAAATTGTGTTGTTCGAGGGGTGTGTTGGATTCTTTCCTAGGATTTCGAGCCTTGTCGGTTTATTTTAAAATTATTTAAAATTATTTTTTTTTTCCACTGCGTATTTTTATATTGAGGATTTCGCGTTCTCTCTTCGGGGCGCGAGTTGTTTTCGAATCGAGTCGAATTTTCCATACTCACAAATGTTCTTTTGAAGATGATTTGAAAACGAAATTACTATTAAACTGAGTGAGTTGTGTCAAGTTTTAGTATGTCATAATGTGTATATGTAGACGTACTATAGCGCACCGGGAACGTGGGATTTTCTCGGGGTGTTACAAAAGAAATAGAATAATTTTCAATTTGTAATTCACTCTATATATCATCAATGTTATTGTTGATTAAAACTATTATTATCACTACCACTACTACTATTAGGATAACTCTCGGTATTTGGAGATCATGAATAACAACGATTAATATTGAAATATTTTGTTTTATAAGAAGCATATAAATTAACAACTTTCTTTATTATTTCAGCACTAGTAATTAAAAGTGCAATACATAAATTTGTAAAAATCTTATTAAGCATAAGGCATACTCCTTTTAATTTAAATTATAAATCCATGATGTATGTATAATAAAAAATAAGAGGAATATTATGGCAATATTTTTTAAATTTTATTTCATTTTATTAATAATATTGCTAAATTCATCTACTAGTCGATATTTTGAAAAATTACATGTTAAATCTACAAAAATAGAAAAATTATTATTAGAAGTGAGATAAAAATTTCAGAATATTGATTTGTAGCATCATAAAAAGATTTTTAAAAATCAAGAAATATATTAGCAATATCACTACTATATTTGTCAAAGAATAAAAACATAAAATAACTTACTAATACGGCTTAGCATTTTTCGATGTAATAAACTGGGAATTTCGAATTTATATTTATATTTTTGGAATTTTTAGTTTAATCCCGGTCGGAGTTTTGAGAAATATTTCAACGGGAAAGATTTGAATTATAAGACTCGGAGCCTACTTTTGCGAAGTTTTTCGGAATTTAAAGTCGGGAAGTCGAGAAAGTTACGAAATTTCGGACGATTGAAGCACGTGAGGGCAATTTGGTAATTTATATTTTTATTATTTAAAAATAAAAAAAATAAATACAAACCACCCGAATGGCTTCGGGAAGAAGCCATTCGGCTAGTTTTCTGCAAGCAACCGAGAGCGCCGAGAGCTAGCGTGCAGGGGAGAGTGGTCGTGTGCGGAGCTGTGATCGACGGCCGGCGAGCGTGGGTGCAAGGTGCGGGTTGGGAACAGGTGCTGCTGTCCTGACGAACCGAAGCCATTCGGTTTCAGCAGCTCGAATTCCCGAGAGAGCCGAGAGTGAGACGCGGGAGAGGGGAGGAAAATCCTCGAGTTTCGATTCTTCAGCAGACGCGAGTGGGCGTTGGGGAGACTGCCGGGACTGGGTGTTCGGCTGTGCATTGCCCTCCATTCGACCGAGTGCACAGTAACGCAACGGTAAACTCTTTCCTTGTTCTGCCGTCCCATTTTTTTTGGCTTGGCCGAGCTTAGTGCTCGGCCTGCTTTCGGCATTGATGAAATTTGGCCGCAAGTGGTAGGGTAGCGCGAAGGTGATGCTGCAAGCTTAAGGAAACCGAAGGTGAGCCCTGTCGGTTTCCTGTTTCGGCCGAGCTTAGTGCTCGGTCTTCTTGCCTTTGCAGTGAGCTTGACCGAGAGTTATGGACGAGATGGGGCTAGTTGTGTGTAGAAGTTTGTAAATTGAAGTTTGAAATCAAAAATTTAACCATTTTTGTGCAGGGGCAGTTCGGTTGTTAGCTAATTTGGCTTATTTTTGGTTAATTGTTTTAAGTTCTGTTCTTGTGGGATGGATTAGGCTGTTCGAGGGATGTATGGCCGCTGGAATCGTTCGATTCCGATATCCGACGCAAAAGTTATGCGCGTCGGAAGTTTATGCGAGATTTTGGTTTAAGTCAAATTAGTGACCCTTTTTCGTGGAAATTCGACGTGTGAGAGTAGCATAGCCATTTTGATGCATATAACTAGTTGGGAGTGAGTTTTGGTTGAAGGGAAGTGAAAATGTGAAATTTTAATAAAAATGGCAGATTCGGTTATTGGCGTTTTTCGCCTATCTGCGGCCTACCGATTTAAAATTCGTCTTGGGATGTTAAACTAGGTTCCTAAGGGAACATTTAGCCACTTGAATCGCTCGATTCCGTTGGCGGACGCAAAAGTTATGCACATCCGAACGTTGGGCTGGTTTTCAGCCAAACCGAACCAATGAACCGTTTTAGTTGAAATTTCGTGAGTGAAGTTAGAGAAGGTTGTTTTTAGCTAGTTGGTAAATGTTAGGAGAAATACTGATGATAAATTGGTTGTGTTTTAGGTTGAGGCTTTCTATTGGCGAATCTGTGTATCGAGCGAGCTTAGCACGCCAGGTAAGTAGTGCATGCATGTGTTTTGCCCAAGTGGGCCTACACTGTAGAACTTTAGTGTTTATGTGATTGATTGCGGTGTGTGTGCGTATTGTGTGACATGCATCATATTTTTTAAAACGGGAACGAAAATGATTTTTAGCATGTTTTGATGTATGAGGTGAGACGTGTGGCGGTGGTACCGCGGATCCCGCTAGTGTGCGGGCCGGTGCTTCACCAGTCGCGGATCCTACTCGAGGGCTGGGCCGGCTGGGCCGTCATGCGGCGTGAATGTGTTGACGGTGAGGATATGGGCAGTGGTACCGCAGATCCTACTAGTGTGTGGGCCGGTGCAACACTAGTCGCGGATCCTACTCGAGGAGTGGGCCGGCTGGGCTGTCGCGAAACGTGTGTGTGTGGCAACTGTGGCCCCGTGCTGGGGAGGCTGGGACGGGGGCGACGTGTCAGGGTGTAGAGTGGCGCGAGGTACACCCTTACCCTGACGTGGTTGTCGTGTGGTGATGCGTGGGTGTAGCTTGTGGGCCTCCTTGCTGGGGAGTCCGGGACGTTGGCGACGTGTCAGGGTGTAGGGTGGCGTGAGGTTTCTCCTTACCCTGGTGCGGCTACACTACGCATCACAGATGTGACAACATGAGTGTGAGTGTAGAGACTGCATGTGATAGGATTGCATTGTCGGCTTTTACTTTCATATCGCATTACTTACTGAGCGTTAGGCTTATGTTGTGTGTTCTGTGGTGTAGGTGCTGACGATACCGCTGGTGAGCCTCGAGTGCCTAGTCCTGAGGCGTAGGATGGTTGGCGGCGTGCGACTGCGGCACCGGATGGCGGACTTTTGTTAGGGCGACCCGACCCGTGGATATGGTAGGTTGTGACCTGGTCGGTTTGTGGGTTTTCTTTCTTTTGCGGTGATTATGTACGGAGGATGGGATTGATTGTTGTATATGCGTCAGTGTATAGGTGTATATGGAGTGCGTGTGATTTTGGTGACGTACGCGGATATTTTCCATGTTAGAGTATGTTATTTCTCTATACTGGAGACTTTCTTCATTTGTATTTGACGGATTTTCGTCGTCTTCTTACTCTGATTTGGGTTGGGATGATTTCTCTGGATGATGGATAGGTAAATATTGTTGGATTCTGGTGAATTGTGTGCAGGGTTAAATTTTGGGGTAGCCAGTTTTTAGGCGGTACTCTGTCGAAATTTCGGGAGAGGGGTTGAGATTCGAGAGGATACGAAATAGGTCAAGGTGTGTGTATGATGAATGCTAGAGGAGTTTAGATGAGTGTGGATGTGCGGCGTGATTGCAGGTGCACGGGGCATGCGACCCTGTTGGGTACCCACGGGTCGTGCGACACCGAGTGAGGGTGTGCGCGCGGACGTGCTGTACAGCGGCAGGGTGCGTGGGGCACGCGGCGCTGTGAGCGTGCGCAAAACACAGTAACGTTGAGTGGTATGTGCGGCACCGTGAGAGTGTGCGTGAGGTGTCGAAGGGGAGACGCGAATAAATTGGAAACAAAAGGCTATTAAATTGAGTGAATTATGTTAGGTGTTAGTGTGTGTGTGTGTGTAGATGCACTGTAGCGCACCGAGAACGCGGGGTTTCGCGGGGTGTGACATTCAACATCAAATAAGTTAAATTTAACCTATTATCTACGTCAATTTTTAATTTTCTTGGTTTAGGTTAGGTAGCTTTACAAAAAATTTTATATTTTTGTTATATCGAATTATACCTAATAATATAAAAAATTACGGACCTAATTAATTCAATATGAGGTGAAATATATAACATATCATTTTTAACAACCAAATTTAAAACATGACACACACATCTCATTTGAAAAAACGAATCACGAGTAACATCTAATTGTAAATAATTATTAAATTAAGAAATAATGGCATTATTAGTGCTAACATTATCAAGAGTTATACTAAAAACTCTATTTTTAATAGAATATTTTTTCAATATTGTCATAATAAATCTATAAATGGTGTTGTTTAAATAAAGATATTTACAATTACGAAATCTTAAAATTTTTTTATTTAATTGTCAAGGTTTATCAATAAAATGAGATGTCATAACTATATAACCAATAATTTTACGTGCACTTCGTAAATCCGGAGTAATATAAATAGACTTTGAAGGAAAAAAAAATATAATTAATTCATTTTTCATATCCATAAATATTTTAATAATATTATTTCTCGTAGTACTTCCAGTGACACGTTTAAAACTATGAGTAATATATTTTTTTATAAAATTTTCAAATACTTCACTATCGGTGAATGATTAAGGCAATTTGAATTATACTACAAGTTGTGTTATTTCTTCTTTCATTCTATTTTGTGAAAATGTCACTACCACTAACATTTAATTAAAATTGTGTTGAATCTCGTGTTTTCTCATTTAAGTGACATTTTTTAAGATGTCTACCAATGGTGCTAATAGAGCTACTAGAAATATATGCATAATTTTTAGCATAATATTTATATTGGGCTTTAGTTTCAATTTTACCCACAATTTTAAGATCTTTTAAATCAAAATATTTCCATACATCTAAAGTTTTATACTTTTCTATTTTCTAGGTGAAGTGGATGCTTATGTAGATTATTGTTCCATAGAAAATGTATGATTCAATTCTCCAATTTTCTCCATATTATTATCATCAATATTATAATTGTGATGATTCATAATAAATAAAACTAAATATCAAATTAAATTTTTAATAATAAATTGATATCACAAAATCAATGTCCAACAAAAGCTCGTAGGTGGTATGAATTGATCAACTCCATGTATACAAAATTAAAAAAAACAATTTGGGTAATTATCGATTTTAACCCTATACTATCCATATTATTTCAGTTAGCTCCTTGTACTGGTAAACAAAACCTTGTACTTTGATTCTTTAATCAGTTTTGACATTCCATCAACAATTTCATTAAACCCTCATTTAAAAAATTATCAAACGATATTGAATTCAATTGAAATTTTGATCACATGTTCATTACGTAATGAGAAGATAATCTGAAAATTTTCGTGATTTGTTAACACATGTACGATTTATTGTAATTTTATTTTAGTTATTATGAAATTATTATACTAAATTATACAAGTTTTAGAAAATTATGAAAATCATTCTATTATCTACCCATGATGTGTTGAATATGTGAAAAAATTTTTAAATAAATCCAATATTTTTAGTATTTTTTTAAAATTAATATAAGTTTCTTCTTTACTTTATAAATTAATTTTTAAACAAATACCAAAAGATATTTGATTTATTTGAAAACGTTTTCACATATTCACCACATCATAGGTAGATAATCGAAAAAATGTCGTGATTTTCTAAAACTTATATGATTTTTTATAATATTTTTATAAATCACTAAATAAAATTACAATAACTCATCTATGTGTTAAAAACTTACAAAAATTTTTAGATTATTTTTTCATTAAGTAGTGAATATGTGATAAAAATTTCAAATAAATCCAATATCGTTTGGTAATTTTTTAAATGAAAATTTAAAGAAATTGTTGATAGAATGTCAAAATTGATAACAGAATCAAAGTACAGAGTTTGGTTTGCCAGTTTGTTTAGTACATGGAGCTAACCGAAATAAAATGCATAGTACAGGGTTAAAATCGATAATTACCCAAAAAATTAATACAAAAAACTTAGTTAATATAACTACAAATAAAAACTATGTAAAAAAATAAATTAAAATATATCTTGTTAAATGAGAAAAAGAGTGAATTGTAAGAATATAGAAATTGATTAAGAGCACTCGAGAAATAAACGTAAGAAATTAAATAAGATTTTGTGAAAAAAAAACAAAGAGAGGAAAATGAATTTAGAGAGGGAGATCAGCCCCCTAGTTGTAGGGGTGGGGGTGAGAGAGAGAGAGAGAGAGAGGTGACCATTGCTACTAGGTTGCAACTATTAGATGACGAAAAAGAGATACCTAAATATGAAGTATCTTTAAGATATTGCAAAATCCGTTTGATAGGTTGCCAATGAACATCTGTAGGGGCATGCATAAATTGCGAGATTTTATTAACAGCGAAAGCAATGTCTGGTCTGATTAGACAGCAGTATTGTAGCCCACCAACAATGGTGTGATACAAATAGTCATCACGTAGTGGTGTGCCAGACTTTTGTGATAAAATCGGTTCAGCAACCATAAGAGTGGGGACTGACTTGTAGGAGTTCATATGTGCTCGGTGAAGCAGTTCAAATATGTACCTAAATTGTGAGAAACTCATGCCTGTAGAGGTATGGGTGACTTGAATACTTAGAAAAAATACTAGAGTTCCAAGATCTCAAACTTTAAATGTTGAGTGTAGATAAGTTAACAGCTTATCCACTTGAGCAAGAGAGTTGTATGTTAAAATAATATCATCTACATAAACCAGCATGATCAGAATAAAGGATTGTGTATGGCAAACAAATAATGAGGAATTGGATTTTGAAGCCATAAAACCCCAATTTATTAGAGCATCATTCAACTTCGTCTACCAAGCTCGAGGTGATTGCTTGAGACCGTAGAGAGATTTATGTAAGAAACAAACAGCCGATGGATGAGATAAAATGATAAACCCATGAGGTTGTTGCATGAAAATTGTCTCAATTAAATCACCATGTAAGAAAGCATTGCTAATGTCAAGTTGCCTTATATTCTAGCCAAAGGAGACTGCTAAGGAAAGAGTCGTGTGCGCTGAGGCTGATTTTACAACTGCACTAAAAGTTTCTTTATAGTCTGTCTTCAGTCTGATCGTATCATTTTTCCACTAAACAGCCCTTATACCTACTAATGGTACTGTTTGAGTTAAACTTTATCTTAAAAACGCATTTACTACCAATAGTTTTTGCTGCAGGAGGGAGAGACACTAGAGTCCATGTATTTGTATTATTTAGTGCGGAGATCTCCTCTTGCATGGCTGTTAACAAATGTGGATTTTTGGAAGCTTATAGGAAAGTTTTTGGTTCAATGGTAGTCTCAACAGAAAAGGCTTTGGGTCTAAAGATACTATTTTTGGCTCAGGTTCTTATAGGATGGACATTGACTGAAATGGGTATAAGTGGTGATGGTTGAGATATGAGAAAGGGAGATGATGAATGTATGGATGATGGTTGGTTTTATGTAGTAGTTGGAGAGGGAGATGTTGAAGTATCTCATGAAGGAGAGCCAATATGATGGGATAAGGAATTTGGGAAAGATAGAAAAGGGAATGGATAAGGAATATGATGGTGATGGTGATGGTGATGGTGAGCAGGATTTGAGAATAGATGAGATGGGAAAAGACTCCATTTAAGATACATGTCGAGATATATAAATTTTGTTTGAGTGAAGATCCAAACAACCTGTATGTTGAGAACTGGTCTCTAAGAAAACATATGGAATAGAGTGAAGTTGTAACTTATGTTTGTTGAAAGATCGGATAGAGGGAAAACAGAGACATCCAAAAACATGTAGTGAAAGATAATCTAGAATTTTATTGAACGGACGCTCAAATGGAGATTTGTTTTGTAAGATAGGTGTAGGAAGAAAATTTATTAGATTTGCTGCTATTATAAAAGCATACGACCAGAAGTATTGGAGAACTGAGGAATGAAACAATAGTCCAAAACCGATTTATACTACATGACGATTTTTACGTTCAACTTGACCGTCCCTCCCTCCCCTAGATAGCACAATTTTTACATTTACTCCAAATTGAGTAAAAACAAATTTATGGAAATGAACAAAAGTAGTGTAAACTTCACTTTTTAATTTCAGAGTGAACAACTATATAAAATGAGCACAATCATTCACAAAAAGAACAAAATATCGTGCACCAGTAATAGAATTAACTGGTGACAGACCCCGAACATCAGTGTGTACAATATCAAAAAGGAAATTTACATGTGAAATAGAAATTTTAAAAGGTAAACAATGAGTTTTACTCATCAGACAAGAAAGACAAAATGGTGACAAATTTGTTTTTAAAAATGGAATACGACGTGATTGTAATGCACGGTGCAGAACCGGAGATGATAGATGTCCTAATCGGTGGTGCCAAAAAGAGGAGGAGTGACTGTCCAAATGAGGCAGCCGAATGTGCAATGCCCGAACTAGCAGACAAATGGGAATTGGTAGAGCTCATCAGTGAGAGAACCCTAGAGCAGAAGCTGATGGAATATCCGATCCTTGACACAAAATTTTTTTGATAAAATTCAATATACATAGAACTATCTCGACACAATTTTTGTATACTGATCAGATTTTGAGATAGCAGTGGAGTGTGGCAAATGGACTGCAATTTTAATAGGTGAGAGTCAGTTGGAATAATTCCATAACCAAGATGAGAGATTAGAAATAAAGTATCCTCAATAGTGGCTACTTGCGAGGAACTAGAATAGGGTTGAAGTTGATGGAGGATTTCCCTGTGCGGAGTGAAGTGGTGTGTTGAACCGGAGTCCAGAATCCACGGCGTAGCCGAAGGAATGAATTTTGGGGTTGGCAGAAGACCACCAGTGGAGGACAAAGGTTGAGCGGCATCGAAGGACGAAGAGGAGGGACACAAGGCTTGGGGTTGGGCTTCATAGAGATGAGGAAATTGGGCATAAGGAGTGGTAACTAGATAATTGAAATTGGGTTGGGTTGGGTTAAATGATTGTTGGATCAAGTGGGCTAGCAGTTGGTTGAAAAGTGACCAGTTCGGGTTGTAGTGTGGGTGAGCCAGGTTGGATGGTCTGTAGGAGACATTTAGCCGATGATAACAGGCAGTTGCCAAATGACTTGATTTTTTGGCAAATTTGACACTGTGCCTTAAACTTGTTTGGTCGGGCCGAGCGCCAAGATATGGATCCGACGCTATTTTGCTGGAAACTGGAAGGGTAATTCTGTCATAAAGGGGCCGGCTGAGGGGAACGAGGGCTCCAGACTTGGGGAAGAAGATAAAGATTGGCAGCATTCGCTTGAAGTTGATTCGGCAATGGAAGAGATGCAGCCAAGTACTGCTTTTCCAACTGGAAATCGAAACTCTGGAGAAAGCTGTGAATCACTTCCAGAGGAAGTTGATCTGGCCGACTTGACATTAAGATGACAAAGGCGTTATACTCACTTCTAAGGCCGTCCAAAAAGTATATCATCTAGTCCCAGTAAGACATTGGTTCGCCAATTTCAACGAGCGTGTTGCACAAAGCTGTGATTTTTTTAATGTAGGCAGCTGCTGAAATTCCTTCTTTTGACAAGGAATAAAGTTGGTTTCTCATATCAGTAATTCTAGCAAGTGACGAGGAAGTGAAAATCTGAGGGAGAGCTGTAATGCCCCAAAAACTTACTCGTTTCTGGTTCGTTCACTACTCTGATATCATATTTGTAATCCCTTGAATCGTCTCCGGACCCGGGTCGCCAACCGTACAATTACTCATTTCCTCGATAAATTTCTTACAAAATTTTAGAACTTTGGTTACTCAACTTAAAATAACATCTTTGAAAAAGTTTAAAAACGTCACAGCGGAAGACTCGGTTAAGATTAATTTAAATAAAACTTCATTGTTTAAAAGATAAAAAAAAAAAGAACCAGTCGACACTTTAATTTTCTCTGCCCGCTCCCGGTCGAAACTCGCGGTCGACACCTCTACACTCATTACATGGAGCGGTCGACACTTGTCTTCACCGGTCGACGCTATATTTCTCTCTGTCCACCCCCGGTCGAACCCATGGTCGACACTCTCACCGTTTTACACTAACCGGTTTACACCTAACGGCACCAATCGACACTTTATTTCTCTCTGTCTACACAAGTCAAATCCTGCGTTCGACACTCTCATCATTTTTACACTAACTGGTTGACACCTAAAGACATCAGTTGACACTTGCTTTCTCTCTGTGTAACACCCAGATTTTTTTTCCGTTTAAGTTAATTTTGGATTTACGTAATTGTAATCGGCGGAGTTTTGATCGGAATTGTGAGCGGAGAATTTCTACTCTTAAGTAAAAGATTATTTTGAGGCTAATTTAGAATAGAAAAATTTAAGAATCCAACCGAAATAGAACTGTATGTCAGATTTATTAAACGGTTAATGATTAAAGGCGAAATAATAATTAAAATTATTATTATTATTATTATAAAAAAATAAATGAGAGAATAACAAAAGAAGAGAAAACACCTCTTCGGTGTTTTCCTCTTCCTCAGCCGCACGGAGCTTCCTCTTCGGCGATTCCCCTCTCCGACAACAGTTTTTCTCCATTTTTTCAAATCAACGATAAGTTTTAGTTAGTTCTTGGTAGATAATTAGTATTTTAGTTGTTTTAAGTATTAAAAACAGAGTTAGAAAGGGTATTGTATGGTTTGGTAAAGAACTAGGAGAGAATTATGGAAAAATCAAAGTTAAAGTTGATTCCTACCAGTATGTTGGCATTTAAGCTAGGAACAAAAGTAGATTACAGGATTTTATAGGGAATATTGAGCGTTTGATTAGCCGAGTACGCGAATTGTAGAACAGTTTCTGCTCGGCCATGCTCGGCCAAGCTATATAGGTGTTAAATTAGAAAATGGATGATACCGTTAGAAACTAGATGCCATGAGAAATCCGTAACAGTTCGAATCGTCCAAATCGGACGAGTGTTGGATAAGTCATGCAATTCTGGATTTGGTCAAAAATTGTATAGAATTTTAGGTTCAGTTAGAAAATTGGTTGTGAGAGTGTTATGAATTGAAAAGGGAAGTAGATCTAATTGATGTATGATTGTATAGGTATTCCAGTTAGCGAGCGAACTACGAATTTCGGCATACGAATTGCTAAGGACGCCAGATAAGTAATGTAGTAGGAGTTTTGCCTTCGGGTCTACATCACAGCTCAGTAAGATGCATTGCACGTTTACTTTATGTTATGCTTTGTGATATGCATTATGGTTTTAAATTATGAGGCGAAACGAAAATGAATTTTCATGTTTTTACGAAGTGAAATAGTAGGATGTGATGAGACGAATGAAATGAGAAGATACGTAAGAAGATAATAAAGATGAGGTTGAGTGGTCTTGTTCAGTGAGGTGGACCGCGAAGTGTATCACTTTTGCTCCGCTTTACGTGGTGACCTTGTCTAGTGAGGTGGACCGTAAGATGTGTCACTTTACTAGATCGAGTTTGGCCTTGTCCAGTGAGATGTACCGCGAGATGTGTCATCTCGATCTAGCACGTAAATAAGAACCCAGTAGTAAGAAGATAAATAAGATGTAAGAAAGAGACGAAAACGAAAGTATAGACGAAACTGTAGAAACTGAATATATTAGGATGTGAATGTTTTTCAGTGTTTAAGTTTATATGCGTTACTTACTTAGTATTAGGCTAATAGTTGAGTTTTGTGATGTAGGTGACGCCACAGCAGCGAGTGAGTATCCCAAGCATGCCTAGAACTAGGAGGCAGTTAGGGAAGTACGCTCGTGAGACGATTTGGCCGGCTAATGGGGCGTTTTGACCAGAGCGAACGTAGGTATGAAGGATGAGGTGTTTTGAGTCAAATCGAGTCATTTTGATGTACAATTGAAGAATTGAAATGGGTATTGAATATTTTGGTGTATGTAGTAGGTTTGTAAATTGAATAGAGAAGCATATGTTTGGTTTTTAAGCATTTAATTAAAACCGTCACCGTTTTGGTTGATTTCTGTCAACTTTCTGGAGGCTAAGTGTCGACTGATAGGCTTAGTGGTTGACCAAACCTGGCAGGTGTCGACCGCACTGGTCGACCTCTGTGGGTAGAGAGCATCGAGGTGTCGACCTATGGCTATAGGTGTCAACCGCTCAATGTATGAACGAGTTCGGGGTGTCGACCTGCACGTAACAAGGTCGACCAAATCCCGTACGTGTCGACCGCGCGGTCGACCTACTCGGACAGAGAGCAATAAAGTGTCGACTGGCACACGCAAGTGTCGACCGGTAACGTAAAGCAAGCAAAAAAGTCGACCTCGATCATCGATCGACGCGGACAGAGAGGGTCTAGGTGTCGACCGCTAAAGGAAGGTGTCGACCGATCTGAGAAGTGAGTAACAGGGGTTGACCGCAAGGGTCGACCTGCGCCGGCAGAGGCGAATGAAGTGTCGACCAGAATAGAAGAGGTCGACCGAGAATGACTCTTGTGTTTTTTTTTTTTTTAAATCTTGAATTTCATTTAAAATGATTTTCCTCGAAAGTCTTCCGCTGCAAGGTTTTTGGTCGATTTTAAAAAGAGTCGTTTTAAGTTGAAAAACAAATTATAAAATTTTTAAAGAATTTGATTAGAGGATGTGAGCGATGGTGACTAGTAGTAGTAGGTAACGAGCTGGGAATCAGGGTGGATTATCCGTGGCGTTACACTCTGTCCCCCGTAGGTCGACCCCCGCGGTCGACATTTGCTTAATTCGGTCGACACCTAAGCATATCGGTCAACACTTTGCACCAGTAACTTAAAGAAAACACCAGTTCAAAGAAAGACAAACGACGAAGACTTCCACGATTAAAACCACGAAATAAAGACCTGTATTTTTTAGACAAAACTTCCACAAGTAGTTTTAAAATACATCTATACATCAAACCTTCAAACCCACCTACACCAAAAAAACTATACACTTCACTTATATCTCGCAAAACACAACCCAAAAATGAACTATCCTTTAGCCTTGCTCCACGAGTCGGACCGCCGTGACGAACTCCACTTGCCAGCACATGGTAGCACGCCGCCAACCGCCTACTCATCCTGCCTAGACTCTCATAACTCACCAGCAGCAATCTCTGCACCTATACCATGGAACACACAACATAAGTCTAACGCTCAGTAAGCAGTGCAAGATAAAACGTAAAACCGACCATGCAATCCTAACACATGCAGTCTCTACACTCAAGCTCATGTTGTCACCATTCCGCGACGCGTTGTGCAGCTGGGCCAGAGAGAGGGTGAACTTTGCGTCACACTATACCCTGACACATTGTCATCGTCCCGGACTCACCAGCAACGAGGCCCACAAGCTACACACACGTGCCACGCGACGGCCCAGCCAGCCCACTCCCTGAACCGAATTCGTGACTGGTGATGCACCGGCCCACTCCCCGAGCAAGATCTGTGGTGCTACCATCCATAATTTCGTAACAGCTCAGCCGGCCCACTCCCCAAGCGAAATTCACGACCGGTGACGCACCAACCCTGTAACGCCCCAACAAACTACCCGTTTCTGGTACGTTCGCTACTCCGATACCACATTTTTAACGCCCCCCGAGTCGTCCCAGGACCCGGGTCGCCAACCGTACACTCGCTTCTCACCCCGACAACTTCGTACAAAATTTAAAACTTTTGGTTCCTCAACTCAAAACGATGTCTTCGAAAATATTTAAGAAAGTCGCAGCGGAAAAACTCATTTAAAATCGGTTTAAATAAACTTCATCCTTTTAAAACATAAAAATAAAGAGACTGGTCGACACTTGCAAATGCCGGTCGACATCTGGGTCGTCTCGGGTTTTTTATCGGGCGACACTGGCGAACGCCGGATGACACCACGTTTCTCTCAGGTATTCTCGTCGGTCAACACTTCTACATTCAACTCTAAGAGTGGTCGACACTTGCTCTCACAGGTCGACACTTTAATCCTCTCTGCCCGCGTAGGTCGACTATCGCGGTCGACTTCTCGCTAATTTTGCACTAACTGGTCGACACCAACAGTCGCCGGTAGACATGTCATTCATCTCTGCCCGCGCCGGTCGAACCACGCAGTCGACACTCACCTTCTCATTTACACTGACCGGTCGACGCCTATGGAATTCGGTCGACACTTTACACCAGCAGTTCTAAGGAAGAATGACACGAAAACTTCTCCGAGTTAAAACAACCGATTAAAAACCTGAATCATTCATTTAAACTTTTCTAACAAGTTCCAAAATGCACTCATACATCAATTCCAATTAAAGACACTCAAACCCAACTATACCTCAAAACCTATACACTCGACATAGATTCCTCAAAACGCAATACAAAGGACCACTGCTCACCTTGCCCCACTGGTCTTTGGAACAGGGGTCTTTGGAACAGATCTTTCATGTTTGATCCCGTGCATCTTACAGTATTCATTGAATGATCTTATATATTCGCCACCATTATCTGTGCGAATAAATTTTAACTTCTTTCCAGTTTTTCGCTCTGTTGAAGCATGAAATTGTTTGAAAACGTTGAACACTTCATCTTTCGTCTTGAGTGCATAAGCCCAAACTTTTCTTGAGTGATCATCAATGAATGTCACCATATATTGGGCACCGCCTAACATTTTCGTTGACATGGGACCACAGACATCTGAATAAACAACGTACAACACATCTGGCTTCCTTGATGCAAAATTCTTCTTAAAAGAGACTATGTGTTGTTTTCCAGCCAAACAGTGAATACAACTTGGCAAAGATTCATGTCTGAGATGTGGCAGACATTCTTTCTTTCAAAGCAATTGAAGTCCTTTCTCACTCATGTGACCAAGCCGCTTGTGCCATAACTCAATAGAAGAGTCATCTTGTGCAGCATTTACTGATGTTTTCTTCACGATCACTTGAGTCACATATAAGCTAGACTCTTTGTTTCCTCTCGCCACAACTAGCGAGCGTTTGCTGAGCTCCCATTTTTCGCCAGCAAATTTGCTCTTGTACCCGTCATCATCAAGAGCGCCAACTGATATTAGATTTAGCCTAATATCCAGAACATGTCTGACATCTTTAAGCATCAACTCACATCCTGTGTTGGTCTGGATACAGATGTCCCATTTTCCAATTATTTTGGAAACATGACTATTCTCCATTTTGACCATGCCAAAATCACCGCTGGTATAAGATGAAAAATACTCCACTTTTGAAATAACATGGTAAGATGCTCCAGAATCACACACCCAGCATGATTCATTCATCGTGAGGTTTACAACATCTTCACATACAATCACATCTTCACCCTCAGAGACAGTTGTCGTCGTACTCTTTATTTCTCCTTTAGCACCTCCTGTGCTTTGTTCTTTCTTCAGCTTCCAGCAATCCTTTTTCATGTGGTCCATTTTGCCACAATGATAGCACTTAACGCTCTTTTTACTTCTCGATTTGGATCTTCCTGACGTGCTAGCTTCAGAGGCCCCACGTTTCATTGATCTACCTCTCGTCACTGATAAAGCCTCCACAGAAGATTGCTCTTTATTTTTCCGCCTACTTTCTTCGTCAAGAATGGCGGCTGCAATATCATTGAATATCAATGTTGTTTTTGCAGTACCATTGAACAAATTTACGATGAGCTGATCGTATGAATCTGGCAAACTTTAAAGTAAAAGTTCAGCTCTTTCATTTTCGTCGATTTTGTGCTCCATTGTTGTTAGTTGAGAAAACAATGTATTGAGAATATTGACGTGGTTTGTCACTGTTGTAGATTCTGACATCCGAAGGGTATGTAATTTTCTTTTCAAGAAAATTTTATTATACCACGATTTCTTCTCGTACAATTTTGTCAGAGTATCCCAGATTTCTTTTGCCGTTGTCATTTCTGAGATACTTGACAAAATTCTATCTGCTAGAGAAAGATGCAAAATAGCCATTGCATTCTCATCAGCTTTATTTCATTTCTCGTCTTCAACGTTTGTAAGTATGTCGTCGATGTCCATAGCACAATCATCTCTCCGTAATAGCGCCTTCATTTTTAATTTTCACAGAGAGAAATTGTTTCCGTTGAATTTTTCGATTTTAATCTTTCCCGCCATAATAACCTCTAAAAAAATTTTCTGATGTGGAAGATCAGTTAAAACCGCAACCACAGAGCATACTAGATTTAAAGAGATTACCCGCGCTCTGATACCACTTGTTGGGAAAAATAACGACTACGAAATCCGAAGGGAACAAAAAACTATAGCGGATGCGATCCGAAAAATACCAGAAATATTTTCTCACGCCGTAAAATTATAACGGCCAAGAAGTAAGAGAAATAATAGCCAAAATCAACACCGAGAATTTTACGTGGAAACCCAAATCGAGAAAAAACCACGGGGACCGAGTCCAGAAAGATCTCACTATGAAAAATAGAATTTACAATATTTTTCTAGAAACTGAATATTGTAGAAAATATTCATTCAGAGAAATCACCACTCTTATAACTCTTAATGTGCTCAAAAGCACCTCACCTATTTTTCTCTCTCATTCTTTCTTTTCTCTCCCTCCAAAAATCCTCACTAATTTCTTTCTTCTTCTTCACTTCACTAGAGAAGTTTTTTTTTTCGGATGATATTGAACCATTGCTGAAGCCTCTATATATAGAGGCTTCAGCGCACACCTTCTTCAAATGAAGGTGTGCTGCAGCAGCAATTGAAGACTCGAAGGTCTTCAATTGTTGGCAGCAATTAAATGCCGCAGCAGCAATTGAAGATTAAAGTCTTCAATTGCTGCTACCAGCAATTGAAGGAGGGCTCCCTCATTAAAAGGAGGGACCCTACACTGACCTTCCTGTTTTAAGGTTTAGAAGTTGATTATCCCACAGTAAACAAGGAACCCATTGTTGAAGCTACGTTTTCGATGGTGCTGGTTTTTGGGTGCATTTTTTACTTCAGTTTTGAAACTTAATACCAAGGGGCTAACAATTGCTGGTAAATTCAAATCTGGAAGTTGACGTGGTCGGAAATTTTTTCAACGGCGATGACATCATATTTAGATTTTGAGGGAATTAACAATTTGAACCCCAAATAGGTTAATTTTAAACACCGAATAACTAAAAATCCTAACAACTAACCCCTTAAACTAAATATAAAAAATCAAACACTAGTTGGAGCCGATCACTACTCATTCTGAATTTATGTCGTGAATAGTGGCCCGATCACTTTCCGCTCTGTCCGGTGTTTACGTGGTACTGAAGATATTAGATTGAAGAGTTGATGTGGAGATGGAGACCCCAATTCAACGTGCACCGTACATGATTCAAGAATGGGAGTTCCTGCTTCAGCACAGTACCCGTTCATTGCACCCCAAATTTAGGGATGCTCGAGAATAGGAAGTCTCCTCCCAGGGACGACCATCATTTCCTACCTCTCCTATTTTAGGAATTTTCAGGAACGGGGGATCACCGCCCTGGATCGGCTCCTCATTCTTAAACATCACGTTTGAATATGGGACGGTGACCCCATTCTCAGGCTTAATTTTGATAACGAGATCGCCGATCTGGGGAAGTGTCCCAAGTTCCTGATAACCTTAAAATAGGAGAGGTAGATAACGGGGGATCGATCTGAGGCAATTATCTCATTCTCGAATCACGTACAGTGCACGTTAAAGAGTGGGTCTCTACCCCCTATATTAACTCTCCAACTCAATATGTTCAGTGTCACATAAGTACTAAATAGAACGGGTGATCGACCTCCTGTTCTCGACATAAATTCAGAACGGGATGATCAACCTTCTGTTAGGATTTAATTTGTTAAATTTTAAGTAGTTTAATATTTTACTTATTAAGATTTTTAGTTTATAGAATCTTCCTAAGTAATTACTTTAGGATTAAATTGGACTTAACCATGTAAAATTGGATTGTTATTTTAAAAAATATATTTAACATTACTCGTTGAGTAAAACTAGACCCCTTCAAGAGTTTGGGCCAGACGAGCTGCAGATTACTCGCTGTGCTTTGTTTTTCCTTAACAGTAAGTTTTGTTCTTTCAGGCCACATCTCTCTCCCCCTCGCCGCTGATTTGAGTAAATCGTGGCTTAATTAGTTAGCTTAGCTCCGGCAAGTAGTCAGGGTGGCGAAAGCGGAAAGTCTCTGAGGTTAAGCCTTGTTCCTCTTTGATTTTGTTTTTTTAATTGATGATGCTGTTTAAATGCTACATTTATAGGTGTTCAAATTTCGTTTAGCTGAGTTTTTGTTTGCTTTGTATATGCTTAATTTTTTTTTTCCTCCCAATAGTTGCAGTTCGTAGATTGAGGAAGTATTTTGGTGCAGCAATGAGGGAGGCTAAGGCGAAATCAAGCAGTTTCTCGCGTAACTTCACTGCAAACGCTTCTCACATCCCTGGGCTCAAACATGGTCCAAATGCATTAACTTTCATCTCCTCTGGAATACAAGACCTTGACAGTAATTTTCCCTTACATTTCATTGGAAATTTCTTCAAATTATAAGGATTGGTATGAATAAAACGCTCCATACTTCTATGTTTGATTCATGGGTAGAGACACACCCACTTTCTGCTGTTTTAATCTTAAACTTGATCGTTTGATTTGCTTTTTTCGTTGGTCTAGTTGCACTCAGTTATTTTATCTTTGTTTTCTTTTAAAATGTACGTGCGAGTAGATTTGTATAAAATATGGCTTCGGTAAATCTCAACATAGTTCAGCTGTGCTAAAAGTTCTTGATTCTATTTATTTTCTGTTTTTTTTGGAAGAAAAAAAATCTTTTCTTTTTATTTATATGTCTAGCAGCTTCGTTAGTTTTATATTTGCAGAAATTCTGGGTGGTGGGTTTCCATTGGGAAGCCTTGTAATGGTGATGGAAGATGCAGAAGCTCCTCATCATATGCTTTTGTTAAGGAATTTTATGTCTCAGGGACTTGTTCACGATCAACCTCTTCTTTTTTCCAGTCCAATTAAGAATCCAGAGGGATTTCTTGGAACTTTGCCTAGTCCAGGATCATCCAAAGATAATAAATCTCGTGAAATATCTCCTGATCAGGTGACTTTCTCTGTTTTCTTTTTCTTTTTCATTTGGTTTCATTTAGTTTCTTTGATTTCATATTAATAATTTATGGCTTCATACCACTTGTATGTTCTAATTTCAGGAAAAGGGATTGAGGATTGCTTGGCAATATAAAAAATATTTTGGTGAAAATCAGCCTGGTGATAGTCGTGGTGGTAAGTTCATTTTTATTGCCTATTTTTGGAAATCACAATGCTCTATTGCTGCTTAGTTTTTGGCCTTAATCAAGTAGCGAATAGTACACGGACATACTTTGTCAATTTGTGATTCATATGATTTTTCACCCGTACCACTTTCTAAGTTGACATTAGAAAAAGTTTTACTCAATAATGACATTTTTCGTGGAAATGTGTCTCATCTTTTTTTCCATTTTTCTTTTGGTTTAGAATTACGTTCTATATGTTTTAGATAAGGTTGAACTGTTGACTGTTTTTTTCCTTCTGTACCCGCTGGATTAGTTTTTCTTTTTAACTTTATTTTTTATTTTGCAGACTGTAAAATTTAGTTGTGAATTGCTTTCTTTTTTTTTTTTTTTTTTTTTTTAATCAGCAAATGAGTTCTGCAGTGTTTTTGACTTACGGAAGCCTTTGGAGAGGCTTTTTTTAAGTGGAAAGAGCATAGAATGTGTTAGCACTCATGATTCTCCAACTCTAGTCCATCTTCACTACTCTTGTGCCACGTTTTTATCAAGATTGCCGAGGTACTTTATATTATTGGCTTCAAACTTTACCTTCTCCCAAACACTGGGATATTGAAACTCTTTGAAGATCTCTACTTCAATGTCATTATTTTGTATTTAAAGTGGCATCTTATTAACTATTAGGTCTTTAAACTCTTACCTTCTTGAATATATTAATTGCTATCTCATCTTTTAAAATTTCTTTGGCCATTGCAAAATTATTTATTCATTTTTTAATATTCTTCGTTTTTTTTGTTTCTGTTTGAATGTGATTCTCACCCTCCTTTTGTTGCTCTAATTTCCTCTTCTCAAACCTCAAGAAAGGAAGGCATCATGGCTGGTCGCATTGCCATCCAGTCATTCTGTGCTCCACAATGCCAATATTCCTACATGGTTTGAAGCATCTAACATAATGAATTTTCATTTTTTTTGTTAATGTATTTTCTTTTCTCTTCTTAGTCATTTGATACAAAATTTATTCACCAGAGGTGAAGTTCCGTGTAAATATTGTTATTACATTTCAGGAATGGGAAATGCTTTCATTTATTAGATCTCTGAAAAGCAGGCTAAGATCTTCAAATGCAGTTGCGGTTGTTACCTTTGCACCTTCCCTTACTTCTCCATCTTTCTCCAAAAGGTTGCAGCACATTGCAGACACATTGCTTTCTGTCAGAGCTGTTCCAGGTTTATTACCAGCTTTTATGATGTCTTTTCCACTGCTTTTATGACGTTGATTGTTAGATACTTAGATGACTATGAATAAAGTTTTATTTAATTCTTTTTTTTTGTCATAGATGAGGATAAAGAATTAGCAAAACTTCTCACTGGTTACCAAGATATGGTTGGTTTTCTCAATGTCCATAAAGTAGCCCGCATTAACACACAGGTATAAATTTGCTACGCGAAATACATGCCAGTATTAAGTAGCATTTTGTTTTTGTTTATGTGCTTTGTAATGGAAACTAATCCTTTTTTTTTTGTAGAGTTCTCTAAAAATCTTCATTTTAAGCGATTAGATTAGCATTTGGTTTCAGGTTCCTGTGATTCTGGAGGCAACCACTTTCTCAATTAAATTACAAAAGCGTAGATACATTGTTCTGGAATGTCTAAATCAAGCCCCCGTTGATGGATCAGATGGGGGCTCCTATGGAACTTCTGGTAGCTGTTCCGGGTCATCAAAGAAAGGGAATCTTGATTTTTGATCCAAAACGTATATATATACTTAAATTGCATTTTTTTTTTTTCAAAAATTTTAGTAAAAAAATTTGTGACAATTTCTTAGAATTGTGAAACTTCACGACCCACTTCAAGGTCTGATGTAATGAAATGGTCAATTGAACTCGCTGTTAGTGGAGGCACGCTATAGATTTGGTGTCGGCACTTTGGGTGGAAGGTCTGGCACACCAACCTCAAGCCTTAGAACTTGAATTGCTCGTTTTATGGAGGTCTTAAAATTGGATCAGGGTAGGCACACCACAGCCAGACAATGATCGAAGACTTCACTGATTCCAGGTTCTAAGCAGGCCAAAGGAGAAGTCTTTCATCTATGGCTGTAAGAAGCTGCCCTCTTCCATAAAGGTCCCATGCCCACTCTACCAAGCCTTTTTGAGAACTTATCTACATTGCTGCTGGCTCTTTTTTGGGGGGCAGATTTCCAAGACAGACACACTAAAGCTAATCACTTCGGACCCTTTAGTCGCAGATCCGCACCATGTGAATTCAGGAGCCAGGCTCGGCCAGTTGTCTGTAGGCTTAGCTCGTGGTCCATAAACCCTGCCAGTCCAAAGTTGCCCAGTTTTATGTCAAAATTTGAATGTTCTTCCTGAAGATGTAGCACTACAGAGGCAAATCCCAAGGATATCTCTTACCGTTCTGCTCAAGGGAGGGATTTTCTTTCGCCAAACAGGTTAGAATGGAGGCTAATATTTTGGTGTGAACTCAAAAACTAGCAGAAACTCGCATATATCATGTCGCCAT
Organism: Begonia peltatifolia; assembly: GCA_022433055.1. Lineage (NCBI taxonomy): Eukaryota > Viridiplantae > Streptophyta > Magnoliopsida > Cucurbitales > Begoniaceae > Begonia > Begonia peltatifolia. Next base: position 1,707,103 of record CM039522.1, read on the forward strand.
CCATTGATCTGCACTAGATTTCTGTGGGTGAATATATTTATAATCTTCAGTTCTCTTATGTACTCTTTTACATGGTACTGAGCCCTGCGAAATTTGTTTCACAGCAAGTCTCAAAACTAAATTCAGCAACATACCGCTGTCCACTGCCCCATATCCTTTTTGGCCAATCTCTTTGCCCTTTGAAAAGTTACTTATGGCTGAAGGCAAGTTCTTGACCCGGAAAGCCGAGTTTTAAAATGTGTATGCGCTTGCCAAACTTGTATGTCCTTCATAACCAAGTTCAATCGAGTTTGAAAAACACGATGGGCTACTCGGTGAATCTTGAGTAACTATGTTTATAGGCAATCAAAATTTTGAATTAAGTATTACCTTTTTACAACTTTTCATTCTTGCCATCGTGTTTTTCAAACCATTTGTTGATTTCACTGTGGATGGCCGATGTTTAAGTTCTTTACTCGAAAAAAAGGCTGTTTTACTTGGTTTTCTTCGAACATGGATTTGATATATGAATTTAGGACAAAATAAGTTGTGGCGAAGTGTACATTCAAAATCAAGGTAATGGTTAAATGAACGAAGGAAAATATTCAAATACATGTATTATTTTTTAATAATACATTTGTAGCAATGAAATACTATGTATGAGTGACATGTTCCACTTGTGTTGCATGTTGTGTAACAATTTTTTTACCGAATTTGCACAATGTCCAATGCAAATCTATTCTTGTGGAGGATTATAGCCGAGACACGATAGTGTGAATATCGTTACTGAAACTCAACTTGAAGAGTATTACTCAATATACAAGTGTGCATTGTTAGACTCGGTTGGCATTGTTTGTGGTGCTCACAATAACTTTACTGTTTAGAGCGGTATTTTTATACTTTTTAGGTACGAGAATGTCATCTTTTGTAGTAAATAAGCACGGTCAACAAAAATATAACATGCTTTTCTTTCATCTATTTTGCACGTGGTAAGTTTGACCATATCTTGTCTGTATTATTTCGAAGATGTCCTAAATAATCGATGCAAAATTTATTTTTGTCATCGTACGTTAATTTGATAGGGCAAGTAAAAATCGAGTTTGGTATAGGCAATACATTTTTGAAACATGACTAAAAAAGAGTACTACTCGTGAGCATGCATGGTTAGAGTTAGGGGTAGGTACAATCGGATTCATTTAAGCTTCGGGTCGAACTGGTCAACTAGATTGAATCAAATCATAAAGTAGCGATTTTCATAGTTTGGATTTGTAATCATATAAATCTGCCATCGACCTGTGAGATATAGTTAAGTATGAGAATAAAAATTAACATTATTAATAATATATTTAGTGTTGCTCTTGAATCAATTTTGTCGGGTTTGAATCGAAATAGAAGTTATTTTGAGGTGGGTCGAATTTGAACCGGACAGAACCAAAACCAAACTGCGAGTTCCTATTTGAACCACAATTCAGTTAATCCCCGTTCCGGTTCGAAACGCGGTCATGGTCCATCCTCCCACCCCCAATCAGTGTCCTTGCAATGTGATCCACAAAGTTATTTTACTGTCTTAGAGGGGTATTCTTGTACTTTCAAGTATAGAAGTGTCATTTTTCTTTTGTAGAAAAACAATATATATATTCACAAAAATAGTTCTGTTCCACCATGTATCAGAGAACTACCTGTGGGCTGTGGTTTCGCTTGTAGAAACACTATCGGCTTCTCTCTGCGTTCGAGAGAGAGAGAGAGAGAATGGCGAGGGCAGGAGGGATAACGAACGCGGTAAACGTGGGGATAGCGGTTCAAGCCGATTGGGAAAATCGCGAGTTCATCTCCCATATTTCCATCAATGTTCGACGCCTCTTCGATTTCCTTGTCCATTTCGGTAACCTTTCTCCCCCTTTTCTCCTGTTTTTACGATTTCAATTCGTTCTCTCATTTGATTTTGGTTCCGTATTTCTGTGTTTTGTTCGATCGATTCGCTTGCCTTCACTTTGCTTTACAATGATTTTGCAATGATTGAGCAGATTTGTCCACCATTGTGTCTTTTGAGTGCTTTTGTGCAGATCTGATCAATAGTTTTAAATCTAGCCCTAACTCCAAAGTCCGTCACCATTAATTCTTAATGCAAACTTCGGCCGGCTGAAACCTAATCTTACATTGCTATCTCTTCCCCGTTACTTTCAATTTTCAAAGTCAAACTCGTTATTAATCCATATAAGTTTTAAATTGTAATGTATAATTGTTGCTTTGCACCAGAATTATGTAAGGTTTCAGTGTTTTGAACATTTCTCTGTTGAATTTTCTTTTTCCTTCAGAAGCTACTACAAAGAGCAAATTGGCCGCATTAAACGAGAAACTTGATACATTGGAACGGCGGCTTGAAGTTCTTGAAGTCCAAGTTGGTACTGCAACTGCTAACCCTTCTCTTTTCTCTACGTAATTCATATGCTTGTTCATTTGTGTAAAGATAAGGCTACTTCTAAACAACCCTTTTGGGCAACTTTGTGAGTGTTGATATATAATTTACCTTTTTCTACTTAAGCATAAGATTTTATTTCATCGTGAAGATGTGAGTGGCTGAGTATATGAGGAGAAGTTGAATTTGCAACTCACTAGATCTGAATGCTTAAGATTGTGAACTAAAACTACAACATTGGCCGAGTTATATGCTTTCATTTGGAGCCCCATTTACAATCTCTACAACATGGATTGATCCTGGTTTGGTATGTGTTCAAATTTTCCATGTTCAGATTTCTCAATTTTCTATCTGTGTCACGAATTTCCTTTCGTAATCTTTTCGGGTTTAGCCACCTTTGTTCTTGGTTTAGACAAAAGTAGGAAGGAGTGTAGGAACACAGAAGGCCATTAAAACACGCAAGTAAAACACGCAAGTAAAACACATCCATTTCAATAGACTTTTATAGATTGATGAAGGGGCTAAGCTTTTCATCATCTTACAACTGTAAATTCAGGTTTAACTTATCATAAATGTTTCTGTCAGCTACTGAAATCCCCATGCATGTGGTTGAGTCTCGTTTATCAGTTTCAGGTTTTTTCAGGCCGAATTTTAAGTCTTCTAAAAACAATCTCGGTCAACACCCAAGCGATGACAATATGCAACAGAGAATTCAACGAGGAAGTTGAGTTTCTGCCTTCACAATCGATGAGTTTGTTGGAAGAAATAGAAAGCAGGAGCTTTAAAATTAAACTTCAAACTAATCGAGGCTGATTACAAGCACAGAGAAATACATTTTGCTTAAACAGAAAACAACTAATAAGAATCAGCCGAAAAAGATGATGGTTGGGTCGCAGCAACACTCATCGATCAGGCAACAGCAACATAAAGCCGCCAGACTGCACATCAATCATCACTCACTGTCAAGCTTGTTATTCATAAATACTGCGTGATGTACATCTACTAACCTAAAACATTAATCAATAAATTTAAAACAGGAAAAGTTATAGAAAGTAAAAATTTCTCTTTTACAATTTTTAAAACAAGCCCAAATATGATTTTCTATGAAAGATAACATAATAAGATAGAAAAGCAGAAGGGGTTACCATCCTTCGAGGAAACCTGTGTTTCTCCTTGGAGGAGGTGCATAGTACTGAGGAGGCGCCATAACCGGAGGACCTTGGTAGTAACCTACGAAGAAGAAGAGCAGGAGAGAGTGAAATTGAAGCTCTGTAATCGACAGAAAACTGCGAAACTTCCGATGAAGAAAGAATTGTTGGTAATTCCACACAAACAAACCCATTTGAGCAGATCCAAGACTGTAAGTTGTTAGTTCTGGATTCGAGGAGAAGGGTAAAAAGTTATACCTTGAGCAGGATAGGGGTAGGCATACTTGGGGTCGTTCATCTTCTTTTTCGGAGGATAATCACAACTGAAGAATGAAAGCGCAGAGCTCAAATACTGAGGACACTGCGATCCTACTAACCACTCTCTCGAAAGATGTCCATTTTGGGAGCTAAATAAATAAAAAATAATGGTAATGGAGTGGTCTAGAAGTTTGGAATGCACCCAATAAATAAACAATAATGGTAATGGAGTGGTCTAGAAGTTTGGAATTGCATAAAACATACACACCTCTCTTTGACTCTCTCTCTCTTAGCTTTAATTTTAGTAAATGATATACGTGTCTATGAATGATGACTTTGATGGGTGTTATACGAGGAAGGGTAAATGCATTTTAACCTTAAAGAGGTCAAAGATCAAAAAAAATCTTGAAAGTCCGTTTATTTAAAAAAAAAAATTAAACTATAAAAAAATTGATCAAAAAAATCTTTGACAATAAACTGATAATCTTCTGTTTTAAATTTTACATACAGAAAAGGAGACTGCTCTTTGAGCACAGTCGCCCGTTCTGTCGAGGTATTTTCTACGTGCGTTACACGTAGATAGCAGAGGGTGCGTTTGGGGGTGGAGACTCTTGTACCTAGGTGTTGGGCACGCGAGCCTGGGCGAGGGGGGTCTCCATGCCCCGCGCTCACATGACCAGCATGTGGCGTCGGATGAACATTTTAAGAACGGTTTGCTGCGTCTACACGAGGAGTGTTTACCCTCAAACGACAAATCGTTCTGCATTATTATATATGTAAACAACGCTGTTTTCGCCTGAAAACCCTAGTTTTCTCTCGTCCAAACCCTCTGATCCGTGCGTTTTGCCAATTTCCTCATCAATTTCGATGGGTTTTTGTCGAAATTTGCGAAAAAACTTCAAGGAAATCCCAAAACCGGGCCAAAATCCCAAAACTAAGAGTTTTAGCGAAAACCCAAGACTTTTTCGCGCTGAAAATCTTCAAATCCACGTTTTCTCACTGAAAATCTAAAAAATTTCCAAAATCCCAAAAAATCATAAAACCCGAAAATGGCTCCCCCAAAAATTTTTTTGAGTCGAAAGGGTCTTCAGATGGCACAAGGTGGCCCATCAAATTGGGAGCCGGATCAAGTGCTGCAACTGCCTCCTGGTTGTTTGTCCATGGAATTTCGTAACCAAGTGTGTTAAGAGCAGTACGAGTGAAATATACGAATCCACTCGCTCAAGGAGATATTTGATGACTTCTCTTTGCACGTGGTGTACAACATGAAGGGCGACAGGTGCGGCATAGTTCACTTTTTTTATGTAAACTTAAATAGTAACAGGAGATTTGGGATCTTGAAGACGTACGTATTTAGTACAGAAATTATCGTCAATTCAGTTGTTATCAATGAATTGTTGGGATTTGAGAAAGTAGAGGCGGAAAGATATTATCACAATTCCCAAGAATGTGATTTTTTCAGAACAGACAACGGACTAGAGTTTCTTAGCCAAATCCACTGCAACTCGAGCATTGCAAGATCCATGAAGCCGATATCAAAGGATCTAAACGTCAAAGCTCGGGGAGTACACAACCTGATCAGCTACACCATCCTGCTGGAGGATGATCATAGAGATCTCGTCAGTAATGGAGAAGTGCTCTACAACTGCATGACGTTCAACCCAGGATATATGATTATAGGTCACACGCTTGAGGTCGGGCGAACGAAGAATAAGAATATGCCGTTTGATATATTGATTTGGAAGAACGTGCAGCAGTTTCAAGTGCCCATCGGAGGAAAACAGATGAGATCATACAAATTCGTCGATATATTTGACAGAATCCATTTGACTCGGATGGGCCTAGTTGAACTCGACGGGTCTTGGATGATCAATTGAGATCCCGGAGCCTGCACATCTCGGGATGTTCCGATGGAGCCGAGGATGCTCCCGCCACTATAACGACACATTTTGCCAGTAAGGTATTGTCTGCTCTAGGGATTGGCTCGTAGTCCAATATCCTCCGCTCACGGATTTGTTTAGCAAGAACTTCTTAGTCGGTCACCCAACATGGTACTTCTCTCACTGGAGCACTTTCAACTTCAGAGTTCTTATGCGATCCGTTGCCAATTGTGCTCCAAAACGCGTGTTACTATTTTGAGAGAGTTTCCTTACATATGTTTCATTTCCATATACCTCCCCAGACAATGTAGGATTGTGATGACCCCATTTTTATGACCTGGGATTTGCCTATACTCAAGTTTGGGGTTTGCCTACATTCTCGACTGAGGTCCCGAGGTTTGACTTGCAGTTGTTTTCATACGTACACATTCAGGTCATCATAATCTCCCTCCCCCTCTCGGGTTCCCAATGTTCTCGTTGACTACATTTTCGGTTGGATACATACTTTGATATCATTTATAACTAACTTCTTCATGTCAATAAAATATTGTTTGTTTTTGCCCCCTCATGCAGTCCTCACGGATTTATTTTGACAAAGACTTCTCAGTCGGTCACCCAACATGGTACTGCTTTCGCTGGAGCACTTTTAAGTTCGAAGTTCTTATGAGATTCGTTGTCAATTGTGCTCCAAAACGCGTCTTATTATCTTGGGAGGGTTCTCTTGCATATTTTTCATTTCCATATACCTTCTAAGTAATGTGAGATTGTGACGACTCGGGATTTGCCTACACTCAACTTAAGTCCCGAGGTTTGCCCCGTAACTCGAGATTTGCTTCGCATTCATGCTCTTACGTACACATTTAGGTCATCACAAACATCGTCACCGTGCCGCCATTGTACCTCCCAGAGGTTAGTCCGTGTGAGCAGAAACTTGACAGAATAGAGAAGAGGTGAGAGCAAAGGTGGGACATGTTAGAAAAGAGGTGGGACAAGATGGAGTAGAGAATGAAGGATATCAGATTGGCCCAGATACGGCTCAAGCGTTGATGTCAAGACGACAATGACGACGATGTCCCTCTTGCGTAATATATTTGATATGTTGTATTTCATTTGATGTATTTAACTTGTTGTTTGTAAATTTGATGTACTTTAATTTTATGCCTTGATCTATAGCATTTGTACTGAAAATCATGAAAAGTTTTAGATTATCTTCCCATGATGTAGAGAACATGTGTTATTTAAAGTAAATTGAATATTATTTTATATATTTTTTTAAATTAATGTTAGTGCTACAGGGGCACAAGTAGAACAATGCACATTTTTAATAGTTTAACTCTTTGTGAAACCAAATCAATTATTTGAGCTGTTTTTTTATTTAACCCTTTAAATAAACTGAAACAAATAAATATTTGTAATTTGAATAACTCGTAATAAATAAATTTTATTAGACTAAATTAAAAGAAAAATTATATATATAAAAAAAATTATTATAATTTGAAATATTTTCAAGCTGTAATTTGTGATGTTGGCTTCATCCGATCAGAAAGACATCACAAAACTTAATGGTTGCAATGCAGGTTTTAGTACTCCACTATTTTCATAATCTAATGATTTTACCTGCCTATCTAAAATCGATAAATTATGAAAAGAGTGTAGTACTAAAATCTGCCTTGCAAGCATTAAACTTTGCGATATGTTTTTGGTCCGATGAAGTCGACATAACGAATTACAACTTCAAAATATTTCAAATTATAATTATTTAGTTATTTTTTATATATAAAATTTTTCTTTTAATTTAGTTTAATAAAATTGAAAAAAAGGACCCACGAGCGAAATAACAAAATGCACTAATTGCTACTTCAGCCACACCTGCACTCACGCATTGCAGATTACTGTACATAATACAAATTATATTTAAAAAAATGACAAAAAGATACGAGTGAAATGTGTTGAACTGTACCTGTGTACTATCAAATGTGTTGAAATTCATAAACATACCTTCAGAAGCAGTGTCTGAAGTGGATCCACAATGAGAACAAGTACGACTATTGTTATACTGCACGATATCTTTGAGTTCCGCCTACTCATTGTCGAAGTTGACGGCTCATCGACGTCTCTCACACTTGTCTTATTCGACCTATCAGGTTGGCCATATCTCCTGGGCGGAATCAGTTCTTGTCGATCTGGTATTTGCGGCCACTTTTGGGGACCGTTCACAAGTTAAATAAACTGAGTATATCTGCAGGAAAGTTTCCAATGATAGCATCGATGCACGTAATTTTTCGGTGTCACTCTCATGAAATACATGCATGGTATGGAATGGACACACGGAATTCCAGCACGCGTCCACCTGTTGCAGTTGCACACATTGGTACTCATGTCAACCATGTATTATTCGTACCCGTTGCTGACCTTAAATTATGCACCTCCTCCAGGCTCAGGACTCTAATTTCGAGCTGCAACATTTAGATTGTCAAGTTCTTTCTTTATCTTATGACATAGAGGCATGTTGCTTAGGCTAGTTTCTCAAATTCTTTTACAATGAGAGTCATCTTATACTTTCGAATAATCTTGAATATGATCGAGAACGCTTTGTCTCTGACCGACAATAGAACTGCATTGAATGACTCGCGACAAATTATTCAATCTCATGTCACACTTGGGATTCAAAAAAAAGGCATGACTAGCCTAATATTTAGGCGGTTCGACTCGAAGCCATGTGTGGGCTTCTAGGCTAAGCTAGTGTAATTTCCTCATTTCTATGTCGAAATGTCACTTTGTCGTTGCCATGGCCACATTCCACATTGCATCTCTGTACGCTTTGCCCCAAAATTGGGTTTTAAAATTTGCGTATATATGCTGAAGGCAGTATCGGTGTTCGACTTCATTAAATTCCTCTTTCATCGCCTTCATCAAACCCAAATATTTGAAAGAAAAATAAAGTTAACATAAAACAATATAACGTAGAGAGCACTGATCCGGATAATTCCCAGAAAAAACTACACTGGACAATCTCCTAGATCAAATTACATTCCAAGTAAGTTTCCAAGAAAGTCTGTAGTGGTCACAAATAGTCTCACTTGAATTACAGTCTCCTAAACAAAATTTACTTATACAGTATAATTATATCACTAATATTCGAAAAAAAAAACAATTGAAATAACAATTGAAAATTTATTATACCTTTTGTCGATCGAAAATAATTGTCCATCCGGCTCCCGATTCAGTGTTCAGGTATCGATCCAAATTTTGCAAGAATCATGTCAATGTCTCCGTGAACTCTTTTTCGAAGTTGGCAACAACAACGGAATATATTACATTTTGTTCATCAATACTGACAGCTATGAGTAATTGATCGGGTCACGAGCCCTTAAGATGACAACTATCTAAACAGATAACAGGATTACCATACCACAGCGAACCTGTCTTGCGAGCAGCTATGCACATATATATTCTTTGGCTTACCAATAAATCATACACCATCTCATTATGTGTACTTGTAATGTGCTACCTGTGTTTGTTCTATATATTACTGCTGTGTACGACCAAACTAGCTTGTATTATTCGTCCCTCTTTCCTTCGTTAATTGTTCGAGCTATGTTTATTGCTCTTTTGGCAATACTGGGTGTAATGTTCAAAGTCAAATTTTCTCACTGTCTCAATAATAGAATAAATCTTCCACATAGATTGACTTTTGAACCTATTCAGATAATGTTCTGCCAACCATTTTACTCTAACGTGTCGATTCTTAATTTTCCTCAAACAGATGTGAGAATCGATCAAACTCTTTATTTGAAACGTCTCATCGTCTTGCTTCTGAGAAGCATGTAGTCGCCACTTACACTCATCTTCACATTTAGCCGTCAGTCGCCGTCTGTAACTTTTAATGAATTTTATGTCATAATCATTTTCGATATAATATTGGATTGTTTCCCCTCTAAGAACCTTTAAATAACCATATTCTTTTCCCAAATAAAAATTCGATGAGATTTCTTCTCTTACCGGTATGTTTACCACTTCATCATCCTTTGAACCGATTGGAACTCGAAGCTCCTCGTCGAGACTTCTAGAGGTCGAATGGACCTCGATTTCTTCATTTTCATATAACTGATCGAATGCTCGAAGATACCATATGCAAAAGTGGCATGCGAATACCAATCCATATCGATCTCAAAATTTGTTGGCTCATCTAAATTAACTGCGCTAGGTGAATCAGAATCCAACGTCGCTGTCGCTTATCGAACAAAGATTCTCCATAGTAAGATAATTGTAGGGAGTTTGAGAGAGAAGTTGGAGTTGGGGATATGGAGCGTGAGGTGCCCATTTTATAGGGTGGGAGAACTAGGGATCGGTCTTAGAGAACGGTCCCCCATTGTCTCACAGTGTCATACGTAAACCCTGAATAATTGATCGCGATCATCACCCGTGATCTATTATTAGAGTCACGAGGGCCCCACCCCCAAAATGCTCCCCCTGCTTTCCACGTGCAACGCACATGGAGAACATTTTGCAAAACGAAGGAATGCGTTCAGAGAACGATCCCCTATTCTATGTATAAAATTTAGAATAGGGAGTTATCGATTTGCCGTCAAGGATTTTTTTGATCGGTTTTTGATAGTTTAAGATTTTTTTATGATAAACATACTTTGAGTGTTTTTTTTAACTTTTACCAAACTCTGAAAGTTAAAATGCATTTAACCCCTACAATGAATGATGACTTTGATTGGTGCTATATAATGAATGATGACATAATATGATTGTCTAAGTAATAAACATTGAAAGAAAATAACTATATGAGTACTTGTTAATTTACTAGTGAAACAACTCAATATAATATATGATTTAATGTGTAATAATGTAACATATATAAAATAGAAAAAACAAATCATTAAAAAAAAGATTGTCTTATTTAAAATTATAATTTTCTCTTGAAACAAATCTCTCGCTCTCCTCAATTTTATTGGTTCTTTTAATCATCATGAGACAAGCTTATTTGAAGTTTATCTATTGATCTTCATCGGTTGTGACCCAGAGGCGGATTAAGTCAGAAACACTGGATTGAACGACACAATCTTTATAAAAAAACATGATTATTCAGCTTAAGACTTTAAGTACATAGTTCGTAATGAAACACTAAAAACCAAATTAATCGAATCATATTTCAAATGAGATGAATCAAAGTCCACATAGTTTATTGTGTTGGTGAATCAATTTTTTTGAGCAAAATATGTGAATCTTCCGTGATAGTTTAGACAACCATACTCTGCATCTAAATACATCATTTCATGTGTTGAGAATTCAATTTATCATATATTGAGTGTAATCATGTTATGTTCATCACACACACATGCTTATTCAAATCAATAAGATTGACGCAGAAAATCGAAGGGCTCAAAGGTTGAGAAAATCGTTGTCAAATCTCTTTGATTTTATACTTGTGTGAAGTTAGCTACAAATGTATAACTCTTTAATTCGTTAGATTAGATTTAAAACAAAAATAAAAATTTTAAATCATAAGATTATTTATATATCATAACAACGATCCATTTATGTTCATAATAAATTATTTTAATCATAAATAGGTTTTGCATGTTATTGGTGTTATGAACAATAATAATTTCACTGTGCGAGGGAACCCAAAAGACAACACAAAGAACTCAAATCATTGCAACATTCCAGAAAATATAAAACATTTCAAATCTGTTGAAGCTCTATACAATTTTTCTTCTGTGTAATTGATAACTCTTGAAAAAGAGTTATTACAAAAGATTATTTTATGTGTTTGTTGTTTAAAATCGGTGATGGAATAAATAAACATACATGTTTCGTTACATAATGTTATAATATCGTGTACTACATTATGTTTACAGGGAATATATGTTTTTGATATTTTAAAGGAAATATTCATTTGAAATTTAAATTTATTGTAGATAGATGCTAGAAGGCTCAAGAATATGATTTTAAAGTATAACAAGGGCTGAAAAAAAAAATTCTAGAGAAAGAAAAAAAAATGAATAGCAACTTAAATTTTGGAATAAGTGGATTTAATTTGATTTTCAAATTCAAGTTAGACGGAAAAGAGAAGATGATGAGAAAATTGTGGAAAATAAAGAAGAAGAGAGAATGAATGAATGAAGCGTTAAAAAGAGGCAACAAATGAAAGAGGAGCGAGACTGGAGAGTGACGGATCAGATAAGAAGACATTTGGTTTCTAGATGTCAGAAACTATATGTCGTCTGAGTCATTTCCAATCTCTAAACGAGTCTTCTCGACCTAACTAAAAACTCATTTGAAACCCAGTGTTTTCTCATGATTTTGGACATAGAATTCGACAATTTCAATGTAGTATGTTCATAAATCAAGTTTTTGAATAATTCGTAACATTTAATTTCTTCGATGCAAAATAATCAAGGCAGAGGATTAAAGGGCTCTGATACCACTATAACTTAACCTTATAGATCTAACATGCTTTTAGGGCAAAAATCGAAGCATTTAAAACAAATTGCAGAAATTGAAAATACCTCCGGCCATTGACGATAAAACAGGGACAATTACTTTCACTCCGTGAAGAATCACTTCTTAACTCTCTTATCTTAGTTGGTGGTGTATTTCTGAATGAGATAATAGGCTTAAAGGACCATCAATCGTTAACATTCTATTTTTATAAACTCTTTCCATCAAAGAGTTATAAAGTGAAGGACATTATATGGACAATTACCATAATGATGACTCTTAAAAAAAAAACATATCAAACTCTTTGGCATTCACAGAGCCATTCACAGACTCTGAGCATATATGCCATAAAATAATAATAACAACGACAATACTCGACGTTCGCAAAATCCACGAAAAGACTATGGTCATGTTTTGGATTTTGCGCTCAAAGACACAATACATATATCTGTATCATTGCTTTATTTAATAACAAACAAACATGTCCTCCAATGATCGAATGTACTTAGGAAAAATATAATTCCTACGTGAGTTAATCACTTGGTTACACGACCAATATAGTCAATGAATTAATATATGCATGCTCGAATAAAAAAATGTCAAATGAAAATACATAGATACGGGTTATAAAAATAACCATGTCATTTAATAAGAGAATACATCTTATATTAATAACACTCTTCACTTGGCCATAATATCCTCGTTAGAGAAATCTAGATCCTTCTAGTTATTATTCTAACATTTATTAATATTTCCAATATAAATAAAAAGTCATGAGTCCAATTACTAAATGGCCCCAAGATTGAATTTCAACCCAATTTTAGAACCAACGCCTTGAAATAATATTTCTTTTTTTCCATCAAAGTCTTGGGTGTTGCTTGAATGAGTCTTTCAACTCTTCTACACCAATGTACTTTCTGCTCAGTTAATTTCTGGGTTTTTTTTTAGTTCAACCAAAGTAGAGAATCAAGAAGCAAAATTAGTATTCAAAACTAAACATCGATCTTCACAAAATCGAAAACTCCTTCACCCCATCGCAATGCGACAAATGTCTCACCCAACGATTCACAAACTCGGACGAAAACGCCAAGGAACTCAAATCTTACCAACTGAAGTAGCCAAACTCTTTCATGCATGAATATGACTGATCTTTTACTCTCATTTTCGTGCACATGAGCCCTTTAACTTGTGGATTTATGCTTTCTATTCAACTTGACAAGCCCAAGGTTTCTTTGTTCTTCCACTTGTGCTCGACTTTGATCTCTTTCAAAGCCTTCATCTTCTCTTTATGCTCCAATAATACATCATATGTATTAATTGTATGAAGCTCTTTCTAGCAATGGTAATCCTGTAGATTCTTGGACAAGTGAATAGTACATTTCGTTAGCCCATCACATTTCCTTTCAAAATACGAAAACGGTCGAATTACTTATCTCTTATGAAATTCAGTGGATAAAAGTAAAATAAAATAGTATTCAAAATGTTAAATTTAATCTTTTCAACTAAAAACATGAATTGAATTTTAATGATTATAATTTAAGTTTTTAATTATTGAGTAATATTTCTTCTCATGTGTAAACTTAATTCAATAGGTTTTATACTTAGCGATGAGATGAGGATTTGAATCAAGATAAAGTTAGACTAAAACTAATTTCAAGAGCTTAATTTATGAAATTATTATTAGTTCGATCATTTGAGTTATTTTAGTGCGTTTTTTCGATGAGGCTTTAGTCTTTATAAACTGTGATTATTAGAGTGGGCACAAATGAAACAAAATTGCGGTTCGGACCTGAATTAGCGGTTTGATCTTGGTTCCCATCATTATAAGAATCATGAGCCACAGTTTGGCTCAAGTTTAGGTCCCAAACTCACCATGGATCACAAAGATGGACACAAATTCAGTTCAAACTTTGTCCAAACTCCCCATGATTGGTATCAAATCCGACCCAAATCTAATAAAACTGGTTTAAAATAAACATTAAATATATTTATTTTAATACTATCGAATTTTTATTTTTATATTGAAATTGAATTAAACCTTGTGTCTTCTGATTATATATGACTAAAATTTTAAAAATTATTCTAATTTTTTCAATTAAAATATATAAAATAATAGAGGAAACATTAACCCATTGTCATATATGGGCTGGGCGGCCTCCCCTATTGTTATACCATTTGGCATTCAAAGCTCACTTATCTAGAAAAGGAATTAAATTTATATTTCAAATAAAAATTATCTGAAATACTGTAAATTATTAAAGAAATTATAATAAATAATTTGAAATTAGTCTGAAAAATTACAGATCATATTTAATTTAACATAGATATTATCGAGTTAGTAAGATCAAATGTCATGACATGTTATGTGCTATATTATTTGTTTTCATTTATTTAAAAAATAGAAATATTTGCACAAATTATGAAATTATAAATAAATTGATATTTATATGTTTGTACCTAATTTTTTTACAAGGACTTGCACTAAAACTAATCATTAAAAAAACAAAAGATGTTGATTTATTATGTTGTGCTTTTTGCACTAGACCCCACTCTATCAATATCACATTCACCTTTGATGTTGGCAAAAACCTTATCTTCATGTTTTGGAGATATGACTTTACTTGATTTACTTTAATTCCGATTGAGTAACTATGTTTTATTGTCGTGTTTTTATCATTATATTGATGAAAAATAATGCAAACACGTTATAACCGATCTTGTGGATAGACTATAACTAATAAAGTTAGATCAAGACCACAATAATTCGTCACATTAGAACTCGTATTTGCTCAATTTCTAAAAATAAATAATTATTATATTGAAAAAATATTGTTTGATTTGCTTAGATGTTTCATATTTCTCAAGATATTGAATTACTTTGTGGCTGATTATAATCTTAATGTAACAAGTAACAAAGAGTTAAATTATGGAAAGTTAATCCTTATTTTAATTAAGAGTAAAAGGCAATTAAAACACATGTAATTGTTACCAAAACGACTCTTGCCTTGATAAAAGCCATTAATATTTGTTCATAAAACTTCGAACTTCACATGTCACGTATGTGATCATTTTTATGGTTTTATCAAAACACTAGTCAATCTACTAACCATAGAGAGATCAAAAAAGTAAATTGCTCAAAAGATTTATTCGAATTGTCAGTCGTCTCCGACGCCTATGATCGGAGGTTGTATTGCACTTTATGATTTATCTATGTTCAAAATCAAGATTCGCCATAGTTTCTTAGGTGTGAAATTTGATACCAAATAAGATTCACAAAGATGTCAACCACTTTTAATTTATGCCCATCCACTAGACTTAAAGTAGTAGTTAATAATTTCATTATAAATTATACATGTTTTGGCATTAAGTGGAAACAAAAATAATGTTACATCATAAGATTAAACGTAGGGATAAGACAACTAATACTCCACTACACATTGTCCGTCTATGGCCCATTGATATAAAATTTGTCGTGTTATTAGTACATGGAAGGCACGGAACGGGACAATGATACTTGTAGAAATATAAACATATATACTGTAATATGATATATTGTAAATAATTATAGTTGATATATGATATTCAAATGTATTAAGCAACTAAAAATATTAACTACACAAAGTGATTGTCCCACTTGCACTCCGAGGGCTTGTAGCAAATCAAGGACTCCAAAAATTATGATACAAACACCACAAAAAGCTCCTCAACCCCTGTATATCCAAAGAGAGAAAAGCAACCAATGGAAATATCATTGTGCAATATCTCATGGTCTTGTCACCAAGAATTACAATCAAGCACCAATATACTGCAATGATTGTGATCAAACCACCAATATATCATCTAACTAACCAACCAATCAAGAAATTGGTTTAATTCACGAATAATGAAACTCGTTTATTTTACTCTCTGAGAATTGTCGACGTATCAAATAATGAATGATGCAATTAATGCAATAAAATAAACTATTTATAATTATTTACATTAATTGCATTAATCATTGTTTGGCATGTCAGCAAACATATTAAGAAGGTAAAACAAGTCATAATTAGAATAATTGTTAACTTACTATTAGATGGAAAGTAACATTTGGAATTTGTTGAAGTTCTATACAATTTTTTTCTTGTTTAATTAATAACTCTTGAAAAAGAGTTATTACAAAATATTATTTTATGTGTTTGTTATTTAAAATTGATGATGGAATAAATAAAAATACGTGTTTTGTTACATAATGCTACAACATCGCATACTACATCATGTTTACATGGAATATATATTTTTGATATTTTTAAAGAAATATTCATTTAAAATTTAAATTTATTGTAGATGGATGTTGGAAAGCTGATGAATCTGATTTTAAAGAATAACAAGGACTACGATCAAGCGTAAAAAAAAAGATTCTAGAGAAAGAAAAAAAACGAATAGCAACTTAAATTTTGAGAGAAAAAAATGGATATAATTTTATTTTCAAATTCAAGTTAGTAAGTAGAGAGAAGATGATGAATCTTGATGCAAGGAGAAAATTATGAAAAATAAAAGAGAAGAGAGAAACAAGAAATGAAGCGTTAAAAAGAGGCAACAAATGAAATAAGAGCGAGGCTGGAGAATGACGAACCAGAGAAGAAGAAGGAGAATAGAAGTCATGTGGATTTTGAGATTAAAAGTCAAGAAGAGAATTGAGAAAGAAAGTGTCGAGAGGAGGAAGACTATCGTTTGAGAATCAGAAATGAATTTCTATTTTATTTTCTGAATTCCACCATGAATTAGCTTCTTAATACTTTTTATTTTCTTTTGACTATAATTAAATAAATTTATAAGTGATAGGAATTGATAGTACCAATCTATGTTTCTTTTGTGAATTTGTTGTGGTAATTACATTAGAATATTCAATATGATATTAACGTTTAATTTATTCAGTGTTACAAAGCATGAATAAATAGTAAAGATGTTATTGTACGTGATAGTAAATAGAGTTAAGAAATATATTGAATTACGCAAAAAATTAGTATTTTCATATCGATTTATTAATTTTGTATAATTACATAGAATTGCTATTGAACGAGTTCAATAAAGTATTTTTCTTTCATCAGTAATGAAAAAAATATCGTAAGAACTAATAGAGTGACTAAGACATGACTCGATCTATAAATGATATTCTAAATTTTCCCATTCAATTGATGCAGCATTTCCAATAGCTTATGTAGTAAAAGAACATAGTGAGGGCAATCAATTCTGATCCACGTTCTATCAATTGACTTTTTGAATTTTCGTATCAAACGACCTTTTTACTGTTTTGATTATCACTTTAATCTTTTATATTATTCTATTTACATTTAATTCTTGATCAATTTTGCTTACGGGTTCGATACTTTACTTTCACTTTATTACTTGAATGTTATATGTGCACTTGCGTAGTATAACAATTTTGCACATCACTAATCCCTTCTCTCTCCGACTCGAACTAATTATATTCATCCCTAAATAATTAAGAAAAACTTGTAACTACTTCTAAGTAGAATGATACTAAAATACAACATTACATAAGTCTTGCTCACAAAATGGTTCCATCCAAATATATGATTGATCTAAGATAATGTTCAACCATGTTGACCGTGGCTTGTATACCTTCCAAGTATTGCATATGTTCTTCTTGCCTCCAATTTACTTCTTGCTATCCTAACTACCTTCACATCAATTCATGGATTTGATTATGTTTTTGATATCTTGAACTTTAATGGTCCATGTGATCATCGGAGTAGGCTGATAAGAGATCGATAAAGTGATTTGAATGGATATAAATGTTATGTATTGCGTAGTTAAAATGATCTTGTAATTGGTAATTATGATTGACACTTCTACAATTCAGGATTTGAATAGAATTTTAGAAGTTATTTCCACCATGATGGTGAGAAATAATTACGAGAATGACTTAGAATATGGGAAATTAATGTGATGTGGAATTTCCTTTAGGAAAGTGTTTTCTTATTGATTGAGTGTTAGATACCCGTCATATCGATATTAGAGCGTCTATCTTGATAGCACAAAAGAATGATGAATGAATAAATATTTTAGAGAAAGAAGTAGATGGGATGAACTAAGAGTTGCAATGACATCCAAGTTTGAGGAAATCAATGGAACACTTGGTATTGAATATAAGAAAAATCTTTCAATATGTGTAGGACACCCATGAATAATGACAAGAAGGATTGAAGAAAAGAAAAAGCTAGAGAAACTGACGCTAGTATTTGACAAGCTAAGTCTTTCTTTGTTTCTAATTTGACACTGTAAAATTACATAATTATTCGAGCACTATAGCATTTGTTATTGCATTTAAACTCTCACGTGTTCTAATAAATTTTTATCATAAACAATGTTTTATATTACTTCTAGTCATATTTAGTTATTATGGTTGTAATTATTATGTTAATTGAACCTGAACCATTATAGTCAGTGAAATATATTGAGTTCAGATGTGACCAATAATGATCTTGTGTAGTACCTCTCGTACATATAAGTAATTTCATGATGCATTATTTAAACATCTATTATATGTATACGTTAAATGCATATATACACATACTAATGATGCATGTAATGTAAATAATATAAATCTTGTTATTCAACTAGTAAAAATGATGTATGAATAATAATCATATGTCTATCTAGATATAGTCTTGTTGCATAAGTGTCAAACCCAGGTAAAAAAATTTTTAGATGTTTAAGATTCATTATTATGAATTCTCGCAACCAATACTGAGAATATTAAATGAGAGAGTTATTTTTTATATTTTTAATGAAACAATCATCTACAAAAGTATCCACATCTTAACCTAAATAAATTAATAAATAAAATTTCTGATGTATGGAATCATTTTGAGTTAAAAGAAGTTAAAACTTATGAGAAATAGAAATTAAAACTCAAATGTAAATATTAAATTAAAAATTATGTATATATTTTTGGTAATTCAACTAACACAATTGGTAGATATTTTTAAAATATCACTTAAATGAACAAGTAAGATCATTCATAAACAGTTGAATGCTAATGGTAATAACACTTTACATATTCATAAATAGTGGAATGCTAAAGGCAGTGGCACTTTACATATTCACAAAAATAAGATGAGAGAAAAAATAGAAAAATTGGTGACACAATTCAAGTTGTTTTTATCATTCATCAATAGTGAGGTATTTAAAAAATTTATAAAAGAATATACTACTCTTAGTTTTAAATGTGTACCTAGAAATAAACGAGAAACAACGTTATTAAAATATTTTATAATATAAAAAATAAATTAATTACATTTTTTGCAAATGTTTCTTCAATAATTATTTGTATTACATCTTATTTATTGAATGCACGTAATGTTAGGTAATATAATTTAACTTCTCTTTTTATTGAGAAATCATGATAATTAAATAAAAAAATTTTAAGGTTTCAAACTGTGAAAATCCTAACAATTGTATAACTATATATAGATATATTGTGACAATATTGTAAGAAACTTATAGTACATATAAAATTTTTATTATAACTCCCGAGTGTTAATGCTAACAATGTTATTATTTCTCATTTTAAAGATTATTTTCAATTACATATTATTTATAATTCTCTTTTTCATATATGTGATGTGTGTATCATGTTTTAAATTTAGTTGTTAAAGATGATATGATATATATTTAGGCTCATATTTAATAAGTAGATCAAATTTCTTACATTATTCGATCTAATTCAAGACAATACGAATATAAAATTTTTATAAACTGTCTAACTTAGACCATAAAAATTAAAAATTGACGTAGATAATCGATAAAATTAAACTTATTTAATGTTGTAAAATATTGATCCATTAAAACAAGTTATTTGTGTTTTTATTACTAAAAAGAAAAATTATTAAGTTTGATAAATGTAGTTGATATATTGCTAATATATTTCTTGATTTTTTATAACTTTTTTATGATGCTACAAGTGAATGTTTTGAAATTATTATCATATTTCTCTTTTTAATTTTTGTACATTTAACATGTACGTTTGTACAATATCGATATATAGATGAATTAAGTAGTATTCTTAATAAAATGGTAACAAATTTTAAAAACTATTAGCATGACATTCATTCTATTTTTTGTGCATATATCATGAATTCTATATATAAATTAAAAACAGTGTGTTTCATGGTCAATAAGATTTCTATTAATTTATGTATTATTATTTTAATTATTAGTGATAAATTAACAAATAGAATTAATAATTTATATTCTTCTTATGACATAAGATATCCTAATATTTTAATTTTTTTTAGCGGTCTTGTTAGACTTGAGTTGTTTAATTCGTTATGCTCGGTGAGCAAACTTTTTCAGACTCAACTGTGCTTGAGCAGCTCGTTTTTCTCCTCCATCTAGCCATCCTCTAATCACGTACCAAACCATGTCAAAAGAGTAAATAAAACGGTTTACAAATTAGGTTAAAATCGTAAGTTATAGCAAATGCTATAGCATTCTTCGGGCACATCGCCTAAACTTAGAATACTCTAGATGAGCGTCCCATCGCTCGAGACAAGCATTGTCGCAATGAGTTACTATTTTACAACTATTTTTCACCTTAACATAGCCTTACACCGTCCACAAGCTATTTTTGCGATTTAAACTTATTTTGTACACCAAAAACACTACAACTCGTCAAAGTATCCTCCAATTGAACCATTGTTTCAACAATTTCAATCCAAAACTAACCATAAACAATCAATAAATTCCTTCATTTTTTCTTCTCTTTTCTCTCCTTTCCCTCTTTTCTCCTCTCTCTTCTTTTCTTTAGCTTTGGAGGCATGACAATTGCCTCCTTCCAGTGGCTTTCAGTGGTTTCAATCAAGTTTTGAATACAAAATGATAAATTCATAAATTGAAATTACCAATGTGTCCATTTTGTCTCCTCAAAAATACCATTACGTCCTTCCAGCTATATATGATTGCAAACCAACCTTACTTACTTATGTTTGAAGTAAAATCAACCTAAATTGATTAATTTGGATTAATAATAATTAACCTAATTAATCATGATAAATTAACTTTAATTAACTCTTGCAAACTTAATCTTTTCATAAAAGCAGTAACTATGATTTTTTACTTTTATTGTTATTTATCTTTTATAATTTATGTTTTTTAGATCATGGATTCTCTCTCTAAAAACAGAAAGTTAATTGATACGGTTTAAATCTATTGGAAAGTAAAATATTCAGAAAGATGTGACAGGGTTTTGGAGATTGGACACTCTTTGCATACATCATGGCAATCAAGAACAGTAAAATTAGGGCAAAATGAGCAAGTGTAGGAAGCTGACTTCAAGATTGATGATGACAACAACAACGGATTAGTCTCCATTCATCATCATTATGTACACCTTTTGTTCTTCCCCATCCAATCCAATCCAATCTCTCTCTCTCTCTCTCTCTCTCTCTCTCTCTCTCTCTCTCTCTCCCTCCCTCTGAATCATAAATATTTTAATAATAATAATACAATAAATGACTTGTCACATCTTAGGTTGTCACCATGTGGGTGAAACAAAAATTGTCACGTTAGAATATCTCACCAATAATGAGTGACGTTATCAAAATGAGGACAAGTGTTAAGAAGTAAGTCAGTAAATTAGTTCATCTTCCATCCACAATCAAATTAAATGTGGTATTTTATTAATTTCGATAAGAATTTTTGTGATGTTCATTTGTAAATAAAATAATTACACTATGTTGGAAATAATTTAAGTAATTAATTATTAGATAATTATTAATAAAAATCTTAAATTATCAATTAAATGATCAAATAAATTTTAAATTATATTCGTTAACAAAATAAATATTAAATTATTATTTGTTAATAATTTAATAATTTATATTTAAAATAAATATAAAACACGTTCAAGAACAAAACATCTCAATTTTACGCGGTCCGAATAGGTTCAAAATGCATTAAGAAACGAGCAACATTGACTTCACACGGTTCCTCACAGTTAAAATGCAATAGCACGCAGTTAAAATATGTGCAAATACACTTGACAAACGAACAACCACACTGTCGTCCTTCGTGGTAACGTGGTCAGCTACGGATAGAGAATGAACCTAAGTCAAGATAGGAAGAATTGCTTTTCTACAGAAGAAAAATAAAATCAAAAGCTTTTGGTAAATGAAATGACAAAGAATATAAAGCCATTAGCTAAAGTTTCACTGTTTTGAAAAGTCAAGATAAACAAAATTATCAATTAAAACTTGTTTATTTGCCAGTTCATATACTGTGGAGAAAAATAGTAAGTGACAATAAATCCGTAAGTGTATCATAGTTTTTGGAATCCAAATCATAGAAAAAATATATGTAATTCATGATAAAACTAAAACTTAAACTTCGCCACTGATGAACACAACCAGCAGAAGTCGGTAAACGTAATTCGTTTCACAGAAAATGGTGAATGCAAAATCTATGGCGAACCTAAGACTCTGTTTTGAAGAACTGAAATGAAGAAAGATGAGAAAAAATGATACAACTTCTATTATATACAGAACGAAAATGGCGAATCTATGGCTAGTACGGGGGCACCCAAATGCGTGGTGGCTTCGGCGGCTTTCCCTCTTTAGTCGCCACCTTTTCCGGCCGCGCTAGCTCGCGAGGAGACGGAAGTGCTATGAACTTTGGAATCTGATCCCCCGGCATCAGCACCGGCAAGCTCAGGCTATGTTTTTGCGTCGATTCCTGTAGAAATTCAGACACTGTTCTCATTAAGCTTTCATATTCGAATAATCTTAGAGAAGAGAGAGAGAGAGAGAGAGTTACGGAGACGGAGAGCTTAGATTTGGTGGGCGGTGACTGAACGTCAGCTTCAAGATCGATGTCGTGGGAGAAAGATTGTCGAAGAGATCTGAGCTTGTCCCAGTGGTAGCAGCAGGAGAAGATTCCACTGAAACTGAAGATGATGATCAAGAGGAGGGCAGTGCCGAGAGGGAAGCCGAGGGACGGCCGAGATGGGTCTGCGTGGGGAGGAGAAAGGTCCTGACTCTCCATTGATTGTCTCGATGCTCTTTCTCTCTCCTATCATATGTCAGAAACCAGAAGGGAAGAGAGAGAGAAGGAAGTAAGATGAGAGAGCGACGATGGCGGAGAAAGAAAGTACGAATTTATGAAGTAGAAGAAGAAGAAGCGGAGCGAATGCGTGTACGTGTAAAGGTACGTCTAAGTACGGAAAGTAGTGCAGTGGGGGCCCACTTCTTTCTCAAAGATCGATGTAATTATTAACCTCTAGGACAAGGCAAAATTGTTAATATTAGTATTGCTATTTATTAACTAATTTTATTTTGTCTGGTGTTTTAAATATTTATAATTTATTTTAATTATATTAATTATTATATCAATTAATTAATAATATAATAATTCGTAATTAACATATGAAGAAATATTATTATAATATAAAATTATAAAATAAATTCAATATTATTTTTATAAAAAAACTATCAGGACATTAAGTGAATGATCCTATTATTTAATAAGAAAAGTTAAACCAATCAAGTATAAACCAATTAAATTTATAAAAAAAAATTTTTAATTTGACTTTACTCGAAAACTTCAAGTTAATAAGTTGTACGTATTGAGTACAAGTTGGGTGAGAAAGGAAAATTCCTTACAATAGCTTGTATTTGCTCGTCGCTCTTCTTTCGTTAAGTTTTTAAGCTTCGTTTTTTGTTCTTTTGACAAGATTTAGTTATAATGTTAACATTTAAATTCTTTCTCATCGTCTCGATAATGGAAGAAATTTCTCATGCAGGTTGATTTTTAAACCTATCTAAATAATGATTTGTCACATATTTTGTCCTACCGTGTTGATTCTCAATTTTTCTTGAACAGCTGTGAGAATCGGTGTATCTCTTTATTTAGAATGTAAGTTCATTTTATATGATCGAATCGTGGAGTCGTCACTCACTTCCGTCTTCACGCACTGCCGTGAGTCATCGAGATTCACTTTTAGTGAATTTGATACCATAACCATTTTGTAAAGTATATTCGACTATTTCTTCTCTAATGGCCTTTAAAGAACTATATTTTTTACTCAAAAAAGTTATCAAAGAAATTTATTTCCTTACCAGTATGCTTTCTGCCTCATCATCTTCTAAATCGACCGCTATTCGAAGCTTATTATGTAGAGTTTTCGAGATCGAATGCACCTCTATTTCTCCATCACTTTCTGAGTGATCGAATACTCGAAGATTACCGTGTATGGGCGTGACATCCGAAGTCCATGTTGGCATCACATGTCGTTGTCTCGTCTACATCAACTGATCAACTTGAATCAGAATATATCAACGTTGCTAATAAAAAAAATCACGAGAGATTGAATAATATAGTAGAGGATTTCGAGTGGTGGTAGAGTTGAGAGGTGAGAATGGAGGGTTGTCTTTTTATATAGTATAATAAAACTGACGCCCGTTCTCTCAATTATAGGTCAATCTGCGAATCACAGGTGGACTGAAATTTGCGAGAACGGGTGGCCGTTCTTCCAAACGGTCGCCCGATCTCTCAATTATCAGCCACCTGTGACAATTATTGAGTCGCGGGTCGGCCCACTCGTGACTGGGCAACTAATGGAAAGAACAGACGGTCATTTTATTTATAACGGCTGTCCGTTGTTGGGTCACATGCGATGCACGTGACTCGAAGGTCTCCACCTCTCGTGCCAACGTGTCACGCACCACGTGGAACTAGATGGAACGGATGACCATTTGTTTTATAACAACCATTCATTCCTGAGAACAGACGATGATCGGTCGAGAAAGGTCAACCGTAAAAGAAAAAATAAACCGAACCATAACAAATTCTTCAAAGTTTGGGTGGGCATCTTATGTTGAGTCGTGAAACCTTGGTCTCGAGCAAGATACAACATGGCAGAATTAGAAGACACCCGGTCTCAAGAAAGATTTTTGCCACAAATACTCGCAACAGAAGCCTAGTGAAAACCATAGAAGTCAGGCCTTGAGCATCAAAGTTTTTGATATAGAAGTGATATGACAGCTCGCTATGTGAAGGTAAGGAGGGTCCCATACCAGTGGGATGCACAATCCCACATTGAGAGTAAAAAATGCATGGTTTATAAGTAAAATTTCCCTCCCTATGTAGTAAAACGCATTTTGGAACTGATCTCAAGAACAAATTCGTGCGGGATCTGGCATAAAGCAGATAATATTGTATTAGGAGAACCGAGAGACATTACAAATAGTATCAGAGCCACTGCATAACTGGAAGTGTGGCCGACAAGGACATCGAGCCTCGAAGGAGGAGAGATTGTGACATCCCGCCATACGAAGGCAAAAAGGGTCTGGTAGAGCCCAGCCCATACCAGTGGAGGTGTTCAATCTAACATTGCTTGGGAGAGTGAAAAATGCATGGTTTATAAATAGAGTTCCTCTCCTTACCTAGTACAACGCGTTTTGGGGTTGACCCTAAAACTAAATTCGTGCGGGCTCTAACCTAAAATGGACAATATTGTACTGGGAGGATCAAGGGACGTTACAAGTGAAGATGCTCGGAGCTCAGTTGTAGACACCCACAATGTATGCCCTTCGAAGTTCGGGCTTAAAGCAATGATTTTCAAAACTCAGTTTATGGAAGTATGACATCACGTTCAGACACCCATAGTGGACACCTAGAGAGCCTCGCAAAAATCTAGACTAAATACAAGAATTCAAATTAAAGCTTCAAAAGGATGCCCAACGAAGAATTGCAAACGTCTGATGCGATAACACCTCAACTTAACTCCCGAACGCCTAAGGCCTCATTGATATCTCTAACAACATACCACACACACCCAAAAGAATAATCAGTTCTCGAGAGTTTGGAGATGTCTATAAATACAAGCTCACTATGTCATGCAACTCATCGAATGATTTTTGCGTTGAAGTGCTGCCCATTTATCTGCTTACATTTGAGTCTTCATTCTTGAGATAGAAACCTAAGTTCTCTCAATTATATACTTGAGATTGTTTACTTCAGAGAGAGTATTAGGTCATTTATGCTTAAATCTTTAATCACTATTTTGTTGATTGTGGAATGGATAAAGGGTAATTCCCAAGACGAGTCATTGTAAGGTTTGATTGACACTTAAAAAATTAAAATCGGTTGTAATCGAAAGGGTTATAGTGGAAGAATTTTTCAAAGAGTAGCCTTGAAGCGTGGACGGAGGCAAGATTGGTCAAACCAAGTTACGAAACCATTCGCACTCTCGTTCCTTGCTATCTTGTTCTTATTATTACTTGCATATTATATTTAGTTAATCTAATTAAGAGAGAAGTTTATAATTAGAGATTGCAAACGATTAGATTTTAATTAGATGAAAAAATTTAGATAATCTAATGCACTCCCCCATAAGTTATTATCGATCCTACACTTTTAACGTGTAATTTAGAGAAATTTAATTTTCACATTGTCAATTAGTAACGTCGATCATCTTTGATTTCTCAACCAACTACTGTCATCAACCATGTACATTCATTTACTTGCTTGAACATTATCTTAATCAAAAGATGATCTACATAGTATTGAACACAAGTGATTTAAATTCGTTGAATACAACAACTCGAATTCTTTTCAAATTTCGATAGGAAGTGTGATTGGTCGAAAATGAAATAGAGTGCTCTCAAATACTTCCACTTTATTAACCTTCCTTTTGACTTTTGTTTTGTACAAAAGATGTCATTGTTAATTTAATTATATCAACCCACTATAATCAATAGAAAAATACTTTACATAATAATAATTATTGATATTTTATTTAGAATAATAAAAATAAGGATTTTTTTTTAATTTAAACGGTAAACAATGATTTTTTTTTTAAAAAAATAATCAAAATTTACTATTCATCGATCTAAATCGTAAAGTATCAAAAATATGCAATTCAAACCCTAACAGAGGGTCACCACCCTCCAAGCATAATGAGGGGGTGGATGTTCCAAGTGCACTACACGTGATTTTAGAACGGAGAATCACCACCCTTCAATCGGCTCCCCGAATTCGGTGTGCCCAATTTTGAGGCTCTCGGGAACGGGGGGTCACCATCCACCAATTGGCCCCCCGATCTCTGTTTGTCCAATTTTGAGGCATTCGGGAACGGCGGGTCACCATCCTTCAATCAGTCTCCCAATTTCTGTGTGCTGAATTTAGAGCTCTCGGGAATAGGAGAACAACACCCTCCAATCGGCCCTCCAATCTCTAAATTATGGCTGAGAACGGGGTCATCACCTGAGATCGGGGGGCCGATCCCCCAATCTATATAGAAAAAGACCACCCATTCTCAAATCATGTTGCTGAAAACTCTCATTTTCTCTCAAGAGCCTCAAAATTGGACAAACACATTTCGATCATAAATTCATTGTCATTATTTGCTAATATAATTTTCATAATGTGTGAGAATCATCTACACATGGCTATGGATGAAGAAATGTTTGACTAGTCTGGCTGCAATTTATGTATTTATTAAAATGTGTCGTGTATGTATTTATTGTAATGTTTAATTTATGGATTTATTATAATATGTAATGTATGTACGTATGTAGGTATTATAATCTGTAATTTAGTGAAATAAAGTTGAAAAATTAGACAGAGTTTTCTTTGTTTTATGATTCCCCCATAACTAGTTTTAAACAATTCCTGCAATATGAAAGTCATAGTTTTATATTCACCAGATAGTTCCAGATAATCCAAAATACAAGTAGAAAGTAAAGTACAACTATACATCACTATGCATAAACTAAACGAAAAACCTATAGTAAATTACAATCATACTACTTGTAGCATAAACTAAATTACAAACATAAAGTAAAGTACATAAAATTAAGTACAAAACAGAAACTAAACTACAGGAAGAAATTAGTGTCATCATTCGCCATCCACTCCGCAAGAGTTTGCCTCAGATATCTCTGAGACTATATTAGCTCATTATGGGACTCCATTGGTTCTCTTTGAGTGACGCTGTGTTCCTCAACTCTGCCCACGAGAAATTCTATCATCTATTCCATCATGCTCCACCTACTAGGCCTCTAGGGAGACAATGATCAAGCTGGGGCGTCCTCTATAGGAATATCGGCAGAGGTGGAGGCCCCATAATTTTCTTGGGACCGATCTCCCTTGAGCACCCGCATCCTGTCGACTTCAACCAGACCCATTCGAAGCAAATGAAGTCTATCAAATACATCGACAGATCTTTGTGCTCTTAGCTGCTCTCTAGTCGGTAGCTGAATTTAAGCTCCCTGAATGAGCTTCACTATCAATGTTCCATAAGGCATGTTCTTGTTGCACGCCCGACCGATCTCGTTCATGTGACCTAAAATTAGGAACCTGAGGTCGAACATTTTACTATTGTACTGCTTCTCCATGACATAGAGATCCATGCAGCTCACGAGAACTCTATGTCCGTTCATGATAGAACGATGTGAGTTATCAAATTGTGAATAACCCGAGCTCTGGCATTCAAATGCTTTGCCTTTGTCTTCACAAATCCGGCAATGTCGGCATTGCGATGAATTGCCCTAAGAAACTCTAGTCTCTCAGGATGTTAGGAAAAAATCACAGTCTCAGGATGCGTGATAGTACTGCTCCACCTAAGGCCATTCCCCGACAAACCCAAATGATTCATTAATTATATGACGCATTATGATAAGCTTTGTACCAAGAATGTACGTCTTCAGACATCCTAACGTCCCAATAGTGATCAAATTGACATAAAACAAGTAAACAATACGCTTGCTACTATTGCCCCTCAACCCGTACAACCCGTGTAGGCCAATTCTATTGAAGAGATCCTTCACCTCCAAAGACTCTCAACCTGTCAAGTTGACAAACTTGGAATGAATAATTGAGTGTCTTGACATATCCCGTTCAAACTGCTCTTTAGATTCATTATTCCTAAATTCCAACGACACATACCCAGGTGGCGATCATCGCTCTTGAGCCGGAACACCTTATGTCGCCAATGTCTGGTTTGTTGGACCCCTTTGAGATGGTCCACATTGTGATGGACCTTCTTATGATGAGACAATATTTTGTTTAAAGACAATTTTGGGAGGCATTTGATGAAATTGTAGAGATTTGGGGTAATTGGGGATTTGGAGGTTTTAGGGCTCAAATTTGTGAGATTGTTTTTGTTGATATTTGACAAAAAATGGTTATGTGGAGAAATCAACACAAAAATGGTCAGATTTTGGGTTGAAATCGGTGTATCTTTTTTTGAAATTGGCGTGGAGTCCTCAAAGAAAATGAAAGTTTTCAGCAACGAGGAGAGGTGAGAATGAAGCGTCTTTTAGTTATATAGATCGAGGGATCAACCCCCTGATCTGGGGTGATGACTTCTCAGTCCTAATTTAGAGATTGGGAGGCCGATGGGAGATTCTTGAGAGCTCTAAATCCAGCACACAATGATCGGGGGGCCGATTGAAGAGTGGTGACCCTCCATTTCCAAGAGCCTCAAAATTGAACAAACAGAGATCGAATGGCCGATTGGTGGATGGTGTCCCCCTGTTCCCAAGAGCCTCAAAATCCAACACACAGTGATCGGGGGACCAATTGAAGGGTGGTGCCGTTTCTGAGAGCCTCAAAATTGGATAAATAGAGATCGGGGGCCGATTAGTGGGTGGTGGCCCCCTGTTCCCGAAAACTTCAAAATTAGGCACACAGAGATCAGGAGGTTGATTGGAGGGTGGTAACCCCCCCTTTTTAAAATCACGCATGGTACCCGTAAAATATCTATCCCCTCATCGACCCTCCGATCTTTGGAAATCGAAGGGTGGTGACCTCCTGCCAGAATTTGAATTGTCTATTTTTGATAATTTGAAGTTTGGATTGATTAATAGTAAATTTTGAGAATTTTTTTTTAAAAAAAAGAACATAATCGTGGGTTTAAATTAAAAAAAAAACCTTAAAAATAAATAATGATCATTAATACTACTTCTCTTGTCCTTCTTTTTGGGATATGATTTTAATAAAGTAAAGTGAAAGACAAACTTTAGTCATAACCAATTAAGTGATAGTTATGACAAATTGAAAACTTTAATATATGATTTGCAATTTTAATATTCATCTAATTAATTGTCTTATGACAATTTTAACTTGAAATGTATCATCATAAATCTCATGTTAAAGGCATAATGTAAGTGTAAAGATTGATACAACAGTTTATTTAATTAGATTTATATATTCTATTTCAAATAGATATGTGAGAAATGTGGAGAAAAATAAAAAGACAATCAAATTCTATTGAAAAATGTTCTATTGCATTACGAAAATAATTATTTTCTTGATTCTCTAATAAAACTTTGCTGTAAACAATTTTGTCTGAACTGCGTAAATTTTGTATTCTTGATTTTCTTTCAATTCTTCTTAATTAATTATTGTGTGTTTCACAACAATAACACTATGGTTGAACGACAAAGCTAATGGAATGTGACAAACGAAAAATAAAAATTACAATCAAATCGGTAGTTAAAAGGTTCCCGGTATCACAAAAGTCATTAAATACGTCCAGAAACGAAATTGATAATAAGTCGAATAAAAAATTGACGCGAAATAATTTATTCTCTTTTTCATACATGCATAATATTTTTTTATTTTTTTCAAAAGCAAAAAAGGTGTATTCAGGAAACTATAAATCTTTAGCAATACAATTTTATACATAAAAAAAAAAATCAAAAAAATTATTTAATTAAAAGGTAATTTATATTCCAGTAATTATTAAGTAAGTAAATATAATTAAGTCATTTTAAGAAAAGAGTAATTACAAATAATTGATTAGACTACATAATTTAAACCTATTTTAACTCTCTATCTATCTATGAACCTACCTTCTAAACAGACATGGAGGACAACATATATGAATGGATGGAACCAGTTACCTGGTTTTGGGTGACATAAAACATACATGGCTACATTCAAATTTTGTGTCCAAATCTATGAGATAAGAAAGATAGATATTAACATCTAATTCTACAAATGAGTGCATGATCAACACATTTACCTAATTGACAAGACTTAAAAGGCATCAAGCTCTATCCCTCTTGATACCCTTTTGTGGGAGACAAAGCTAGGTGCATTGCTTCGTATGATTGGCTACGAAAGATAGATATTTCTCACTATACACACCATTGATGGAGAAAAAGCAGAGCTTTTACAATCTAAATGGAGAACTAGTCTGGTCAAGTGAAATACTTCATTTCATTTTATTAGTCAAACCAAGTAAACCATAAAATATTAAACCACTCCGGTAAAATAAGAATAGCCCCCACATTCAAAGTTCTGTTTTACCGTTTCCAAGAACTTGTTTCGACTGTTTATCACAAAGAATTTGAACAACTCCTTCGATTACAACATCATGAAGTACAATTTCTAGAACTTCAATATCCACTGGTTTATTAGTGTATGCTCCACACATTACCATTCGAGGGAGTAAGCATTGTTGTTAATTTATATTCGCTCCAAAAGAATAATATTAAGTTAACTTTCTTATTCTATTTTCTTTAAATACGCGCTGACGTGTCAAATTATTATTGATACAATAAGTATAATATTTATAATTTATTACATTAATTATACCTTAATTGTACTAATACTTATTTGACACATCAACAAATTTTTTAAAGAAGTAAAATAAAAAAATAAATATATCATTACGTACTCAAAAAAAATTAGTGTGCGCAGACATTTGAGGTAACTCAACTAAGCCAAGTATTTAGGTCCAGTTCAGTTTGATTTTGTTCCGATCTTCAACGACCTATTTTAGAATCGAAATTCTTGGTTAGGTTCTTGGTTCTATTTTGAAAAACTAGTCAGAACTGAACCAAACCGGTACTACATATTTACAATTATTTTTTTTATTTTGAAAAAAAACCAACAAAAAAAAAAAACAAACCAAACAGACAAGAAGCAACCTCAAACCAACTAAAACCTACCCTAAATCTAGCCCCAAGCAGAAAAGCACACGAAATCAAAAAGAACCTCGACTTGACCAAGAAACAGAGATACGGGTTTCAATGGGTGTGTTCAACCCAATATCAATAAGAACAGAAAAAAAGGTATTCAAGTGCCCAAGTGGATCACCCCATGTTTTACTGCTTCAAAGAATGAGTAATTTTTGTGGGACACAGTAGAATTCCACTCCCCCCTCCATACTGTTAATATCTTCTCCCTTTGGAGTTCATCCTCCTTTGATCATTTCCAATCCCATCCCTTTTCCCATTCCTTGAAAAAATAAACTCATAAACATGGGATAAAAGGTAAAATTAAAAGAAGAAAAAAAACCGGATGATCAAGTAAATTACCAAGGAAACTGATAAAAACCACAGCATGTTGTGTAAAATGTCTAGCCTTATCATAAAGCCTATGAGCCACATCAAACTAAGTTCAATGAATGAGACAAGAATTTTAACTTAACCTTATTCAAGTGCCTTTCAACCAATCGAATGCAGCTTCATACCGGATCCAACATATTGTCGAAAAGAATTCTCATCCAGTATGAGGGGCGGTATAGTCCATGTTCCAAAAGGATGCCCAGATATCTTCCCACCTAAAGTTAACATGCTCTATTAGTGTTTAATCACCTGAAGTTAGAACTTGTAATGGTTAGCATGATTACCTTCTCTAGTGGCTTCTTCACATCTCAACTGATAATGCAAAGACAATTGGGGGTCCAATGTTTTGAGTAAAATCTCATACTTCTCTTCAGCTTCAGTAATATATTTTGCCTGAAAATAATTATCACAAACCCATCTGGATTTAGAGGTCAACTTTTCAAGTAGGGAACCCAGTGCGGACAGGAAGGCTTCTTCCAACATTGAGAATAATCATGACCACAACTGAAACTTAAGTACCAAGAAAATCATCACGATACACTTGGTGATAGAAAAAGTAAAGACCCATCATTCCCATTGATTCCAATCTATCATGAAGTTGCTGTTAACTTGTAACTTTGTAGGTCTTTCTTAATGTTTGATTCAGTGAGAGTATTTTTGTTAACATAAAAAATAGATGTCAACGATGCTATAGCAGTCTTTGATGGCGAAGTACAAAGATGAAGTTTTTTTTTAGGGCCTAGTTCCACCAATCTTTGAGCTACAGAAATCCTCATACAATAGATAAACTTACCAGCACAGCTGGAGCAGTACTTCCATATATTGCAATGAACATGCGCAAAATATTAAAATTATTCTCCAGTACATCATCCTACAAGAAAACATGATCTTGATTTTATAAGTAATTGCAAAATCAATAAGTTGGTATCGAGAATATATATTTTCATCAATAATTAGAGGCAGTACCTCATAGTCATATCTACAACATTTCAGTGCAAGCCCAAAATCAAGGGAAATTCACGCCAAGCTTGCAACAATATCAACATTGATAAATAAGTCAATAACAAATAGTAATTTAAAAGGAATTGATGATGCCATGGAGAACATCTAAACATTACTTGGAAGTGCTACAAGAATAAGACGTTATGGTGAAAATAATTCATTAGCAAAACTAAAAAGGAGAACTTACAAATCGTCAGCTACCTCAACTAGAAATTCTGAGATTGATAGGAAATCCATATGCAACTGATTCACCTTCAAAAAAGCTCCAAACCAAATACAAATTGATAAAAAATGTGTTATAAATATACAAATGGTTAAATTAACTTCAACCCAAAATCTTAAGATTTTAAGACTTCAAATTACAGTCTTGTTAATTAATCCATCAAAATAAAAAATATTCATGTACAAGAGCCAATAAAAAAGCTTAAACATGAGAGTACATATTAATAATATATAAAGGATTAAATTAACTCAAAAGCTCAAGTTTTAACTTAATGATAATAAATCAAAAATATGATTTCAAAGTTCAATGACAAACAATACAACAAGCACTATTACAAGGGGAGTAATCGTGTGAATTCGATATGCTTGGCTTTACCAAACAATCACATAAGTACAAACGTGGGGATATACATAACATTCGATGTAGGGTGCAACTAAAGGATAAGCTATCAAAGAATTAAACTAACACCATAAAAATTGGACGTCCCACTTTATATCTTGACAATATAAAAATTTAAGTTTTAATTATCAGATTGAGAGGATATAGATAAGGCACTCAAAATAATATTGCAATAAGAGAAAGGGATTGGTTTAATCATCAAGTTAATCAAACTGAAAGTGCAATAAGACATAAAGCACATAAAATCAAAATGGCAACTACCTTTTCTCCTCTCAACTGGTACAAAAGAAGATTCAACACTCGATAATCAAAAGATTTCAAGTGAATTGCTCGTATCACATCTTCAACAAAGATCTGGTAAGCGCATAATTTAAGGGTAAGAGCAGGATATGAATTCTCATGTTTAGCTATGCTATTTAGAACTACTTCCTCTGGTTGTTAGACTACAGTTTTTCTGTCACACACATTTCGAATCACAGGTAGCATATAAATGATTTGCGTAAATTAGTTATATCCACAAGTTATAGCAAATTATACCTTACCTGTTGTTATACGATATTTAGCAATCTTTGTCTGACTACGTTTAATTCTTTAAAAGTTTATATTTCGTTTCCTCTTTTAAATGTTCATATCAGCAAATCAATCATTTGCAAGTTGGGAATGCAATATATCTTTAAGCTTGAAGAAAAATTGTAAAATTGCTTAAAATCTATCCTTACTTAAATGAAAGTCCTACGAATAATAACAAATCCAAGAATTAAGAATCTCCCATTAAATCTTTTCGTAACAGCATATCCTCAGTCAGTCCTCAATGTAAAAAATATATACTTCCCTTCACATATTATTACCATTGCGATAACCATAGATTAAGCATTTGTTTGTTTATAAGATACTAAATTAGAGAAATATGTAATAGAAGTACAAGTTCCGAAGAAAATCAATAAGAGTTACTCTCTGAATTTCTATATTTTCTTAAATTGATTGATTGTAGAGCTAGATACATTTGCTTTTGTCATCTTTAGATGAAAAATTATGTTCTATAGAAAAAAATTAAATCAAATGAGGATTGAGAAAGATTTCTACCTCCTTTTTACTTATCAATGCACTACAAAGCGCTCTTTCAATTTCCCAGTATTCTTCTCCTCTTCTAAATTCCTCTATAATCCTTTATCCATTATGTTAAAGAAAAAAAAATTGTCATAATTACCATGTAGACATCAAGATCCACATATCGCTCCAACTACAGGGAAAGAAAGAAAAATCATACCAAACAAAAAACATAGTACCTTTCTTTTAAAATTCCAAGAGATTCGAGGACCCCCATGAGAGGTCGGAATGGATCAGATATGATTTCATTAAGAAGCTTATCAAGCCTTCTGTGATCTTCCTGCGCCTTAGGGAAGTCATATAGATCAATATGAGCAAAATACTTTATTAAAAATTTTAAGTAAGTGCTCCAAACCATCTTCACAGTACCGCATGAGGCCCACCCTCTGATATCGCAATCTCATCCATTATTATCTTCTCGTTCATAATATCTATCTGTTGACAAAAGCACAAAAGAATAATTTTAACAAAAACCTATCATATTCTTTGATCAGCTGCCTACACTATTAGCTACCAATTGCTTGCATGCTAGTCTTTCTCTATTCTGATTTATCACAGAAAATCAAATCATTAATGAAGTGGATGGATAGGCCAGAGATGTTTTCCACTATAATAATTCAAAAATCAACTCTAAAGAACTAAATAAGAAACTTGATTGAATTAGCAAGTCACCTGATAGATAAAACTCTCTGTGAATGAAAGTATGGGTAAATATTTAAATAAAAGTTGAGGCTTCTTGACATCTATTCCGTGGAACATAAAATATGACCTGCACTGCAGAACACATTTAAATGGTAACATGATATTTAAATTCCCCACAGAGTTCAAACTTGTTTGCTTTGACATCCAGAGTCACAGCACACCAAAAAGATCAGATAAAAAGCTAGCAAATGTAACAGCTAAACCAATCAGAGCAATTTTTTCTTAAGATAACTACTTACAAAATCTTCAAGTGTAGAATTAGCACGCTGCATTGCATCGAAGCCAATTGTTGCCGATTCTTCAAATTTACTTTGTAGTGAAACAGTATCAGGATTTTCAACACAATTAAGCTGCAAAGTGTTCTTGCAGCGTTTTTCTTGATAACCTATTCTCAGCAGACAGAGTGAATCACTTGGAAGTTGGAAGGAATATACAGATTTTTCATATTATTTGAAAAGAACATCGGGTGTAAATAACTTCTTAACAGACAGCTCATTTCCCCCAAAAACAAGAAAATTACCATCCTCAAAGAGCAGTTGTGACACCTCGCGAAGAAACTCAGGCGAAATCTACAAAGCATATATCAAGGAGTCATTACTAGATTTATTTACCACAGTAAGAAACAAAATATTATTAATCAACTGCTTACTCTAACCTTAGGCAAGTGATCAGAAATCATATTGCATTTCTTGTAGTAGTCAAGCTCCCCACATGGTTGCACCTTTTCCATCCCATATGAGTAAACGTCAAACCTTTAATTTATTTTTTTATGTCTAAAAGGCTTTTTCAAAAAAACCTTAGAGTCAGGGAAATTTATTAAGAAATGAAAACAAATAAATAAGAGATCTAACATCATAGAATAAAATAAATATCAATTTCTAAATCTATACCTCGTATAGAACTCAAACTACATGCATTCAACCACTAATGAAAACAAACAGCAAGCATTACATAGTTACCTAGAATGTCAGCTAATGGTAGCTTCTCTGTATGAATGAAAAAATGATGTTTATTTCATCA
This sequence comes from Begonia peltatifolia, assembly GCA_022433055.1. NCBI lineage: Eukaryota > Viridiplantae > Streptophyta > Magnoliopsida > Cucurbitales > Begoniaceae > Begonia > Begonia peltatifolia. Next base: position 1,744,050 of record CM039522.1, read on the forward strand.
ATTTTGTCTAAAGTATCTAACAAATGAACTTTAGCCAATTGAGACTCAAGATGATGCATTGCAAGAGAAGAATTGTCTTTCCAACCAAATATTTTTCCAGCCTTATTCCAAGTAATGAGAACAACCATCAAGATATTATTCCGGTTGCAGGGCAAACCAACCCCAAATACACACTGAAATCACCAACAATTATACCCAACCAATATCTGAAAATACCACCTCCACCAATAACTCTATCCGCTACTCACAGCTCCATCATTGTGTTGCGAATAGTGATCCATTATACCAAATAAACGATAATTTCAAGAAATGGAGCCCTAAAATTAACTACAAATCTTATCAACAATGTTATATTTGAAAACCCTAATGATCTACTAATAACATTTCTTTATTAATAATCATCATAACAACGTAACCTTTAGCATTCTCATTATCCATATATAATACTCCTTAGATACTAACTCTAACTTCTTCCAAAACTTCACAATAACTAACAAAAACTAACATTATATAATTACCAAAATACTCCTATGATTATTTCCTAACACATTATTTTTTTAATCCAACAATGATTGGGACTCCACTAAAGTAATACACACATCTTTCAGTTGGAGAGCAGGCACTTTCAAATATTTTACCATCTTCAATGCTTGTAAACAATTTGACATAGCTAGTTTACTACAGCCGCTACCAAATTTGGAGCAAGCCTGGGAGGATTTTTCACAGGACTTTGTTGGAGGCCTGCAGCATTATGAATGGTGGAATTTTATACTATTCAAATCAATAATTAGCAAATATCCACATTTAATTGGCCTAAAGCATCCATTCTCAACACCTATAGTGGTGATCCTCTTCATGACCAATGTGATGTGCTTACTGTGTGCCACGGTCCATAGTATTGGATCGTGACAAGGTATTCATCAGTAGATTTGGTACAGAACTTTTTCAACTTCAGGTGATAACAATAAAAACCAATATGGCATACCATTCGCATACAGAAAGACATGCCAAAGTGATCAATTTCTGTTTGGAGACTAACTTGTAAAGTTTCACCTTCGCTAAGCTAGGCAATAGGCCAAATGACTTTCTTGGCCAGAGTTCTGGTATAACACATCATTTCACACTTATTAAAAAAAAACACTTAAGGAAGGGTTTGTTCTGGGCTATACTGCTCTATCATCCTTAGAGTAGCAACTGGTGGAGAGGGATTCTTTTTTTATGGAATTAATGGCACAACTGGTCCGCACTCAGCAACAAATGAAGGCCAGGACACATTTACATCACCGGCAAGGGACTTTTGTAGCGTGACAACCATCAAAATCTCTTCCAATTAAATTAACAAACAAAGCACATCAGAGTAAATGGACAATTTCTAAAGGAGAAGTGGAATCAAGCCTAATCTATATGTCTTAATTCTTATATATCCATACACGATCAAATGGTGGAAGTCTTCACCAAAGAGTTAGAGAAGCAGCAGTTCGATTACTTAATATACAAGTTTGGTATGAAGGATAGCTTCAAACAATCATGCTGGAAATTGCGAGCAGACTTCATAAAACAAGGATTAAAAGGGAAAGATTTTCAAATCATATGCAATCCAACTAATGACAAAAAAGTTTTTCTGTCATAGCTTTAACTCATCATTTCGAATAGGATGGTCATTGATTACAGAAACTTTACCTATTTTGTAATTTGCATTTCTTTTGATAGGATAGATAAGAATACTGCAGATATAAATTTGGATGTAAAGGTTTTTTTTAAAGAAATTCAAGCAGAAATGGTTTTCTTCCAACCTCAATTATGAGTAGAAATCATTAGAGATTTCACATTCAAAATAGAATTCTTATCAAGACTAAAACATTAGCTTTTAATACAGCATTGTTAATTATCACATCTTATTTTTTGGCTCCAGAAACCCCTTCAACCACCCTAATAGCCTCCTTATCAGCCCAACTATGCTCTTCAACAAGCTTCCATCCTAGGCTACCCCCTTGGCATGGAAGAGGGAGAAAAAAATCTCACTAGGATGATAACAATCTCTTATACCAAAATCAATACCCTTACCTTCTTAATTATCCTTCTAATCGGCAGCCCTATAGCATCAGATTCAGGAAAAACATTTTGTAGGGACATGTCATGGTTTTCATTGCATCCCGGCACAATGTCCATATATGTCCACCATAAAACAAACAATTTTAATTGGACAAATAATAGCCCGAAAGTATGAAGTCGTGAAACTTGGAAGACAATACTTAGAAAATTCGAGAGTTTAACCCATGCCTGGGAATTTCATTTTCCGCTATTCAGTTGGAAACCCTTTTTCTAGTGCTGTAAACCCAAAAAAAAAGCATTAACGGAAGCGAAGAGAGGAGAGAATTGAGACTAGTTTGGGCCTACTCTAGGACTGAGCAGCACAGAAATAAGTTGAAACATAAAAAGCATTTTTATGAATTCGTTTAATACTACACAAGCAGAGGAGATAAAAAGAATGACAAAAAGTGAAGAATCAAACTCAGAAATCACCATAAAAAGGATGAAATCGGCAAGGAAGCGAGTGGATGAGGCGTCAGTCGTCACAATTCCGTGGGATTCCATCAGCATTAACGTCTTCTGCGCTTGTTCTAAATTTCTCAGCACATCCATGTCTCTCTTTCACGCTTTCCAGTTCTAAATGTTTCTCCGACTACTACGTCTAAACAGGTAAGGAGACTGTAAAGGGCACAACAGAGCAGTTCTACTTCTATTGACAACCGGGAAAACTAGAACTCCATAAATTTTAGGATAAATTGCATTTTGGTCCTGGACTTTTCAGTTTTCGTAAATGTCGCCACCAATTAAGAAAGATGACAAATTATCCACTAAGTTATTTTCTATTTATACTTTTCCGAGTTAGTAATCGAACAAGAGAGACAACTCGATTGCCAATTTATGGTTACCCGTAGTATGATGGAATTTCCTTTTATGAGAAAGAAGTT
>CM039522.1:1749725-1848791 GCA_022433055.1 Begonia peltatifolia
ACACACACACACACACACACACACACACACACACACACACACACACAAAATGGCTTCGCGAAGGAAGTCATTCTGCTTCCTTCCTCACCGAGCGAAGGAGCGAAGGGGCAAGGGGAAAGCAGCGAGCTAGGAGTTTGTCGACGACCGAGAAGGGGAGGGACACCGGCGTGCAGAGAACTCCGACAAGCTAGGAGGAGGAGCTGGTTCGGCCCCTTTCCATGCCGAAAACCAAAGGTAAGCTCCCTGTTTAGGTTTCTGCCAATCAAGTATGAGAGTTTGGTGGTTTTTGAATTTTCGATTGATTGAGCTCGGTTCTTGGGTGATTAGGAAGTAGAAGTAATGATATGCTGGCTGGGGGTGATGAGCTCCGAATTTTGAGGAGGACTGAGAGGATCAGACTGTGACTTGGAGATTTCTAAATTCGAAATCTCCAGCGGCAGTTAGATTATGTTTAATAGGTTAGAGTGTGATAGATTTGTGAGGAATTGAGTGAGTTTTGTTGATGAACCGAGAGTGAGAATTTTAGGCGTTTTAGTGTGAAACCCGGTTCTGTTTTGGGAGTTTTAACCTAGATACAGTTCATTATTTTAAATTCTGTTTTAGTGCGTTAAACTAGGTTATAAGTGGAGTGTTTAGCCTTTAGAATCGAGTGATTCCAATAACCAACGCAAAAGTTATGCGCGTTGGAAATTAGGTTGATTTGGTCTAAAATTGGATTAGTGAGCCAATTTAGTTGAGCTTTAGTAGAGTGAGTTAGTAGGCATAGCTTTAATACATAGAATGAGTGGGAAATGAATTTTTAATGTGAATTGGTTATATGATAGATTGAGCCGAATAAATTATAGAAACGAGCACGATAGGAGCTAGGAAGCCAGGTAAGTAATGTAGTAGAAGTTTTGCGTTCGGGCCTACATCACAGTTCAGTAGGATGCATTGCACGTTTATTTTATGTTATGCTTTGTGATATGCATCAAGGTTTTAAATTACGAGACAAAACGAAAATGAATTTTTCATGTTTTTACGAAGTGAAAAGGTAGGATGTGATGAGACGAATGAAATGAGAAGATATATAAGAAGATAATAAAGGTGAGGTTGAGTGGTCTTGTCCAGTGAGGTGGACCGCGAGGTGTATCACTCTTCTTCCGTTTTACGTGGTGACATTGTCCAGTGAGGTGGACTGCGAGGTGAGTCACTTTACTAGATCGAGTTTGGCCTTATCCAGTGAAGTGGACCGCGAGGTGTATCATCTCGATGTAACACGTAAAGAAGAACTCAGTAGTAAGAAGATAAAGAAGATGCAAGAAAGAGACGAAAACAAAAGTAGAGACGAAACTGTAGAAACTGCATATGTTAGGATGTGAATATTTTTCAGTGTTTAAGTTTATGTGCATTACTTACTTAACATTAGGCTAATAGTTGAGTTCTGTTATGTAGGTGACGACGACATAGCCGGCGAGTACTCAGAGTGAGCCCAAGATTAGGAGGCAGTTGGAAGAGGATGCTCGTGGATGATCCGGCCGGCTGTCAGGACAATTTGGACGCAGTATTCATAGGTTACGGGTATAGAGGTCGAGTCGGAGTCGTTTTAAGTCATTTTGTAAAGTAAATGGATTTCAAATGTTCGGTAGTAGTTTTGATATATATAGCAGTTTAGAGTTGATTGAAAATTGATGGTTTTTGTAGATTTTAGTGTTGAGTTGAAATGGGTCGTGTTGGAGGAAAATTTAAGGATTTCTGAGGTTCTGAGGAGGAAGCGTCGACCGAATTCTATAGGTGTGACCGGTCAGTGTAAATTGGAAGGTGAGTGTCGACCGCAGGGTTCGACCTATGCGGGCAGAGAGCATCGAGATGTCGACCTATAGCTGTAGGTGTCAACCGCTCAATGTATGGACAAGTGCGTGGTGTCAACCTGCACGTAACGAGGTCGACCAAATCCCGTACGTGTCGACTGCGTGGGTCGACCTACTCGGATAGAGAGCAATAAAGTGTCGACCGGTAATGTAAAGCAAGCAGAAGTGTCGACCTCGAGGATCGACCGACGCGGACAGAGAGGGTCTAGGTGTCGACTGCCAAAGGAAGGTGTCGACCAGTCTGAGAAGTGAGTAACAGGGGTTGACCACGATGGTCGACCTGCGCCGGCAGAGGCGAATGAAGTGTCGACCGGGATAAAAAGGGGTCGACCGAGAATGAGTTTTGTGTTTTTAGAAATTTGAAATTTATCTAAAATGATTTTTTTCCAAAAGTCTTCCGCTACGAGGTTTTCAGTCAATTTTAAAAAGCGGTTGTTTTAAGTTGAAAAACAAATTTTTAAATTTTTAAAGAATTTTATTAAAGGATGTAAGTGATGGTGACGAATAGTATAAGGTAGCGAACCGGGAATCGAAGTGGATTTTTCGGAGCGTTACATATTTGATTTAAATGTAAAATAAACAATGACAATTAATTAAATAACAGAAATTTAAAAGATTTTTAGAAATATTATAGAAAAGATTTAGGGTTTCCGATTTCACCTAAATTAATTCTATTTAGTAACCTTAATCCAAGTTATCAAAGTTATTCTTATGTGTTGATGACAATTTCACTAATTTATTTATCAATCTCTCTCGAGTAATGACAAACTTATTCAATTAATGGATTATTACCTCTCAGTTTATAACCCTAAAAATTAATTGAATATTTTAAGGACAAGAAATTAAAGTACCATATAAACGCTCTATCTATCTCTAGTTTAAAATCTTTTTTATGGCAAATTATTCAGTGCACGATTATTTATTTCTTCTCGGTCTCAAAATAATCGTACGAACATGTTACTGTTGATCAGGCAATCGCAGACATTAAGAACAGAATAATTTACTCAACACAATATCGAAACAGAAAATCAACAATTTGAATTAAAAGAAACACAAAACAGTCATAATTCGGGTACATCGTATCCCCAAAAAATAAATTTAATTTATGCTAGAATAAAGTAAAACAGAAGGAGAAATAAAGATAATCATAGTTTCAGGAAGAAAAAAAGAAGAAAGAAAAAAACTCGGTTCGTCAATCCGAAGTCGTCTTTCCGATCCTCTCGCTCTGATCCAGTCTTTGCCTTTTTGCCTCCAAAATGGACTGAATGACTGAATCCTTGCCTCTTAGCCTCTAGGTTAAGTTATAACCCTAATTCGGAGTAAGTCCTGCAGCCCACAATCGACAGTTGAGATTAAAACGATGAAAATTTTCAAAACGACTTTCAGATTTTTAATTCAATTTTATCTGCATACTTACATTAAAAACATTAGAATATCTTATCGAATCGAGTATAAAAAATACGAATAAGTGTGTAAAATACACACTTATCAACAACTAGAAATGATAATAATATGAAAAATGAACTAATTTCATTTTTTTCAAGTGCCTCTTTAATGCCAATTTGTATCACCTCTGATTTATGGAGTGTACGTAATTCTATAGGCTATGTCGTTGTAACTTCTTATTTTATTGATGACTCTTGGCAATTACATACAAAATTTTTAAGACTTTGTAATTGTGAATATCCTCACACTGGTATTACTATGGATAGATATATTGTAACGATATTACAGAAATATTCTATTTGAGATAGAATATTTAACATAATACTTGATAATGGTAATGCTAACGATATTGTTATTTATCATTTTATAAATTATTTTCAATTAGATACTACTCATGATTCTCTTTTTCATATGAGATGTGTTTGTTATATTTTAAATTTAGTTGTTAAAGATGGTATAACATATATTCGCCTCATATAGTATTAATTACATCTGCAATTTTTTATATAATTGGATTTAATTCAAGACAACAAGAATATAGAGCTTTTTGTAAAGCTGTCAAACTTAAACCACGAAAATTAAAAACCGATATAGATAATAGATTGAATTCTACTTATTTAATGTTAGAAAATGCTAGGTTATATTGACAAGTTATTTGTGCTTTTATTAATGAGAAAACATCAAGTATTAATTTTGATAAATCTAGTTGCGATGTAGCTAATGTATTTCTTGAATCTTTAAAACCATTTTATGATACTACAAATGAATGTTTGAAAATTTATTATCTCAGTTTTCATCATGTTCTTTCAATTTTTATGAACTTAACGGGTAACTATGCACAACATTGACAAATAGATGAATTTAAGGATATACTTAATAAAATAAAAATTAAAATTAAAAAATATTGGTTTGACATTCCTCCTATTTTTTGTTATACATATGTGTCTCATGATTAAAAGGAGTATGTCTCATGACTAACCTTGTGAATTCTAGATATAGATTAAGAGTAATATGTTTCATGATTAATAAAATTTCTAATAATTTACATATTACTTCTTTACTTTTTACGGATCAAATAACTAATGAAATTATTAATTTATATTCTTCTTATAAATCTAAATATGTTAATGTTAATCGTTAACGTATTTCTTCACATGCTGGTTCAATTAGTGGTGGTGAAAATATTGTAGGTTCACAATTTGGTATTCATAATATTTGGAATCAATTAGATACATATACTCTAGTTCTATATGAAATAAACTAGATATTTATTTTGACACTCGATATCAATTTTCTCGCGAAAAAAACTTTGATATTTTATATTGGTGGAAAATATTTTTCACCTCATATCTTATTCTTTTTATAATGATACATGACCTCCTGTCTCTACGTAGCATCTGAGTTTGCTTTTAGTGTAGGTGGACGTGTGTACGATGAACGTTAATGATGACTTGCACTCGATCTCATAGAAGCATTCATTTGCGTGAAGGATTAGAACGATGTCATTACGAGAAACCAACAACGAGAAGATAAAATACTTGAATACTTTAAAATTTTAGATGTTAAAGATTAACATTGTACTTTAAATTTTGAAGTATTTTTTCAACTTGTAATTTTTTTTGACATTTTTCACATAATTGACAACTAGATGTATGCCAACCTAGTTGAGATGTGTCTAATTTATAGTGATGCTAATGTCAAATTTATAATGAATGTTATATTTTTTATATATTTATTTTCTTCTATTTTTTATAATTAAATGTCATTTTTGTATTAATTAAATATTTCTATTATTTACACGACTAAGCATCTATCATATTTTATCATTATTATAATAAATATTTATTATAGTTTTAATAAATAAAAATTTAATGAAATATATAATATATTTATATAAAATAATTTTATTTATGTAAGTTTGGCTCGTTAAGTTCATTGGGCTGGCTTGGCTTGGCTCGTTAGGCTCGTAAGGCGCGAGTTGGCTCTAGTTGAAATTTTTTTTGAATCAGTTCGTTAAGCTTGAGAAACTCGGTAAGTTCAGTGAGCCAAGTCTTTCCAAGTTCGACTTGACCGACTCGTTTAACATCTCTAGTTAGAATTTCAGAACTTTAAAATTTAAGGTTTAAAATGTGAGATTTTATATCTTAATATAATCTAGCAAATCGCTCGTGCTAAATACCTAAATAGAAGATGAAAAGTTGAATCCACTTTATTGAGTTATAAATGAATCCTAGTACGATAAATCTTTAAACTAATGGTGGTGGGACGCGTTGGAGTGAGACCACTCTAGCTAAATCTAATTAAGAATTTTTATATGGTTTGATTCGGCTCGGTTCAGATTTTACTTTTCAAAAATCAAACCAATTATAATTGATTTTCTTGATTTGGTTCTCAATTATATTTTTCTTAAACCAGTCACTTACAAACTGACTATATATTTTTGTAGATTTTTATTTTAAAAAATCATTAAAAAAAATAACAATTTAAACTCAATCAAATTGCTTCAAACTAGAAAAAAAAAAAAAAAAAACCTTGAACCACTCTATCAAACTTTGAATAAATAATTAAAAAGTAATATTATATTTATTTTTTTATTTTATTTTATTAAAATATTCATTAATATTTTTAAATAATGATTGATATAATTAATATAATAAATTATAAATAGTTAAATCATCACATCAATTACACTTTTTTATTGTTTGGTACGCAGGGAGTATTTTAAAAGAGTAAATATAATATTTTTCACAAATAAATAACTCAAAACCGAGATCAAACTAGAAAAGACCGACCAAAATTGAAAAATTAATTAGTTTCCGAAACTAACCCCCTTTTGTATAATTTGCAGAGTGAGGAAAGATAAATTTTGAGCCAAAGAACTGGGCCGAAGCTCCACCAACGGAGGCTCAATCATTTTGGACCTGCGATATCTCCCAGATCCGAGCGTGCAACATGAACGTGGACGGTGGACCCCATTCCCAGCTCCGAGAGTCGATGTCGAGTCGGTCAGAATCCACGTGGTTGACCATTTAAGAAAGATTACGTGCATAATTTTGATTGGATGGAGCTCAAGCAGAACCTCCTGATAATCTTTCTTCTTCACGCGGGTTTCGCCAAATCAGGACATGTACCCCATCCAAGAAACCCTTCCCGATTAAATTGAAGCAAAATAAATTAATAGAAATATCAATAATTAAATAAAATTTATCGACATAATTTTAAAAAATTAAAACTTATTAATCGATAATAATTCAATTCTTTTTTTTTTTAACAAATTATTAAAGATATCAAAATTTAGAGAATAAATTAATTATTTAATTGGTGTAATTAATTGAATAATGAGGAGGGGATAGGGAATTTGATGATAAAGAGGAGGTGTTTTGATGGGGGGGAGCGTGGAAGAGGGGAATGAATTGGTCGAGTCTTGACAGGCATGGCGTGCAAAGAGAAAGAGCAAACACCTAATCATGCTGCCCAGAGCAACTCTGTCTCCCAAATCCTTATCACTTGATTGCCATTCCCTTTTCTTCTTTATTTACAAATTTGACATTCCTTGATTCCATCATTTAATCCAAAAATAAGTTTTGGTGGGGGGATTAGATGAAGTATAAACCAACAGCATAGATTACAAAACAAGTATTTGACTTCGAGATCAAAACAAAGAGATGATCTTTACCCCTAATCGTTAAGTGGAAACACAAATATGCAACAATGACTGCAACAATTCTACGTAGAAGTTGTTATCGACAACTAACCAAGAACAACTATAGTTTAGTTTGCTAATGACGTCGCACTCGAAATTTATCAAATACAGTACTCAAAATAAAAATCGAATCACTCAATGTGACAACTGCTCACGTAAAGATAAGAATAATGTAAGCGTGAAGTACGAACATTGTACAATTTTATTTTTATCGAAAAATAAAAAATATATAAATTATAAATAAAATTTTAATTTTTACGAATAAATTTATAAAATAACCTACACCCATATCAATATATACTAGGGAGATATTAAAAAAGATATATATATATATATATATATATATAGAGAGAGAGAAAGATATGATTTGGTCAAGGGGAGAGAGAAGTAAGTAGAGAGAGAAAGGGTAAAGATGGAAAAGACATGTTTTTTTGGGGATAGGGGTCCACCCGGCAAGGGTAATTGAGGTGCCGCTTTCTTGTCCCCCCTCCCTGACTACACTCTTCCTCTTTGTTTTCCTCTGTCCCCTCCCCCAACCAATTAAAATCCTCCTTACGCTTCTCTATTTTTCTCATTCCTTTTCTGCCCTTTTTCTTTTTTTATTCATTAAAATAAAATAAATCACAAATCATTTTTAGCATTTATTTTAACAAACAAAATATATATTAACTAGATATTATACATGGGAAAGGGATGAACAAATAGCTGTAATGTTATTTTTGACATAGAGGAGTGTAGTAGTTGAATTCTGATATTTTGCAAAGTTTGGCTTCCGTCGAACTCGCAATTACCCGTTTCTTTGATGACCGATTATGAATAATTACTATTAATTGTGTTTATGGATCATATTCGTTATGAAAGAGAGTAATACGTTATAACTGTCATCTAGACTTTTGTTTATCGAGAATTAGAGACTTCTGTTAGCATATTCGTCTCGTTTTTCACTTAAAAAAACATCTTACTGTATTTTAATTTTTTTATTTTTAAAGGTAAATTATTGCGTATAATTTGATGCTGTATTGGAGGAGTTTAATTTGTCCCGCATATGTGTTATATTTTCACACAAAATAATTAAATATGGTCACATATGAATAAATGTGATAATATTGTTTGAAATAATAATAAACATTTTTTTTAAAGGAGAAGAAAAATATCAAGAAATTAAGGGTGTTGTTGTCATTTCCTTATAGGGTTAATGGGAAACAGAGAATTAAAGATCCGACGCACGGGTTGACTCTCGGTACTTAATCCCAGCCGTTGGATTCAAAATCCCGTATCTGATAAATCAACAGAAAGTCATCAAAACCAACGGTTCGTGATTTCAAGGCGAAACATACAGATATGACCCCATTCTTGAATCTATTTTCTATTGTGCCCTTCCTCCTTTCCTTTTGTTTGGTTTTTTCCGAGCTTCGAGTTTCTCGGCAATCAAACACACACCGAAGTTAAAGGCTTTTGTTGCTTTCCGATGAATGGAAATGGAAGGGCCTTGAAGCTTTCTCTCTCTATCTTTCTCTGTAATTCTTCCATTTTCTTGCTGAAGTCAGAGTTTTCGTTGCATTAATCGACCTCGCCACCGTTTGATCGACACAGGTAGCTACTACGAAGAATGTTCTTCACCTTTTTCTCCACCTTTTTTTTTCCTTCTGTTTTACCTTGCTGGAACGATCCTAAATTTAAGTTTGTACTTATGGAGCTTGGTTGCGATTGGAATCCGAGTATTTTAGTTCTCGGATCTTGAAGTTGTTTAAACGTTGAGTTTACTCGTGGGCGTTTGTAATTCGACTAAAAGTGTGTTTCATTTTCCACTTGAGAATCGCGAAATATTTTGGTGGTGGAGATTTTTCTGTGTCTTGTTTTTTCTTCCCTCCTCTTTTGGGAATTTGTTTCGCGGAAAACGGAGTGAAGGGAAGCTGAAAGATTAGATAAAAACCGTTTATCTAATTTCACTGCCTGGTGACGGCTGCTTCTTGATTGAATGTTCTGCTGTGCTACACTTGCTATGATTGCTAGACTAAATTTCTCATTCTAAGACAGTTTATAATTGATGCCTTGCTATGTTTTATTTATTTATTTTTTCTTGTTTCGGTTTTATTGTAATGCATTTTTAAGTGATACTCTTATCCATTTCTATTTGGCACTTTGATGTTTGGTAGTTTTACTGTATTTCTTTTCTTGTTTTGAATCTAATTGGATGTCTTTTATCTTTCGAGGACGAAAGCGTATATATATATATATTGTCAGTCGGAAATTTATTTTGTGAATTTGCTTTGTTGTTGTCATTTACACAAATAAAGGATAATTCTCTGCGATCTAGGATGATTTGCTGTTGTGGTGATGCATTCATTAAATAAATAACACAGATCGTCTTAGGTTCACCCACTACTAGTTTTGTCGCCAATATTAACACTTTCACTGCTTGATTTGTTTTCTTATTTTGTTGCAGTTATTTTCCAGTGTTGCAGATTTTGGATTGTTTCTAAGTAGTTAAGAATTTTGGTCGGATGTCTCCACCTTTGCTGGGCACTGACGAGGATGGTCTAAGCAATGCCTCTGTTATGGCTGCTTCACCCTCTATGGACTGCCTATCACAAAATAGCCCCTCATTGAAAGAACGAAACTACCTGGGATTATCAGATTGCTCCTCAGTTGACAGCTCCACTGTCTCGAGCTTATCTGAGGAGAATAAAAAGGTTCTCAATCTGAAGGCTACTGAACTGAGGCTTGGTCTTCCTGGATCTGAGTCACCTGTTCGAAAACCAGAATTTTGCTTGTCAAGCTCTGCAAAACTTGACAAGAAACCACTATTTCCATTGCTCCCATCAAAGGATGTAATCAGCTTAACTATGCAGAAGAATGTTGTCTCTGGAAATAAAAGAGGTTTCGCTGACACCATGGATGGGTTTTCAGAGGTGAAAGGCCCTTTTTATACGGAAGGTAACTGGATGTTTCATGCGGCCGGTACTGGTTCTGACTCTCCACAGACTGTTGGGCAAGGAAAGTTTCCTGGTAGTTCAGGGATGAGTAGAGTTTCAACATCAATTCCTTCAGGGTCCCAGCAATCTGTCATGAAAGAGCTTCCATCCAAGGGAGTACAAGAATGGCCTCGTAGAGCCTGTGAAGTGACCCAAAAAAGTGTCTCCAATAACCTTAATAGTGCTCCCGCTGCAAAGTAAGTAAATCTGAAGAAATAAATTTTGAATATGGAGAAAGTTACAGCAGTCATAGAATTGTATGTTTATTTTATTATTCTTATTGGGAGTTACTCTCCTTGACAGAGCACAGGTTGTTGGTTGGCCTCCGGTCAAATCATTTAGGAAGAATTCTTTGGTAACTAACATAAAAAACAATGATGAAATCGATGGAAAAGCAAGTTCTGGTGCTCTTTTTGTCAAGGTGAGCATGGAAGGTGCTCCATATTTGAGAAAGGTGGATCTGAGAAATTATTCTACATATCAAAACCTATCTTCTGCTCTCGAAAAGATGTTTAGCTGTTTTACCATTGGTGAGCTGTTGTAGTTCTTTCTTCTTTCAGAAATTTCAAAGTTACTTTTTTGTCGCCATTCATCGGTATTTATGAACTAAAATGATAATTATTATAATCTGAGGAACTTCTAGTTTTATCATAGAATTGTTGATGGCTCTTTTATTTTGTGTTTAGGTCAATGTGGGTCCCATGGTACTCTAGGGAAAGAGATACTAAGTGAGAGTAAGCTGAGGGATCTTCTGCATACGTCAGAGTATGTGCTGACATATGAAGATAAAGATGGTGACTGGATGCTTGTTGGAGACGTGCCATGGGAGTAAGTTACTTATGCAATATTTAGTCTCGTAGTTGTAGATATTTGTTTCATCAGTCAGCTTCTGCTTGAGGAATTTTGTGCCCTGTAGCAAAATGTCTTTCTTTTTTTATATATATTCAGAAAGCTGGTTTCTTAAATAGGTTTTCTACAATAAGAGCCTTTCTAGAGTGAGGTTTTAGCCCTACAAATGGTGTATTTTTTCTCTCTCGTTCGTTTCGATACACATCTCTATAAAAGGCATTTCTTGTGTGCTGAATTTTGATTTTCTGAGGTTGCGTTTTATTTTTCTGCCCACTATTTAGTTCTTTTATCTGTAGGATGTTCATTGATTCATGCAAGAAGCTGAAAATCATGAAAGGCTCTGATGCAATAGGTTTAGGTAAGTATTTTCAATTTTGTACAGACGCTCTATCATCTTTTAATTTGCAATGAAACTATGGCATGTTTTAATAAGGTGACTATGGTCATATGAGCAAATTTACAATGTCTGTCTAATGGAACATTTTGGATATATCATCACCATTGGGCTCAAATGACAATAAATATGGTCTAATAAAGTGAGTATGGCCATATGAGCTGATTTACTATTTCAGTCTAATGAACCCGTAAAACTTTTAGATTTATCATCGCCAATGGGCTTAAATGACAATAAACACGGTTATATATTGGCCAGTTTGTTGGTAGATTATTTTTAGCTTATCAACTTATCACTCTGCGTTGGAGAAATTAGGCTGCAAGAGTGAGAAAATTTATGTTGGACTAATATAAGTATATTATTGAAATCTCTTCTTTGGAGTGAGTGATGACTTTGTAAAATTAACTGAAGGGCTCTTCATTATTTGCGTGAAATGCCTTAAATAAATGGGAAATAAATCAAATGCATACTTCATGTTTGAAGTTGAGGACACTTCTTCATTGGCAGATTAATTTTTAATATTAAGAAGACTGCAGATAAAAGTTCCTGTGGTGCCCTGGTTATTTTTGTCCAGTGGATGAAAACTTAAGATATTTCCACAAAATCTCTGCGATGCAAATTAGTGAAACAGCATATCTGTGAATTATAATCAATTTCTCTAGCGTTTAAGGTCTTTTGGCATTATTTTTCACAGATATTATACAGTTTCTTCTAGTAGAATAGAATACATTTTAGAGGAACATTGGAAAAGAAAATGAGATTATCTGAAATTATAACAAATACTACGCTCAATTTATGTACTCCACTGTCCAGTAAAGCCTTTTTTTTTTTGGGTTTGAAAATGTTGTGACTTGTGTCGATATAATTTACCATTGTGCTTTGTTCTGCAGCCCCAAGGGCTATGGAGAAATCCAAAACTCGAGTTTAGCGTGTGGCAAAGATGGCTGTCCCGCAGTTGTTTGATGGAGGCTAATGAAGCTGTGAAAGTTGTTGGTAAGAAATTGACTAGATGGTCTGCTCTGGATTCCACAGCTTGGTTCGGATGAGTATCGTTTTTTATTGATGTTTTGGTTGCTTAAAACCTGCCACGGTCTATATTTGTTCGTCATATCTAGACTCGAAGTTTGTTAAAGAATTAAAACCAAGT
Organism: Begonia peltatifolia; assembly: GCA_022433055.1. Lineage (NCBI taxonomy): Eukaryota > Viridiplantae > Streptophyta > Magnoliopsida > Cucurbitales > Begoniaceae > Begonia > Begonia peltatifolia. The sequence goes on from CM039522.1 coordinate 1,762,090, forward strand.
AGATTGTCCAAGTTAATATCTCTGTCTGTTGATATATACACGATTTTGTGTCATTACCGTGTTTGACTGAAGAAGTCCTTCGCTGATTGCCTAGTTTGCTATCCTTAAAAATGTGGTTTAGAGAGATTTAATGATCTTGATAAATGTTTTTTTTAATGTCTATAAGCAATCTGGTGAGATAAATTAATTATCATCTCACCAATTCAGTTCAAGTGTCAAAAGAAAATCAACGTATCAATTGTTAATTACCCTAAATTTTAGGAGGTTGACTGCATTAAATCTTTAATTAACTATTAAGAAATCAATTGATAATACAAGGATTTTAAGGAGAACATTAAAATCACAATAAAACATTAATTAAAGTAACAACCAAGAGTGTAATTAAAGTAGAAACCACTAATTATTAAAATCACAGACTTTATTTTGCCACTGAAATTGTAAGTTTTAGAAACATTACAGAATGTAACTTGTTTTTGTAGTAAATTCATGATAATAAAACCACCATCAACCTCATCCTCTCCATTGATGAAAATTGGTCAATTTACAGAGAACGAGAGGAAGAATCCTTAAAGGCCAACATCAACGATAACCTTCCTCTCGGCCGCCACATGCTTCGGCCGAGTTTCAACCGCTGTTCAGAGCACCCGAACTAGGAAGAATTGAAGAAAATAAATAGTAAGTATTTAATCATGCAGTATTTTGAGGAAAACATACCTAAAATAGAATACTTGCATGCATGTCTCCTTATTCTACTTTGTATTTACATTGACTTGAGCTTGGATTACAGATAAAAATTAGTGATGGCCGAAGTGAAATTGATCGAGAAAGCCATAATTTTACCTGAAAAGCCCACACAGCGCCGCAGACTCTTCTTATCGAACATCGATCTCTCTCTAGTTGTTTATCAAGAGTCAGTGTCGTTTTTCGATCCCCCGACCAATCAAATGAAATTACCGGAGGCATTTGGTCGGCTGTGCAAGGCCTTTGGCACTGTGTTGGCAGCTTACGATTTCTTGGCCGGTCGGCTGGTTCGGAGTAGCGACCGATTTGAAATTGACTGCAACGACAATGGAGTGGTAATGGCAGCGGCAATAACGGAGAAGAAGCTTTGCGACTTCGGAGAGATATTATCGCCGGGGAAGGAGTTGGAGGGATTGATTGTTTTCTTACACGAAGAAAGCGAAAAAGAAATAGATGTAGCAGAGAGGCCATTGATTTCATTGCAGGTTACTTGAGAGTTTATAAATAATTAAATTTCTCTTAATTTAATATCTTAAACTTTTGAGAGTGTTGTTAATAGTTGATAAATATAGTTTAATGTGTTTGACTTGATAGTTACTTAATCATGACAGTTGACCCAATTTGGTTGTGGAAGCTTAGCATTGGCATCTCTGTACAACCATTGCATTATGGACGGCATAACTGTGAGTCACTTGGAAGCCAATCTAGCCGCTGCGACCAGAGGAGACAACCTCGTCCACATCCCTAATTCTGATCGAACACTTTTCAAGGCTCGAAACCCTCCGACAATCACCCATCCTCATTTCGAGTTCTCCATTCCCACACAAAATAACAACATGCTTTTCACTATTCGTGGAACAAGTGAATCGTCAGTTACGGAGGCATCGTCAATGGGAAAAAACAATTACCATGTAATCTACTTGTCGCCCAAATGTGTCCTGGAGTTGAAAAATGCGGTGATCAAAACTGGAAAGCTGAAGAACTGTAGCACTTTTCAAGTGGTTGCAGCACAGATATGGAAGGCAAGAAGCATTGCATTGAAAATGGAGGAGGAAACAATATCGACGATGTTGTTTCCGGTTGATGCTCGGAAAAGGATCATCCCTAAGGCTCCTACAAACTTTGCAGGCAACGCCTTGGTACCAGGATATGCGCGCGCGAGCGTGAAAGACTTGAAGGAGGAGGACGGGGCCGAGATCGTGGGGAAAGTGCAAGAAGGGGTGGAGAGATTGGATGATGAGTATGTGAGATCAGCCATTGATTGGTTAGAAGTGCACAAGGGAGTTCCTTGCCAAGAGAATAGCTTCTCATTGGTTGCATGGTTAAGGTTAGGGTTAGAAGAAGATGTGTTTGCATGGGGAGAAGTTAAATGCACTATTCCGATTAAGCTTAAACCTAATTTGGTTATGCTATTGCCGGGTCCAAAAAAGGAGGGTGGCATTAACATATGTCTTCAACTCGAGGATGATCAAATAGAGGAGTTCAAAAGATTGATGACCGGAACGTAATCCTCGCACTTAAGCTTTGTGAAAGTATAATATGGAGAGACTTGAAAGGATTGTCATCAAAAAATAAATAAGATATATCTTATTGGCACCATTTAGCTACATTTGTTTTTACTTACTATTGAATGTTTCATCACGATCCGTGGGATATCCGAGACAGAACGATGAATGATTCGACCCATGAGAGAAACGAGGTGTCCGACCCTTATATTGTTTCCCGAAAAAGAGAAGACTTGTAAAAATAGTCTAGAACTCCATCTAAACTGGGCTAAACCATAGGTCTAAACATAAAAGAAGGTGAGCATGCCAAGTATAAAACATCTCATAAATTAAGAATAAAAAAAACGTTCAGTAGGGTAGTTACCAAAACCTTTCGTTACAAAATATACCATTACTACATTATATGAAAATTTGAGTGAAAATAAAATCATTTACGAACTCTGATCATACTATACCATAGACATATACATATACTTTATGGTCATTTATAATAAACCTAAAACTTTTCTTTGAATAAATAAATTCAACCTTTTAGTTATCAACAAACATATTTTTATAATCTATCACGTGAAATGAATGTAACAAGCTTTTAGACCCATTAAAAAATTGTGGTTTATTCTCTACTCGAATCTATAAGAATTGCAGCATATATGTTAAAGTGATGACAAGAAATCACCACTTTCAGAAAGTAGTAGTACATCCCAAAATTTGTTTGAATTAAAATTAGAATATGCATTCAATTCAACGAATTCAACAAATTACGTAGCGGTTGTGTTATATCTACTGATAACCGGACCATTGACGTACATTATATTGAAAAAAATACAAAGTTTTCATGATAAGATTATGTCCAAACTTTACTCTAAATAAAATTAATCAAAAGGTAGAACTAATTAAAAGAATGGTAATTAATTAATTAATTGAAAATTCAAAAATTAAAATACACGTATAAAATTGAACAGGATGATGGGCCCCGATCATACTCGACCCTGAACCTGCACAAAATTCCGCCGACCCTCAACCTCAGCGGCAGGACCATCGTTCAGACGACCGCAAAGTAACGCCAGAGTAGTTACTCTGCATATAATGTAGCATTGAAATTCACTCTTTATAAGTATAAAGAGTGAATTTTTGGTACTCTGCCGAGTAGTTACTCTGCCGAGTAGTTACTCTGCCGATAATGAAGCATAGTTAATTTTTATAAGTAACCACGTGTAAACTCTGATTTTATTTATCAATTTTTATTAGATCAAGTGCAATTTAGCCTTCAAACTATGGTAAAAATGACAATTTTAACCATAAACTTCAATAATGGCAAAAAACAATCGTAATTTATGAATAATGGATAATTAATCTCTTACCGTAACATTTTTTATTAAAAAAATATATTTTTGTCACGTATCTGATTTTATTACCCATATTTCCCTGCCCACTTTCTCTCTCATTCCCTCACTCTCTTCCTCGACCTTTTCAGTTGAAAATCATCGACAGACTGTTTCTCTCTTCTCCCTCTATCACCATTTTTAGACCTTCCCCACATTGTCTACACTTGCCCGTTTATATTTTTTGTAGACTTGGGATTCAGCTCTGACTCTTAAATATCAATCGTAACTACTGTTCTCTAGTTTTCTGCAGTTACTTTTGTCCTCTTCTTCTTCACCTACTTTCGAGGATCTTTCTCTTTTTGATTCTTCTCATTTTTTTCTTGTTTTCTCATGTAAAAGATGGTCGAAAATGGCGCTGCCAAGACTCACCTCCCCCACAACCAAGTTTTCAATGTTTTTGCTAAAATGCTTCCTCAAGGTGCCTCCAAATGCTTCGACAATGACGGCCACTTGAAGCGGATCGGTAAAGAATTCCTCAAAATTCAGCTAAATATTGTGATTTTTGGTAAAATGTCTGAGAAATTTTTCTAGGTTTTTTGACCAGGAGTTGTTTGAACAGCTAGCGCTCATATAATTATTGGAGTGATTGGGTCTGGAGTTCTCTTTCTAGCTCGGGCCACCGCTGAACTTAGATGAGTCGCCGACCCCACAGTAATATTATTGTTCTCCTATGTTACTTACTATACTTCATCCTTCTCTTTGCTTGTTATCGATTTGGAGATCCTCTCACCGAAAAGAGGAACTACACTTACATGGACGCCGTTAGAGCCAACTTAAATCACCCAATTGAATTACCCTCAATCGGATAAACCCTAAATCACCCAACAGAAATCACAATCAAAAGGATGATACCCACCTCGAATCTACCTTGGATGATGGGTTATTAATGGTGGCAGGAGATCCAGCACCCAGAAGCTGAGGGAGAAAATCCATGGACCACTATTTTGCTTTGAGAAATCAGCTGGATTTTTCATAAACATGACAATATTCTACGGAGGAAAAGTTGTAGTTTTGAATGATTTCCCAGTTGAGAAGGCGGAGGAAGAGAGCAAGGGAGAGAGTGAGGGAAGGAGAGAGAAAGAGTACAGAGAGATATGAGTAATAAAAATACATTTTTTAACATAAAATGTCACCAAAATTGTCTATTATTCATGCATTACGATTATATTTATTAAAATTTACGGTAAAAATTAATATTTTTACTATAATTTAAGGATCAAATTGTACTTTACTTATTTTTATAATTTGACATCATATTTATATGATAATTATATATTAGTTTTAATTCTTTATTAGTTCAAGTAGTTATTATTTTTGCTATTTATAATGTCTAGTGATCGTCACATCAAAGCACGATGGTCAAAGAAGCTGGTTGGCTAGTTAGGATTAGATAGACAAGCTTATTAAGCTCGTTAGTCCATCTTATATCGAGCTGAGTTCGCAGGGTACACCAAAGATCTTTTATCTTGCAATTTTTTGGACTTCATGAAAGAAAAGGTGAAAGAGAAGAAATAAAAAAAGGGAGACGTGGATTATTGAAGGTTCTTCAAATTGAGTTCTTTCTCTAAACCGTTTTATTAGGAGTTGATTTGCTTACCCGATCTCAAATGACTGGCCGAGCATATGGGACTGGGTTAGATGGGTCGGCTCACTCGTTGGCTTAGCAGAACCGACCTTGCTTCCATTGAGCTGATCAGGTCAATGGAAGCAAACACCAAAGGCTGGTTTATCACTCTCTCGAACTCCCTCTCTTAATCGCTCTCACTTTCTTTCGATCTCTTTTTGGGTTCTTTTTCGAACAACTGCTCTTCCCTCGAAAAGAAAGTATCTCAAAATTATGTTAAGGTTAGGATTATCCGAAATAGCACATCATCTTACCTCACCACAAGCTAATTTCCATTTAACTCAAAGTTATCACCCAAAACCAAAAGTCAAACATAATAAAACATGTTCGTGTATGATAAATTAATTGAAGCCATCTCCAAAATATTATAATAACACTAATTGAATTAATACCAATTTTAGCTTTTGAGTTGTTTTAAAATCGTATAATAAATTTCTGCATCATTTGTTGACAAATTAATTATCATGGTTACTACTTACTATTAGCCGTGTAATCTTATTATAAATCTATATTATTCTAGTTCTTCGCAAAATAAACTTAATATAACTAATTTTGTTAATCAAACGACTAAATATTTATTTTAAATAATTATTATAATTTAATAACTAAAATTTTAAAAGATATACATCATACTGGAATAAATTAAAAACACTTACGTATGTTCAACTCATTAGATTCAATTCTTTAGCCTCGTTTAAGCAAGTTTGCTTGGCTCGACTCATTTGACTCGTGAGTTGACTCAAGTTGAAATTATTTTTTATAAACAAAATCATTAAATTCTGTTCATTTACAGAGCTAAACTTTTTCAAGTTTTGCTCGGTGACCAGTTCATTTGTTACCTCTAAATCTCTTCCGCGTGTGTGTGACAACTTGGAGAAGCAGTGTACCAATGAGGATTTAGAATCCAAAAGACAGAGTTCTAATGTATTGATCTTCCCCAATCAATTGGTGATTGCACGTCCCTAGAAATATTGCCTAAGACTACTTCTTTTTTTTTTTTTTTTTTAAATAGTATCAAGTTTACCTTTTAATTTCATACATTAATATTATTTCTTGAAACATCACTCATTAACTAATACAATTAATATTTTATTTTAATTATTTATAATTTATCTTGATTATTACATAAAATAACATGTAAACATTGAGTAAAATTAGAATTTAGAATTAAAAGACAAACCTAAAGTCACTTTTATTTCCCTGACTGATTACAATGAAGGTATTATCCACGCAGAAGACTAGATTTCATGTCATCATATAATGACAACTTCTCATTGATCCACAATTTTTCTGTAGTCGGAATAAATGAAAGTGATCCATCAAATGGCCACTTAAAACTGGTCCATCTAGATGATGTCCTGTGAGGTTACCCGACAATATCTTCCTCTACGTTCTATCATCTCTTGAACTCAATTGGAAAGTAGGCATGCTTGTTCTTCTACCTCAGAACATTACTTTTTGAATATAATAATAATTAAAAAAAAAACATTGCTTTGTACCTTGCAAGCTGTAGAAAACCCGTTAAAATATCTATCGTTGTTCTGGCCTGCATGCCATCTAAATTAAAGGAAGCATAGGCCAAATCATTGTGGAAATGAAGCCATATACGCAAACAACCAGTAGATATCCAAGGAAAAGTAAGGCATGTCAAGAGAGAGAGAAGCCAATAGCCATTCATTGGTTCTCAAGTATGCTAAGCAACATCTCTCGACCTCAAAGGAGTGTATTCATCACGGACAGACTTACTTTCATTTCCACCACAGAGAAAGAATGTATATTTACAACCAACGGATTAACAAATAGTATAGCACAACTGGTCATTGGCTCATCTTTGCTTGAGAGTACTACTAGTTTTTAGACACTTTCATTTGAGAGAGAGAGAGTGAGGAGTACCTAGTTATGAATCAGAAATTGAGCTGCTTACAATGTGCAGCCTCAATATCAGTGGGGCAATAAGGGCACTTGAAAAGTTTTGTGCTGTTCTTAGACATCTTCACAATAGACTGCTTACAGAGCACATGGCCACAAGATAGCAACATGGGTGGGTTTTCTTCAGTAGATTGCTCTTTGGACACTGGACAGACAAAGATGGAATGAAATTGAAATTCCCGGTCCAACTCCACAGGCACAGGCAACTGCTTCATCGACTGCCATTCTTGTTTCTTCCCTGCCATCACACTCATAAACTTCAAGAGAGGTGGCAACCCCTGGGAACCAGCTACCACTGTCACACCCAATGGGCTCTCATAGGATTGCCCGAGCAGATTGCAGAACTGACGGATAAGCTCCTCAGCAACAGTGTCCCAATTTGCCGGCGATAGTAATTTCGAGTACGGAGAACGATCCAGCTTTCCAGTCCAGAGGAGACAGGCCATAAGCTTTTGAATTTCGACCAAATGGGTGGAAGCAAAAGAAGCAAGGTAGGTTCTAGCATATTTCAGAGCATTGTCTCTATCTTCCTTCTGAAGAATTTCCATGAACTGCATAGTGTGAAGTTTCAGTAGAAGGTCTGATCCATATTCTTTGAGTTTGTTGGAGTTTGTCAGAGCCCAGTTCAAAGCAGGATTCAGGTCCCTACATTTCATGGCTTCAAGGATTTGGTACATTTCCTGGAATGGAGATTTCATAGCAGCAGCAGATTCTGATTCCTTGGCCTCATGAATAAAACAGTCGCCAATTTCAAAGAGTCCTTGCCGATAGAAATGGCTGGCAATTATATGATTAACTGTGTTGTTATCAAATTCGATGTTTCTGTAAGCCTTAGATATGTCTGGATTGAAAGATTTCTCAATAAGCTTAGGATACTTGGTCAATGCAACATTGAGCTCCTTCTGTGTGCTTTCCAGCTGACTGAGTGGCACAACCTCTTTTAACTTTTTGTTGAGCTCAGCAAGGACAAACTTATAATCAAGTTGAGAGTCTGGATCATTTGATGACTGTATCTTTTGCAATGCATGTACAATTTCTTGATCAATTTGATCAATTACTTCCTGAGTTGTAGAACAAGAAAGTTTTTGCTTCTTAGAAACACGATCAAATGCATCCCTTATTGCATCCAGCTCCATTGAGTTTCACAAAGTGCTTCCAGAAAAGAAAATATGGCTTCAATGCAGAGTTCCTGGAAGAAATCCTAATTTTAAAATAACATTACAATGACCCGTTAAATTATTAATATGCAAATCATTACTACACTAATAAAGGTAAGAGAACACTGAATAAATGACTCATCAAGACAAATTCACATACACTAATATACTTACACCGAGATCAGGAAGGATTTTAAAAGGCCCAGTAAGTTCAAATGTGAAGAATCATCAGCTTTGATAAACTTGGTACTTGCAAAAGTTCAATAAATAGACTACACGATGTTCTATCTTCACAAAATAACTGGGCTCAATGTCTCCATAGTAACATTTTCACATTTTATTCATTTCTTCCAGAGTAATCATAGTACTAAGTGGCATAACCATCTAACATAATATTTCAAAAAAGAGACTAAATATATAAGAGCAAAAACACATGATTGTGTTTGGTATATCTAAATCTTACAGCTAAGTTAACTGAACACTTCGAACACACAAATTTCCAAGTATTTATTTCATGTTCTCACTCCAGAAAAAATAAGAATTGATTTAATTTTACCCCATGAATAATATGCCCTCAAAAACTTTGTTTAAGATGATTGTAACAAGGTGTCCCATGACATGGCCATGACACAAGCCCATAAGCATGTGATTTTTAATATTTGAGTTCTTTTTAATATTCTATATATTACTTTATAATTGATTTTATTCGTTTTATATATATTACTTTATAATTGATTTTATTTGTTTTAACTTCAATTTTCAAATCATAAATCAAATTCTAGTGAAAGAGTTGTGATAAATATTAGAGAAGAGACTCCTGAAAGCCAAAAGTATTGAAGGAATGACCATAGGAATGGGCGTAACATGACATCACATCGTAAGATGTCTAGCCCGAATGAATTAGTTGGTACTACAAATATTAGAAAAAGTGAACAAAAAGAGTAATAAGAAGTGAAAAGGACAGAGACACTTCCCAACCAGAATGCAAAGTTCCCCCTTCCATTGCATAGCTGCGCTGGCAGGTACTACGAGCCTTCTGTCCCACGCATCTAACCAGCACGCGTGGTTCCCTAGTTCCACCGAAAACTTGCATTTGTAGAAGGGGACTTTGAGACTTTTTTTATCATTAGTAAAATTATCTTTACTCTAAGAGTTATTTTTCTACTGCTATTTTTCTTTTCTGTTTCGATTACGAAACAATACCTCTGTTGTACTAGAAGGAAAATAAATCTTATCCAGAGTGCATCCATAAGAATTCAACAAATCAAAATCATAATCCTCCCATCCAAGTTTTGAAATACCCAAACAAAAAGACTAAGGTTGGTAGAAATTCCAGAACTGCAATATAATGGCTACATATTCAATTACACAATCAGCTAGCAAACTGAAGCTTTTAAGACAAAATAGACCACCGGTTTTTTCTCGAAAGTTTATGACAACATTTTCTCAGAAGAAAGAAACATATTTTCCTGTCCGCAATATCCAACAAAAAATATTGTTCACATCTGATGGCGACTTCAATCAAAAAGCTAAGTTTAAATCTCCAAAAACAGTCAACATGAACCAGTGACCAATGAGCATCATATTCTACAGGCGTTAACAAAATATTGCCCAGAGTAGTCACTCAAATAAAGTTCAAAATGAGAGTTTAAAGTATAAAGTATACACAGTTTTCACCAGAAAAAAGTTCTACACCACATATCTCTTCTTTGCCAAACGTTTCAAATTCGTTTCCCCCTCTTTTATTTACTTCACATATACAGAAATTATTCACAACTAAAATCAACATACAAATTCAAACCCACCGTTCAGCCATTGCCAATTGACCATTAAAAAATGGTTTTAAAGGGTTCATTGCAGCACTCTGATTCAGCGCCACAATGGCACCCTTACATTTTATGGCACCCATTGCGCCAGAGGCTCAAACACAGCACCGATGGTGTCTCAGCATTGCAGCACTGAGACTTCTGTTGTCGGTGCCATGGCACCTATAAACAAGATTGCAACACTGATGCTCTGAATCTTCCTCTACTTACAATTTTCCTCTTCTCTTTTTCCTTGTATACAACCAGTTGAATTGATGACCAATCAATATCCCTGGCTGAAAAGACACTTTGTCCTTAAAATGGAAATCTTGAAATTGTTCATTGAAGCTCAGCTGACTTTCAAGTTGTTTCAATATTCTGCAAGTCTTTCCAGTTAATAAGAACTTCTAACTTTTTTGTTCAAACCCTGAATAACTGCATTCATGACTGCCATCCAAAATCTTTCCCAGTTCAACCAACCTTTTCAAATGGGAAGATAATAAAGGTGGTAATGGTTCACATTACGTAGTTGTTCCCAACACGTTCTTTGATTGAAATACAATACAGGGTGACATTAGTAGATGGCTTATAGGCCACCTGATAAGCGTTTGTAAAGTTTTTTGTAAGGACTGAAATATTAATCTTCCAAGCCAAAAAGCAAAGATGATATGGACCTAATTTTAGGTAGAGGGAATTTCCTTCTTCAAATTGAATACCTCTTCAATGAATATCGATCCTAGACTTCATCTTAGAATCAGACGAGTCAAATGATCTTCGATCATTAATATATAATCCCACTATTGTAACTGCTAATCCTTCATCTTAGCTTGAGCAAAAGCCAAATGATCCTTGATCATCAATTATACAATGCCCCTCTTGTAATTGCTACGAGCAGATACTGAAGTTGAATGAGTTGCATAATGGTAACAAAGGTTGCGTGAATAACTTTTGAAGTTGTTTTAGAAGAAACATGATCAGCAGTACCAATACCGATACTAAGGGTCCTAAATATTCAATTTGTAATCTATCAGGTTGACATTTTTTTCCGTTGGCATTGAGTTTTTTGGCAGCAAGAACATACAATACCACCTTCGAATATTTTAGGAGTAAAAATCAATAGAGAATTTGTTGTAAAAGAAATCATCAAAACAAGAAATATTATTTAAAACAATAGTGTAAATATTTTCATTCCTATAACCAATAAACACAATTTTTCTACCTGAACTATTTTATATCATATTCAAAGATAATTTTATATCAATTGACTAATATTCAAGAGATTATACTTTAACCCATCAACCAAAAGTTCATTTTCAATAATAGGGTTAGCTGTATTCCCTATATTTCCAAAACCAATAATTTTTCCTTTTTGATTACCTTTAAAGTAACGATTCTTTTCTTCTTCGTGTGGAGGTAAACTTTGAAGAATCTCTCTATCATATGCCTTGAACAACAACTATCAAGGTATCATAGTCCTTCAAGAGAGAATCTTCAATCAACAAGGAAAGTTAATTGTTCTTCTTACCCAAATCAATTGGGTTCTTGAGAGTTAGTACTGGTTCATTTAGCAACCTACATCAAAGTAGAAAACACCTTTTCATCATTTAATTTCATCAAACAAAGAAACGGTTTATGACCAACTCGATTACATATGTTACATGGACCAACAAAAAAATTCTTGTATGACTTCTTCTTTATAAACGATCAGACCAAATAACCGAATTTATTAGAAGTATCCTTTGATTTCCCAATAACATATTCAAATCTTTGCTACTATTTTATATCATGCAAACTTTTTTATTAAAAAATAACTGAATATTCTTTGTCACATAATTAACTAATACTCAAGAGATTATGTTTTAATTCATCAACCAAAAGTGCATTTCTACTAATAGAATTAGAAGTATTACCTAGGGGTGGGCAGAATTGGACCGGGAGCGAAGGTGTCAGTCCGGTTTCGGTCGGTTATCCACAATGTTCAATTCGGGACCGATCCTTCCACCAAAGAAACCATCGGTCTGGGTCCGATCACCGTTCCTTGGTCCGGATACCAAAATCCCAAATTCCCATGGAGAATTGGACACGTCCTTTTGATTCAAATCAATATTAGAGATTTAGGGCGCTTCAGTTTTCACTGGGCACGGCTCACTCTCAGCGCAATCCTCACTCTATCTTCCAATCCTTTCAAGAACAATTGTCTCCAGTTCAGTTGATTTTTTCGTCCTCCGCCACCATTTGGGTCGTTCCAAATCATGACCAGCGTTCACCTCTTCAAGTACATCTTCCGCCTGATTTTTACGATCTCAATGGTTAGAAAAAGAACATAACATCACTCAAACTCCCCCTAGATGTCGTTGCAATACCTTCAACATAGATTTAAGGGATACTCTGATCTTGTTCCATCTCAACTTTTCCTTTAACAAATTGTTGCATCTCCCATTCGAAACTTCATTGTTAATAACTTCCAATTGATTTTCATATTATCCAAAGTGTCCAACCACTGTCTTCACACAACTTCATTAATGCCTAACTCAAATGGTATGAAATCATCATACATTATGCGTTGTTCCATAATTAAAATCACAAGCTTTCCATGTATGGAAACTGAAGTCTTCATGCCTATTCCATAACTAGTTGTGGTAGTAAGCAGATGTGCCAATCAATGTACTAATTTCGAGGATATGAACTTGTATTGCCCCACAATCAATCAATACTACCCCTTGGCAGAGCCAACTGCATTAACTTTCATAGTTTCTAATGTAGTCAATCCTACTTCGTAATTCAAAGATACTACAACTCTAACCACCATCTCGAAAGGACACACCTCTTCAGAATCCATCTCATATAAAACCAAATTGTTTTTTCTTCCTACCAATAAAACTTGTCATTCTTTCTTACATTGATGGCCAATGGAGTATTTGTCACCACAAATTCTTTCTCTGCTTGCAATGCCACTACGACCTTATTATAGGAAATTTACACTTGACATTAAGAACCCTTTCATTAAACGATAAAATACGAGTTTGAAAACGATTACCCCCCCTCGCATCTCCTTTATTCACAATAATTTGACTTCTAGAAATACGTAAACTAAGTAAAATTTGCATTTTTGTAAACAGGTAGGTCATATTCTCCTGCCTTTTGAGCTATGCCCATCATTTGCCCCACAACTTGAGGTTGGAGCATCCTCTACTCTACTTATTTCTACTTTTAGTCCATTTAAAAGTACTTTCAAGAACATCTTCCAGAATTCCCTTCAATGGAGCTGCTAAAGTCGCAAAAGCCAACTGGAACTTAGCCACCAATGAAACTTGTTTAAAGCCAGAAAATGTTTATACAAGTCACAATCCTGTGCTGAATAGTAACGTATGAACAGTTGTTTTTCGAATTATTGCCAATTTGTAAGTCCTGATATCGTGATCGTTGCAGTTGTACCGCATCAGTGATTCAACCTAATGAAACTAAGTCAATGCCTTGCCACGCTTACTGCTACTGTCAATGATTTTTCTTCTTTTAAAAGAAGGTTTACTTCCTATATATTAAAATTACTCACAACTACTGCATTCAAAAGAAAGATTCAAAGTTCAAACCCACCATTCAAACAATGAAAATGACATTATAAAAAAGATTTCAAAGGGTCACACTACAATTCAGCATGAGGGCACTACCCTTACGGCCTTCTGGAACCTGTAGCACCACAGGCGCAGTTTATATTTAGATCTCTGGCACTGCAACACCCATGACGAAGGGTGGCTGGATCTTCTTCTACTTCCAATTTTTCTCCTCTCATTTTATTTGCATACACCAGTTGAATTGGTGGCCCATCAAAATCTAATTCTCAATTTTCATAAGTTAGAGTCTACCAACTAAAGCCATTAACATGTCAGCTAAGCATGAGTCACAAGAGGCTCATGAGACAAAAATTCACATCCATTTCCAATTCATGAAAACTTTGACCATTGACTTTTCACCTGTTGGGTTAATATTGCATGCAAAGGACATTTTAAGGAATGGATTCTATTTCTGGTTTTGTTAGGAAAAAATGTTGTTAAGTCATATCAAGAGTAATATCTCGATATCATTCATAAATGTACTTGAAGAAAGTAGAGTACAATTATGCCTAAGACATACAAACTAATAAACTAAATGTAGCCCCACAAATATGTTACACTACTCTCCCAACTCATGAATAACAAATCTAGGGGCAACTAAAATCAACAAAAAAAAAAACATTGTGAGTCTTTAATATTATGTGTGTTGCGTCTGCACAAGATGCTTTAGCATAAATCAGCTAACTGGGAGACAATATCAAAAAATCCGCAACACAAAATCTCAGAAGCCAAGTGATTCTAATATGATCCAAGAAAAGGACGAAAAAACAACATTTAAATTTGAAAAGAAAAAGAGATAAGCAACTGTTCTATTATAATTATATTCAGAATCAACTTTCACAAGCACATGGTAATTAACGAATGGAAATCACTTAGCAGTTAACAAGTAACCGCCTCATAGACAGGCCAGCATATTCAACTCAAGGGCACCAAAATTCAAGCCTACCAAAGTAGATGAAACCCGATTCACAAAAAAATAGAAAGCAAAAGAGCATGAATCAAGCAACGCACCCAACTAGTCCGACAGCGAGTAAGGACAAAGCACAAGGTAAAAAAAAATGATTGAACAAAGAAGATCAAACCAAAAAGTCAAAAGAACACAAAATCATAAAAGACGAGCAACAAATGAGAGTACGAGATGTAAACATCAGCAGAAAACAAATTGCAGACGTCCGATTCAGATTGGTAAGTAGAAAGTACTCAAACAGGAATTTAGCAGCAAGAGAATGAAGAGAAAATCGATGTAGAAAACCATACTCACAGTGCGTTAAGGAGAGAAATAGAGAGATAAGCAAGGAAGAGAAACCTCGGTGGGAAGAAATCGCCCAAATACTAGAGAGAGAGAGAGAGAGTCTTCTATGTATGTACATACGCTGCAACGGGATTTCCATATTTACGAAAATAAACCATTAAAGGAGGAATTGTTTACATTATTAATGAATCGGGACCGTCAATTTAGATAGAATTCAATCGAACGGCCTCGTTGTTTCCTCATGTACGTAGTCAATCAATGATGGCTTATGACCAATTAAGAAATATATTTTCAGTACAGGTGGCAATTGGATGTGCCACGTCACCTTTTTGTTGGACCCGGGTCCACTTGCTCGATCCTCAAATTTTAAGATTTGAAAGTTAGCACTTAAACTCCAGATTTAGTAGAGTGTGTAAGAAGGCCTTTTTTCCTCTGCATCTTTGGATGCATGAGCAGATCACTGTACTCAATTTCACCGAAGAAGAAGCAACTTTACGAGACTGAAATTGGATCTCGATAAACAGTATTGGCTCGAACCACAAGTTAGCAGGAGCCGAAACACGGGTTGATCGAGATGGTGAAGTTTGAAGTTGTTCTCAACCAGCGGTTGGAGCTCGGAATCGCCGGTGGTTAGCTTATTCTCTGTTTTAATGTATGGAGAGAACATTAAAGTTAAACACATGTTAAAATGTAACTTCTTAGCTGGAATGACATGTGTTGCCTCGCTCATTCAGTTGCACAGACAATCTTGGCATGTGTTATGTTCCTCTGCCCATTAAATCTCTTGGCTTTTAAGGAAATATTCTTGTATGTTTGACGCTTTCATTTGATGCCAAAATTAAACTACTAAACCCTAACAACTACGTCCGACCAGAGCCTGTCCTTCTCTCTCCGTCTACTCCTAAGTTACTGTAAAAACATAATCCCCCTCCCTCTTTTATTCTCTCCCCATACATCATTTACCTCGGCCTCCTCGCACTCATCTCTAACTCATTCCTCCAGCTCCGCATCTAATTTACCAATCTGCCATTCCTTTAGCATGCTTGTCTTCCTCCTCCTTTCGAATGTTTTCCCAAAGTGGTTTGTAGAGTGTGTTGAAGTTGCAGGGAAATGCAGGCAGGCGTGGTAATGGTGGTCGTGAAGAAAGGAAATGATTTTCTGGCTAAATGCCGATCGTTCCCAGCTTGAATTCTAGCAAACCCAATAAGATGCCAACTCCATCCAAGCAGCATCCGGGTAGGAAGGGGAACGGACCTGGACGGCACGTGGGACCAAAATGGCCTTCCTTGAAAACATCTATACAGAAGAAAACTTCTGCTTCAGGCACCAAGGAATCCATGTCTGGTCTGCACAAGTCTCGACCGTCGAAGTTGAATTCACCTTCACCTTCTTTGAAGCATCATGTGGGGCAGAAAAAGGAGTCGCGGCAGCCTGCCACGGCTAAATTTCTGGCTCAGCAACCGTTGCCGTCGTCAAAACCTCAGGTTGATAAGTCGGATACCGAATTGGAAACACAAATTATGTCATTTTTTATGCATTTTTTTCTTATGTAATATGTAGCTCACTGATTCATGGTGTAAACTCGTGTTTTTCTGGAATATATTGGGTGCCCAGGTCTGTTTATTTGCACCCAGACATTCTTTACTTCCTCGTTGGATATTCTCTCTTTCCGTGTTCTAACAATGGTAGGGGTGATCATCGTCCGGTCGGGAGTTTTTCCAATATGAAATAAATTCTTTAATAAAAAAATCCAAATTCAAAGATGTTTGGCTTAGCGAGATATCCAGTTTGACACAACAAAACACAAACACTGCGAACTTGGACCAAATCAAAAATCCTAAGAAGAGGTTGCAGAAAGCAGACACGCGTCAGACAAGATCACAGCACAAACAACAGGCCAATAGATTCACATTCAACAATTATTTAAATAATTTTTTTTAAAAAAATGAAGACAGATTTTGGGTGGTCATTCCAAGTTAGACCTCAGCTCTACTATAAGAGATTTTGGTTTAATAGTGACTAAAATAATTTAAACTATTATACGTAAATGATAAACTAGTTAAGAATGAAAATCTATAAAAACAAGTTCAACTTTATTTTCGGCAGGAAACCCTAATCAAGACTCTGCAAACAAAGAAACAATTAACAAGTAAAAAGAGGACTTTCTGATAGTTTTTGGACACCTTTTAGAGAGTGATCGGAGCACATCGACACACTTAATATTATTACGGTGACAATCAGAGAAGGATATTTGCTTATTCTTCTTTCTTTTGACTGAATTTAGTTTTTCTTTCAATAATTCTCTACTTATGGAAGAGTGATACACCCTCTATCTAAATTATTATTGTGATTAATTTAATATATTGTTGTTGTATTGATTATTTATTTGTGATATTATATTTTTAATGTTTTCAAATTGTCAGTCACTCTTTAAATGATTTTATATTTACGCTTTGATATTCGAGAGATATAATTTTAAATAAGACCTAGATATTATTACAACGTAAATGTTTAATAATTCAAGAGAGTGTTAGGGTTTTGCGAAATCAAATTGAAAACCATTGAACTATTTTGAAGGACTAAATAACAATTTTTTATGGAGATATCAAAATTGTGATTTTAAAAATTGATATTACTTCGACATGAGAGAGAGAGATTTAATAAATTAAGATTTTTGGTTTGTAAATAATTATTAATCTACGTTAATATTTAGTTTGTTAAATGATATGAAAGGTATTCATGAAATCGATCGTATGGAATTCTTATATTTTTCATTGGTAATCTTTTTTTAGTTGGTCATGAAGTTCTCAAAATCATATATTTTTTGTTTTCAATATAAAATTAGAATTAATTATGAGAATAATAAACTACATATTTGACAACCTGACTTATTATTATATTATAAAATTTGGCACTGTACACTACTGTTAGTATTTTAGATACGCTATTTTTTTTGTACAAGTTTTTGATGTGTTGTCCGGTTGTATTTTAATTTATAAAATTTGATAATATGTTTGAAAAACTAATTCTTTTTTTAATTTAAATTTATTTTGTTTTAACTTTTATTTGAGGTTATGCGTGATGACAAAGAGCTAAAATTCCATTCGATCTAGGAAAAAACACTTTACGGGACCAAAAATTGAAGATATCGAAACAATAACTGTACATGATGAAGATAAAAATAAACCCAGATCAGTGGTCAGTGTAAAATCCGTCAAAATTTTTCTCCGCCCAAATTTCGAGTAAATTTTTTTCGCGAATTTTATATGTAATTCTCTTTTTAGAATAAAAGGTGCATCATATAAATTTTTGGTCACGCGTAGCACGTTCCTGTAATTTAAGAAAATTAATTAAAATTTGTTGTTAGTGATCGATAAATTTAAGTAAATTAATGCTCGGGTAAAGGACGTTAAATTTTAACGAGAGATTTATTCGAAAGAAATTTTAAGAAACGGAAAAATTTATTAAATAAAATTTAAATACATTAAATAAAAAAAAATAATAATATTAAAAACAATAGGTTTTCTTTTCAGAAAACCTATTGTCTTTCTTTCTTCTTCTCGGCAGAGAGAGAGAGAGAGAGAGAGAGAGAGAGAGAGAGAGAGAGAGAGAGAGATACGCCGGCCAAACGACGTCCGTTCGGAGCGATTTTGGTGTCAAACGCTTCGTCTTGAAGAGTAGAGCAACGTTAGTGAAGGACAAATTCGAAGGTAATCCCTCGTTCGCTCTAGATCGAAGTTTGAACTTTCGAGTTTTCGGGTTTTTGGGAAAATCAGAGATTTAGGTTGTTTGTTTGTGATTTTGGCAGGATTCGGCCGGAACAAAGGTGAGAAACGTAATGGAAACGAGATTTGGCGAAAGACGGGGTCGGAAATCACGATATTCGCGACCCCGAGCCTTCGGCCGTCGGTCGTCGAGTTGACTCGGCCGACAGCGAGTTAACTCGGCTGTGGGCTGAGTCAACTCGGTCTCTGGGCTGAGTCGACTCGGTCTCTGGGCCGAGTTGACTCGGGCCCTAGACCGAGTTGGTTTAAACCCAAAGCCGAGATGGGCCAGGCCGAGTCTGACCCGGATCCCGATTGGGTTCTCCTGGGTCCGACCCGAGCCCAAGGGCGACTTGCCCGGCCCGACCCGTTTCTGGTTGGGTTCAGTTGTTTGGCCCGAGATCAAACTGGGCCTGGGCTGGGTTGGGACCCAATCCACTTTTTGGTTGGGTCCGGGCCCGGATCCAACTGGTTCGAGTCCGACCCGAACGAAGTGGGTTCGGTCCGACTCGATCCAGACCCGGTTAGTTCGGGTCTGGCCCGACCCGAAATGAGTCGGTTTGGGGCGACCCGAACCAGTCAGACCGACCCGGGTCTGACCCGACCCGGATTAAGTCAAAGTCAAAGTCAACATTGACCTGTTGACTTTTGACTGTTGACTTTGACTAGAAAAGTCAACGGCGTTGACTTTTACAAAAAGTCAACCCTGACCGTTTTGAGCCCGTTTTCGCACTGGTTCGCACGATTATATCGTTTCGGACCCCGATTGGGCTGTAATGGGTCCCGTTGACTTTCGTCTGAAAAGTCGACTTGAGCCGTTTGGGTTTGTTTCTGTCCCAGTTTCCCGTGTATATCGTTTATAACCCTATTAGACTTTGACGGGATTCATCCTTGATTTAACTTTCCAGATTTGGAGGATTTTGCTGAGTTTGAGGCGATTCCCGGGGAGCCACCGGCTGCCGAGACTAAAAGGACTCGTCACAAGGGTATGGGTTCTTATACTTATTACGTTATACCTAGCCTGACATGCACGTATATTATTTTGGTGGGATACCACTATTATTGACATCGACATTTCACGAGCATGTTCATTTTACATTGTTGAGGCATGTTCATGTTTTGTTGGATCTCTACTGCTTATTTGAGATTTATCGTGAGATTGTTATATTGCGATGCATATGTGTTTTATTCATGCATTGGTTCCTCACATACTCATTGTTTCTTTGTTCTGGAGATAATCGTCTGGCACTCTCAGCATATGGGCCCGGCTGAGAGTATCAGGGGATTTTGCCCAGACGCACCCATGTTTGAGGGTTGCCGTGGTACTCCCCACACTTGTTTGGATACAGCCCAGAGCTGAGTGGTTGCGTCCCTCCTGGATTATTGATTATTGTGCGGTACTCCCCACTGAAGGAGTGATGGGCTCTGAGCTTTGCTAGCCCGTTAGCCGACCTGGCCAGTGTCTGTTCGTTGCTACCCGGTTTATAAGTCCATTGTGCGGTCCCGTTAGGGCCCAGGGTTGAGTGGTTGTGTCCCTCCTGGTGCGCTCCTGTGCGTGTATCCGCGATGGCCCAGGGCTGAGTGGTTTCGTCCCTCCTGGTTGGTTGACCATTTTCTCTTCTCCCTATGAGGCCCTGCCGGTGTTATCGCGACCTTTCTTTGTGGTATGACTCGGAGGATCCTTGAGCGACCTCCCTTTTCACTGTTCACTTAGTTTTTATTATTTGTATGATTGATGAGGGCCTATTTTATTATACGTACCGTATTTTCGAAACTAGCCCTATCAATCGTTTTGAAAATGAGAAGATAATTTGATTATATTAAAACACGTGCATTGATTTTTAACTGGGCATGCATAATGAGATATGTGATAGGTATAACATTCCATACTGAGTTTGTCACTCACCCCAACGACTCCCCCTCAACAGGTAGAGGAAAGAAGAGCAGGAACCGAGGTTGATCGGCTTCCGAGTTTGTGGACATCTCTAGAGATTCTTTTTTTTATCCGACATTTAGTTCATGTAAGAGTTTATTCGTTATTGTACTGCTCATTAGCATGTAATATTTTAATTCTGGTATTTCTACTATTGCTCTTAAATCTCATGTTTGTTATTTCGAGAAGTTCTGGGATTGCTCTTAAAATCTTCCGCGACAAGCCTTAGATTAGGCGGTGGACCTCTCTGAGGTTGATCGTCTAATCTGGCGTTTCTGTTAGGGCCTCTTCCGGGTCGTGACAGTCAGAGACTACTTCAAATCGATAATAACTAATAAGTTGTCTGATATTATTTGTCCTACTATTTATCTCAATAATTTCGAATCAAAACTTGCTTTCCTTAACATGGTGCAACAAAATGATGGGAGATCTTCTAATGAAGATCCCAAGATTTATGTGGTCTTGTTTAGGGAAATAAGTGATACATTTAAAATGAATAGTGTATCCAACGGGACGTTAGATTAGTACTATTCCTTTTTTCACTTAGAAAAAAACTAGGGTTTGGTTACAAAATCTGCAACCAGGTACTATCATCATGTGGGATGATATGGTCAGAAATTTTTTACACAAACTTGTCCCACCTGCGAAGACTGGGGAACCTCATGAGTGGAATTGAACAGATTAAACAATTATATTTTGGGCTCTTTTATGAATGCTGGGAGTGTTTTGAAGATCTACTACTCAGAGAGAGGATGCTCAATACATATTTCCAAATTGGTTGCAAATTCAACTATTATATAATAGATTAAAGGGCAAAGGAGAACCATCATTGATGCCACCAATGAAGGACCACTGACAGAGCTGCTGAAGACGCATCTTTTTGCTCGAAGACACGACGTCAAATACTTTCCAGTGGCCAAATGAACAATCCATAATTACAAAAGTAATAGGATGCTTGGAAGTAGACCCAATAACAACCCTCACACACAAATGTCATAATTAACACGTCAATTGCAAATCTAACATTAAAAGGAAGGGTAATGCATGGAAAATCATCAACAAATCCAATTGGATCAAATATGGTAGCTGATAAAAATAGAGAAGAGGTCCAATGCGTTGACAATATAGGCTACAACAATTATGGAAATGACAATATGATGATAACCATCTAGTATGGAGGAATCGTAAGAACTTCATTTGGTGGGACTACAACATTTAAAATGTAATAAAAATAAAGATAAGTGGTTGTTTAAAAAAATTGGTTGAAGAGAGAGAAAAAGAGATAGAGAGAATTGAAGAGTGAGATTCTAATAGAAGGAGAAGAAAAGAAACTGATTTTTCTTTGGGTTTTTGTTTATCTTTGTGATGTGCCTTGGACTCGGGTGATATCTCGCTCAAATTCCTCAAGGAGCATGCAGTATCAACAAACAAATTAGCAGAACTTGTCGTTCTTTTCAAAAATAACCAAAAACAGAGAAGAAGTGAACGAAAATGGCGTGAAAGACGGAACAGAGATGGGTGAGTATAGTAGAAATCTCTTACAAGAGATGAAGCACAGAAGGATGAAGCAGGTTAACAAGATAAAGGATGAGAGGAACGACAGCAGAGAGAGAAACTATTTGAAATCTTTTGTAATCACACTTAATAAAAATTCAGAGGGCTTCGATGAGGTGGATGGAGCGTGAAAGGACCCGTGGCTGGGTTGAACGCAACTTGAACATGTTCTGGTGATGATGCTTTTCGTGGAGAACAACAACAACGCTTCGGCATTTGGTTATCACCGTTACTATTGTTTTCCAACCTTCCGTAAGGTTTGGAGAGGAAGGATGTTGATGAGAGCTTACAACCACCCAATAGATTGAAGCAATCTGAAGAACAACACAGTGCCTATGCACCGAGGCTTCTCGGACAAACCAAGAATGCGAGGTTTAAAAACCAAGCTTTGAAAATAACTTCTATATTTCAATTTGATCAAAAGGTCCTTTCATAGTGTTCTAAAAGTGCTTATAAAGATTCAGAAACAATCGATGAAGAAATCCACAAAATAAAATAAACAAAAAATCGCCATTGGTAGCCATGTCAGCACGCACATTGCAACGTTGATGCCGCTCGCGCTAGCTGCTTGGTCTGTGCGCGCGGTAGTGCGCCTGGTGCCTTTCGTCATGCGCACACTCAGATAGTGTTGCGCCAACCACTGATGATTGATGCTCGCGTGCGCCTGATGATGTTGTGCGAGCGTTGGCTTCCTTTGTACATAGGATGCTGCTGCACACCATTTGTTTGATGAAATGCCTCAATGATCACACATGGTCCATCCTCTTGTGCTTGCTCGATCCGATCACGACTCTTTGCCTTTTCGTGCTAACTTCGACCAGCGCCTTCATGCCTTGCTCACCAATTGAACATAATGCTCGTATTGCACCATTCCTTTGTCAAGCGTGTCCTTTCTTCAGGACATCTGTCGGTTCTCCTAATCCATGCTTCTAGATGGCCTTTACTTGCAAAATCCATAAATCTATTAGTGAACAGACCCGTTAAAATACTTACCTTGGTTTGTGATTGTTCGATAGGGGCCCATGACATATCACTTTGCGTGTAAGATCAAACATTTGATTTTTCTTCATTTCAACCAAGATTTCATTTCAAAGTGTTCTTTTTAACGACGAGAGCTACAATTCTACTAATTCCAATTATTGAAGAGGCAAAGTCACTCGGGTTATGTCGCCAATCAGTTTGGTGAGATCGCTTTATTTTTCTTTTGTTTGCTAAGAATAATCATTTTCAAGATTAATCGTTCTTATCGCTATTTCTTTTAGTTTATTTTAGAAGGGATTATTATGTGCCCATTATTTTATAATGGAAGATCATAATTTTGACGTTGTGGACGTAGACCCATTGCTGAACTACATTAAATTTGATGTCTAATTATTTTATGCTTTAATTTATGGCGTATTATTAAGTGACATAATAATTTGTTTTAATCACACAAAGAGGGGAAAAATATTTATTCGTTGCGTACTCGAATTTTATTAACTATTTTTTCCAACAAGTAATATCAGAGTCAGATTGTTAGATAGTTTAGTTTGGTCAGGTTTCACAGTAGTCAATAAGTTTGTGACTTTATATATTATATCTATTTTATTTCTTGTGTGAGTTAAAATGGTTGAAGATTCAGTTTTGATGATAAAATTGAAATTAGACAATTATTATATGCGAAAACCTATGAAAGAAGATATGTTCTTTTGTAAAGTTCTTCCTGAGCCAATTAACGGGTTTACACAACTCCAGGAGGCAAGACAAATAGAAATTGAGAATTGATGAATCAAAAGTATATCACTTATATTAGACGTTGGGTCCATGCGAGTATGTTTCACAGTATTGCGATATAGACTAGAGTCGATTAACTGCGAAAGAAATTGGAATCACTGCTTGAAAGTTGAAATGTTTAGAATAAAGGTCTTATTATTAAAAAACTTGTAAATTTGAAATAGATAGATGGACGTAGTATTAACAAGTACATGAGATTATTTAAAGGTTCAGTGAATTAGCTACTAGGTATTAGTATCATGTTAGATGATAAATTATAGGCTTTGCTTTTGCTTAATTATATGCCAGATAGTTGAGAAAAACTTATGGTTACAATTAGAAACTAAGCACCATATGATAAATTAACTCTGGATGTAGTTAAAGATCACTTACTTAACAAGGAAGTTAGAAGAAAGGATTCAAGTCATAGTGGAAGTGCTCTTGTTAATGAAAAACAAAAAAGACAAGGTCGAATACAAAGTAAACATCAACATAAAAGAGGTTCATCCAGAGAAAGATCTAAACGAAAGGTAAAGCAATGAAATATTTTCAATGGTGGGAAGTTGGGACATATGAGAAGAAATTGTAGAATATGAAAGAAAGAATAATGCAAAGGGAAAGATGGTGTGCCTAATAGTGACATAGACTACTACATCAGCTGTTTATGGCGATGTGATTATTGTCTATGATTAAGGTTGTGTGAATTTGACACTTAAACCATGTAATTAGATTATTGATTTTGGTGCTTCATATCATGTTACGTTACATGGTGAATACTTTTTATCATACAATAGTGGTGATTATGCTTTAGTAAAGATAGAAAATGATGGTGCATCAAAGATTGTGGAAATAGGTGATATTAATCTCGAAAACAATTCATGTTGCAAGTTGACATTGAGAGATGTTAGACATATTTCATATATTCGATATCTATTGGTAAGCTAAATGATGAAAGTTTTGTTAATTATTTTAATAATAATAAATGAAAGCTTACCAAAGATTTCCTAGTCATAGCTAGAGGAAAGAAGACCAAAACTCTTTACTACATACAAATGAAATTATGTAAAGAAGAATAAAATATTACCAAGAAGTTAAATGAGTGGCTTGGTCACACTAGTGAGAAGAGACATAAGATACTTGTTAACAAGCGGTTTTTGTCGGGTTTTAGTTGCTCGAATTTGAAGACTTATGTGCATTTTTTGTTTGGAAAATCTTAGAAGATTGCGTTTCAAAGTCTCTACCCTTCCTGGAGACATAATATTATCGATTTGATTTATACTAACAGCTGTAGTAGGCAAGATAAGACATTTAGTGGTGCATACTTTTTTGTTACATATATTGACATTTACTCACAAAAGATATTTGCTTTTCTCTTGAAAATAAAAGATTAAGTAATAGAAGTTTTCAAAAAATTTTCTTTCATGATAGAGAGAGAAATCA
The DNA here is from genome assembly GCA_022433055.1 of Begonia peltatifolia. Taxonomy (NCBI): domain Eukaryota; kingdom Viridiplantae; phylum Streptophyta; class Magnoliopsida; order Cucurbitales; family Begoniaceae; genus Begonia; species Begonia peltatifolia. The sequence goes on from CM039522.1 coordinate 1,787,542, forward strand.
GATGAAAGCTTGAAAAAATTGTAGGACAAATGCCAAATTACGTAAAATTCATGAAAGAGTTGATGTCAATGGAGAGGTAACTCGAGGAGTTTGAGACTGTGAAATTGATTGAGGATTGCAATGTCATGCTACAAAGAAAACTTTTTTAGAAGTTAAAAGATCTTGAAAATTTTACAATATCATGTACTACTGAGAACTCGTTATTTGAAAAAACATTATGCGAAAGAGCCTTCATCAAGCTAATGCCACTATTTGTATATAAGAAACTTGGATTAGGAGAAATGCAACTAACTAGTATTGCATTACAACTTGCAAATAGATCTTTGACGTATCCAAGAATTATGGAGGACTTATTGGTAAAAGTTAATAAATTCATGTTTCCTACTAATTTTTTTGTCTTACGTATGGAAGAAGATCATGAGATACTACTCATTTTCATAAGAACATTCCTAGACACCAGATGTGCATTAATTGATGTCCAACGTGGAGAATGACCTTGAGAGTAAATGAAGATGTAAAATTCAACATACATCGTGCTTTGAAAACATGATATGAGAAAACTACCTGCAATATGATTAATATTCTAGAATATGTTGAATCTCATAGTTGTTGGAAAGAAAAAGTATTAAGCGTCATTGTTACTCTTCCATGGTCGTTGTTGTCCCAAATGACAGTTAAATCACTGATCTTGGACCTGCTTTGTCAAGCCATTGCAAACAAAAATGACGGCTTTTCTAGCTTGATTCTCTTAACATTTTAAGCAGATTGAATGGTCCAATAGACTAGTGTTTCAGTTTGCTCTTAATACTCTCCAACAAATTCATAAAAGGCTTATCAATCACTCGACTAGAGTAATAAATACTTCTAGAATTAAACGTATGGAGATCGTACTGAGCAATAACAAAATCAAAAAAATCAGAGAAGAAACAATCTTCCCCTCTTTAAATTTTAACGGATAGTACAACCAAAGTGTTAGTTGATAACGTGTCATCTCCATATTTTAGGGGTCAAATTGATATTTACCTTAAAAAAGAAAAACGAAAATACGAGGACAATCAAGTTTTGACAATAAATAAAGCGCTTTTTGGGAGACAATCCAGCAATTTAGCTCCTCAAAACACAAAATAAAAAAATAGCAATATTTTTTTCTATCTTCATTTAAAGTTTTGGTGCTCTATGTCTTGTATTCTCTTATTTTGAAAGTTCGTTTTGATACAACATGCATCATAAAAAAGAAAGGCTTGTACCAATGACTCTATATTACAAGAAAATCCTCTCAGACCATCTGATGGTGATGAGGACGATTAGCACTCACTTCAATAGGGCAATACACTTTCTTTTCATGCTTTTAATTTTATTGTTTCACATTTACGCACAAGGGAAAATCTATTTCCTAAGTTTGGGGAGTTTGGTTTTATTTTCATGTGTTCATCACCTGCAGTTCACATAAATCTGTTAGATCTTACATGATTATCACTGGTTATTATCTGTTAGAAAAATTAAAAAATAAAGAAAAATGAAGTTTTAACTATTAGCATGAAGTTACTTTTGGTCTCATAGAATGAGTCTATGATAATATCTCAAATTAAATTATTTGTAGCTCGAGTTAAGGATGAGATGATGGATGCACATATATTCAACGAGTTTATCACTATTATCTTATTTATGAGAATGCATTTAGAATACATACCCTCAAATACTGAAACATTAAAACTTAGAAATGAATCTATGTGAATAGAAATTTTGATATGTTCCATAAAAAAGACAGAAAAAGTTTACATTTCTTTTTTTTGTAATTTCTATCTTTGATTTATGCGAATCGGTGCTCCACTTTCATCTTTAAGTGAGTTATTTAGATACTTAATGAGCAAAGACAATTAAATGACGGATTTGAGAAGAATTCTATCAATAAAACACAAAAAAAAAGAGAAGAGATTTAGTGGTACCTAACTTCATGTCAAACTTTAAGTGAATCTTTTTGATACTCAATAGATGAAAATTGTACAATAAATGAGGAGACATAGAGAGAAACTCTATTATAAATATCTTTGAAAAAAAAAGAAAAGAAAAGAAATCAATACATTATCTATGTTACGATTCGTCATAAGTCGCGACATAACATGGCATTTAAACTTTCACGTAAAATTTTTCGAAATTTAAATCAAAATTGATTGAACTTGAACTTTTAAACTCCTTTTAAATCTTTTTAAAATAAGTGGAAAACGTCCATAAAATAAGTTTGGAAGAATTCATTTGAGGTTGGATTGAGTTGCATTTACAAATCAAAAAAATAAAATAAAAGAATATATATATATATTTTTTAAACATCACCTGTGGCGTGCGCTACTTACCCAGATGCACGCGCGGCGCCAGCCATGCTCGGATTTCAGACGGACAGGAAAAGATTTGGGGGGATCGATCGCCTGCAGCAGGCGATCGATCGGCTGTGCACTAGCTTCTCAGTAGCACTGCACACACGACCTGTGCACGCACTTCGCGCGCTTCGTGTGCGGCTCCTCTTCCCTTTCTTTTCTTATTCTTTTAAAACATAATTATAGCTCATATACACCATAACTTCCCAACCTATTAACTTATTTGAAAACCTTCAAAACATAACATTTTTCTCACCAAATTGAAAGCATCTTATGGTTTATAAAAACACATTAAAATGCACAACAGAAGTCTAAAAATACGATTGAAAACCCATCATTAAAGTATTTTCTATCAAAACATGTACAAATTCCAAACAGTTCCAGTATTTGTCAAAACATTAAATTTTTTGATACATAACTTTATAATCTAGAAAACATGTACCAAAACCACTTGAAGTTTCAACCATGGATCAAAATCGCGACAGCCACAAACCTTCTACTATGAGCTCACTTCTCCAACTGCACCTATCCATCGACTTGAGGCTCGAAGTCTTCATCTCTAAGGTTGTCACCTACATCACAAAGTTTAAACTAATAAGCCTAACATTCAGTAAGAGATGTCTAATGAAATGAATGCTCGTGCATACATGTTTCATAAAAACTTGTATGTTATTTTTTTTATTTTTCACTTGACATGGGTTAAAAGAGCTCGATAGAGGAGTAGGCGCAGAGATAACAGTAGTCCTTGGGCATGGACAGTTTTACATGGTCTTAGAGAAGAACAAATACCATAGGTGCCTGGTTTTACATAGTCCTAGAGAAGGACAAATAACATATGTCATACTAGCCTTATCTCACATCTTAACCATTTACGTAATTTACATATTCTTGTCTTTCTTATATAAAACATTTTGTATGATTTTATCGAAATATGATACATGATCTATGGAGATGCACATATAACATAACATAATCTCATAACATTTCATCAAAGTTAAACATAAACAAGTCCTTAATTTCTTAATCAAACAAAACACTTAACATATAACATTTCTTATAACTTAAGCTACCCATAAAACATACACCTACAATCACATCAATTCAACAAATAGCCTATTCTACCTAGTACCTTTGTGATGTAGACCAAAAGAGCCAAACAAATGCAATATACACTTACCTCAAGTCCTTAGCAATATATTTGGCAACTTGATTAATTTTCTTTGTTGCTTGGCAAACCTGAAACAAACAACTCCATCATTAATATTACCGCTCAAAACAACAAACTTGATCATGTCTACTAAACCTATCCAACTTGAGTAACTCAAATTCAAAATTCAATGATATCTTAACGGAACCATTTTCACAACTCAAACTATATTTATCCAATTTAATAAATTCCAAATTCCAAAAGTCTTTCAAGGAGACAGAATATACATTCACAATCAACCCAACCTAAACAAGAAAATTTCATCATTAACTTAGCATATAATTTAAATCCAAGAAAATATCTAATTGCAACCTAAGATCTAAGTACAATAGTTCTCGAATCAAAAGATGCCAATAGCTCATACCAAACCTTAAGCAGAAAATGCTTAAAAATCTCAAATTTTCAGACAATCCACATTCAACCCTAAACGTACATCGATTCTCCTATTAAATCCGTTTCCAAACTCAAATAAAGTCTAATATCAATATTGAAGAATTAAAAGCACAATAATGGAGCATTTATTTTTCTTTTCAAATTTCGTTCATTTCTTGCCTAACAACCAACCGACAACCAAAATAACCCAACATTCAATCCAAATGCCTATCATTCCACATCATTTTCTAGTTCCAACAATCACAGCATGCTGTTCCACATCATTAAACAAAATCCAATAGAAGATAATGAGTAATAGGTCCATAAACCTTATAAATCAACCCTCAAATCCGTAACTCATCAATATCCAACAATATTCTAGCATCTATTTGACATAAATTTGAAAACTTAACAGAAGAAACAAACTCTTACCTTAAATGCTACAGAGGAGAAAATGGCATGATGAAGAAGGAAAAGGAGCCACAGTTTTTTTTTCTTCTAGAACCGAACGACAGAGGGGGAAAAAGGACTTGTGAGTTTTTTATCTTCCAAAAACTTAAGCTAAGGAGAAAAAGAGAAAAGTTTGGCGTGAAGAGGGAGAATTGTGGTAGAGGGGTTTGCTGGAGAGAAAAATCGTGGGTGAGAGGGAGAAAGAGAGAGAGAGTGAATATGCGGGTGAGGGAGGGAAGACCCCTTGGGGGGGGGGGGGGGGGTGTTCATAACATTTAAAATCTTCCTTTTATTATTTTTTTATCTTTTACCATAAAAATGATAAATTAAGTATATTTAGCATAACACATAATTAATGTTATGATAAAAATTTCAAGTGTTACATTCCACCTTTCTTAAATAAAATTTTGTCCTCAAAATTTGCTAACCAAAATAGTTCCGGATATCAGTTCACCATATCGTGTTGCCTCTCCCAGGTTGTTTGCTATAGTTTGGTTATGCCATAATAACTTAACTAATAGGATTTTCTAGCTGCACAACTCCTTTGAATGACTAAAACTTCAGGATATGCTAAATACAAATCCCCATATTTAAAACCTCAATTATTCCTTTAATCAATTGTATCCTCAAAACGCCGATCAATATAATTTTAATGCCTGCACACAAAATGACCCCCCCATGTATCCTCGAATCCATTTAAATCGACTATTCTTTCAGAATTTTAAATTCTTAATCAATTACCTTGATTTCTACATGATAAACTATACTCTTAAAGTTTGGTAATTTATCAATTAAGATCAAATCTCTATGTTCCCTCAATATTGATCTTTTTAACCACATACTCGAATATAATTCTTGTAGATACGTTCATCCGATTTAATTTAGTCAATGCATTCCTCAGTTATTTATTAAGTACTATCCAATTCTCATGTCTCCAATTCGAATCATTCTAAACTATGTCTTTCAATACTCAATCTCTTTTTTTGTCATCTAATTAACTCCGTTTCTATGTCCCCTCGAACAAAATATATTCTAATTCTGAAGCCCTTAATTTAATGTCCTCAAGTATTTTCTCGATTGAGCAACACTCAGTACTTAAGAAATCAAATTCTTATCCTATATCTTCTGTAACACCCCGGGAAAAAAACCCCGCGTTCCCGGTGCGCTACAGTGCAACTACACACTACACACACAATAACACTTGACATAACTCACTCAATTTATTATCCCTTTCATTTTCAAAAGAACATTTGTGAGTATGAAAAATTTTCGACTCGATTCGAAAACAACTCGCGTCTCGAAGAGGGAACACGAAGTCCTTAATATAAAAATACGCAGAGAAAAAGAAAAACCATTTAAAATAGTTTAAGATAAAACGGTAAGACTTGGAATCTTAGGAAAGAATCCAACGCCCCCCTCGAACTACACAATCCGGTACCACGCACTCACGTCCCCACTTCGACACCCCGCGCGCACTTTCGCAGTGCCGCACGTGCCAACTATACGTCACTATGTCTTGCGCACGCTCACAGCGCCACGTGCCCCACGCACCCTGCCACTGTACAGCACGTCTGCGGACACGCCCTCACTCGGCGCCGCACGACCCGTGAGCACCCGCAGGGCCATGTGCCCCGCGCACCTGCGATCACGCCACACTCCCACGCTCATCTACCCCTCTTTAGGATTCACTACTCACATCTCAACCCATTCCATATTCCCTCGACTCCCTACCTCTCTCCTGAAATTTCGGCAGAGTAATGGGTAAAAACTGACTATCCTAAAATTTAAAAACCCTGCACACAGCTCACCAGCAGTATCGTCAGCACCTACACCATAGAACACATAACATAAGCCTAACGCTCAGTAAGTAATGCGATATGAAAGTAAAAGCCGACAATGCAATCCTATCACATGTAGTCTCTACACTCACACTCATGTTGTCACATTTGTGACGCGTAGTGCAGCCGCACCAGGGTAAGGAGGAACCTCATGCCACCCTACACCCTGACACGTCGCCACCGTCTAGGACTCCCCAGCAACGAGGCCCACAAGCTACACACACGCATCACCACACGGCAACCACATCAGGGTAAGGGTGTACCTCGCGCCACTCTACACCCTGACACGTCGCCCCCGTCCCAGCCTCCCCAGCACGGGGCCACAGTTGCCACACACACACGTTTCGCGACAGCCCAGCTGGCCCACCCCTCGAGTAGGATCCGCGACTGGTGTTGCACCGGCCCACACACTAGTAAGATCCGTGGTACCACTGCCCATATCCTCACCGTCAACACATTCACGCCGCATGACGGCCCAGCCGGCCCACCCCTCGAGTAGGATCCGCGACTGGTGAAGCACCGGCCCGCACACTAGCAGGATCCGCGGTACCACCGCCACACGTCTCACCTCATACATCAAAACATACTAAAAATCATTTTCGTTCCCGTTTTCAAAAATATGATGCATGTCAAACAATACGCACGTACACCACAATCAATCACATAAACCCTAAAGTTCTACAGTGTAGGCCCACTTGGGCAAAACACATGCATGCACTACTTACCTGGCGTCCTAAGCTCGCTCGATGCACAGCTTCGCCAAATAGTGTCTCAACCTAAAACACAACCAATCTCTCATCAGTATTTATCTCAAAATTCACCAAATAGTTAAAAATAACCTTCCTTAACTACACTCATGAAATTCCAACTAAAACGGTCCATTGGTTTGGTTTGGCCGAAAACTAGCCCAAAGTTTGGATGCGCGTAACGTTTACGTCCGTTAACGGAATCGAGTGATTCAAGTGGCTAAACGTCCCCTTAGGAACCTAGTTTAACATTCTAAGACAGATTTTAAAACGGTAAGCCGCAGACAGGCGAAAAACGCCAAAAACCGAATCTGCCACCTTTATTAAAATTTCACATTTTCACTTCCCTTCAACCAAAACTCACTCCCAACTAGTTATATGCATCAAAATGGCTATACTACTCTCACACATCGAATTTCCACGAAAAACAGTCACTAATTTGACTTAAACCAAAATCTCACATAAACTTCCGACGCGCATAACTTTTGCGTCGGATATCGGAATCGAACGATTCTAGCGGCCATACGTCCCTCTAACAGCCTAATTTATCCCACAAAAACAGAATTTAAAACGATTAGCCAAAACTAGGCCAAAATAGTTAAAAACCGAACTGCCCCTGCACAAACAATGGTTGATTTTTGATTTCAAACTTCAATTTACAAACTTCCACACACAACTAGCCCTATTTCGTCCATATCTCTCGGCCAAGCTCGCTGCAAATGCAAGGAGGCCGAGCACTAAGCTCGGCCGAAACAGGAAATCAACAGGGCTCACCTTCGGTTTTCCTTAAACGCGCGGCATCACCCTCGCGCTACACTACCACTTGCGGCCAACTTCCATCAATGCCGAAAGCAGGCCGAGCACTAAGCTCGGCCAAACCAAAAATAATGGGACGGGCAGCAAAAAGGAAAGGACTTACAGTTGCGTTGCTGTGCGCTCAGTCGAAGGGAGGACAATGCACAGCCGAACACTCAGTCCCGGCGGTCTCCCCCACGCTCACTCGCGTCGGCCGAAGAATCGGAGCTCGAGGATTTTCCTCCCCTCTCCCGCGTCTCTCTCTCGGCTCTCTTGGGAACTCGAGCTGCTGAAACCGAATGGCTTCGGTTCGTCGGGACAGCAGCACCTGTTCGCAACTCGCACCTCGCACCCACGCTCGTTGGCCGTCGATCACAGCTCCGCACACGATCGCCTCCTCATGGCACTCGGGTGCTCTGGAGAAATCAGCCGAATGGCTTCTTCCCAAAGCCATTCGGGCGATTTCATATATATATATATATATATATTTTATAAATTACAAAATTACAAAACCGCCCTCACGTGTTTTAATCTTCCGTGATTTCGTTAATTTCTCGACCTCCCAACTTTAAATTCCGAAAACCATCGCAAAAGTAGGCTCCGCGTCTTATAATCTAAATTTTCCCGTTGAAATATTTCTCAAAACTCCGACCGAGATTAAACTAAAAATTCCTGAAATTAAAAATTAAAAATCGAAATTTCCGGGTTATTACATCTTCAATCTTGGGTTGATCAATTATATTCTAAAAATTGTCACATAGAATGCTCCATCCACATTTTCTTAAAATTTTCTTAGACTAAACGTCCCATTATAATTTCAATTATTAGATCTCCAACGTTCTCACTACTTACTAGCTGTGTCACCCCACGATGGTTACAAGTTCGTACATTTTCCCATTTCCTGGAGTAATGGTCAAATCAGATCGCCAAGTAAACTCTATCCATGATTCCCTTGGCTTTCCATTGATTCCTTAAAGCCTCGAACTAATATCTAATATCATTTCTATGTCTTCGAGTCGTATGTAACCAAATGACCGCTAAAATACAGTCTTTGAATTTCTAAACTAAGTCATACGACATACTCTAATATCTTTTGTTTCATCATCTTCTCATTGATTAACTTTGTCCACACTGATAATTTCTCAATTCAAATCGAACTTCTGAATACCCCACTGATATTTTAATTAAATCTTCTAAAGGTATAAATCCTACGGCAATGGCGACTAGGAACATGAATTCCTTCGTATGCGTCAAGTTGGATAATGCCTCCATAATGGCTAGGATGTATGTTTTGTATCCAAAACTAGCAGTTCATCCTGTAAATCCTCGAATTCATGTTCTTCTTTTACTCACCACCAGCTCTAGTAATTTCAATACTTTATCAATAAAATCCAATTTATATACTTCCTTGGACAATCTAGCAATTCCGTTAACCATTCAATTCCAAGTTTCATATCAAAATTCCTCAATGCCTAAATATCCTTGACATTTCAATAACTTCTTATTAAGAGTCACTCACTTCATTTCCTCAGACCATGCTCGTTTATTAATTAAATATCTAAAACTAACTTCATACTTAACCTTATCCACTCAATTCTGACAACGTTATTTCTCAAAATTTAGAAAACAAGGTTTCTCATTCACTATTCATCTTTGTTGTCAAATAGCAATGGTCACCTATACGCTACCTTGAATATAAGTCTCGTGCTTACGTTCCTTAACTTTAGTTGGATCAACTATTGTCCCATAATTTGACCTCTATGTTTTCAAGCCAAAAGAAGTCACCCTAAAGTCCAAATTTGTTCTGTTCTCTTTAGTTGATACACTGGTTATCGATCCAAACATAAACTCGAATGTAAGTTCTCAAATGAAATCCAACCTCAATACCTTCTAAATTAATGATTTCATCTTATCGAATTCATAACTAAGTTCCTAAATTTTTCCTTGGCACGTTATAGTCTAAAAAAAATTCTTTTCATTGAAGGTGACATCCCTACTTATTATTTCTTGTTGCTGATTTCTTCAATTGTCAACAACTTATGCCCTTTCCAACCCTAAAGGGTACCTGAGAAAACACATTTTCTTGCTCGAGGTTAAAGTTTGTTCTTTTTAACATGTGCATATATAGCACATCCAAAGATCATTAAACCTGCATAGCTCGTTGATAGCCATGCCATACTTGAAAAAGAATTTTGTTTTCTAAAATTGCTGAGGGACATAGGCTTGCAAGATAGCATACTGTTCCAACGGCTTAGAAGTTCCTAGGAAGACTAGCTGTTATCAGTATGGATTTGACTCTTTCAAGAATAGTGTTGTTCATACTCTCTGCAAGATTGTTCGGCTACAGAGTGTAGCCCAAAGTGTGGTATCATGTATTCCCTTCCTCTAGAAGAAATCTTTTCTAGACGTATACGTCAAAGTATTTGTAATATAGTGAATATTATAATTTATGAACAAATTTCAGAAATTTAACCCTGATACTCTTACCAAGTACAAAATTTTCAATGAATCCCAAAACTAAAATTTGATTCTTTCCAAAGCGTTCTCCTTCTATAATTTAAACATACTCATTTCACTTAGATATCTAGACTAAAAAGAAAATTGCCATATCTCTATTTTATCTTGCATATTTGTAGAAACTGAACTCACTTCTCTCTCACAATAACTTCTTTCATCATGAATAAACTTGTGTACAGTTCTATTTTAATAACAGTTGAATTCTCATTATAAATTCTCAAAATTCCCAACTCAATATTGTTTTAGCATCCATCATATTCAAACATACCTATTAGCAGTTACCCATGCTTTAATTGTGGTACTTACTTACAACCTAAATCATAAGAATGTGACCATCACACATCTTTAGTTGGATAGACTCTTCACATTCCATATGGTAAGATTTATTGTCTTCAGATAACACCCATTATTCTCGAAATTTTACTTCTAAAACAACTAGGCCACTAATGATTCATATACTTTCATGAACTTAGAATGACGATTGTTTGGCCTATTTCAGCAACTTTTACTCATATGCTCTTAAGATTCAAGATGATTGAAACAAAATGGGTAAAACAACTATTTCTTCTGATGTCTCTCTCAATACCTCCTAACCATAGTGCTGATCCTAAATAAATTATAAACATAATAAATCCATATGAGAATTAAATTTGTATAAACATACTTACAGTTGATGAAGTGTTCTCATGTGGCGGCTTGTGCTGTCAGGCAGCCTACAAAAATGATTTTAAAACCTGGGTGCTCTGATATCACAATCTATCCTTGAATTTCATAAGTAATAAATTAGTGTCATTACTTGCATATAATTAAATCTAAGTAGAAATGTTCAGCTAGCTGATTCACACGTAGAGAATCTAGGGGTGCGCATGGTCTGGTTCGGTTCAAGTTTTTTAGAGATTAGAATCGGACCATTAAAATTTGGTTTTCAAATTTTAGGGCCAATAAATCACTCTTTTTGTAGGACCGGACCAGAACGGGACAAGAAATATGGTCTCGGTTCTTGTCCTCGCAAGGAAAAAAAATTCACTTTTTGGGAATTCTATAAAGTCCTACCAATCTGGAGTCTTTCCTTCACCATTTGCTAAATCAATCGCCATAATTGCAGCAACTTCTATCACCCACGATAGGAGATTTTACATAAACCTTAAAAACTTTAGAAATTTGCTCTCCTATTCCCACAAATACAATCAAAATGCAAACGAACTAATATTTTATACAATATACAGTACATGTTCGGCATTCTATCGGTGAAACCAAAGGAGTGCCCCAAAGTCCAAAACAGAAGCAAAATTGAATCAATAACAATAGAAAAAGCAAAACCAGACCTGTGGTTTGAATTTTGATGATGCTCAGATGAAACATAACCGAACAGCGAAGATCGAATGCGAAGGAAGAAACAAAACACTTAATCTTTACTATAGGATAGAGGAGAGAAGCCTTTGAATATTCTTCTATGTAATCTTTACTATTGCAATCCTTCTTTTACACGTACAATTTACACGTATATATACTAAGTGGGAAGAATTGATTAAAGACTAATTAGGACTAATTAACAGGTATATTAATAATAGTATGCTGACATCCTCCTTCAAGATCAATTTCGTTAGATGAGGATCTTGGATGTGAAAGCTGAGAAATTCGAAGGAGGGAGTGGCTTGGTGAGTGCATCGGCGAGTTGATTTTCTGAATGAGTAAACTCGACCATTAAAAACTTATTGAGAACTTTTTCACGAACAAAATGAAAGTCAATTTCAACATGTTTGGACTTGAACGTAGCACTGGGTTGGAAGCTAAGTATGTCGCAATCAGATTATCACAAAAAATGATAGGAGTATCAGTTGAGATAATACCAATTTCCTAGTAGAGATTGAATCCAAAGGATTTCTGTTTCACCATTAACAATACTTCTGTATTTGGATTCAGTGCTTGAACGACATACTACTTTTTTACTTCGCAGAGGACTAAGAGATAAGATTGGGGCTCAAAAATATGCAATAGCCTCTAGTGGTTTTACAGTCATCTGGACACGAGGCCTAATCGGCACCAGTATAACAAGTTAGATTAAAACATGACGAAGGAGAGAAAGAAATACCTAGAGATAATGTCCATGGAAGGTAATGTAGAATTCTCTTAACGAACTGCCAATGAACAGCAGTAGGTGCGTGCAAAAATTGGCAAACCTTGTTTATTATAAAGGCGATATTCGATCTAGTGAGACAACAATATTGAAGAGCTCCTACAATACTTTGATAGAGAGATCCATCAAGTAAAGGAGTACCTGAATGTATTAAAAAAATGGGACCCAAGACCATTGGAGTCAGAACAAGTTTGCACGAACCCATTTTAGCCTTGTTGAGTAGCTTAGATATATAACGAGATTGAGATAAATGCATACCAATCGGTGTCCGAGTAGCAAAAATATCGAGAAAAAAAGAGAGTGAGTCAAGATCATGCACCATAAACTGAAGATTCAGATAAGCAAGAAACTGATCCAGAAGAGATGTAGAGTTACCTGTAAGGATAATGTCGTTGACATATACGGGTATAATGATAATAGAGGATTTCTTTTGACAGATGAACAAAGAAGAATCAGATTTTGATGCTGAGAAACCCCATGCAAGAAGAGATGTGTACAGTTTGGTGTACCATGCTCTAGGGGTTTGCTTGAATCCATATAATGATTTTTGTAATAAACAGACAGCAGATGGGATGGATGAATCGACAAAGCCTGAAGGTTGTTGCATAAATACCGTGTTGGTAAGATCGCCATGTAGAAAAGCATTATTGATATCTAGCTGTCTGATAAACCAGCCGAGAGAGACAACTAGAGCTAAAGTGATACGAATAGTTGTAGGTTTGACCACCGGACTGAAGGTTTCATCATAGTCAACACCTTCAGTTTGATCATAGCCTTTTGCTACCAACTGGACCTTATATCGGTTTACTGAACCATCAGAATTAAGCTTCACTTTGAAAATCCACTTGCAACCAATAAGTTTTTCACCTTGTGGTAAGGGAACTAGTTGCCACGTATTGCTCTTATGAAGAGCCAGAATTTCATCTTTCATAGTAATCAACCAATGTTGAGATTTGGAGGCTTGCTAGAAGGTTCGTGGCTCCAAGGGTAAGTCTGACTGTGCGTGAAAGAGCCTTTGGTTTGAAAATACCATCTTTGGATCTAGTTCTCATAGAGTAGTGATTAACAGTAGGGGTTCTAGTAATCAAGTTAGAGATGTTGATAGGTAAGGTACAAGGAGGGGAAAGCTCTACAAGAACGGGAGATAGAGATGAAGAGGAAGAGGTGCTGTGTGTCTCAGATATAGTGGTGAGGTTAAGATGTAGTGGCAGAAAAAGGTAATGTGATAATCAGAATGGAAAGAGAGGTTGATGTTGACATAGAAGGAGAGTGATGGGAGAAAGGAAAAAATAACTCATCAAAATTGACGTGACGGGTGACATAAACTTTGTTAGACATGTGGTTTAAACAGATAATTATGATGAGGGTTGTAGGCTAAGAAGACACAAGGAACAGAACGGGGTTGTAATTGTGATCATTGAAATGAAGGAGGAAAGAAAAATAGCGACAACCAAATACATGGAGAGATGAATAGGAAGGAATCGAGTGAAATAAGCACTCAAAATGGTGATTTATGGTTCAGAACAGGAGTCAGTAAAAAGTTAATAAGAGTAGTAGCAGTAGCAAAGGCATATGGCCTAAACTGTTGAGGAACATAAGAATGGAATAGGAGAGTGAGATCGGTTTCAACTACATAGTGGTTTTGTTGCTATACTCGTCCGTTTTGGTTCGGAGTGTCCTAAACATAGATGTCACAAATTTGACTGGAGGTTTTGTGGAATAGCTAAGGCATAGGGGTGAGCAGACAGTGCTAGGGGAACAGACGAAGTTTTGTAGAGCCCATTATGGAGTGAGCCCCGGATTAGGATATGGTGGGAGCTTTGATCCTTGATAAGAAAACAATCGGAGTGAAATTCAACGAAAACGAAATTATCACGACACATTTGATTAATGCTAAGGAGATTATGAGAAAGATGAGGGATATAGAGTACATTTGCTAGGTGAAGGTAACAGGTGGGAGTGGGCAGCAGAGCAGAACCAAAATATTGTCCGCCGTCAACACATGGTGCTGTCCTTGGTAAGGAGTCAGGTTGAGCAGAGTAGAGGACTCCGGTGTGAAGTGATGGGTTGTGCTAGAATCAAGCATCCACAGAGCAGCAGCGTTCGTTGTGGACGGGGTCGGTAGGGGTAAAATTCCTGCGGTGTTGGTTTGTGGTTGGCTGAAGCAGAAGTGGTGAAAGTGCTACTGGTTGTGCTAAGATTGAAAAACTAGTGGATTAAATGCATGTGACTAAAAGGCTTGGGCCGGCTTGTAGGATCCATTCATCCTATGGTAGCAGATCAAAGCCACATGGTCCACCTTGTTGCAAATTTGGCATCTGGGCCTAGAGTTGGAATTGGGCCGGTTGGAGTGCTACGTTGGGGGATTACTTGACTCAAAAGAGCCCTGGAAATGTGCTGAAGAGGGCGCAGACCCAGGTTTGTACAGAGTATGGCTGAATGGCCTGGGAGGACGATGGAAGCTTTGGACGATGACATTGGCGTGAAGGGAGATTGGAGATGGGAATAGAGCAGTAGGGTTCTATTTTTCCAGCCAAAAATCGTAACTCTGGAGCAAGCTATAGATCTCTTCCAGAGGGGGTTGGTCGGCACGATTGGTGATCGAAGTCACAAACAAGTTGTAATCGCTTCTTAGAATGGCAAGAAAATAGATTACCTGATCACGGTAAGAGACAGGCTCGCTGATTGCCGACAGAGTATTGCACAGCGAGGTGAGTTTCTGGATATATGTATTTGTTGAAAGACCATCCTTCGACATAGTATGAAGTTGGCTTCTGAAGTCTGTGATCTTGGCTAGTGAAAGAGGATACATAGATTCGGCCGAGAGCGAGTCATATCTCACTGGGTGCGTTGAAGCTGATAATTTATGGCAGTATGGTATTTGAGAGGGAGGTGAAGATCCAACTCATAATGAGCCAATTGTAGCGTTGCCATAGGGTGAAATCTAGATTGAGCTGGAGAGAGAGGGAGTCCAAGAATTGAGGGGGAGTAGGAAAGGAACCTTCGAATATGTTATCAATACCATTTGCTATTACGATGCTGAGGATTTGTGCTTTTCATATCAAGTAGTTTGTGGTGTCGAGCTTTACTTTTAAAGTCTTGTTCATTGAAGGAAATGGAGGGAGAAAGATTGTTAGTGGGGAGGAGGGGAGAGCTTGAGGATGCCATATACACTAAAAGATTGTTAGTGGGGAGGAGGGGAGAGCTTGAGGATGCCATATACACTAAATTGGAAAATATGAAAATGGGCGAGACATCTACAGAGGAGAATGAAGAAGAAGAAGGAGCAGAGGAGAGAAGCCTTTGAATATTCTACTACGTAAGCTTTACTATTGCAATCCTTCTTTTACATGTACAATTTACATGTATATATACTAAGTGGGAAGAACTGATCGAAGACTAATTAGGACGGATTAACAGGTATATTAATAATAATATGCTGACAATCACAATGACATTTAGAGAAAGATATTTACTTTTATTTCTTTCTTTTTATTGAATTATCATGCTCAATTAGTTTTTTCTCGTATATATTTCAATTATATTGAACTAACTCTTTTTATATGCGGTAGAGATGAATCATTTGTCTAGATTATTATTTTGATTGATTAAACATTGTATTGATTGGATTGTGATTTTATGTTTTTAATGCTTTCAAATTATTAGTCACTCTTTGAATGATTTTATATTTAGTTTTGACGTTCTAAAAAGGTAATTTTGAATACGATCTTGGTATTAGATGAAAAGATTTAACAACTCGAGAGATTATAAAATTTTACGAAATCAAATAAAAAATCATCGAACCAGAGATATTAAAATTGTGATTCTATGAATTAAGGTTGGCTCCACGTGCGGGAGGAGGATGAGTTTAAATGAAAGCTTTCACTTTATAAATTAAGGTAAAAATCATAAATAATTTAATATAAATAAATAAATAAATTTAAAAATTGTATTTGAAAAATATAAATATAAAGTTTAAAATGATTATTTCTGCATAAGCATCCCCCGCCAAGAAGAAAAGCCATGTCCTTTAATTATCAGATGAAATTCTGAGACTGAAGAGGCCAAGTGCTAGTGGCGATGGTGGGGTGCCCTAGCTACTTCTCCTAAACCCTCTGTTGTTTTGTCCCCGCTTTTCTTCAATCTTCTTCACTGCTCGAAGCTATGTCTTCCGACCCATCGGATTCCTTCACCCCCTACTCCCTCTCCCAAACCCTAACCGCCCACAAACAAGCAATTTCCTCCGTCAAATTTTCCTCCGACGGCCGTCTTCTCGCCTCTTCCTCTGCCGACAAGACCGTCCGCACCTACGCCTGCTCGGACACTACTCTTACCCCTCTCCAAGAGTACCATGGCCACGATCAAGGCATCTCCGACCTTGCTTTCTCCTCTGATTCTCGCTTGCTCGTCACTGCCTCCGACGATAAGACTCTTCGCATTTGGGATGTTCCCACTGGGTCACTAATCAAGACGTTAAATGGTCATACCAACTATGCATTTTGTGTTAACTTCAATCCTCAGTCTAATATGATTGTCTCTGGCTCTTTTGATGAGACCGTTCGAATTTGGGATGTTAAGACCGGAAAGTGCCTCAAGGTTTTGCCGGCCCATTCTGATCCTGTTACTGGTGTCGATTTTAATCGTGATGGTTCGTTGATAGTTTCCAGCAGCTACGATGGTTTGTGTAGGATTTGGGATGCCTCTACGGGACATTGTATGAAGACTCTGATTGATGATGAAAATCCACCTGTTTCATTCGTCAAGTTTTCGCCTAATGGAAAGTTTATTCTTGTTGGAACTTTGGATAATACTCTGGTATGTAATTTCTGACCAAGATCGTGGACATTGCTGCTTTATAGTTTAATTAAGAGCTGTTTCTTCCACTTATAGAACATTTTTATAAATAATTAATTAAGCTGATGTTTCCCATAGCTTGATGTAGCCATTTCACATAGTTGAATTGGATATATTGAATTACTTTCTGGAACTTTATGAAAAGGAAATAATGAAAAAATAGAATATTGGAAAAGAAATACAGGGTTTCTGTTACTTTTGGGTTGAGGAAAGTTTGTATTTGGAGTTCGGTTGTCCCAGCTGAGTCCTTTTATTGTATATTTTCTGGGATACATGATTTATTGTTGTAATTGGGCCAAGATTTTCAGCTTCTCATGTCAATTCTCCCTCGCCCTGACTAATGCATCTGCGTCCTTTCATAATTGTTTTTATAGTTTATACTATTCATTGGCCTTCAGGTTGGTCTGGGAGATACATTTTCACACATTACGAATAACAATCCACACTAAAACTGACCCTTACTTTTCTACATTTCTTCTTTTCTATCTTTGCTCAGCTTAGCAGAAATATAATATATCTTTGGTAGCTGCCTTTAGTTCTTAGTTGTTGTCTCCTTTGAGCTGCTTATTTTGAAACTTTGCATCTTTTTCAGATTTCATTGTCCTATATATCTTTCAAATAATGTTGGCGTAATGACACAGATATTTAGATTTGTTGCCATTTGGTATCACTTTTCTCAATATTAGCTTCTTTTTGACGGACTTTCTTAATGTTTTTGCTTAACTTGTCATTCAATGTCAATTTAATACTTAGCTGAAATGTTCTGTAGTTTTTATATCTCTATTGTGCACAACTAGATGAGAACTGTAAACTGTAAAAGCTCATTTGATACTATGGACTGATTGGAGAAGCTGATTCCCTTTACTGATGATATGTCTTTATTACTAATATCTCTTCTTCTATTATTTCCCTAATTATTGAATGCAGAGACTTTGGAACTTTTCGACTGGGAAATTCTTGAAGACTTACACCGGCCACGTTAATTCAAAGTTCTGTATTTCTTCTACTTTTTCGGTAACAAATGGGAAGTATATTGTTGGTGGTTCAGAAGACAATTGTGTTTATCTTTGGGAACTGCAGACTAGGCAGATACTTCAGAAATTAGAGGGTCATTCAGACACTGTAATATCAGTTTCCTGTCATCCCACCAAGAACATGATTGCATCGGGAGCTCTTGGAAATGATAAAACTGTGAAAATCTGGACTCAGGAGAAAGACTAGTTTTCTTCTCGTGATTTCTCTGCTACCATATCTTTCTCCAATGTGGACAAGGTATTAATTTGCATAGAGCTTTATCTGCAATAGTTTTTTTCTTTTCATCCCATCTTTGTGACTGTATTAGCTTACTTTTAAGTCCATGTATGTTGGAGTTACCAATTAAAAAAAAAATGATTATTTTGGGGTGTGCTTTCAAATGGTTGTTTGAATGTTCATATTTTTATACAATTTATTTGACTGCTCCCACTTTCTTCGAACTCGTTCCTCAGCCAGTTTAATTCGCTCCTCTCAGCGGCTTTTATCTTTGCCATGAAGTTGTTTTGTTTGGAGTTTAGTGTCGAAAAAAAGGCTTAATTATAATAATATCTGTTTAGACAATGTCATTTGTTGACTCATGAATGTGAGAAGTTATTTCGAGAGAGTGGGTATGTCATGTATTTGATCAATTTGTTTATTTATGTAGTTTTGAGTTTTATATGTACCAAAGATTCTTATAAATTATAAGTCTTGTAATTTTGGCAAGATTTAAGAGCGAAGTTAATTAGAAAATTTTGTTATTTTCTTATCACATCGGATAGAAGATGTGAATTTACGTGTAATTAGCTCGATGAATTTTGTGAATTAAATA
This sequence comes from Begonia peltatifolia, assembly GCA_022433055.1. Lineage (NCBI taxonomy): Eukaryota > Viridiplantae > Streptophyta > Magnoliopsida > Cucurbitales > Begoniaceae > Begonia > Begonia peltatifolia. The sequence goes on from CM039522.1 coordinate 1,806,676, forward strand.
GCGTTCAATGATTTTTTTTATCGTTCCAAGATCTCTTTAAAAAATATTGTGGTTGAAAAATAAAAATAAAAACATTTTCATCATGGAGCATAACATGTTGAAACAAAGATACGTCAAAAAGAGTGTTGGACGGAAATAGTTGATTGTGCATTGTACTCATTTGATAGATGCCCAAAAAAAGCTTATGAGACAAAAAATACTTCAATAAGCATGAAGTGTGGAAGACAACAATGCTTCTTGATTCGAGTGTTTTTCGAAGCATTAATTATTTGCATGTACCCGAACAAAAAAAGGTGAAGCTCGGGAAAAAAACACAAGAAATACATTTTTACTGCTTATTGTGAACGTTATCGAGGCTATGGGCTCTACAATTTAAATACTGACGAGATAATTATTAGTAGCAAATGAAGTTCGAGGAAGAAGATTATTTGGATTGGAGTAACGAGACTAGATATGTTTTTTTCTCTTTTCTTTGATGAGATGAAGAAATATGGAAAGTTCAACAGCATACAAAATCTTCGAGATCACCGACAACGTTCAATGCACCTTGGAAGTTCAATTTAAAAGGGATCCATTATGAACCATCTTTGAGATCTTTATGAGATATAAAGAAAAAAATAAAGTGGAGATTTAACTATTTTTTGTCATTTTGTCGATCATGTTTTAGTATTTGAAGAACTGATTAAAAATAAAAAGTGGAACATTGCATTGGTTGAGGAGATTGCTTCACATCGAGATAGGAGAGTCACAAGCCAATCCCAAAAGGCTTAAAGTCCACTGATGCCAAATGAGTCTTTAACCAAAAAAAAAAGACGTCAAGACAAAGTGGAGAGAAACAAAGGTAAGAGACATGGTCAATGCCAAAATTGACTGCGGGAACATATTTTTTTGTTCCCTTGGTTTGTGTGAGGATTGTTTGATTGAACATTAAATGGAGTTTTCAAAAAATAGTTTATTTAAAACAAAATCTAGTCTTTGTGATGAAAGGACATGAAAACAAAGTGTTAAAATTGAAAAAGCTTGGTATGACTCGAAACAAAGTGCTAGTAGCTTGAAACGTTCGAATTGACAAATAATTTTTTTTTTAAATATTGGTTTACAAAATGTCATTTGAGCGTGCTAATGCATTAGAATCCCCTTCTACCGCAAGTTTCCCAGAACAACCTGATAGTCTCTGCACAATAATGAGAGGAAACAACACAAAACCACTACATCACAAGTCCGAATGAAACTTCTGACTTGGAATTTCACAAAAGAAAATAGAAACGTAATGATAAGTTTTTCTAACATAACTCTCACAGTCTCTTTGATAATTCCTATTTTATATCCACTCTTCTTTTGTAGTAGAACTACGCTCCACTACCCTCTAACAAATTTATTAGAAAAAATACACGTCCACACTTTTCAATTTGTTACAGCTCATTTACCTCTCTTTCTATAATACTTGCCTAACAAACTCTTACTAACTGATGTAGGTTCATCATTACTCCCTTCGCCAAGAACGACCTTATTCTTAAGGTCAAAATCTAGATAGCCAAGCTCTATACTGGAAGCAAGTTCCCATGTGACCTCCTCATCTAGATGGTGAAGCCATTTAGTCAAGGTTTCTTCATTTGGTGGCAGAAACTGCCTTGCTGGAACTGCTTCAAGAAATACAAAAAGGGAATCTGCATATCAGATCCCCCATCAGATCTGGATTAGAAGATGTTGTATGTGGTCTGACTACCTGTTTGAGCTTTGAAAAGTGGAAAATTAGATGAGCTCTAGAACCGTCGGGTAATTTGAGCTTATATACTATTGGTCCCACCTTTGCCAGAACCTCATAAGGACCATAATAACAAGAGGCTAACTTGTGATGTCAGTGTTGACTCATAGAAACTTGTTGGTAGGGTCGTAATTTGAGCCTAACCAAGTCACCTATTACAAAATGCTGTTATACCAGAGAAGCATTGATCATTTTTTTCATACGAGCTTGGGCATGATGAAGATTGGTGTGGAGCAGTTTGAGTAATTTGTCTTGATCTTTTAATTGTTGGTTCACCGACTCCACTGTGGTCTTATCAGCACAATAACGAATGAGGTTGGGCGGATCATGACCATAAAGTGCTTTAAAAGATGTCATATTTGCTGCCCTTTTGAAGTTGGTGTTACTAATACTCCGCCCAATTTAACCATTCGCTCCACAAGTTCAATTAGTCTGAAAGTAAAAAACTGTAGATAAGTTTCTAAACAACAGTTTAATACCTTTGTCGGGCTATCTGTCTAAGAGTGAGCTCATATTAAAATGAGTCTGTTGGAGACAAAAAAGTTCTTTCCAAAAAAGACTTGTAAAGGTTTTTTCATGTCACTACAACACTCTGAGAAATACCATGGAGGTAAATAATTTCCTTCTAAAAAATGCCACGACATCCTTCGCTGCATTCGAGTTTTTGAGTGGTATAAAATGAAAAATTTAGTAAGCCGATCGACAACCACAAAAATTGAATCAAAATCAAATGATCGAGGTTAAGCATCAATAAAGTCGAGGGAAATATCCTCTCACACTAATTTCGGAATGGGTAAGGGTTGGAGAAGACTACCAGAGCTAGTTGCTTCCACCTTCTGCCTCTAACTACCTTTTTCCTCTAGTAAGTTCTACAATTAGCAACCATTTTCTGAACATATTTAAGGCAACTCATTCCAAAAAATATAAGCACTTAAACGTTTATAGAACTGCCATATACTATAATGGTCCTCCCACGGGAGAATATGAAATTCTTCTAATAATTTGAATTTTAAGGAAGAATTGGGAGGAATCAAAATTTATCCTTTAAATTGCATAATGCCCTTCAGTAATTCAAACTTCGGGTTAGCTGATTTTCCTCGTTAAATAGCACATTTAATGGCTAAAAACTAGGGATCCAGATTTATTTCTCTAGCAAATATGGCAAAATTAATAAATTCTAGACCTAAAATGGGCATTAACAACTTGGTGTGTGACCAACAACCTTTGCGTGATAAGGCATCAGCCGCCTTGTATGTCTTTACCCAGTTTGTATACGATAGCAAAGTCGAATCCTATTAATTTAACCAGCCACTTATGTTGTTATGGGCTTGTTAATCGCTGATCCAAGAGGAACTTAAGTGGTTTATGACCAGTGAAAACGATAAATCTATTTACGAGAAGGTAAGAATGCCATTTTTGCACAGGTAGGACAAGTGACATTAATTCCCTTTCATATATTGACCTTTCACGATTGTGTGGGGACAACCCTTTGCTGAAAACGTGACTGGACGATGCTGATTCGTCCCCAAATGCATCCACCTCTAACTCAAATGCCGAATTAAAATTTGGGATGGCTAAAATAGGTGTTTTAGTCATGAGTTGTTTGAGCTTGTCAAAAGAAATTTGAGCAGCCTCTGTCAATTGGAAGGATGTCTTTTTAAGGAAATCCTTAAGAGAATGAGTGATTTTCCCATACCCTTTCACAAAGTGGCGATAATATTCTGTAAGTGTGAGAAAACCACGTACTTACTTTGTGCAGGTAGAAATAGGCCAAGCCAGCATGCTCTGCACCTTATCCACCTTAACCGCAACCTCAAATGCATTGATGCAGTGTCCTAGATAATGAATTTTCTCTTGAAAGAACTCACACTTCTTGTTGTTGAGAATAAAATAATTATTGTGGAAAATCCCCATAATAGATCGCAAGTGTCCATAATGTTGAGAAGGACTCTTATTATAATCAGGATATCATCCAGGAATATAAGCACAAATTGACGAATAAATGGGGGAAACATGAACAAATGATCGACTGTAAGGTAGCAAGGGCATTTGTAAACCCAAACAATGTGACGATGAACTCATAGTGTCTTTCGTGAGTCTGAAATGTCGTCTTTTCGATATCCTCATCATTCATCCAAATCTGATGGTAGTCACTCTTCAAATTGAGTTTAGAAAAACATTTGGCCCTGTCCAGTTCATCAACGAGCTCTTCTATTATTGGAACCGAGATTTGTTTGAAATTTACAGCTTGTGAGTTCTTTATAATGGACGCAAAAACAAAATCCACTATCTTTCTTACGAACCAAAATAACAGGACTAGAATAAAGGCTTTGGCTAGGTCGAATCAATCCCGCAACAACCATGTCCTCGATTAGCTTTTCTATTGTATTTTCTTGTCAAATGGATACCAATAGGGTCGAATGTGCGGTGGAATGACTCTGTCCTTAAGGAGAATTTTATGGCAGTGAGCACGTTTAGCCAGAAGTGTTACCTCTGTTGAAAAGGCCGCTTTATATGCATGTTGAAGTTCCTTTAAGAAACTCAAAGTATCCTCATGTAGTGCATTTAGACTCTGTGTGTAATGACCTATTTTCTCAGTAAGATATTGTCCGCTTTGGGGATTGGGCCGTAATTTAATATCTTTCCCTCACAGATTTATTTGGCGAAGACTTCCTAGTCGGTCACCCAACATGGTACTGTTATCGCCGGAGCACTTTTAACTTCAGAGTTTTATGAGATCTGTTGCTAATTGTGCTCTAAAACCCGTCTTACTATCTTGGGAGAGTTTCTTTACATATGTTTTATTTCCATATACCTCCCTAAGCGATGTGAGATTGTGACGACCCCCTTTTCCACGACCCGATATTTTCTTATACTCAAGTCTGAGATTTGCCTGCACTCGGCTTACGTCCCGAGGTTTGCCTCACAGTCGTCCTCATACGTACACATTCGGGTCATCACAATCACCTCCCTCGGGGGCCTAACGTCCTCGTTGGCCACATTTCCAGTTGGGTACAAGTTCTGATATCATTTGTAACGACCCATTTTCCCAGTAAGATATTGTTTGCTTTCGGGATTGGGTTGTAGCCTAATATCCTGCACTTACGGATTTGTTTAGCGATGACTTCCCAGTTAGTCACCCAACATGGTACTGCTATCGCCGGAGGACTTTTAACTTCAGAGTTCTTATGAAATTGGGCTCCAAAATGCGTCTTACTATTTTGAGAGGGTTTCCTTACATATGTTTTATTTCCATATACCCCCCCAAGGGATGTGCGATTGTAACGACCTCCTTTTCCACGACCTGGGATTTGCCTATACTCGAGTTCAAGATTTGCCTACACTCGGCTTACGTCTCGAGGTTTGCCCCGCAAACTGAGGTTTGCCCTGCACTCATCCTCATACGTACACATTCGGGTCATCACACTGCAACTTAGGAAGAGGACAATTACAAAATAACACTACTCTCCTTGAAAAGCAGATTTAAGTGCAGTTCACAGTGAGATTTGCTGGACAATAAGTATTAGTACGCCCAAACACTCGCTGACGTAATCCCTCTATCGGAGTATGTGCCACTTTCGGGGCCCCTGCTTCAATTCTGAATGGTAGGGAAGAAATGGTGATGCAACCCTAAGATGGTAGAAATCTTAGACCTAACACGCAATGCGAAAATCAAAGGGAATTGTACCTTTATTGATTCGAAAGAATAAGAAGAAGGAACTTGACTCTAATCAAAAGTTAGCGATGGAATTGAAGTTATCAGAAAAGTAGCTAGACCCGAATCAAATTTTGGCTGAACCTAAGCTATCAAGTTCTATCTTTCTAATAATACACTTGAAGAAGATCAAATTTTAATCCAAGAACTTAAGAAGAGAATTATAAGGATCTCACTTTAAAGCAAAAAACTTCATAAAAAAATAATCAATTCATTAAAAAAAAGTCCCTTAAATCTATTACAAGCCTCCCTTAAATAGAAAAAAGTATAAACTTAATAAGGTCATAACATAATTTAGAAACTAATAAAATATCATAATTAAATAATAGGAAAGTTTCTAAAAACAAGAAAAGAAAAATTGATATTTGGAAAATGGTGCAAGAGGATGGTGGCCGCGGAAATTAAGTAAGTAGTCTCAGTCTTGAGTTCAATTTAACTTTTGGGCCTAGCCCAATGGTGTGACACTTGTAAAAATTTTGAAGTTAAAGAGCTTGAGCTAAAATAGTGCCATATTGGCTGACCATGAGAAAATTTTTTATTTTTGAGACATCTCTTACCTTTTGGGTTTCGTTTTGGGCTTCTTTTCCAATCTTTGTTTCTTTATCAACACTTTGTAATATTATGGCTCGTTGCACATCTTGTGATGATTTCTTTTTTGGATGTTTTTTATTAGAATTTGTAGTCTTTTGTTTATTTTCTTTTTTCTTGATCTCGTCATTGGTCCTCCTATGTTTATCAATGGATCTTGGCTCTCTATTGTTTCTTGATTGTCTTTGGTTGCTCCTTTGAGTACATCAAATGGTTATCACATAGTTGGATTTAGGGTTCCCCCTTTCTTGATTGGCCGTTTCACTTTTTGGGTTTGGTCTAAATAAATCGATTGAATGATGATAAATGTGTATTTTATACACTTAATTGTACTATTATATACTTGATTCAGTAAGTTTTTCTCAAGTGTTTGAGAGAATTTAATATTTTTTGGTGTAAGTGCACAGATAAAATGAAATATAACAAGTTAAAGATTCAACAAACAAAATTTGATGCAAAATGAGATAACATGAGAAGGCAAAACCTAAAGTAAGGCCGATCAGTCGCCACATTTGAGTGATCGATCGGCTAAAATACAAAAATTTGATAGAAATGGAGACGAAAATGAAAAGATGTGTTGATCAATAGGCAAAAATTGGAGCGATCGATTGGCTAAATTGAGAAAAATTGAAGATTAAGAGAAACAAGCAGAAGCAACGTCGATCGGTCGCCATATATGGGCCGATCGATCGGCCAAAAAGTTGAAAATCATTGTTTTCAGAAGTAAACAGAGGGGCTGCTGATCAATCGCCAAATCTGAGTGATCGATCGGCTGAGCATTAGATGTTGAAGATGTTTGAGCAGAAGAAGTGTCGATTGGTCGGCTCTTATGCACCGATTGATCGGCTGTCGCAAATTGAAAAAGTCCGATTTTAGATTTTAATCGAAATAATCTTAGTCGTTGATCAGAGGGACAAAAACATATCTTCCCAGAATTAGGTTATAAGAAAAGAGGAAACCAAGAGGCAGAGGTATAGTTGGAGAGTTGTCGAGGGCTGAAAAGACAAAGACCGGAACAGAGAGAGAGAGCTTTGGGGAGTAGATTTCAGATCGACAAACATAATTTTTTTTCTTTTTCTCTTTTGAAACTATGAACCCTATTGTTTCTTTTAGTTTTGATTAGTCTAACATGAATTAATTTTCTTTTTTAGAGTTAAGATGTAACTGAATTCTGATTGTTTGGTATTTCCTTTTAATTCAGTTGATTGATGTTTTATTTTATTTATGTGTTGAGTAAGTTATTACTGTTCTTATTGCTTGCGATTGTCAGATTAATAATAGTATGTTCGTAGGAATTTTTTGAGACCGAGAGGTGAAAAATAATCGTGCACTGGATAATTTACAAGAAAAAAGATGTTAGACTAGAGATAGCTAATGTGTTTATGTGGTATTTTAATTTTTTGTTCATAAAGTATTCAATTAATTGTTAGGTTAGAAACCGAGAGCTAATAATTCATTAATTGAATAATTTTGTCATTACTCGAGACAGATTGATAAATATACTTGTGAAATTGTCAAACATAATTAATTAAGGTGAAGTCAAAAGCCCTATATTTTTTTCTCATTAGATTTTATAACTTTATTTCAGTTTACTTAATTAAATTTTATTATTTTCTTTTAATTAAAATTATCAAAATTTCTTTGTTAATCTATAATTAGAATTGAAATCGTTTAATAATTAGCAAAAATAGTTCTTATGCGTTCGACTAGTATTTACACTTTATTACTTTTGCAACATGTTTACTTGTGTTCGTAGTAGTTTTTGCAATAAGTGCACTGCTCCTCTATGTCCCCAAATAGCGACTAGACCAACATTAAGGCTTAAAACACATTATGAGTCCCGATAATTTGAATATCATCCCGCAAGTCTTTTGAAGGCTTATTGATAAATGTGTCTAATATGGCGTCCCTATCCATACCCCTATTATGGGTCGCTAAAACTTGAAATTGATTCCCATATTCTTCTACAGTCCAAAGTTGTTGCAAGCCCATTAGTTGTTCTTGGACAGATTTAAAATTCTTGTGATCAAAGCATTGAGCCAGAGTCTGTTTAATCTCCCCCCAACAAAAATTTAGCTCTTTCTCTATTATCCACTCATGATAGTCCTAGGTCTGGCTCGACTAATAATCTGAAAGCACACTAGTCTTATCTTCTGAATGGTGTTTGATCAATCTCAGCTTTTTTGATCCAAGCTTCTCAGTCTTCTCCATCGAAGGCTAGCAACTTAGCTCTCACATTGTTGCCACTAAGCTTCAATTGGCTATTTGTTCTCGAAGAATAAAATCGTATGAACCTTCCTTTGTGACCACCTCTAGCGAACTCTACTTGCTGGTCATTTCTATGCTGATCAAGACGTAAAAAGACATAGGATTGTTGGTCATCTATACGATGATCGTCAGTTCTTGTTTGCCAACCTGGAGAATCAGATATTTTCACTTCGGGTCTGGTGGTAGTAGCATTGGAGTTTTCCCTTTAATATTTGACGTAGATGGAATATCGAGATAAGGTTCATGAGTCGGATGTTGAAGCGAAAGAAGGGCAATGTCAGTCACTAACTCTGACAACAGAATGAATTATTCCTCTATTCTTGCAAGTTGAGCAGTGTGATGGTCAACCACTTTTAAGGTCAGACATTTCTTTATCTGACTCTTCGACTTTGTCGCTTCAAGTGAATGGTTTGGTCATGACTGTAGGCTCTAATACCACTGATGCACTAAAATCCCTTTCTGCCACAAGTTACCCAGAACAACCTAGTACTCCCTGACAAAAATGAGAGAAAACAACACACACAACCACTATGCCACGAGTCTGAACGAAACTTTCAACTTAGAATTTCACAAAAGAAAACAAAAACACAATGATAAGTTTTTTTAACATAACCCCACAGACTCCCAACAATTCCTATTTTATATTCACTCTCATTTCGTACTAGGGCTATGCTCTACTACTCTCTAACAAACTCGTCATACAAAATACATGTCCATGCCTTTCAATTTGTTATACCTCATTTACCTCTCCTTCTATAATACTTGCTAATCAAACCCTTGCTGGCTGATGTAGGTTCATCACATGCTTCTATGCTTAAGTGTGAAAAATTGTACTTTCTTTGCTTATGTTGAATTTTATAGAAAAGAATCAAAGTATGTAACAAGAATGTAAGCAAACAACGAAAAAGAATTTGAAATAACAATTATTGACTTCATATCTCATTATCTCGACATGAATACCAATAAAGAGAAAGAAATTTTCAAACCTCAAGAAGGTTTTAGTAAAAGAGATCCTTAAAAAACTCACGATGAATTTTCCATGGATTGAAATTTTCTAAGAATGAAAAAAAGAGAACATTGACTCTTTAACTTTTAAAAGTCCTGTTAGAAGTTTAAGGTACTAACCCTATACTCGACCGATCAGTCTTTTTGGAGTTGAACTACTTAGCCGATTTATAAAGTTGCTTAGAGGTGTCAAACGAGCTCAGCAGAGTGAGGTAAAATGCAAGCCACTGATAATAATGAGCAAAAAATAAGCTGAGCCTAATGAGAATAGAAAGAAAATTAAACTCAAGCAAGCTCAGTAATTGAGTTAAATGAGATAAGCTAAGGAGCTAAGCCGGCCAAACAAATCGAGCGTAATGACGACTACATGTAAGTTTACCTTTTTTTACAACTTATATCATTATAATAGCATTTATTTACTCTTGACAAAAATTGTTTACAAGTCTAGGCTCAAGTCTAGAATTTGGCATGGCCGGCTACTTGGGCTAGGATTACCCATTATCTGCCAATTTTGGTCCGTTGTTGTCTTTTGGTAGATTCATGAATGTGCCAAACTTCATCTTAATATTGATGATTCATGTAATATCTGCCAGTTTTATATACATTATTTTTCTTAGTCAATTTTTTACGTTATTTGAAGTCAACTTATTTTGTATTAATTTAAATTAATTTTTTTTTTGTTGGCAATTGGTCACATGTGATTTTTGGTCAAACCGTTATCTTTGACGTCCTGTGCAGAAAAATTATGAAATTTCTTGTTGGGTAAATTGAAATTTGTCATTGGATTTTTTACAACAAAATTGTTGTGATGTTTGAGCCTTTGATGGATTTTGGGGTTCCATGTCGACATGTTCGGAAAATTTTGTTAGTTGAAGCATCGTGAGGAAAGTCTTGTATTGTGTTTGCATTTTTCATGATTAGTTAGAGAAATTTTGATTTTGTGTTGAGATTCTCGAAAAATAAAAATTTAGTGATTTATTTACTATTTATATTATAATATTATATATTATATTTAAATATTAAGTAAATTAAATACTCTTGATATTTTAATATAAAATTTTATTTTTAAGAAAGGAAGATCTTCCTTCCTTTGTATAGTCGCGCGTGAGCATGAGCATGAGAGTGAGGTGAAAGAGAGAGAGTCGTGGGTGAGAAATGCTTGGGAGGAGGGTTTCGTCACATAGATCAAGTTTTTGGTGCCTCAACCTTCAAGTTTTGTGAAAGATAAGTTGATTTTTAAACTCGTTTTTGTTAGTTTTGTCATTAGGATTTTTTGTTTAGGTTGCATTGAGATTTCGAGATTGAATACTCAAAATCGTTGGTTATAACTATGTTGTATTGGTCGATCTAGTGTCTACGCAGATTGTAGATTTGATTAGTGGCAGAATTTGGCGAGAAAGGTTGGATGTCGTTCTCTCCGTTCACTGGAATTGATGTAGTGGTCAACACTTGTCGAACAAGTGTTGACTAATAGTGGTGGTGGAGCCGAGCAAGGGTCAATGCCTCACATGTGTCGACCCAAGAAGATCGTAGGGTGCAAGGGTTGACCTCTGCTCAAAGTGTGAACTTCTACCTACTCGAGAGCAACAAGGGTTTATTCTTTGCTCTTGGTGTCAACCCTTATTGTGTCTAGTGTGTATGAAGGTGAGGCAGCCTATGAAGGATCGACCCTTGTTCGAAGCGGTTGACTGCGATTGTGTCTTGTGTGAGGTAAGGGTCGACCCTTGTGCATCATGACTGTTTGTCATTGTCTCTTAGTTGAGTTTCTAGTATCGATGTAGGATCCACCTATTATTTGTAGGGTCATCACGACCGGCTCGACACTGTAGTTGGCTCGGCTTATTTAACTTTCGCTCACGAGCCAACTTAGGTTAAATTTTTTTTTGGTGGGCATGGTAAGCTCAACTTGTTGGGCTCACTAAGCTCGATCGTTTAACTCATTAAGTTCGGTGGACCAGACTTTTTCAATGTTTGTTTGCCTCGGCTCTACTCGACTCGATTTGTTTGTCACCTATAATTGCAAATGATTGGCAATTAGATAAGTGTTAACCTAGTTAGTATGTGTATAATTTGTAATAATATAACTGTAAAATATTTGCAATGATGTTTGTGTAAAACCTTTTTTATAAGATATCTCAAATTATTTTTTTCCTACATACATGTCATTTTATATATTAATAAAATAATTTTGTTAACATAACGACTAACTATTCTATTTTTGACATTATAATGATAAATAATCATTATAGTTTTAATAAGTAAACTTTCTATACATTACAGTTATATAAATTGAAAACATTTGTTTATGCTCGGTTTGTTTAGATTCATTAGACTTGTAAAAACGGCTCGACTCGACTCGACTAATTTAACATTGACTTGTGAGCCAGCTTGGATTCAGACTCGTTAGGTTTAGCTTGTTGGGCTTACTAGGTTTGTTAAGCGTAACTCGTTTAATTTGTTAGGCTCGGTAAGCCAGATTTTTTCAAGTTCAACTTGACTCGGCCAACTTGTTTGTCATCTGTAGTTATAGTTTCTGACAATATTATGCTCCCGATACCTTGTTTCAGATGTCTATTCCTACTAGCGTGTGTTAGCTAGTCGATAAGGCTGTGGTCGTCATTAAGGTAAAGGTTTCTATAATGTTCTGTCTTGCATAGCATGATTTTAAAAACTTATTTTGGTGGACTAAAACCTATGAAAATTTTGACGGGGCATTGTTTTCAGTACATCAATTTTTACGTAAATGTACTTACGTTTTACACGTTTAAGTTACAAGTGCATGATATTTCATTTCAATTTGTTAGACTTGTATTCCCAATGAGCTTATTGTTTGTTTGGGCAGATTGAGCCCTATCTGATATTAGTCTCCTGTTTGTTTTGAATTACATTTGATCGAGCAACCAAAGTAACTGGAGTCAAATTATATACACTTTCTGCTACATGAAGGTTGTTTGTTTATATGTTACAAAAATGGGTAATGGTGCAGTGATGACGTGCTTTTTGGATTTCAAATATTTAAACTTGAATAGAAAATATTATTTGATACGATTTTCTAGGTGGTATCGCTGCCTGGTCTTCGGATCGCGAGCCACTCTTTTTGATACTTGGCAGGTGTCGTCGTTGAGATTGCTTGCCAGCAACCCGGATGATGCCACTGGATCTTCTGATCGCCGTCACTTTTAATTTTTTTTTGACTCATGAGGTGCTGGCTTGTTTACGAATCATCACCTTTCTCTAATGGTGTATCAGAAGAATCCTTAAGTGACCATTCTTTTTCACTGGAATCATTTTTCTAATGAAAAGAATGGAGATTTAGTTTATTTATAGATATCTATGTATGTAACAATGTTTTCAAACTTACTCCACCTATGGATGAATGAGCTTATTTTAAAAATGATATAAATGATTTGATGATTTTTGAATCCTTGGCTTGTGAAACCATTTTTGAAATGAAAGGAATATATTTTGTAACGTAAACTCATGCATTGTATTTTATGACTTTTTCATGGATTTAAAAGAAATGTGAAAACTAATTTTTCACATGCATTTGAGTATAGTATAAGGTTTCCTATTATGTTAGTCATTCACTCCAAAAGATCCCCTCCCTTTTTCCAAAGTTAGGATCGTCGAGGCAGTTGGAGATGATGCTCGTTCAGGAGTGGTTCCATGCTTAGTTCTCCATTTTACTTTCTCGAGTGTTATTCCTTGTCATGGTGAGAAATTCGTCGATTATTTTATTTCCCTTATTCCAGTATGTATAAATTATTGAGTGTTTAGTATTTTATTTTTTACACAACATTTCGTTGAATTATTTAAGTTTTACACTATCTTATTTTTATGTGATTGTTATGTGGATTTCGACCCATTCTTTATGAGCCAAATCTTAGTCTATTTTTAAGTCTTTTGGTCTAAACAAAACCTTTGGTTAGGTGGTCGGATCCTCTCTGAGGATCGGGTTGGTTGATCTAATATTTCTGTATAGGGCTACCTCTGGGTCGTCAGTTTTGATTAGTTCATATATTAAGTTATGCATGATTAAAGAGTCCTCTAAAATATTATCTAGTGGTTCTGGCAAGAGACAAGTGCCTAGAACCATTTGAAGTAGAAAAATTTGTGTTCTATTCACTTGATCAATTTTCCTCTCTTTACAGTTTTTATCAAACATTTAGTATTGATACCTATCTGACCCAGTTATGCATCTATCATCTTAAACAAACTACTATCTCATCTCACTGCCTAGGAAAATCTACACAATATATTTCTGATCCACTTCGTTAAATTAATCTCTGTTTTTTCTGATATGTTTGTTTCAGTTTATTGATACGACTAAGGTGATTCTACTTTGTTTTAGTTTATTATTTTAGTACAACTTGAGGAACTAATTCAAAGCAGAAGTTAGAGGAAAATCAAAAGAGTCCGAGAATCTTGGGGAATTCATACTAGGTTGTCTCTTGATTTTATGACATGCGATGGTCTGATTGGTGTTTGATTGCAGGAAATAGGAGACAAATTAGCTGCATTATCCTCCAATGCGTCCTGTTGCTGTGATTGTCAACTGTGGACTCTTTCAAGTGGATTTGTATGGTGGGTGTTTGGTTTATACGTTTGATTCACCTTCATCTTCATGGTTGCAAAATATGTTTATATTTGTCAATAATTATGATAAATTAGTAGATAAAGTATAATTTAAATCTTAACGTTTATAGTTATTTAAGTATTAAACTTTAAATTATTTTGTTTGGGTAAACGGAGCTTGTCCTTTTTAATTATTAGTAATTTAAACATTGTTTTAATTTATTTGTTAAATTTAACTTATGTATATTATATTTTCGACTTAACGATGAGTTCTAAATTCGATTTCAAAATTTATCGTATAAGTTTGAAACTGTCTGAGAGGATATCAACCGAATTTGAAAATTTCTTATAAATTCAGCCATTGTTAAAGAAACATACATCCACTTTCTCCTTTTCCACATAAAACCACCATTGCTGGCTGTTGTGAGCTTGAGCATCAGAAGGATGAAGAATGAAGACTAAAACCCACTCGAAAAATGAAGGGAGAAGCGAATGAACTGCCGCGTGGAAAGGATTCATAATAAATCGCCATTGCTGAGTTTAAATTAAATCATCTTTTTTTTTATTTTTGGAAAATTTAAAATTGAATTTGAATTGTTTCTTATACTATTTGTGTGTCAATGGTTGAATTTGATGATAAGGAAGAATAAGGAAAAGAACAAATAACAAAGAGAAGGGTTGAGAAGAGGAAGTCATGTCGACACATTCTTTCAACAGTTTTTAAGTAATCCTACGTAGTTAACAGAGTAAATGCAACGGAGAAAAGAAAGGATAAGAATGCTTTTGTAAGAATGAGCTCAACCTTATTATTTACTATGCTCCTTGCAAAATGTGAAATCCCCGCGTTTGAATTGGGAAGCAAATCATCGGAGAATAGGAGTGGTGGGAGAAAAAGAAAATTTTTTTCTCATTAAACTTCCTACAATCTCTCTTTCCATAAATCCCTTATTTTGTAGAGATTTTCTCGCAAAATCTCTCTTATCTTCACCCTACTATGGAAGTCTCTCTCTCTCTCTCCATAAATTCCCTATTCTGTTAAGAATTTTTTTGTAGAATCCTTTTTGTTTGCTGAGGGCGCCGCTCACGAAGAAGAGAAACAGAGAAACAAAGAGAGAGAGAGAGAAATCGAGAGAGAAAAACCAATCGCCGACTGATTCGATCTCCGGTTCCAATGATTTTGTTTTAAAACATTTCTTGTGTATTGCTTTTCAATCTTTGTGAAACAATTTTGAGTGAAGCAAACCTTTGCTTTATCTCCATCCCCTCTGGAAGGTTTTTTCTTGGTGAATTTCTACAAGCGATTTGGAGATTGCTGGTTCGACACTAGTGCTCAAAAATTGGTGAGTCGAATTCCTCCATTCTTTGTGTTATTTTCTGTGTTAAAAACTTAAGTTTTAAGTGAATGATTTCTTGTTAGAATCAGTGGTTAAGACTTTTCTAGTGTTCGTTCCGAAGAACAAGAAGATAGTTTCGCTGCTTTAGTTGGAGGTTTGAAGAGTTGGAAATTTTCAGATTTGATGAACCAATTTATTGAATCAAGACTTTGAATTTTTAAACCTCGGATTATTGGGCTTTGGATTTGGATAGGTCCATTAGAGGTAGGAGTTTATTTTATTTTCAATTAAGTATTGTTTTTATTACAATAATTAAATTCATTTATTTAGCATAAAATGATTATTTTAATTTTGTGCCATTATTTTATTCACATCTTTAACAATTGCATATTTTATCATTTGATGTAAACTGTGTGTTTTAACTAGAAGTAATAGAACAGCTGAAGTACTGTGTCCTTAGGCGCGAAACCCTAAACTTGATTGGGGTAATTATGTAGCCTGTGATGGTCGAGTGTCGTTGTTTTTTTTTTAAATGATGGCTGATAACTTAGTGTGTTTGGAGTTTATGAAAGATTTCATTTTTGCTGAATTTCTTTTAAAATATCATAGTTGGGTTTACTTAATTTATATATTGATAAGTATCATTCTGTATTAATTGTTGAGTATAAACTTATATATTTTATAAATGCTAAAAATAAACTCTATTTCTATTGAGTTAGTCGACTCACCTCAAACGACTTCCCCCTTTTAGGATTCAATCAAGAGAAGTTCTAGTTATCAACTCGGGAGAAGTCTCTTTACAAGGATTCTTTATTTTGATAATTTTTTCTTTGAGGATTTATTTTAAATTTTAAAATTAGATACTATTAAGAATTTGTAAGGTTTATTCTATTTGTTCCACGTAGTTATTTTATTTGGACTTATATCATTACATTATTTGGTGTTATTTGTTGGATATGTTTAATCCATTTGTTCTGGGCCTTGGATTTATATTAATTTTATAGTTTTTTTGCTGTGTTTTTCAAGTAAATGAGATTAAGAGTTAGACAGTTTGACTCGATTTTCGTGTTGGTCGTTTGTCATTCTGTCTCGAGTTCTCTTTAGGGGGTGATAGAAATTTGTAACGTTCTTTGGTCCTCCCAGTACAATATTTTTTGCTTTAGCAAGAGCCCCCACAGTTTTGTTTTTGGGGTCAGCTTCAAAACGCGTTGTACTAGATAGAGAGGAGAACTTTACTTATAAACTATGTATTTTTTACTCTTCCAAGCAATATGGGATTGTGCACCCCCACTGGTATGGTCTAGGTCCCACCAAACCCTCTATGTATTCACATGACGGGTTATCACAATCTCTCTCTCTTTGGAGCTCGACATTCTCGTCGGTCACACTTCCAGTTAGGTAGTGGGTCTAATATCATTTGTAACGTCCCCGGTCATTCTATGCATTTTTCACTCTCCCAAATAATATGAGATTGTGCACCTCCACTAGTATGGTTTGGGTCCTACCGAACTCTCCTTGCCTTCACATGGCAGGTTGTCACAATCTCCCCCTCTTTGGAGCCTAATATCCTCGTCGACCACACTTCTTGTGGGGCAGCGGCTTTGATCTCATTTGAAATGCCCTTTCATCCTCCCAGTACAAATATTGTCCACTTTGGGCAAGAACTCGCATAGATTTATTATTGGAATTAGCCCCAAAACACATTGTACTAGGTAGAGAGGGAAACTTTACTTACAAATTATGTATTTTTCACTCTTTCAAGCATGTAGGATTGTGCACCCAACTGGTATGAGCTGGGCCCTACTGGACCCTCCTTGCCTTCACATGGCGGACTGTCACACTAACTATATAATACACAAAGATGATCATCCACTTCCACATAGCAGAAAGCAATAGGCTTAACTAAAACAAATAGTTAACTGTATACGAGACACTAACCTTACAATCCTCTCTCAAGTTCAAGGGAAAGCATACAAAGCTTGGATTGAGAAGCTTGAAACAATGCTCTGGACAACGACTTTGTTAACCGTTCAGCAAGCTTAGACATGGAAGGAGTGTAGGAAAAATCTAGTTGTTGAGAAGAGACCTTTTCTTTGACAAAATGAAAACCAAGCTTGATGTGTTTTGTCTTAGAGTGTCATATAGGATTAGACACCAAATATGTGGCTCTAATATTATTGCATAGTAAGTGAGGGGTCTAAAGGAAACAAAAGAAGATAAGACAAAAGAGATTTAAGCCATAACAATTTAACAACAACATCTGAAATACTACGGTATTAAGACTTTGTACGAGAACAAGAAACCTTTTTCTATTTAGAAGAAGACCATGCTGCTAGATCCATGCCCATGAAAAGACAATAGCCACATGTAGTACGACGATCATCAAGCAAAGAACTCCAATCAATGTCAACAAACCCAACAAAAGCAAGATTAGAGTTAAGAGTAAACTAAAGAGAGTAATTTGTCGTACCTTTCAAGTAATGAAATACTTGCTTTAAAGCTTGCCAATGAATATTGGTGGGAGAGTGCATGAATTAACACAACTTATTGATTACACAAGAAATGTCAAGTCCAGTTGTAATAAATGGTACCATTGTGGAGTAGAACCTCATCATGTTGAGAAAGAATCAGACTAGCTACCATGGGAGTAAAAATTGTTTTGCTATCTTGCATGTAAGCTCGATATAATTAGTCAAAATATACTTAGACTGATCTAGAGTCATAGAAGTACCTGATTGTTTAACTGTGATTCCCATGAAGTGGTGGAGGGGACCCATATCTTTGAGAGCAAACCAATTATGTAAAAGGAAACAGGTTTACATAGTAGAGCAACATCATTACCAGTGGGCAATATATCATCTACGTAGTTGTTGACTCCTAAAAAGAATCATCTTTATGTGTGTAAGTTGGTCGGTTCTCAAGTAATATCCATGCAAATTCGTGCAAATGCTGTATCATTTATTGCAACATCGGACGTAACAATAACTTTTAGATTTTTATTAATTCAAAGTTATTTCTTTGAATTTATGAATGAAGTATTACATAATTGCACAGTATTTATTTTCAGAGACGTATTCGGAAGAAAAGGCACAACTAAAAGAAAATCTAAAGCAAATTATTCAAAAAGGAGAAAATCATAAATAAAGAGAAAAAATGGAGATCTGGAGGAGGAATTAAAGAAATTTAACAAAAGGAAGAACATTAAAGAGAAGATAATGGAAGAAAAAAAGGGAACACGGGACAAAGAGAAGGCACGAAGAGAGACCATCTAGCGAGGAGCAGTGAATTCTTCTTCATTCTCTTCTCTATCTTTATCATTTTGATTTTTATGATTTTTTTGCGTTTTAATATGCCAAACATGAGATAATTCTCTTTTAGTTGGTTGAGAGAGAGTATCTGTATGTATTTCATTATGAATGTTTAGCCTTATTCTACATTTTTCCTTTGAATAAAGTTTTATGTTATTTCATGGTTGTAGTTAGACTAGTGTCGAGAGGCAAGTATAACACACACATATTTATCTTATCGGTAGACACTTAAATTCTTAAGGAGCGTGTAAATTCATGTGAATTAGGATTTTGCATGTTGTTTTAATCCAATTCAAGTTGCATTGAGATTGAGTTTATAAAATCGTGCCAATTTTATTTTTTTTTCCAATAATCGAAAAAGTGTTTATAGAGGTATGAATTTAAGCAATTCAATAGAAACCTAGGATTTAAGTAAAATCTCGTTGTTTGAAGCATTTACAGTAAAATTAATGTATGGAGAAATCAAGCTCAACCAACCACTTAGTCAAATTTGAATTCTATTTTAATTTATTTCGGTCAATTATATGATTATATTAAATCCATTTATTCTATTATCAATCATAAATTTGTATCTCTTCGTTTATTGCCTGAATAAACTAAATCTACATTATCTTCGTGGGATCGACAACTTTATGTTACTCTATATTACTTGTGTGTGATACCTATATTTGCATGTATATTTTGTCAACAAGTTTTTGGTGCCATTGTAAGGGACAATAGATAGATTTTTATTATTCTGTGCTTTAAACAATTTTCACGAAATTGTTTTCTTCTTCGTTTCAGGGATTCTCCTTTGATGCCTGACAAAAAGGATCAGAATATAGTGTCATTTGATCAAGAAATTGAGCTTACATTTCGGGCATAACGAAGGCAACAAAGGCAAGAGAATCAACAATTCATAGAAGAAGAAAATATGGGCGACAAAGAGAAAATTCGATAAAATATTAATCGGATCATGAACGAACGAGATAGACCCATCCAAGATTTTGCCATTCCAACATTGGACGACGACTTAAGCTCGGGAATTATGAGATCAATGCTGAATAATATCCAATTCAAGATGAAACTGATAATGTTTCAAATGTTGAATAGTATGAGACAATTTACTAGTATGGCAACCAAAAATCCATACAACTACTTGAAAGTCTTTGAAGAAGTGAGCGATGCATTTTCCTTCCCCAAAGTATCTGGAGAAGCTCTCAGATTAAAACTCTTTCCATTTTCTTTACAAGACCGTGCACTTGAGTGACTAAATTCTTTGCCATCTAACTTTATTACTTCATGGGGAGACCTAGCTAAGAAGTTTGTTATGAAGTACCACCCACTAACGAGCATTGCTAAGTTGTGCCATGATATTACGAGTTTTCTACAAAGGGAAGGAGAATCACTTTATGAAGCTTGGGACAGATTTAAGTAACTGTTAAGACAATGCCTAAACAATTGTATACTTTTTTAGATTCAGCTTGAAATTTTTTACAATGGTTTAAATGGACATACTAGGTTAATCTTGGATGCTACAGCAAATAGAATATTTCTGTCTAGATCGTACAATGAGGCATATGAATTACTGCAAAAAATGTCAATCAACAATTACCAATGGTCCTCTAATAGAAACTATGCGACAAAAAGAACAGCAAGAGTGCATGAAATAAATGAGTTGATGACATTGAATGCAAAGATAATGATGTTTGAGAGAAATATTAAAGCACTGAATGTAGGTAACAACTCATCAAGGAATGAAATCTTGTGTATATTCTACGCAGAAGGACTTGGATTAGATTACAGCCGAACAAACCCAGAGTCAATAAACTATGTAAGGTATAATAAAAACAACAACAACAACTCAAATACGTAAAACCCTAGTTGGAGGCAGCATCCTAACTTTCAATGGAAGCCACAGAACAAAATTACTAAGTTAGTCAAAGCTCACAACATCTCAACCTCAAGGATATATGCAAGGAGGAAAAGGTTTTGAGCAACAGTCAAAAACAAGTGACAACCGATTATCTAGCAAAACTAGAGCAATCGATTTAGGCAAGCATCGATGAGAAATGGACAAAAAGAAAATTAATGTTTTAGAATCAAGCTATATTCAACAAAAATTTGGAGACACAAATTGCTCAACTTGCCTGGATAGTGAATACAAGGATGATGGGAACCCCCACTGAGAGACACAGAAGTACCACAAAGATCGGGTAAGCAACATTGTAAGGCTATTGTGTTTAGGAATGGAAGAGAGTTAGAGGTACCTGAGTTGCATAAAAAACAAGAAGAAAGTTCAGAAAAGGATAAAAAGAGAACGATTAGTAGCTATAGAAACTAATAATATCAAAAAATGATGTAGATGCTACAACAAAGCTGTAACAACTGAACCCAGAAATAGAAATTAGTAAACCTCCACCACCATTTCCACAGAGGCTTCAAGAGAAACAATTTCAAAGGTTCTTAGATGTGCTGAAGTAGTTACATATTAATGTGCCACTCGTGGAAGTGCTTGAACAAATGCCACAATACACAAAATTTTTGAAGGATATATTGTTGAGAAAAAGAAAGCTCAACGAGCATGAGATGGTAGCCATGACCGAAGAGACGAGCTACATCATGCAAAATAAGCTGCCTTCTAAACTCAAAGATCTAGGAAGCTTCACTATACCTTGTACGATCGGGAGCAGCAATTGTTTTGGGAAGACATTGTATGCCTTGGGAGCAAGTATAAACCTATTGCTCGTATCCATTTACAAAAAGTTTGGCATAGGAGAAGCTTGTCTCTACATTGACATTACAATTAACCGATCGCTCTCTAACACACCCTCAAGAAAAGATAGAGGATGCATTAGTCAAGGTGGATAAATTCATCTTCCCAATGGATTTTATTATTTTGGACTACAAAGCTTATTGGGAAGTTCTTATTATTTTTTGGTCTACCGTTTTTAGCAACTGGAAGAACCCTAATAGATGTCCGGAGAACTTACGATGAGAGTGAATGAGTAGAAGATTACCTTGAATGTTTTAAAAGCAATGAAGTTCCCAAATGAGGAAGAAGAGTGTTATTCAATAACAGAGCTGATTGTCGAGAAAAAAGAAACTCAAATGGTGGAGAGGAAGAAAGAATGGAATGCTAAAGCGAATATGTTAAAGCATAAAAAAAAAAATCAAAGAACAACCTGCATTATAGAAACCTTTGTTGGAAGAAACAAATAATCTGGAGTTAAAGCCACTAGCACAACCTTTAAAGTATGCATATCTTGGTCAAAATAACACCCTACCAGTAATCATTTTTGATTCATTAATGCCAATTGCTTGAGGCATTAGTAATATTACAGAAACAAATCCTAACGTTTGCATGCACAAGATTTTGTTGGAGGAAGACTGTAGCTCATCTGTGGAACAACAAAGAAGATTAAATCCAGGATTATATACCCGATTTCATATAGCTCATGGATTAGTCTTATACATTGTATTCTTAAAAAAGAAGGTACAACTGCCATAAACAATGAGAAGAATGAAATTACCCCAACAAGAATAGTTACAAGTTGGAGGATATGCATTGATTATAGGAGACTAAATAAAGATACATGAAAGGATCATTTCCCGTTACCCTTTATTTATCAAATGGTCGATCGGCTAGCTGGAAAGAAATATTATTGCTTTCTTGATGGTTATTCAGGATATAATCAAATCGATATAGCACCGAATGATCAAGAGAAAACAACATTTACGTGCCCATATGGAACATTCATGCTTAGAAGGATGCCCTTAGGATTGTGTAACCCACCTGCAATATTTCAAAGATGTATGATGTCCATATTTTCAGACATGATCAAGGAGAGTGTAGAGATATTTATGGACGATTTCTCAATGATGGGAGACTCATTTATCAATTGTCTGAAGAACTTACAAAGAGTATTGTTAAGATGCGTGGAAACTAACCTTGTCCTAAATTGGGAGATGTGTCACTTCATGATCACGGAAGGGAAGGAATAGTATTAGAGCATAGAATTTCCAATAAGGGTCTAGAAGTTGATAAAGGTAAGGTGGAAATAATAGAAAAGTTACCTTCACCGAAAACATATTAAAGAAATCTGGAGTTTTTTGGGGCATGCATGGTTTTATTGGAGATTCATTAAACACTTTTTAATGATAACAAAACCATTATCCATGTTACTGGAGAAGGATGTTGTGTACAACTTTGATTAAGATTGTTTGGTAGCTTTTCATTCCTTGAAAAAAAAGTTTAAAGTGGCGCCCATAATAGTTGCATCTGATTAGATATTACCATTCACGCTCATGTGTGATGCAAGCAATTTTTCCATTGGAGTAGTCCTAGAGCAAAAGAAGGAAAAAATGGTTCACATTAAATGTAGTGCAAATGAACTACACTATGACTGAGAAGGAGTTGTTAGTAGTGGTCTGCGAGTTTGAAAAGTTTTAGGCATACTTAATAAGAAGTAAGGTAATTGTCTATACAGACCATACTGCAGTCAAACACTTGCTAGGAAAGAAGGATGCAAAAACCTAGGTTAATTCGATGGGTTTTGTTACTTCAAGTGTTCGATTTCGAAGTCAAAGAAAAAAAAGGGTTAAGAAAACCCAGTGGCGGATCATTTGTCAAGGTTGAAAAACTATTATGAAGAAGAAAAGAAAGTGCAAATCACCAAAAACTTTCTAGCTGAACAACTCTTAGAAATAAGTAATTCACTTAATTGGTATGCTAATTTTGTTAACTATATTATGTGTGGATTGTTTCCTCCAAATATGCAATACCAGAAGAAAAAAAGTTTTTGAAAGAAGTTAAGCATTAATACTTGGATGAGTCATATTTTTTTAAACAAGGAATTAAAAAATTGCTTCGAAGAGTGTGTGCTTGAAGACTGAAACCCAAGCAGTGTTGCAACATTATCATCATACGGAGGACATTAGGGAGGAATGAGTACAACCACTAAAAAATCATTGAACTCCGTTTATCTTAAGTTGACCTTGACAATTCAACTATGTATGATTTAGATTAATGAATTTTTGTCGGAGATTATTAAACTTGGAATTAAAGAGATATTTTATGCACACACGCACTGTTGGAGAAGTATGTTATTGATCATATGCTACACTTTTGATAACTAGTTAATTGTGAAATATTTATGTGACTTTTGAGTAACTGTGTTTATAGAATTTTTGTTAGGAATCAGAAGTTTTATTACTCCTTTTATGTAAATAATTGGTATTACTCTAGGGCGACCAATAGATTAAGTTTGAGGGTATTTATTGACTACTAAAAAGAGTCATTTTTAGGTGTGTAAGATGCATTAAAGTTCGATGCAAATTTATGTAAATGCTGCATCATCGAACGTAACAATAACTTTTATATTTTTATTAATTTCAAGCTATTTCTTTGAATTTATGAATGAAGTATTACATAATTGCGTAGTATTTATTTTCAAAGACATAATGGGAAGAAAAAAGCACAATTACGAGAAAATCTAAAGCAAATTATTCAAAAAATGAGAAAATCCTGGATAAGAAGAAAAAAGGGGGAATTAGAGGAGGGAATCAAGGAAATTTAAAAAAATGAAGGAAATTAAAGAGAAGACAATGGAAGCAAAGAAGGGAACGTGGGACAAACCAGAGGCAAGAAGAGAGACCATCGAGCGAGCAGCATCGAATTCTTCTTTATTCTCTTCTCTATTTTTATCATTTTGATTTTTATGATTTTTTTGCATTTTAATATGACGAACATGAACTAATTCTCTTTTAGTTGGTTTAGAGAGAGAGTGTCTGCATATATTTCACTATGAATTTTTAGCCTTGTTCTACATTTTTGCTTTGAATAAATTTTTTTGTTATTGCATGGTTGTTATTAGACTTGTGTCGAGAAGCAAAGCATAACACACGTATTTATCTTATAGGTAGATAATCAAATTCTTAAGGTGCATATAAATTTATGTGAATTAAGATTTTGCTTGTTGTTTTAATCCGATTCATGTGGCATTGAGATTGAGTATATAATATCATGTCAATATTATTTTCTTTCCAATAATCGAGAAAGAATTGGTAGAGGTATGAATTTGGGCAATTTGGTGGAACCCTAGTATCTAAATAAAATCTTGTTGTTTGAAGGAGATATTGTAGCGATGCTACAACATTTACAGTAAAATTAATGTACGGAGAAATCGACCTCAACCAACTGCTCAATTGAATTCCATTTCAAACTATTTCGGTCAATTATCTGATATTTAATTATATTAAATCTATTTATTCCGTTCTCAATAATAAATTTGTATCTCTTTGTTTATTGCGTGAATCAACTAAATCTACATGTTTCTCATAGGATCGAAAACTTTATGTTATTTTATATTACTTGCGTGTATATTTTGTCAACAATAGTTAGCAAAATCATATGAGAGTCGCCAACTTTATGAACGAACATGGAAGAATTTATTTGAGAAATAGAGAAACCAAAAAAGTGTTGGGCAATATGAAGTTTGTGATTCCAAGCACGTGGCGATTGCTTTAGACCATACAACACTTTATGAAAATGATAGAAATAAGAAGGATGTTGGAGACTATGAAAACTAGTGGGCTGCTTCATATAAATCACTTCATTCAGATCTCTATGCAGAAAAACATTACTGATATCAAATTGTTTGATGGTCCAACATCGAGAAAAAGATAAGGAGAGAACTATCCAAATTGTTTTGTTTCACAACCAGACTCAATGTCTCAATGTAGTCAAGGCCTTCCACCTAATGGTAACCTTTGGCTACAAGGCAAACTTTGTAGCATGGCATTAGGTGGAAGACAAACTAGTGACCGAGTCTTGTTTGTATGTAACATTTTCATCTCCTCTTCCATAGCAGCAATCCATTGAGGGTATTTAGATACTTGGTGATAAGTTGATGGCTCAAGGAATGTCGAAGAAGTATATGTTAACCAACATTTTGACTTAAAAACACTTGATTTTGATCTAGTAATTAGTGTGAGCAAATTAGTAGGAATATTAGGAATGATCTAACCTTTGTTGGACTTAACTTTAACAGGGGCAGAGATAGGGGTGGATAATTGGTGAGACCATAAAGGAGAAGAAGGAGGGTTATAGATGAAGAAACAAGAGTAATGGGAGAGACAAATTGAACTGCAACAGTTCGATCAAGGAGTGAGGTGGAAGAGAAAGATTTGAGAATTGGAAAAGGAAAGAGTGTTTGTGAAATATAATATCATGAGAGATATATAGTCTACTAGTGAAATTGTGAAGGGCTTAATAAACTTTATGATGTTGGCTATAGCCGAGAAAGCTACATTTCAAAGAGCAAGGTTGAAATTTGTTTTGGTTATAAGGTCAAAGATTTGGATAATAAGAACAACGTAACACTCCTAGATGTGTAGAAGATGGAGAAGAATTAAAAAGGACTTCACGTGGAGACTTGGAATGAAGAACACAAGTAGGTAGGAAATTGATTAAGTAGGTTGTTGTCCCAAATGCATATGAATATTACACAATTGATAACTTGGATTGAAAGTAAAGGGACCATCTTGAAAACATGTCGATCTTTTTGTTCATCGCTGCCATTCTAGGCAGGTGTATAGAGACAAGAGAGACGATGTTTAATGCCAGCAAAATTAAAGAAAGAGGAGACAGTGCGAAATTTGCCACCCTAATATAATTGAACTGATTTTATTTCCAAATTGAGTTTGAATAAGGGAGTGGAATCGTAGAAAATAATAGGAATCTAATCTTTAGTTTTAAGAAATTGTATTCAGGTATAATGGCTAAAATCATCAATTAACAACAAGAAGTAATGATACCCATTAACTGAAATTTTAGTGGAAGGAGACACTCCCATTCTTCAAAATATGCTGCTCATTCATCGGTGATAGAACAATTGCCAAAATACTCCAATGCAGTTTTTATTAGCTAACAATTTTCAAGGATGTACATCACTTTGTTGCTCACCACAATGACGTCAAAGAGTTATCAATATTTCAAAAATACATTAAATGCCTCTAAATTCAATTTTTTAGGTGAAGCTTTTCGACGTGTTAGGTAGTGACTTCATGTGGCATGTTCATACATTATATGAAAATGTATATATCCTAGTGGTTGTTTATTACATCTCTAAGTGGGTTGTAGATGTTGCATTATCAGTGAATAATGATCAAGTGACTTTGAAATTTTTGAAAAAAAAATATGCTCACTCATTTCGACACTGTTTAAGCTATCATCCGTGATGATTGTACGAACAACTTTGAAACATTATTGATGAAGTATGGCGTAACTATAAGATTGTCACAAACTATCATCATCAAAGTGGACAAGTTAAAGTTTTTGACAAGAAATGATTGGTCTAGAAAATTACAACTATTATAGAAATGTCACCCTATAGGTTAGTTTTTGGCAAAACATGTTATTTATGTTAGAATTTGGTGTGACTTGAATTCTAGTTGGGCCGAGTCAGGCCTGTATATTAATATTAGGATTTTACGTTTTTTTTATATATTAATGTTTGAGTCACAAAATTCATTGTATCGAATTTGATATTAGTGATTCTCTACTCTGCTCGTGGTTTTTTCCATTTTAAGGTTTCCACGTAAATTAGGTGTCCATTATTTTCTCATTTTCTTTTTCGGTTTAACATTCAATTTTTTAACAACTAGTATCAGAGGTTCAGGCTGAAGGTTCGGAAAAATCAGGTTTTGATTTATCAAAGGTATCAAACGAATTTTTGGATTGGCAATTTCGGTGGTGCAATTTGCAATTTTTCAGAGAAAACGAATTTAGGAAATAAACATGACAAAAATCGAAGTCCTAGGTGCACCGTCGCTCGCACAGAAACTTTGCCTTAGACCCCATGCCTTCCGCTTGCCCTTAGACCCGTGCACCTTCCTTGATGCAGAAAATCCCTTGTTGCTGCTGTTTGTCACTAATCAAGAGAGGGATAATCGGCTGCCCCTCTGAATCCAAATCATAGCCGCCGATCGAAGAAGAGAGACGAGCTTCCAATTGAAGAAGAGTGACAAGTTTCAGATTTGGAAACTTGTTGTGACAAAGTTCTATTTTTTACTAGGTTTGAAGGGTAATTTGTGGGTTTGCCCTGGTCGCCATCCAACAAAAATCAGAAGAAGCCTTACAGCAGAGGGTTGCTGACCGCGAAGCAAAAACAGAGAATGAGTTCCGAGTGGGTAGCTATCGTGCGTACCGAGGAGGAGAAGAATGCCATCAACGCCCTCCAATCAAATCGCCATTTTTCATTGTTGTTTCCAATAAGTGAAACCGAGCTCCCATTTTTTAGCTATCCTGCGCCCTTAAGTTTGCATCGCCGGTTCACACAGAAGGCATAATTTATGCTAGGGTGATATTAATTTGTTTGGAATTTTCTATTAGTGTTGGTGTTTGGGAAATTCTGGTATTTAAGATAGATTTACACAGAATATTTTGGGGTGAAATTCTGAAATTTTTAAAGTTATTTTTGGATTATGGAAAGTAACATGAACTGGATGATCATGTTGAACGGCTCAAATTATCATGTGTGGAAATGGAAGATGGAGGATCTTCTCTATGTGAAAGACTATTATTTATCTGTGTTTGCTGGTGCGAAAGCTGGTAGCTAAATCTGACATCAAATGAGAGTTGTGTCATCATTAAGTGTGTGGTTACATTCGACAGTGGGTAGATGATAATATCCTCAATCATGTCAGTAAGGAAAAGAACGCTTAGAGCTTGTGGAAAAAGCTTGAGGAGTTGTATGCTCAGAAGACAGGTAACAACAAATTATTTTTGATCAAGCAGCTTTTAGGGTTGCAGTACCAGAATGGAAAGACATTGACCGATCACCTGAATACATTCCAGGAAATCATACATTAGTTTACTAGAATGAAAATCAAGTTTGATGAAAAGGTTCAGAAATTGATGCTTCTTGGTACTTTACCAGACTCGTGGGAGACATTCAGAATATCGTTGTCCAACTCTGCCTCAGATGGTGTTCTGACTATGGATATTGTCAAGAGTAGTGTTCTGAACGAGAAGATGAGAAGAAAGTCAACAAGTTTTTCTTTAGAGTCAAACGTTTGGGTCACTGAAAATAGGGGGCGGAGTCAAAGCAAAGGTCCGGGGAACAAAAACAGAAGTAAGAACAAGTCAGGAAAATATGCCAACTTTGAGTGTTATCATTGTGGCAAGAAGGGACACATTATGAGATTTTGTCAAAAGATTCTTCAGGAGCATCTGAAAGCTAAGGAAAAGAAAAAGAAGTCTGAAAAGGGTGACACAGGCAAGGAGGTAGCCACAATCACCGAGGAGTTCTTTAGTGTGTACGATGGAGATGTCGTAAATCTCGCTTGCTAAGATACAAGTTGGGTGATCAATAGTGACGCTACGACACATGCCACTTTGCGGAGGAATTTCTTCACATCCTACACTGCGGGTGACTTTGGAAGTGTGAAGATGGGAATTGGTGACATTGCAAATGTCATTGGTATGAGAGATGTTCGTTTGGAGACCGACATCGACAACACCCTGGTTTTGATAGGTGTGAAGCACATCCCCGACATCTGAGAAGTTTGTGAATTCACCGTTGAAGAGAAATATTGAGAAGACTCGAAAGAAATCAGGTTCTCAGATGAAGTTCAGGTTGGGATCTGAGAGTACATCAGAGCCAGTGAGTCAGCTTATTACAAATGTTCTGTCACATGTTTCAGTTTCACATCAGAGTAGTATCGTCAAAGGGAGAACCAAGTAGAAGGTTAAAGCTTCGGGGTGATATAGGTGAAATTGAGGATTATGGGTCGAAAGTGCAGACCAGTGAGAATGGTTCAGATATGTTGATGAAGGCTTTGCTGGAGGAAAAACTCGAGGTTTGTCGGCGAAGCCAGCACAACATGGGTTTTTGTGGTAGAGGATGTTATTTTTAATAGATTTTTTGCAAATTCGTGTGAAAGTGTAGATTGTTAGAATTTAGTGTGACCCAAGTTCTAGTTGGGTCGAGTCGGGCTCGTATATCAATATTAAAATTTTATATTTTCTCTATATATTGATATTTGAGTCGCAAAACGCATTGTACTGAATTTGATATTAGTGATTCTTTCCTCTGGTTGTAGTTTTTTCCTTTCTAGGGTTTCTACATAAATTTGATATCTATTATTTTCTCGTTTTCTTTTTTGGTTTCGCGTTCCATTTTTTAACAATCTATAAGTCGAGTTAGAGCACAAGTATTGTTTGGCACTTCACAAGTTAAACATGAATCTAAGTGCAGTTGAATCAAAGCGCCTCTTATATCTGAACAAGATGGACAAGTTTCACTTGGAATCTTATAAGAATGCAATACTTTACAAAGAATGAGCAAAAAGATGGCATCATAAGACAATTTTAGGAAAGATGTTGTACCGACCCGTTAGTCGACCATTACTAACTTAACTTTTCGTAAAATACTTTGGAAATATCATGCATCTTAAAATGACTAAAAATGTATAAATTTTAAGTACAAAACTTCGTGAAAAACGTTCGTGAAATTTCCTTCAAACCCCTTTTTTTGTTAACACTGTTTCGTGAACAGTGCATGGTCTATCGATTGGACACAGGACACCGATTGATCGGCACCACTTCTGGTGTGATCGGCGCGATCGCCAACAACACAGGGCCGATCGATCGCTCACCATTGAGCAATCGATTGGCACCCTCTCGTGTGCTGACTTACGAGGCCATGAGAAAGAGGTGATCGGTCGACTCTCCTAGCCGACTGATCAGCAACGCTTCTTCGAGCATGGCCTATTTGTGTGAGCGCTTCCTTCCAGCGACGCGCGCACTTCCTTCAAGCGCTGATCGATAGGTAATGTTGGCAATCGATCGGCAGACACTCTACCAACCTGCTGCATGCCACTCCTCATGCATCCTCCACCCCCCAACCACCAATTCCTAAATCATTAACTTTAAAACCATGAATCATAAAATGCATTTCCTTAATAAAACCATGAATCATAAAATGCATAGCGGAAGTCTTTAAAACGTAGTAAACCCTTAATAAAAAACATTTCCCCAGCAAATCATATTTAAGCAAAACGTTTCCAAAATATCAACACTTCCTATTTACATCAAAACATCATTTTCAACCCTTAAGATTTCTTTTCAAATTAAAACTACTTAAATCCATACGTAATTTGTTCCAAAACATTTAGAGTACCCACGGGTTAAAAGTCGCCCTAACTGCCACGAGCATTTCCCATGACTCCACTCCGTATCACTGTCGAGCCTCGAAGTCCTCACCTAGAAGCTCTTCACCTACATCATAAGGTTCAAACTAATAAGCCTAATACTAAGCAAATAATTCATAATAAAATGAATGCTCATGCACATGCTATTCATAAAACCCTATCGTTTCCATTTTTCTCATTACTCTTCTTTCACTTGACTTTAATTATTAGAGGACTCTTAAAGGGAGTAGATACGTAATTGTGGTCCTGGCCATGAACAAGAATCATGGTCCTAGGCGTGGACAAGAATCGCGGTCCTAGGCATGGACAACCTAACTTGGCCCTGCCCCATAATCAACAATTTACATATTTTCCGTAATCGTTTCATTCATTTCATTTCCTTCCATAAAACGCAGTATGAAATTGTTTTCGTAGTCGTATAAAATCATGATGCATGAATGCACATAACGTATACGTGTAAACATTTCATATCCTCGATATCATAATCATAATACATCTAGCTAACAAATCCCTCAAACTTGATATTTAACAACTTAACACCATTGCAACAAACAACTAACTTTACCCGTAACATACCCTGCAACACCTCCAAATTTTAGACCATAATCATCCAAATTTCCTAGCACCTTGTGATGAAGGCCAAATGACTAAAGAGATGCAACATTACTTACTTGAAGTCCTTAGTAATTTATATGGAGTTTGATAATTTTCCTTGATGATTTGCAAACCTACAACATGTGAATCAAACCATCCATATCCCATTCAGAAAATCGCAACCGAAAAGATTTAAACATTCAAAACTATTAACTTAAACCATTTACAACAATAGACAACTAATTTCAACCCTTATACATTAATTTTTGGAAGTGACTATAATTTCCTCAAACTTCAAGACTTCATAACTTAGACTTATAATTATCCAAATCTAGAAATTCCAAAAGCAATAGGTCACTTACGGAGCCTACTTTAACATGCCATATTTATTGATCAACTAATATCCATCGATTAAGACCAACATTTTAGAATCTACAATATTCAGTAAAACACTATTTTGAATATTAATAGGCATTTATGATATTTATCTAGCAATCCATCCACATACAATCAATTAATCTATTAAATATCCAATGAGCAATAAACATCGGAAGAAGGAAAACTCCAATTCATGCGTCCATTTTAGGGTTCAGCAACTTATCTAAAGTTCCACAACCACCAACATTTTATAAATGCTTAACCCATATATTTCATAAACTAACTATAATTAAAATTTTCTTACCTTGGATTCTTGAGAAGCTTGAAGGAGAAGAAGATTTTCATGGGAGAGAAAATCGTGGAGAGAGAGAGCGTTGGCTTATGTAGGAACCATAAAGAGAGACATGTTTGGGAATGAATGGAAAAACTTCTTGAAGAAGTTTTGGATTCCAACCTATCCTTAAATTCATTTAATTCTCATTTAATTCAATTCATTAAATTCTAATTGTATTAATTTAAATCTCATTTTTGTTATTAAATCTTCCTTGTCTTTAAAATTCTGACTTCTCGATTACTTTTACTTTTTGTCTGGTAAATCTCCAAAATCTCTCGTGAATTCCATGCATATGACTAAATTACTCAGAAAAATTTTTGCATGTTATAGATATTTGGGCCGAGACAACAGGTTTTATTACAATTCTTGATTGAAGTTATTTTCGAGAAAATTAAGGTCAAGATGATACGGGCCTTTTCGAGTTCCAAAGGTGTTTTCCTGTAGAGCAAATAAAGTAACATATGAGAGTTCAATTTGACAAATTAAGGTTAATGACGAAGTATAAAACTATATCTAGAAGGTCCCGTTAGTTGTGAACAAAGTTACATTCAACTAGGATATACGAAAGCCGAGACTTCGACAAACGATTAAAAGAAATTCATAAAAGAACAAAATAAAGTAATATATATAAATAATAATAATCCCACGGCAACCCAGCCATGAATTTAAATATTGGAGTTCTTTGAAAAATACTTTGGTGGTGCAGCACAAAAAAGTCTGGGCATTTCTGTGAAAATGCCGCAACGTTTCTGAGAAAATCCAGTTTTTAAAATATTTGAATAACTATTATTGTAAAAATTTGTAACAGTTTTATAAATATTTTACAATATTTGGTTGATTCAATTGTATGAATAATGAATTAAAAAGAGGGATGAGAAGTTAAGAGTAAGTTGAAATCCTTATTTCATATTTTATTAATTTGCTCTTAAAAGTTTTTATCTTTATTACTATTATTAAATCCACAAAATTAAACTAAAATAAGTTCAGTACTTAACTAAATTAAAATAAATAATCTCTATCGGAAAATATCAGATTTTTTAAAATTATATTACGTGCTATATCGACAAATGTGTTTACGTGGTTAAAATCGACAATAGATTCGTAAAGAAATTGCAACTTTAATACGAATGTACCACAAGGAAATTTTGGAGAAACGAAGAGGTGGATTTCGCGAGACGTTCGTCAATTTTTCTCAAACGGGAGAAAGCTGAAGTTTTTAACTACTCAAACATAATTAGTTTTTCCTAACTCGAAGTCTCTTGGTGCACAACTTCAACCCATTCTTTGGTATGACGAGTTCGTTTCTCCTTGTAAATCGACGGGCCTCTTGATTTCTTCGGTTTGATTAAAAATCAAAAAGCCTCTCACAACCTCGGCCTCTAGATTTCTCGAAAAATATTTTCTCTGGTTCCTTGTTAAAATCACAAATTTCTCTAAGCTTATAACCCGGTAGAAAACGTAAACTTTAACGACAGAGAGCTACTTGCTTACGTCCTTTAATTTCGGGATTTCTTTGCCTAAAAAAAAGTTTAAGTGGTTCTTTTTCCTTCACACTCCATGTTTAATGCACTCCACTCTTTTTAAAATAAATGTCATTTTGCTTGAATTTTTTACTTAAATTTATTCAAATATTTATATTCTATACAAGAAAAAAAATAAAATAAACTTCTTTTTTCCAAATTATGGGCCACAAATATCAATTATGCCTTTGTCTATTAAACAAAACAAGATAATTTAAAATAACATATATGAAAATAGCCATGCAAAACTATTTGACACGAAGATCAATCAAAATATATCATATTGAAGATCTCATATAATCAAGGTATTAAAAGATATTTATAATTCCTAATCTCCTAAGAAATTAAAATAAAATAAAATATTAAAATATTAGTAGGGTTGCATTTTTCAAAAGAGTTTTACAAGATCCATTAATTCTTGTACCCAATCATGTGTGAAAATTCAGTCACTGTTCAAATGGAGGCTAATTTATCTCCAATTACTAATTGTTAATTATTAAGTCAACTTTGATGAATTGGGCCCAATTTTATTGGGGGAAAGACTTTGACAGAGCGAGAATAATATAATAATTATTAAAGAAATCATTATCTCTTCAATACTCAACAAATCAACTGATCCAGCTACGTGGAAAATGTTCCTCGATTTAAATATTAATTTAATCGTCTTATTATGATTTTAAACTAGAAAACCTAATTAATAAATTGGGATTATTTTTTAAAAAAGGGATGTAAATTTATGATTATGAAAGTCTATTAACTTAATTATTTATAATTTATTATATCAATTATATTAACTAATGTTTATTATGTCTATATTTAAATTATAAACAATAATAAAAAATAAACGTAACTTAGTATTTTTCTTTAACATGTTTTTTAATTTATTTAAAAGTCACGATTTTAAGGATAGAAATTAATATTTTATTTCTAGAAGTTTGTTTTTTATATTTGATAATTATTTATTTGGTGTAAGAATAAGCAAATAAAGCCAAAATTATTCTTGTCACTTTCTTCTAGAATACAAACATCATCGTTGCTTGTTTTGGATTAATTATTTTTTATTGATCTTGTTTTTAAAAATATTATTTGCAAACAAGAAAGTCCATAATGTTTAGAAAAATGCCACATTATAATAATATGACATTATTTAATTTTTTAAAGTAAGTCTTGCCATTATTATTAATTATAAAAATAAATCCCATAATTTTATTTCATCAAACTTGTTAATGTCCCACTAGTTTGGATTGGTTTGGATAATATAAAATATATGTACGTGGGGTCTAAATTAAGGTATTATTGAAGCAATTAAACATGCTCCAAATGAAATTTTATTTATTTTTACACTTAATTTAAAAATTGTGGATTTAATAAAATAACAATTCAAATTGATGTTGTTGTTGAATAAAAATCAGGACATCTCACATTAAACAATGACCAAATCTTGAGAATTGGGATTTGCTTTATGTTTTTAATCCAAGCTTTTAAACAAGTATTTTTTGAAGAAATTATTAATAATACAAAAATTAGTATTTACTCTCTTATTTTATTCTCTTATATTATTTGCTGACGTGTCAAATAATAATCGGTGTAATTAATATAATAAATTATAAATATTTAATATATTATATTAATTATATCAATAATTATTTGACACGTCAGTAAATATATTGATAATAGAAAAAAGCCATGGGTAACCCTCTTGCTTTTTTCCTTGTGGCAGTGGATGATCATCTTTGTGTAGTGGCAGTGGATGATCATCTGTTTGGCAAAAGGTATAATCAACTAGTCATGAATTGGTTGTACTCCTCTTTCTCTGCATCGATACTCCCTCAAATTGTGGGTTGTTCTTTATATCACTCTATTGTGAGGTCCACTCAGTGATGGGCTATATCATCTTCCTTGTCCACCCTCCTCGATCACATCTCCTTTTGCAGCTTTAGCTTCATCTTCCAAGCATGACTTCTCTCTTTGACACTGGCGTGTAGGACATCATGCTCACTCAACTTGGTTTGATTCACACGGATATATGTGTAGTGTATGAAAAAGTATGGTTTATAAAATCCATGTAGAAATTTGATTTTCTGATGAAAGGTTAGGGTGGAAGTAACATTTTTCTAACGATGTAATTTATATAATCAATGTACCAAGATAGTCATGTTTCTCCAATGGTGAGCAACTGTTCATTTATCAATGTCTTATTTAATTGTGGCATGGTCTGTTTATACAATCACTTTTGCTCCGATAATGTATTGTCTGAACTTATGAAATGCAAAACCCTTCTCGAAAGCTTAACCCTTTTTGAAAACCTTGATAGTAATTTTCTCCAATTAAAGTATAAACAAACAAGTAAATAGTTAAAGAAAAGAGGTTTGCAAACACGGTTGTTAAACCGATTAAGTCAAACTGCTTATGTCCATGCTCTAAAACTATCACTTGAAGATTTCTTTCCACCTGCCCTTTTGGTTACATTTGATTAACCTTTCGGGCGTCAATATTACCTTTAGAAATGTAGAGCATCATCCTTTCTCAAACCAACAGTAAATTCTATTAATTGTTTGGTATAACTACCAAAATTTCACTACGAATAAATGCTCAAGTGAAAAAAGAGATAAAAGTTATGTAGGAAGGATCAAAATCTTGAATGCTTGATATTTTAATTGAAAGATCAGACGGTTTGTAGTTAATGCACAATGGATGAGCGAATCTATTTATTGACGATCATCAATCTACAAGTTGGTAGTCGACTACTGCTTAAATTTTGGTTCACTAAGTTATAATCTTTAAGACATTTTCTTAAAGAGCACCAATCAATCACAAGGTTTGTTCGATCGACCACCATATGTCCATTATGGTTTATTTCAAAATGGGTGGACTACGGCTGAAGTTATCAGAACTATTGAGATTTCTTCACCAGACTACTACCGCGTCCTTGATTCGGTCAACCGCAAATCACCTTTGTGCAAAATTGTCTCAGGTTTGAACTACCATGAGGGCACTTTTTGTCTACCGCCTCAGACTACTGCATTCTAATTCTGATCGACTATTATTGTCGTTTATGGATACCATCGGGAATGCCTGGTCTATAGCCCTGGATGGCGTCGCACACTGCAATTTGACTTTTCAAAAATGTCTCTCAAGATTGGACAATTGTGGTATGCCTTGGTTGATCAAGGATAGTTCTTTTCAAATCTTGACACGATATGTCCCTGCAAAACCACGATTAGTACAAGATCAATCAATGATGATTAGTACTCTTGGCTCAACACGAGAACACCCTGAAATCCATAGTAAAAATATAGGAAAATAAAATCCAACTACTATGAAATTTTAATGGAACCTTATCTGGAGAGTGTGAGCAACATCTTAAATTTTCAAGCAAAAATACATTAGAACACAAAAGATATGCATGAACTTCTGTGGCTGGTCCGATGGGCAACTTAGGAGCATATTTGGATCATGAAACCTTTCCAAAGAAAAGAATACTCCAGCGCACTAGGCTGTGGTTTTTCACATTTCTACTGTTTTTCAAACTCTGAAAGGATGGAGAGAAAGATGTCAATAAGAGCTTCCAAGTAACCAAGGGACTTGAAGGACAATATGGACTAACCTTACTGGGTTGCTAACAACAAAGGATATACCTCGAAGGAGCCACAACTCTTTTAGTTTTTGGATAAAAAACTTAGGTTATTTTATTCCTTTAAAAATGATTACAATGTTCTGCAAAGCAGCGTAAGTAAGTCCTAAGGTGGCAAATGAAATTATTCAAAAGGAGCGTCCATATCCATGTCAGATCATCTCAATCGTTACACGCGCGCGGCTCTCTTTCCTTCAACCGATGTGATCCATTCTTTGTTAGAAAAGTATCTTCTTGCATGGAAGTTGGTCGTCAATCCTTTTGAGGTGAGAATGAGCCAGTGGCTTTCAAATTTGAGTTAGCTGAAGGATGTTTAAATTTGAGAGGGCAAATGGGTGAAAGTACTCAGCCTTTAGTCCCCATGCACAAATCCGTGGCCCAAGTGTTTCATCTTTGTAAGTGCAATCTTCAAGCTAGACTCATGTTTATTGAGTATTTAAACCGTACTATATTTCGTTAGGTCTCCTCTAGTGTGCGCCTATCATGAGTTCTTTGAGAGCGCTGATTGAGTTCCATTTCAGTGCTCTTAAACAATAATCCTAAGCCACCGTGCTAATCCTAACATTCATCTAAGCACGCATACCAAAACATCAAGCTAGTGTTTGCCAAAGTACAAGAAGGTCAATGCTTGCCAAATTAAAACAAAATATAAGTTTACTTGATTACATAAGTTTGCTTACGGGAAGACAAATTCCTTCTTGATCCTGAGCTACTCTGGTAAGAGGATTCCAGGCTAGCACATGCATCGGTTTGTCCATGTCCACAGTATTTGGTTCCTATTCCAAGGATGCAAAGAGGG
This sequence comes from Begonia peltatifolia, assembly GCA_022433055.1. Lineage (NCBI taxonomy): Eukaryota > Viridiplantae > Streptophyta > Magnoliopsida > Cucurbitales > Begoniaceae > Begonia > Begonia peltatifolia. Next base: position 1,844,688 of record CM039522.1, read on the forward strand.
TTTCTCTTGCAAAATCAACGAACTTGTTAGTAAAAAAAGGGGTGGTAGATAATGCCTTGGTTAGAAGTTTTATGCATTCAAGCGAATATTCAAACCACAACTCATCCTTTCTTATTTCACCAACTCAAAATTTTCTTCGAATTACTTATTCACTCACTCATTAAACTCACTCAAACTTTCTTTTAATCTCTCACCCCCAAACTTATCTCGTTCAATATCATCCAAATTTTCTCTTTTATCATTATTATAAAATATAATCAATACAAACATAAGCAAATATAAAATAAAACTTGAAATTTTTGGCTCACTTGTTGCTTTTTTTTTTCAATCGAAATACTCTAATACTAAACCAATCGAATAAATAAAACTATTAGTAACATAAAAATAAATTGACAGATGACAAAAGAGTTTTACGCATCTTTACCACTACTTTCTCCTATTCTCCTCTAGATCCTTTAATATCTATGTGCTCATTAAATAAGGTAGGAAAATATATATGTGGTTAGATTGAAATAGATACAATTGAACGGTAAATAATATGCTAAAAAAGGTGACTAAGGGTGTCATTAAATGACATAATAGGGTAAGTCAAGAAAGCTCAAACTGTACAATGATAGCCTAAGTCATTCTCTTGTTTTTTAAAAACCTCAATTCGCATTCGTGGATGTTGGGCAAAACCAAAAAAGATTTTTATCTCACTAGCACTCGTTATCATTATATTTGACTAGAGCTACATTCGCTTATCGTGTTTACGCTATTTCACTCTCTTATTGTGTTTGGGCTTCGATATATACAAATTACATAAGTATGACACAAACAGATTAAGTTTAAAAAGAATGAAAATATGTGCAGGATTTTGAGTTTAACTTCGTAAGTTCAAGTCAATTCAAACTAACATAGGTCAATTTTTTACTTAGAATTTTTCTAATAGTTAAAACATGAATTTATTCATAATTTAAACCATTGACACCTCAACCAAGATTTTGGATTGCAAAACCAACAAAATATAGCACATTAAAAAGATAAAATAAAATTACCCCCCCACCCCCCCAAATGAAAAAAAATTGAATATCAATAGTAAAGTAACGTACTTCATGATGTCCTGGATTGATCGCTGGCTGGTTTTCGTCGGAGGAGCAGTCGGAGCTGTGGGTGAAGGATGAACTGAAGATTTCTTTCTCTTATCTTTACTTTTATTTTTATCTTTTTATTTTTATTTATTTTATTTTTTTATTAGATAAATAACTTGAAACTTAAAACAGCAAAACACGTTAAATATACCAACTTAATATTAAATAATAAATAAAACCATCAAAATAAATTAATGGGTTACCTCCCATCAAAATACGAGTCGGGTGTCAGACGAGTGGTCATTTCATCACTTGCAGTAATGCCACCAAAATATAGTTTTACTCGTTGACCGTTAACCTTGAATATTCTATTATTCGATCCACGTAGCTCTACAGCACCATGAGGAAAGATTTTGACTACTGTAAATGGGCCCGACTATCGTGATTTTAGTTTACCGGAAAGAGCTCCACAAAGTTGGCAATGTGATCATTTAGGTCTTCAGATGGCAAGCTACTAAATTGAGACTGTTGAATCAAATGAATAGTTCCCGGCTTGATCTCAAAATTATGGTCTGTAATTGCCGGTTTACGAATCGCAGATTGGACACCGACCACTGATGGCATCACATAATCGAGCAGCGTCCGTGTCTCAGCTTCATCAATTCGGTCAAGATCCATGACTACTTTCTTTGTTTCCCTTCGATTCTTTTGATAGGTACGTTCAATTTCTAAATCGATTGAAAGTATGTTGGCAGTACCTAGTTTTTGCATATATCTAAAAAAATAATAAATAAATAAACAATAAATAATAAATAAATAAATCAAAAATAAAAATAAAAATAAAATAAATTCAAATATAAACTAAAATTATTTAATTTAATAATAATAAAAATTAATTCTCGGCAACGGTGCCACAAACGCATTGCAAAAAATACTACAAACGCAAGTGAACGTGTTACACAAATAATATAGTATGTAAATACGAGTCGATATCACGAAAACTATTGTTACTAATTATCAAATAAATTAATTTCAATTTACTATGAATAATGATTTTAGTATATATTTGATTTAAATATAAAATAAACAATAACAATTAATTAAATAACAGAAATTTAAATGATTTTTAGAAATATTATAGAAAAGATCTAGGGTCTCCGATTTCAGCTAAATTAATTCTATTTAGTAACCCTAATATAAGTTATCAAAGTTATTTCTATGTGTTGATAGCAATTTCACTAATTTATTTATCATTCTCTCTCGAGTAATGACAAACTTATTGAATTAACGGACTATTACCTTTTAGTTTCTAACCCTAAGAATTAATTGAATACTTTAATAACAAGAAATTAAAGTACCACATAAACGCCCTATCTATCTCTAGTTTAAGATTCTTTTCATGACAAATTATTCAGTGCACGATTATTTATCTCATCTTGGTCTCAAAATAATTCTACAAAAATGTTATTATTGATCAGGCAATTGCAGACATTAAGAACATAATAATTTACTCAACACAATATTGAAACAGAAAATCAACAACTTGAATTAAAGGAAAAACTAAACAATTATAATTCGACTACATCGTAACCCCAGAAAATAAATTTAGTTCATGATAGAATAAAGTAAAACAGAAGTAGAGATAAAGATAATCATAGTTTTAGGAAAAAAAATGAGAAAGAAAAAAACTCGGTTCGTTAATCCGAAGTCGTCTTTCTGATCCTTTCGCTCTCATTCAGTCTCTGCCTTTTTGCCTCCAAAACGAACTGAATAAATGAATGAATCCTCGCCTCTTGGCCTCTTGGTTAAGTTATTACCATAATTCAGAGTGAGGCCTGCAGCCCACAATCAAAGGTTGATATTAAAACGATGAAAATTCTCAAAACGACATTCAGATTTTTAATTTTATTTTATCTGCAGACTTACACCAAAAATATTAAATTTCTTCAAACACTTGATAATATCTTATCGAATTAAGTATAAAAAGTATGAATAAGTGTGTAAAATACACACTTAAGATGTATTAATGAATTCATGTTATTTCACATTTTGCAGTCTTGACAAGGGGAATTTATTTGGATAAATATTTGAGCAAATTCATTCCAAGTTGAAATACAACTAACAGAGTGAGTTCAACCAACACCTAGGTTTATTGCATAGGGAAAACGATAACAGACACAAACTGATTGCGTTGTTAGAAAACATCATTATTATTTAAATGTGTCTCAAATCTTCAACAAATTTATGAGATGAACATTTAGATCAGCATTGACCAACTCTCCAACTGAACTGAAGTTTGAATAATTACAATAATTATAGGTTTAATGTAAAAGTTATTCACTCGTATCATTAGTCATAAAATACTAGATTGTATACCACCCAATAGAGGGTGGCATAATCTCGAAATTTAAATTTGCTTTCTTCAGCAGATTATATATTATATTAAGTATATTTAAACTTACACGTAGAAATTCACTGTGTATCTTACGATTATTCTTAGTCCTTTCAATCTCCGAATCAACTAGAATTAAAATCGCATTTTTATCATTGCACATACAAAAATGAAGTAGAATATTTAACCTACAAAAACTTAAATTAAGCCTAAGTATGGCTAGTATCAATATTACAAATAATTAAAAAAATAAGTACTAACAACATAGCCAAAATCGTCCACCATAAAATGAGAAATCCTAATGGTAGAGACCGACATGATGATGCCCCTTAATGCAAGGACTTATTTGCCTAAAAAAGATTTCAAAACCTACTTGTTTTTTATTGCTAAGTTTTCACTTGACTCTTTTAAAAATGTGGCTTTTACATATTTAGGAGAAATTGTTATGCAGAAGAAAATTGAAATTGAAAAACGTAAAATTTGCAAATTTTATAAATAAATAATATGTGAATATTTTTTTTTTTGCATTTTAATGAAATTACTTAACTAGGGGTCACTTTAATTTCCATTAAAAATCCTGTATTGAAAGTTAAGATTTTGGTCGAATGGTCAACTTTGGTAAACAATATAAAATTTATCACG
>CM039522.1:1858791-1958018 GCA_022433055.1 Begonia peltatifolia
GGGGGGGAAGAACACCGATGGTGTTCTTCTCAGTTTTTTTTTTATTTTATTATATTTTTCCTAATTACCAAACTGCCCTCCACCTTTAACCGTTTCATAATTCCGTGATTTCGTCCGACTCAGGTTAGATTTTTAAATCTTTCTCTCCACCATTAGCCTTAAAACAATCTTTCTCTTAAGGATAGAAATTTTCCGTTATCAATTTGGACTAAAACTCCACTGATTACAAATTACAAAATCTGAAACTAGTTTAAACGGAAATTCTGGGTATTACATCTCTCCCTCCTTACAAAAATTTTGTCCCCAAAATTTGCTACCTAAACAACTCAGGATAACGTTCCATCATGTCCTGTTGTCTTTCCCACGTCGCCTTCTCCACATTGTAGTTACACCACAATACATTTACTAGCGGAATATCTTTGTTGCGTAGCGTCTTCACCGCATAATCCAAAATCTCCACTGGTTTTTTCTCGTATGCTAAGGTTGGTTGTACCTCAACCTGCTACTGGACCACAACATGCGACGGATCTCTGAGACACTTTCTTAGCATCGACACGTGGAAAACATTGTGAACCCCTTCCATGGAAGCTGGCAGTTCTAGTTGGTACGCAGCTCTTCCAATTCTTTTCGTGATCGGGAACGGTCCAACGTATCTCGGGCTCAACTTACCCTTTCTCCCGAATCTCATCACGCCTTTGAATAGTGAAATCTTCAGAAAAACTTCATCTCCTACTTTAAATTTCAATTCCTTTCTCCTTCTATCGGCATAGCTCTTTTGCCGACTTTGAGCTGTCAATATCCGTTGCCGAATAACCTTGATCTTCTCAGTGGTCTGTTGCACAATTTCAGGACCAATCAGACTAGCTTCACCGACTTCATCCCAATAAAGGGGTTATCTACACTTCCTTCGGTATAAAGCTTTGTAAGGGGCCATACATATTGTCGTCTGATAGCTGTTGTTGTAAGAGAACTACACCAAAGGTAAATACTTGCTCCACGAACCCTAAAACTCTAACACACAGGCTCGAAGCATATCCTCTAAAACCTGAATAGTCCACTCAGATTACCCATTGGTTTGAGGAGGAAAGGTTGTACTGAAAGTCAGCAATGTCCCCATTGCCTTGTGCAGACTGTTCTAAAATTTTGAGGTGAATCTCGGGTCCCTATCCGACACAATTGAAATCGGAACCCCATGCAACCTTACTATCTCCTGAATATATAGGTTAGCAAATTGGTCCATATTGAATGTCATCTTTACCAGCAGGAAATGGGCGATTTGGTTAGACGATCCACAATCACCCACAGCGCATCAAATCTCTTTGCCGTCCGGGGCAATCCAACCACAAAATCCATGGATATCTAGTCTCACTTCCATTCTGGAATCGACAATGGTTGCAACTTCCCAGCCGGTCTCTGATGTTTAGCCTTAATTTGCTGGCAGATTAAGCATGTCTCCACGTACTTTGCTACAGACTTTTTCATGTCAGGCCACCAATAATGTTGCTTAAGGTCTCTGTACATCTTGCTGCTTTCGGGGTGGACAAAAAACCTTGAAGAGTGCGCTTCAGACAAAACTTCTTCACGAAGTTGACCATTGTTTGGAACATACCATCTATTACGGAACTTCAGAATCCTATCATTTGAACAGCTGAACTCGGTTCTTTCATCAGATGTTATGCTCGACTTAAATTCATTGCACCTTGGATCATCCTGTTGGGCTTCTCTAATTTTCTCAAGAATCATCGGTTTCAAAGATAAGGCTGCTAATTCTACCGCCGCATCTGAGACTAGCTCCAAATCAAATCTTTGAAATTCTGCACTCAATTCTTTAGACATCTCAGCGTGCATCACTGAAGCTGAGGTCAAAATCCGGCTTAATGCATCAGCCACTACATTGGCCTTGCTGGGGTGGTACTTGATCTCCAGGTCATAGTCCTTCACAAACTCCAACCACCGCCTCTGCCTCATGTTCAGCTCCTTTTCAGTAAAGATATACTTCAGACTTTTGTGATCCGAGTATACCTCACACTGCTGTCCATAAAGATAGTGCCTCCAGATCTTTAGCGCGAAAACGACCGCCGCTAACTCCAAATCATAAGTTGGATAATTTCGCTCATAGGGCTTTAATTGCCTCGAAGTATAAGCGATCACCCGTCCGTTTTGCATCAAGACACAACCAAATCTAATTCTTGAAGTATCATAGTAAATATTAAATTTCTCGTCCATCACCAGAAGTGTCAATACTGAAGCTGTAGTCAATTTCTGCTTCAGCATCTGGAAACTGTACTCACTGTCTTTCGTCCATATATACTTGACTTTCTTTCGCGTCAGACGAGTTAGGGTTGCTACAATCTTTGAAAACCCCTCAATAAACTTCCTTTAGTAGCCAGCTAACCCCATAAAGCTTCGAATCTCACTAACACTCATTGGTCGAGGCCATTCATTGATCGACTGTATCTTAGCTAGATCCACTGATATCCTTCCACCGAAAATCACATGTCCGAGGAAATGGACCTTATCCAGCCAGAATTCGCACTTGGAGAACTTTGCATACAGCCGATGCTGCTTCAAAGTTTCCAGAACCACCTTCAAATGCGCCTTATGTTCTTCTTCGTTACGAGAGTAAACCAAGATATCGTCGATAAATACAATGACGAACTTATCTAGATACTCTTGGAATACCCAATTCATCAGATCCATAAAAATGGCTGGGGCATTTGTCAGTCTGAACCACATCACCAAAAATTCATAGTGTCCATATCTAGTCCGAAAAACTGTCTTCGGGATATCCTGCGATCTAACCTTTAGTTTATAATACCCTGATCTCAAGTCTATCTTCAAGAAAATTCGAGCTCCTTGGAGTTCATCAAATAAGTCATCTATCCTTGGCAATGGATACTTATTCTTTATGGTTAAGGATCTAATTGATAGAGGAAGCACCGTAAAGATACGACTTATTTGAAATTAATTAACTGGAACAACGAATCTCTTTATCATAAAGAGATTCATTTTGCTGATCTCAGTTATTTCGAAAGAAGAAAAAAGGGGGATGCCGAATCACTCATGTTATGATCTTCTACATCCTAGGTCTTCCCGTTCCTTCATCTGGCCATTCAACAGGGAGATTCGGAAATTGCGGAATTCAAAGTGAAAAAGAGAGTTGCTCCCTCAGACCTTTCTCTTCGTCTCAGGTCGACGGAAGCAAACGAAGCATACCCAAAAGTAAACCAACTCCGATTCGTATTGTTCATAGAGAAATCTCTGATCGTAGTCAATACACATCCTGAGCGATCCGTCTTTCTTCTTTACAAATAGGATTGGCGCTCCCCATGGTGAGAAACTCGGACGTATGAATCCTTTCTCCAATAGCTCTTCTAATTGCTTCTTTAATTCCTTTAATTCCGGAGGAGCCAACCTACACGGGTTCTTCGATATTGGGTCGGCACCAGGATATGTGTCAATCACAAATTCAACTTCTCGGTCTGAGGGTAATCCAGGCAAGTCATCCAAGAACACATCAGGGAATTTACGAACTACCTCAATATCCTGTGGTTTTGTCTCCACGTGAAGTTGAGTATCTAATATTGTTGCAAGAAAACAAGAATGATCATCCATTATTAACCTCCGAGCATCGATGGGTGCCATCATGGATAGTCTCCCATTATTCTTCATAGCCTGCAGCGAATGCTTCGCACCATCTGGGAGTTGAAAGTTAACAGTCTCAGCTCTGCAATCGATTGTTGCGTAGTGTCGAAATAGCCAATCCATGCCCAATATCACGTCATAGCTCATTATCCCCACTACAATCAAATTGGCAGGCATACTCTTGGTCCCCACTGATATGACACTGTCGCACACCACTTGATCAGAGTGCATGCGCTCACCGGACGGTAACCTTACTTCATATGTACAACCAGCGGGTTTTAGCCACAAATTCACTTTCACCATAAAGGCCATAGCAACAAAGAAGTGTGACGCTTTTGAATCTCTCAATGTAAATGCGGGCACCGCATCAACTAGTACCATACCTGAGATAACAGCTGGCTGATCCTCACTCTCGGGCTCTATCATTGCAAAAATCCTAGGCGTCATCTTTGGCCGGACCCTTCTTTGCTGCGGGGCAATCCCTGGATATGTGGCCGATCTCATTACAGGTAAAATACCGATTGACCCTCTGCTTTGTGTAATTTTGGAAAACGTGACCAGCTTCATTGTAGTTGTAACATTTGCCTGCAAACTGTCCGCACTCTCCCGGGTGGCTCTTCAAGCACTTATGACACTGCGAGTACTTACTCTGTATTTAGGGCTTCTTGCTTACCCTTGAATCATACACCGCACTGTCTGGCCTCTTGGTTCCCGAAGAAGATCCTCCTCTGCTTGTCTATGGCGTGATCTTCTTAAAGAATCTCCTAGTGGTCTCTCCTTACTTCGCACACTTGGCTTCCACTCCTTCTACTGCCAGTGCTTTAGCCATGACTTGTGCATACGGTACACCCTCAGTTCCAAAAATCGTTACACCCTTATATATTTCTGGCTTTAACCCTTGCACAAACTGCAGCACCTTTTCTTCTTCATTGATCACCAATTGGCTCGCAAATCTGGACAATGATTTGAACTGCCTGACATATTCGGCTACTGGCCCAGTCTGCTTCAACTGTAAGAACTCTAATCTCTTTGCAGCTTGGACAGTCCGATTGTAGTACTTGTCATAAAACATCTCTTTAAACCTTTTCCAGGTCAAGTCCTTGGCTACTGTGGTGGCCTCCACTGTTTCTCACCAGCTTTGAGCATCATTAGAAAGGTGAAATGTCGCACACGTAACCATATTCCCTTCCTCCACATCGGCATACTTGAACATGTTATCAATGGTGCAGATCCACCTTTCCGCAGCCGTCGGGTCTGTCATTTGGCCTTCAAACGTCGGAAGTTTCAATTTCCTGAACCTCTCTCCACTAGAGCCCGCTCCATGGCTCCTCTGTCCTTGACTCAACAGTATTCCCAATTGTTGGAACTGCCTGTCAACAAACTCGGTCAACCGTCTGATCGTAGCCAGGTTGTCATCACCTTCTGACTCTACTACCTCTCTCGAAACTCTAGGTCGTCCCGGTCGTCTATCAATTTCAGCTAATTCCTGTATGAGGTTAGCATAGTCTAGCCTTAATCATAATCTAACTAAAATAAACAACTACTTACAGTTGGTGGAGCGCGTTGCATGGCGGCCGGCAAATGTTGGGTAATCCTTTGAACGACTTGACCACAATGGCTCTGATACCAACTCCTGTAACGCCCCGAAAACCTACCTATTTCTGGTTCGCTACTATTATGATACCAACACCTTACACTCGTATCGTAAAATTTCATAAAATTTGAAACTTTTATTCCTTGACCTAAAACGATAGTTTCGGAAAATAATTTTGACAACTCTACAGCGGAAATTCGATTAAATTCACTTTGGATAAAATTTTATTTTGCTAAAGATGAAACAGGGACTCCCAGTCGACACCTATAAGCAGTGGTCGACACTTGAGGCGTTTCAGATTACTCATCGGTCGACACCGGGAACACCGGTCGACACTTTGTTCCTCTCGGGTCATTTCGTGGGTCGACACTGGAAACACCTGTCGACACTTCTATGTTCACCACAGAGAGGGGTCGACACTCGTTCCCACTGGTCGACACCTTAATACTCTCTGCCCGCGCAGGTTGTCTCCCACGGTCGACACCACTACCATTTTTACATGGACCGGTGGTCGACACCTGTAACCAGGGGTCGACACCTATTTCGGCTCTGTCTGTCACAGGTCGAGCCTCCCGGTCGACACTCCCCTTACCTTTACACTGACCGGTCGACACCTCTCGACTTCGGTCGACACCTCACACCAGTATCAGTAAAACGCAACACCAGTTCATTTAAATACGCACGACAATATCTCCTCAATCAAATTCACGAAGTAAAAACCTATGGTTGAAAACATAACTTCTCCAAATAAATTTCAAAACAACAACATTCTACTTCATTTATCCACAATACACTTATTACACCACCTAAAATTCTCAAAATCTATATAACGTTGTTCGACTCAAAACACTTACAAAAATCACACCCTTTACCCGTAATGGTCGTGTCGCCCCAACATTTTCCTGCACCAGCACACGACGTCTCCCGCCAACTTCGATCTAGACATGCCCATCACCTAGTAACTCACCCGAAAGCTCGTCGTCACCTACACCAAGGAACACAATACGTAAGCTAATGCTTAGCAAGTATGGAATATGAATCTGAAAAACCAATGCATAACTCAACTCCCTACACATGCAGTTTCTATACTCAATTCTGTTTTCTTTTTGTTTCATTGTTTTCATCTTCCACTTTCCAGTGTGAGTCAGGCCGGCACCCATCCCTTCCACACTCGGGACGTCCAATCCACAACTCACGGAGCGAGGTTAGAGCCACACATCATGTTCGCACACGGAACGGCCCTATGTAACCTCCTCCTAACATAGATCATTGAACCCTCTAGTGCTCTCAATAGCACGTTAACGACGAGGCATTCGCAAACCGTGTCACATTACGTACTTTCATCCATGGGAACCCCCTAGTGCTCTCTCAGTAGCACGTTAACGACGAGGCGTTCACCCATGCATGGCGAGTCTTTTCTTATCTGGTTACGTTTCACATATACATTTTAAAACATACTCAAAACTCGTATTTCGTAATTCAAAACTATGATACACCGATGGTGTTCTTCTCAGTTTTTTTTTTTATTATATTTTTTTCAATTACCAAACTGTCCTTCATCTTTAACTGTTTCATAATTCCGTTATTTCGTGCCGATTCAGGCTAGATTCTTAAATTTCTCTCTCCACCATTAGCCTTAAAACAATCTTTCAATTAAGGATAGAAATTTTTCGTTATTAATTTGGACCAAAACTTCACCGATTACAAATTACAAAATCTGAAACTAGTTTAAACTAAAATTCTGGGTATTACAGAAAGTGTTGTAGCATTCTGTAGTATCAGTAATAAATTGCATGTAACGAGGAAATTAATCCTAATCAAGGGTTTCATTATCTTAATTTTTTCAATTTTCTTCAATTTAATTTTTTTATTAATTCTAAAGAAACTTTATTTTTATATTATCCTCATCTTGCGTTAGTTGTAGACAATCACTAACAGTACGACCCCATAAAATTGAATCATCACATATCGAAAAGCTTCACTTCAATGATGTTTGTCAAAGGCATCTCATTACGGCATGATATATTACCCGTACTTTGACATCGATCATAAGCTATGATAAAGGAATGTGCATCCTTAAATAGGGTTAGCCAATAGAAACCACATTGAAGCACTTTTGCCGCTGTTCGATTTCCTCCAAAGTGACCACCACATTCAAAAGTGTGACAATGTTTCAAAATAGATACCATCTTATCTTCTAGAATACATCGCCTTATCACTTAGTCTGCACAATGTCGATATAAAATCGAATCTTTCCAATAATTTTGCTTTACGTAAAGAAAAATTTCTTCTTTTGGTGTGATGACAAGTTGGGTGGTATGATTTGATAAGTGAGAAAGTTCATATAATCCACATACAACGGCAGCTCATCAATCCCAAGGAGCTTTTCATCCAGAAAATCATCATCAATTATCGCTATCTTGCACATGAGCTTGAGACTCTAAACACGAGAGATGATCAACTACGAGGTTTTTCGTTCCTTTCTTATCCTTTATCACATGATTGAACTCTTGCAGTCACAACACCCAACGAATGAGGCGGGGTTTTACCCCTTTCTTCTCCATGAGATACTTTATTGCAGAGTAATTAGTGAAGACAACTGTCTTATGACCAATGACGTATAGTCTAAACTTGTGAAATGCAAAGACAATGACTAGTAATTCTTTTTCAGTGGTGTAGTTGAGTTGAGCATCGTTAAGAGTGTGACTTACATAGTAGATTATTCGAAAAACTATATCTTTTCTTTGACCCAAAACTACTCCCACTGCAAAATTGCTGGCAACGCTCATGATCTCAAAAGGTAACTTTCAATTGGGTGCAACGATAATCGGTGCCGACATAAGCTTCTCATTAAGAACATTAAAAGTTTACAAACACTCGGTAGTGAAAACAAATGAAACATATTTTTCAAGTAAGTTGCAAAGCGGCTTAGTAAGCTTGGAAAAATCTTTTATAAAACGTCGATAGAAACCCGCATGTCCAAGAAAACTTTGCACCCTTTTAACTGAGACTGGCGGTGGTAATTTTTCAATTGTAACTATCTTTGCCCGATCCACTTAGATACCTTGTGATGAAATCCGATGGCACAACACAATGTCTTCTTTTATCATGAAGTGACATTTTTCTCAATTTAGCACCAAGTTAGTCTCTACACACCGAGCTAGCACATTGGATAAATTTTCTAAGCTAGTATCAAATGATGATCCAAACACCAAAAAATTATCAAATTCACTGGCTTCTCCTTTTCTTCTTCTTCCTTGTCCTTAACATAAGGAGGCAAGTCTTGTATGTTGAAAGTTTTCAAAACTTCATACTCTCCAGGTAACTTAAGTTTGTAAGAGTTGTTGTTGATCTTTCAAAAATTTTGAATGGATCATCCGCCCTTGGGAGTAGTTTTGTTTTCCTTTGATTTAAAAATCATTTCTTCCTTAGATGAAGCCATACCAAGTCCCCTTCCTTGAAGATGACTTATTTTCTATCACAGTTGGCTTGCTTAGCATACATTTCATTCTTTTTTGTATGATTTTTCTCATCGATTCATTCATGCTCATCACTTGCTCAACTTTGTCACTTCCACTTGGATTGACTAGTTCTTTCATAGGTAATGGCACAAGATTTTAAAAAGTGAGTGGATTGAATCGATACACTACTTCGAAGGGAGTCTTTAGTCTTGAATCATGCACACTCCCATTGTAAGCAAATTTGATGTATGGGAATTGAATGTCTGATAACCTTCATTCCTGCAAGACAAAGGTTAGGCGAGATAAAACCACAAGTAGGTTATTCTCAGCTAAATCCGAGAAGACCTTAAGTTCAATGATTTATTTATAGTAAATGACGTCCAAATTCAATAAAAATTTCAGGAGATTTTACCAAATGAGTGTAGAGTAGACCCTGCAAATTTCAAGTAAAAATAACATAAAACAAAGAAAATATGCAAATAGTCCCTTAACCGGTCCAAAAGGTAAATAAGGGCACCTTTTGAAGAATGTAATATTCTAAAGAAGATTACAACGGCACAAGATCTTATTTGGTCATATTTTCTCTCTTTTTTAAGGTCTTAGAAAGGAGGTAAAGAAGGTGATGATAAGAGTCTCCAAGCAACCACGGGCTTGGAGAACTATTAAGAGGCACACTCCGCTCGGTTGAAAATCAACCGAGGATTTACCTCGAGCCGTTACTACTTGACTCAAAAGAAAAGGTCTACTTATGTTATTAGATGATCAAAACTGAGTGCAAACACCAAAAACGAGGCTTGTGTAATCCTAGGGTAGTGAGGGCTTTGATTTAATGGAAGGAGAAAGGAAAGAATTACTCGGTTGAATATTGGCCGCAACAACACAGGCTCCTCCATCATTTCAACCGTGAAAATGAAATCCTCATAAGCTAAGTTGCTTTCAGCCATGTAAGTGAGTATGAGTTGTTATGTTTTCAAATTTCAAATGTTAATTTGAGCACCATCTTCACAAATGGGTTGGGCTTTTATCTTCTTCAAAGGTCGTGCACTTTAATAGTCCGAGTACTTGATCCATGGAAGTGTGAGGCCTTCAAGTGTGATACTCCTTCCTTCACATGGAATGGGCTTCAACACTCTCCAATTCAAGTGGCGCGCTCCTCATTCCTTCAAACTATTTAGGCCTTCTTTAGGTGCCATCGTGGGCTTGGCAAGGTGGTTGGTTAGTCGTGTGCTTGATGCTCTATGAACGTCAACCCTTACCACCATCTAACATATTTATTCAGTCTAGTCCTAACCACATAATCCATGCATGCAACTTACAAAATTTTAACATGATACGGCCAATGTTTGCCTAAAATTTGAATTTAAATAGAGTTACACGTTCTCGTCCAAGGGAAGACAAATTCCCCCTTCAGTCTCCCAAGTAAGTATGTGTTTGGACTGGTCCATGTTCTGAGATTTGAGCTCTCATGCTAAGCCTTTGAAAAACTCCTCATAAGTATTACATTCTGAGCAATCTAGTGAACCTTCACCTGCAAAAATAAAACAATTGTCAGCATAAAGATTTGTAAGGTTTTGTGATGTACCTTGTGAACGTGTCAATGGTCTTCTAAGTGTATCATCTTCTCCGAGTGAAAAAGGAATTAATCTCAAATCTAGAGATTCGTCCTCCTCAATTTCGCTTTCATCACCCATATATTGGGAGAGATCTTTTGGTAAAATGTTTCTTGTCCTCTACCTCAACAGTCTTCTTGTAGGCTTCTGGGGCTTTAGAAGGGATTATATTGGATATTGTTCATACTCCTCTTTTCAATTGTCTTTCTACTTTAATGACCATTTGGGAAACCGAATTCAGTATGTCAAGAAGATGTAACTCTACTACGTTACTTATATCTCGGTTTAGTCTACGAATGAACGTTGCAATCACTTGTTCTTTGGGTTCATTCCATCCTCCTCTTATCCTTAGCATCTCAAATTCAGTGAAATATTTCTCTATAGATTGTCCTCTTTACATTAAGTTCTACATTTGTAGGAAAAGCTCTTGTCGATAGTGACTAGACACGAACCTCTTTCGCATAAGGAACTTCATTTCCCTCCATGTAGTAATTAGGCCTTCATTGTTCTGTCATCTTTGTGATTTTAGATTCTCCCACCATAAGGACGCATAGCCAGTTAGTTTAACTGCTACTAGTTGTATCATAGTGTGATCCGAATATCCATAATAGTCGAATACTTTCTCGACTTTATCTAACTAGACCAAAAATGTGTCTCCATTACATGCTCCATTAAATGAGGGCACAAACAACTTGGCATGCCTATAGTCATCATTATCTCGACATTGGTTTGGGATCAAAATCTTTTTCTCCTTCAAACCATTCTTCATCACGGTAATTTTGATTACGGACCCTATTCCTAGGAGGTTCAGTATTCCTTCCGTGCATGGATTTTGGAAAGTCTAGTTAGGATCTTCTACCTTGCACGAGCTCTCGAAAATTCAACTCAATTCTCTGTCTTGGTACGGGATCTTAGAGATCCAATTCATTTCTTTTTCTAGGCATAGGAATTCTAAAGTCTGAATAATTTCTTTCCCTAGATAATGGTTTTTGAAAAGTTTTATTACGTTCATTAATTTTGTCACGTTCATCCATTCTTTCCATAAGTTGCTTCATTATTTTACTAAGACCATCAATTTGTCTTTGTAGACTTGATTCACCCACTTGAAGGTTTTCAACTTGGGGAGTTATTATTTTAGTAACAAATGTTAATTTTAGTACTTAAGAGTTATTAGTTTCTAAAGTAGACTTTTGACCACACTTAACCAAATTAGGGAATAATTTTATATTCAAATTGGTTAATTAAAATTCTATTTAACTTCCTAAGTTTTAGGAAAGGATGATTTGTTGTTTTAGAATATAAAGCATTACACAATTAACAACTAATCTAAATTAAGAAATTTTCTTTATTATTATTATTATTTTATTAAAAGATCTACTTAAATCTTAAAGTGTATTATAAATCTAGAAAGACAAATAAGGAATAATTTCACAAAGTTTGTAAGTATAACAAATATGTAAAAAAAAAAAAAAAAAAAAGACAAACGGAATTTGAGTAACAATTAAGGTATGTTTTCGGATTCAAAATAATATTTTCAATTTGACCATTTTTTAGAAAAGATGCTTAATTAGAAAAGATTCAAGTGCCACAACTTTTAACAACTTATAGCATGCAAACTAAGTTTAGCAATTTACGTAAAGATGGTATGATGATAGCTAGATTGCAAATTGCTAAAATTAAATACAATAATTGAATTGATACAAAAATCTAACGAGCTTTAGGTTTGAAAACCTTCCTCAGCCCTTTTGTAAATCAACCGATTAGGACACTTTATTAACTAAATAAATTATGATATTAATCAATTTAATCTTACTAGTCAATCAAGTGTTTATAATAATATTTCGAGATTGGTTAATAATTCTTGCAAATCAC
This sequence comes from Begonia peltatifolia, assembly GCA_022433055.1. Lineage (NCBI taxonomy): Eukaryota > Viridiplantae > Streptophyta > Magnoliopsida > Cucurbitales > Begoniaceae > Begonia > Begonia peltatifolia. Next base: position 1,870,974 of record CM039522.1, read on the forward strand.
ATTGAAATTAAACAACAAATTGCCTTAGGTTATAGTAACATTCCTCAACCAAAAAGATAATAGATTAAATTCGATTATGCTTAACAAAATGATACGAAAATTAATGTGGAATTAAACCAATCTCAAGTAAGGGACGTAACCTAAGCTCTGATACCAGATGATAACCTTTGATCCTGCAAGACAAAGGTTAAGTGAGATAAAACCACAAGTAGGTTATTCTCAACTAAATCCAAGAAAACCTCAAGTTCAACAATTTATTAGATATAGTAAATTATGTCCAAATTCAATTAAATTTGAGGTGATCTTACCAAATGAGTGTAGAGTAGGCCTGCAAATTTCAAGCAAAAATAATACAAAACAAAGAAAATATGCAAATAGACTCGTAACTGGTCCAAAAGGTAGCTAAGGGCATCTTTCGGGGAATGTAACATTCCAAAGAAGATTACAACAGCACAATGTCTGGTTTGGTTACCTTTTTTCTCTTTTCTAATGTCTTAAAAAGGAAGTAGAGAAAGTGATGATAAGAGTCTCTAAGCAACTACGGGTTTTGAGAACAATTCGAAAACACACTCCGCTCGGTTGAAAATTAACCGAGGACTTACCTTGAGTCGTGGCTCCTTAACTCAAAAGAAATGGTCTACTTCTGTTATTAGATGATCAAAACTGAATACAAATACCAAAAACAATGCTTATGTAATCTTACGGTTGTGAAGGCTTTGATTTAATGGAAGGAGAAAGGAAAGAATCGCTTGGTTGAATCTTGGCCGCAATAACACGCGCTCCTCCATCCTTTCAACTGTAGAGATGAAATCTTCATAAAGTAAGTTGCTTTCAACCATTTTGGTGAGTATAAGTTGTAATGTTTTGAAACTCCAAATGTTAATTTGAGCAGCTATCTTCACAAATGGGTTGGGCTTCCATCTTCTTTCGAGGACGTAGGCAAAAAATCTTGTAGAGTGTAGATCAAATAAAGCATTTCGATGAGGTACGAGGTCTGGTAAAATAAAAAATGATTATGTATGTACAGTGTTACATAGATCCCCATAATCAGCATCACCTCTCACGTAATGCATACATAAGCTCATGAAACTTCCCTATTTTTTTTATAATTTACAAATTAAATAATTCTAACTATATTTTAACACCAAGTAGATCTATTAATTAATTAAAAAATATTTGTTAATTCCCTCTGAATAATGCAAGGAGAGTCATGATCTACTTGCCCTTTTTTATTTTATTTCGCTTTCGCGCTAGTATGTCTTTTCTTTGTTCGATGATTATATGGGATCTTGTCAAACTTGATTGATCGAGCTCGTTGAGTTTGTGCCGATAAACTAAAGTTACGATGCACGGCTAGTTCATTAGAAATAGTAGAAAATAATATGATTATTTTTTTCATTTTCAAAAAATATAGTTATAATATTTATTATACTACACAGTTTTTTATCGAGAAAATATTTTATTAATTACATCTACTCAGAGGCACCATCTTAAAATTTTGAAACGTCGTTTTTATTTTCAGAACTATATTCCATGCTAAAATCAGTAATATATAATTTAAAACCGACACGATGTTGAATATATGATATTGTTTTATATTTTTATTAAAATCAGTAGTATATAATATCATAATTAACACCAATTTTCTGTATGAACTTCGTTGTGCTAAAAAGGGTAATAAAACGTGGAATATAGCTCATTTGGAATCTTGTGTTTGGAGTCAAAGATTATTATCGTGGTCAAAGATTATGATCTATTATTTACAAATACTTTTTTTTATTAATAATACATTGAAAATAAATCTTATTATTGGGGAAAATATTAAGCAACATTACAACATCCTTAAAACAACAGCTAAAAATATGACAACTACGTGTAAAAATAAATATCAAGAATTTTACGTAAAAATTTAAATTAATAATTATTAAGAGAAATTAATTACTCTAATAATTTACTTTTATACGTAAATTTATATTAATTATTTTTCTTCGCTTATTAAATTCTCTTTTGTAATCATTGGGAGTCCCTTGTCATGGAAAAGGGACCATAAGTATTTATTCCTCTGATTTTTAGGTATAACAATCAAGTTGCTAATAATTGGGTTGCTATAGGCATGGGCTTTGCTTGATTTAATAATTAACATAATAATTATTATATTAATATAATAATTTCTTTTGATTATCTATTTTGATCTAAAAGATCACAGCCATCCACCGACACTTCCCAGAGCTTCTAAAGAAAAATAAACATTTATTTTGGCATTATTTAAGTTTCACCTTCCTATAAATTAGTAAATTTCTCAACATTAATTATCAAAATAATACCAAGTCATATTTCTCAAATAATTAACATCTCAACCATGGATGAGTATATTTTGTTCAATTAAAATCCATAATTTTTATATTTAATAATGTAAAAATAGTAATCATTATGTTTATGACAGGAATATAAATTAAATATCAAATATATTTAAATTCATGAAATCATCTTATAATATTGGTTTTTGAAATATGTCGTCGAATTCAGATAGTATTGTTGTTATCTTCTATTCTCTACATTGATACGAGACCGAGAGAATAGAAATGACTAACCGATTCTCATAGGCACCATGACCACGTATTTGTAATTATTAGTCGGGCTTAAGTTTGACTCACTTGTTAAACTTAAACCTAGACAACTAGTATCTACACATTAAATTCTCATACTTTACAAGCGGTCTATAACCCAATAATCATATACCACATTTCATCACTTTTAATAAATCTAACTTTATGATATTCAATATACAATTATTATTAAATATATGAGCATACCATACAATTGTTAAACTGAATTTAACAATCTCCCACTTAGTCCGTATATTTTTCTTAGTAATTGTATATTATCAAATGTCACTATGACCTCCTAAGCTGCTATCATTACCGAAAGAAAATATTTTGCTGCATTCATTCATAATTAATTCATCAATGATCACGTATACTGATATCAGTATACATGATCTTATAATCAAATATAGGATCACGTATACTAATATAATCCTCCTATTAAACTAAAATATCATCAAATAATAAAATAGTTATATAAGTTGCATACTCATCTTTCATTATCGCCCTTCAAATCCCTTTAACTTGTAGGTTTCAAACAATGTCCATAAATGCAACGACCTTAGTTGATTAATCTAATGTGCTTATACCTCTTATTAGGTTGATATAATAAGACCATACACCTACTTGTCTTGCCATAGGTGCACGACTTGCATAGAACTAGTTGCATGGGTTCCACATGCAAACTGGTTATAACAACTGATTTATTGACAATCTAATATGCAAGAATGAAAGATAAATATGTAAAATTATATACACATATCATTAAAATTCTACATTGTACGAGACATGACATATTCTTATTTTTTTGCGATATACACGAAAATAAATTTTGAAAATCTCATGCAAATGTACATAATAACCTAAAAATGACATGACGTCGCAACCTCACCATTAGTGGCGTAGATGCCCCAAATGTTCTAATGCAGGGGTGCCCCTTATGAGATTGCATGTACAAGTGTTGTCTTCATTGCTGCAATACATTCCTCCCCAACGTCACAACATGATTCGTGACATAATTATGTGCATTTTGGAAATCGCCTCGCGTTGTGGCACTCTGCATCTGGCTCAATAACGCTTGAGAATATTCTTCAAGGGCGCCACAGTTCAGAGCATGCTGCACTGCAGTGCTAGTTGAAAACCCAGAATTGGGACCTTTAGCCAATGTACAATTCACAATGATCTCAAAATCAGAATTTTACCAAAATCTAGAAAAACCTAAACAAAAATTGATTTCATCTATCATACCTTCAAAGATCATTGATACAAGCCAGACTCGGTCGTGTCGACTACGTGTCTGGCGACGATGGTTATTATCACATTCTTAACTATGCTTGTGATCTAATTTACCCACTTAGTTTAATTAATGATAACTCGAATTAATTAATTTTATACAATCTTAATCATAGTTAGGGACAGGAGATGTACATCAATTTAATTTTGAAAATTGAAGGGTAGTGGCAGTTATTTATACGTCGATGAAACATAGAACAACCAAGTTATTTAAAGTAACAAGTACACCCCCCAAAAAAGGAAGAAACGAAAGTAAAAATGTAAGCTCGAAGACAGCTCAATTAATGAAGGTTGATGATTTGCTAAGTGACGAGCACTTCCTCTTAAAGACGCTTAATTAATGAACTCGATAGAAAGGACAACATGGCAGTAAACTATTGGCTAAAATAGTAATAAAAGTCAAAGTTCGATTAAGAAAGCCAATAATACAACAACATATTCACACGTGCGAAATACAGCTTTATGTTTCTTAAAATTTAGGATGCATCAAAGCGCGTGTGCTGACGCGGTAGATCACCTATAAAAGCAAGAAAATTTTCAGTCCGCCGGTAGCCGATCGGTGAAAGAAAGAGATTCTGTTCATCTCAGATAGCCGGTGAGCAATTTGAGTCTTTCTTCTTCTTCTTCCTGTCTAATGGCGGTCTTCTTGAAGCTTTTAGTTTCTCTTATTCTTCTCTGAAAGTTCTACCCTAGCTAGACTATATAGATTTTGGATCTTCGTTTTTTCTTGCTCTTCCTTTAATGGCGGAGTTCTAAATATGATTTACGAAGAAGCAAATGATTTAGTTATGTTTTTAGAATCTGAGATTCGAGCTTTTGTTTTTTGTTGATTTTTTTTTCAGGTTTTGTTTCTTATAAATAATGGAAATAGCGTCGGCGAAATGGTTTTCAGATATGGTGAGAGCTTTGGAATTTCCAGTAGTTTGAAAGTGATTATTGTTGTTTTTGTTTAATGATTTTTGATTTAATCATGATTAGGCTCAAATGGAGGAAGATTCTTCGTTTTTTCCTGAATATTCTTTAGACTACACTCTAGATGAGTTGAGTTTTCAGTCAGTCTCTACTGAAAGCTACCCAAGAAGCACTACCAGCTTCAATGGCTGCTCAGCTGAAACTCTTCAACCATTAATGGCGGAATCTGAAAGGCCAGTAAAGCTGCTCAAATCTAACAGCTGGAAACCATCCAAGCCTGACTCTTCTTCCTCTTCCACTCAAATCGTCTCCTTTGGGAATTCAAATTCTTCTCAGAAATCTTCTGGTTTGCACTCTACTTTAAAGCCTAAGATTGAGATGAACATGGCTTCTTCTCTCGTCGGCCATGGATCTAGTAAGAATCTTCCGAGCCTGATGAAAATTGAAGGAACCAAGAGGTCTTTTGGCGCAGTAAGTAGAAGCCCTTTGCTTGCCCAAGATCATGTTTTAGCTGAGAGAAAGAGGAGAGAGAAACTCAGCCAGAGGTTCATCGCTCTCTCTGCTCTTATTCCTGGCCTGAAAAAGGTTTTTACTCCTCACTTTTTGATCTTTTATACCTTCAATTTTAAGAAAAAACAGCTTTGTTCTTCACATTTTTATCTTTTGGGCATGATATTGGATTAGAATTCAAAATCAATGACGCTAAGTAATAGATCTGACACGTCTGCTTTAAGAAAAAGCTCATATGAGGGGACAATTGTTGAAATTAACAGATGGATAAGGCTTCTGTTCTTGGAGACGCCATTAAACATGTGAAGCATCTGCAAGAACGTCTGAGGGAGCTTGAAGAACAAGCAACCAAGAAGACAATGGAGTCAGTGGTTTTGATGAAAAAAGCTCATCTTTTTACCGACGACGGTTCTTCTTCTGATGAAAATTCCAATGGCTTTTCCGACCAACACCTGCCAGAAATCGAAGCAAGAGTCTCCGGTAAGGACGTTCTCATTCGAATTCACTGCGGGAAACACGAGGGTCTGTTAACTAAAATACTGAACGAAGTAGAGAAGCTTCATCTATCAATCGTTCATAGCAGTGCACTGAAATTTGGAGACTCCACTCTTGATATCACGATTATTGCTAAGGTAACATACCACAGATCATCTCTCTTATTGGCTTGAATTTTCATATGAATTACACTAATCGGTGGATGGAATTATGTTTTGATTCTTAACCATTTTTTTTTTTTACAGATGGAAGACGACTTCTGCATGACAGTTAAGGAAATGGCGAAGACGCTGAGAAAAGCTGTGCTTAACTTCATTTCAGACATAATCTGAGCTTGATTCGTTTCACGAAGTTTGAAGATCAAACGTAGGAAGAAACCTTCGATTTCTAGTCTTTTCTTTACTGGTTTTTACTTTCCATCGTCTTTTTCTTGCAGCCCTTTTGACAGAATGAAAATAAAAAAAAGACTGTAAATCTCTCCTCCCACCTTGGTAGACGTTAATGGCGGATTTCAACGGCCGGGTTTTTTCTCAGATTTGTTTTCGTGGCTAAGACGACAGATTTACCCGCGTTATTACCCACGTGTTGTAATTCGAACCCGTAGGATTTTTCAGAGGGTATTTTTTTTAGAGGTCTGACAGTTTAGTGTTGTCTCTTTCTTCTTCACCCTCTGCGAAACAATCTTGTCTTTTTCCATGGAAGTACAGGCTTTTCTTTGTGATTAGGGCTGTTGGTTCTGTTCATTCTATCTGTAACTCCATAAATAATCATAATTTCTTTACGTTGGAAATCTCTGAAGTCTGATTTCATAGATTATTTAATTCCACTGCACATTATTTTTAGGGTTCTTTCATGACGTGAAGGCTTAGGTTGGCAGAATATCAAGGGATTTATTATGCGATGTGTTGGGAATTTACATTGTAATATTATATTCTGCTGTATCGTCATTTATTTGCTAATTAATTTATAATATACATTTAAGCTTACTCTTGGAAGAAAAATTGAAGTGGGTACACGTGTGACCTAATAATATATGATGGTTGATAATCATCAAAGTTTGGAATAAATGAGGTGGGTGTGAGGACCAAGAAAATTGATTAAATTAGGGCAAGGTTGAGGGCAATTTAGAGTGGGTTGTCATTTGAATGATTGTGATGGTGGGAAATGGAAGACAAGTCATAGCCATGAAGTCCCACCATAGATTACGTGATCTGCTCAATCCCCATAGACTTTTTGTCACGTACTCATTTTATTTTCAAACTTAATGAAAATGACCCTTTGAATACACTCCAATTTATGTTATGTTTGCATTATTAGTTAGAGACCTTCTCCGGCCAGAAAGATACTATCTTCTTCGGTTAAAGCTTGAAAGGATTTGTCTAATTGCTATTGTAATTGTATTGCTTGTGTGAAGTTAGTGTCAATAATGGGTCAGGTCAACCCGGTCACTAAAACAAGTGTTCATCCTAAAGATCATCAGTTTTTATATTATGAACATATTTTTCATCGAACATATTTTAAATTCTAATTATAATTGTTTGTTGTTAACTAGAAGTAATAGGACAACTGAATGTCGTATTTTTGGACGCGAAACTCTAAATCTGACTACGGTTATTGTGACTATTACGATCGTCTGAGTATCGTTATTATTTATATTCAGTTATGTCATTGGCATGGTGTGTCTAAAGTTCGTAAGTGACTCCATTTTTCTTGAAATTCTTAAATTATACATAAATGACATTTTATTTACGTACCAATTATTAGTGAGTTTTAATATTTATCATTATGTACCTTTTCTTTGCAGCAAATTCATATACTGTTAATTTTGAAAGCATGCTCATTTGTTGATTTTCAAATAAAAATTGAATATATTGATTTTAGTCAACCCACCTAAAGGATTACTACCAAAAAAACATTCAAAATGATTCCCTCTTGCTACCTAAAGAGTAGAGTTGAAGACTTTTAAATTTTAGCAGTTGAATTCTTCCTTTGATATATTCTTTTTGCTATAAAAACGTGTGTTCCTTAAAATTGTTTTATTTTATGTTTGTTAATTTCTCATGTGGTATTTTGAGAACCTTATTATTACACACTATCTGATGTCTTTAATGAACTTTTATTTTATTATTACACTGCTATTTAACGAGAAGTTAAAGATAAGCATTGAACAGTTCAATTTCTGACATGATTCAATCGAAGGATGAATAGTTGAAACACAAAAGACCCAATTCACAAAACAGTTTCGGACAAAATTTATGGTGAACTTCCAGAATACATAACTCTATCAAAATTGCTCTAATGAAGCTAAAATTTTAATGAAACCTTTTACCCTAGAAGTGGTGGAAACACCCTCCATATTTCAAAGGCTAACTCGATGGGGGAGCTAAATATGGCTGAAATGGTACTCGTTAGTTCGAGAAGTGATAAATTTTAGCAGTTGAATTCTTCCTTTGATATATTCTTTTTGCTATAGAAACGTGTGTTCCTTAAAATTGTTTTATTTTATGTTTGTTAATTTCTCATGTGGTATTTTGGGAACCTTATTATTACACATTATCTGATGTCTTTAATGAACTTTTATTTTATTATTACACTGCTATTTAACAAGAAGTTAAAGATAAGCATTGAACAGTTCAATTTCTGACGTGATTCAATCAAAGGATGAATGGTTAAAATCCAAAAGACCCAATTCACAAAGCAGTTTCGGACAAAATTTATGGTGAACTTCCAGAATGCGTAACTCTATCAAAATTGCTCTAATGAAGCTAAAATTTTAATGAAACTTTACCCTGGAAGTGGTGGAAACAGCCTCCATATTTTAAAGGCTAACTCGATGGGGGAGCTAAATATGGCTGAAATGGTACTCGTTAGTTCGAGAATTGATAAATCTGCACTCCTCGGGTATTTGATTATCTTTTTGAAAGAACACTCCAACTTGCTATGATGAGATCTTTGTGCACCCTTGCTGATTATTCTACCTTCAAGAAAGAGGCAGAGAAGTGATGCAATAAAAGAATTCCACTACACTCACAAAGGTGGAAACCAGAACGCACACATACACTCGGATATAACTCACGGAGGAGAGACAGCGACTTGTTTCTTGGAAGCTTCGAGATTTAGAAGAAGATGAACTTTAGTTTTTTATTCAAAATGTGCTGCCACCCAGCAACCATAAAGGTGGTTTAAATATCATTTCTCCTTATAAATTAGGGTTCACATGTTTAGCCAACTAGAGATACTACATGAGAGAATACTCAGCCAAGTGTGCTAGCCAGTACATGCATGGTTTTGCCAATTTTGGCAACTCTCTCTCTCTCCAAATGCCCTTTTTAAGTGTCCTCTTTATTCCACAAACATGGTCACAAGTGCTCTTGAGCTAGCCGAGTACATGCATGGTTTTGCCAATTTTGGCAAACTCCATCTCTCTCCAAATGTCCCTTTCAAGTGTCTCCTTTATTCCACAAACATGGTCACAAGTGCTCTTCAATACACATGTCCAGCCCTTTCAAAACAAAAGAAAAACTACAAAACTAGAGAAAATAAACTAGACTTAATGTTACATTAAGTTGTTCCAAGAAAGACATTGGTGCCTTCTTCAACTTCAGGTCGGTCATGAGATTATTCCCATGTCAACAAATGGAAAGGCTTCTCCTTGTCTTGTGTGCTAGGTCCTAACTCCAATTGGTTTTCCATATCATTACCTGCAAAATGAACACACAAGTTAGTTAAAACTTTTGCTCGTGACCGGATGGTTGCTCCTCTTGGCATATCATTTCCCTCGAGTGATTGAGGATTTGACCTCAAATCTAAATAGTTGTCTTCTTTCTTCTCTTCTTCATCCCCAAAGTAAAGAGATAGATCTTGAACGTGGAAAGTAGCTGATACTCCATATTCCCTCAATAGTTCAAGTTTATAAGCATTGTTGTTTATCCTTTTCAATATCTTGAATGGACCATCAGCCCGAGAAAGGAGTTTGGACTCTCTTTGTTTAGGAAACCTTCCATTCCTCAAATGGAGCCAAACTAGATCCCCTTTCTTCAAGATGATGTCCTTTCTTTCGTTGTTGGCATGCTAGGCATAAGTCTCATTCTTCCTTTGTATAGTATTTCGAATTGTTTCATGCATGACCTTCACTTGTTAGACATTGCTTGCTCCACTAGGATTTACTAATTCTTTTGAAGGCAAAGAAAGGAGATCTAGTGGTGCCAGTGGGTTAAAGTCGTAAACCACCTCAAAAAGAGTCTTTTGGGTCGAATTGTGTACATTCCTATTAAATGCAAATTTAATGTAAGGAAGTTGAATGTCTCAATCGATGAGTTACTTGCCTACTATGCTCTTTAATAAAGCTCTCAAAGTCATATTCACCACCTCTATTTGGCCATCAGTTTAGGGTAGAATGAGGTGTTAAATAGTAATTTATTGGCTAACTTCCTCTGTAATGTCTTCCAAAATGAACTCAAAAATTTGATATCCCTATCCAACATAGACGATTTGGGAATTCCGTGTATATGGACTACTTCCTTGAAAAATAACTTAGCTGTGATGAGCGAATCATCCGTCTTCGAACAAGGTATAAAATGTGCCCTTTTCAAGAATCAATCCACCACCCTCATGATCGGCTCTTTTGCTCTAATAGTGAGAGGAAGTCCCAAAACAAAATTGATATTTACTTCCTCCCAAGGATGACTTGAAATAGGTAAAAGCAAGTAAAGTTTTTGAGGTAGCACTCGACTCCTAGTCTTTTTGCAAACTATGTATTTGTCCAACACCTTATGTACATCTCTAAGTAAGTGTGGTCAATAAAAATGCTCTTTGATTGTTTTCATGGTCTTCTTTTTCTTAAAATGGCTAGATAAACCTCCTCCATGCTCTTCATTAATCAATAATTCTCGAATTTCAACATTTGGAATGCACAACTTCCCCCTTTAAAGAGGTAACCATCCATTATATAATACTCACCTTTGGCTTTCTCCTTCTATTTCTCATAATATTGGCCGAAGTCTTGGTCCTCTTCATAAATCTCCTTGATTCACTCAAACCCAAAGAATTTAGTGCAACTCAGTTTAAATGACGCACCTCCTAGAAATGGCATCGGCCACTATATTAGTTCTTCTTTCTTGTACTTGATGATACAGGGGTACCATTCAAGAAACTCCACCCACTTAGCATGACTCCTATTCAATTTTTCTTGACTTTGGATATGTATAAGGGCTTGGTGATCAGTATGAATGACTAACTCCTTAGAAAGTAGGTAGTGTTGCCAAACTTCAAGAGTCCTAATGACGACTAAGAATTCTTTATCATATGTGGAATAGTTGAGAGCGACTTCCTTGAGTTTCTCATTAATGTATGCAAGAGATTTACCTTATTGCATGAGTAATGCTATAATTCTCAACCCGGATGCATCACATTTCACTTCAAAAATTTATTAAAATCGGGTAGCATAAGAATAGAGGTATGACATAACTTTCCTTTAATCAACTCAAAACTTTGTTGGCAAGCTTGAGTCCAATAAAACTCCTTTCTATTTTTGGTACAATCGGTCAAAGGTGTTATAATTGATCCAAAATCTTTAATCAACCTCCTGTAGAAAGATGTCAATCCATGGAAACTTCTCACCCCCCTTTTGAGTTGATCATTTCTTAATGGTTTCAATCTTTGATTTGTCTACTTCCATACCTTCCTTTGTGACGATGAACACTAGGAAATGCATTCTTTCTAGTACAAAATAACACTTTTTAAGATTACAATATAGCTTACCATCTCTAAGAGTAATAAGAGAGTTCTAAGATGCTCCAAATGAAAGGCATGATCCAAACTATACACCAAGATGTCATCAAAATATACCATTATAATTTCTCCCAAGAAATCCTTAAGAACAAAATGCATAAGTCTCATAAAAGTACTGGGAGCATTTGAAAGATCGAAAGGCATTACTAACCATTCAAATAGTCCATACTTGGTTTGAAAGTCGTCTTCCATTCGTCCCTTTCCTTCATTTTTATTTGGTGGTTGTCACTTTTCAAATCCACCTTGAAAACGATCGAAGAACCACTAAGCTCATCCAACATATCTTCGAGTCTAGGAATGAGATAACAATATTTGATTGTGATTTGGTTGATGGCTCGACTATCTACACACATTCTCATAATACCATATTTCTTTGACACCAAAAATGTGGGCATGGCACAGAATGATTCCCTTCTCAAGCAATTCTTGAAGTTGTTTTTGTAACTCCTTTGCTTCTTCCAAATTCATCCTATAGGAAAGGCGATTCAAAAGTACAACTCCCGGTTATAAGTCAATTTGATACTCAATATCCCGAAGGAGTGGTAGCCCTTATAGAAGTTCCTCCAGAAATACATCTTGAAATTGGTCCAATAGCGGTCGGACTTCCATAGAAATTTCTCTTAATTCTTTCATTCTTTCCCAAAACCTTAGTAGGATTGTAAGTCTACCATATAGAAGAGACTTCTCTAACTCTTTCTTGGACATGAAAATGGTGGACTTGGTCTTTCCCTCATTTCTTAATTCTTTATTGAGTACTAATTGTTCCAGTTTTAGTGGGGCCAATTTGATCATTTTTTCTCCAAACTTAAAAGAATAAAAGTTGGAATATCCATCATTAGTCACATCTCTATCATATTTCCACACCCTCCCCAATCAGAAGTTGGTAGCACTCATTGGTACTACATCACAAAGGGACTTGTCCTTGTACCCATCAAAGGAAAACTCTATGCTCACTTGTTTGGAGGCTTTGATGTCTTCCTAATCATTCAATTAGCTCAATTTGTAACGGCTTTGATGTAGAGTGGTTTCCAACTCTAGCTTATCCACAAGGTCACAAAAGGCAACATTGATAAAACTTCCTTCATCAATGATTAGAGAACAAATTTTCTCCTTGATCAAGTATCGGCTATAGACTATATTCTCCTTTTGGCACTTTTCATTGTTGAAAACTTCTTCTTAAGCCTCATCATCTGCTAGAATCTTCTACTACCTCATCTTCACTAACCATTTCATTGGTGTCCTCCCTAAGGATCATCCCCTCTTGTTTGGACATTGGGAAGCAATATAACCCAATCCGAGGCACTTGAAATAGTTAATCTCCCTTGTCCTTAGCCAAGTGATATCTATTACCACATTCTTGTCTTCTATTCCTTTAATAGGCCAACTTTTTGTATTGGAGCCTTTTTCTTCTACATTGGATGGAGGCTTGAAAGAGTTGGTATTTTTTGGGAAAAATCGATTACTAGCTCCATTTTCTTTTTCTTTTGATTTGCTTCTCAATCTTCATGACAAGTTGAATGACAACATCCATCGAGTCAAAGGTTTGTAATTCGACAATATCTCCAATCTCTCTATTCAAACCCCTTATGAATCTTGCAGTAACTTGTTCTTAAAGTTCATCCAATCCACTCCTCATCTTGAGCATCTCAAACTCGGGTAGATATTCTTCCATAGATAAAGTGTTTTGTTTTAAGTTCTGTATTTGAAAAGATAACTTTTGCTTATAATGGCTTGACACAAACTTCTTTCTCATCAAGACTTTCATAACTCTGCAAGTCACAATGTCCTTATCATTCTCACGCCTTCTTTGAGTCCTTAAATTATCTCACCATAAACTAGCATAATCGGTAAGCTCCAAAGAGACTAGTTGTATCTTTACTCTCTCTGAATAGTTACAATAATCAAACACTTTCTCCAGATTTTCCACCCAATCTAGAAATACATCACTATTACAAGATCCATTAAAGGAAGAAATGTGTAAATGCAAATATGGTTGACATTAATTTTTTGGCAAATAACAATTAAGAAAATTTAGATTTTATTCTAAATATGAGATTTCATAATTGGAAAGTGATTTCTTAGAAATCAAGAAATTATCTATTTATATTTTGAAATGTAGGTTCTTTGAGATCTTAGAGATCAAGAAGATATCCATGGAAGTTAAAATTAGAACTTTTTGAATTTTAAATTTTGTTATTTTTTAAAAATCAAATCTTTTTGGAAGGATATTACTCGGAGAACAATCTATTATTAACATATTCGACATTATAAAATTGATGCTGTTTTGGAAAGTAGATTTGAAGATTACAAGTTTATTATGCTAGATTACAGCAAGATTCAAGATCACAGCATGTAAAGGATTTGATCCCTATTCGTTTGCTCGTCGGTTGCTTGGATTTTCCATATGTGTTATTTTCAAAAATCAGTTTTCGAAAATTGATTTGATAATTGCTTGCTGGATTATAGCATATATGATCACAACAATTGTGGGATTCATTCCTAATTTGTTGGGATCCATTCCTATTAAGTAGGCAGCTCTTTCCATAAATGTCACACCCGATGTCATAGATCCAATTTTCATAGGATTCCGTTTCCTTATTCTCTGTGATCTGTTTGGAGAGAATATTAAATATCAAAAACAGAAATATTCGATGGACAGTATATTATGCATTCTTCTATCATAATTAAGTGTTGTGGAAGCCATTATTCTTGAGAGCAGAAAGTCTTTATTTATTCGGGGGATTTATTCTTCACTCACGATTTCGTGTCGTATAAGTTGTTATTCATTCGGTCTGTAATAGACTATACTACACATTTTGTTCTGATTGGTTTTTGTTATTTTATAAATGTGTTGTTTGAGTGTATCCAAGACAACGGTAGGTGTCACTGGCGGTGTCAAAGGTTCATTCCTTGTTATTCTCATTAAATCTCAGTCTTGGGAGGAGGCTGTCTGGAACTTGGGAGAAGTTCTGATCGTGGGCAAATGGATCTTGTCATACACGGATTCCAGGAAGAGTCATCATGTGATAATCCGGATGTGTACGTATGAGAACGACTACGAGGCAAACCTCGAGGGACGGTGTGATGTAACGCTTCGAGTCTAGGCAAATCCCGGGTCATAGAAAGGGGGTCGTCATAATCCCACATCGCTTGGGAGAGGTATATGAAAATGAAACATTGGTAAGGAAATCCTCCCAAAATGGTAAGACGCGTTTTAGAGTACAATTAGCAACGGATCTCATAAAAACTTCATAGTTAAGAGTGCTCCGGCGAGAGCAGTACCAGGTTGGGTGACCGACTAGGAAGTCATCGCCAAACAAATCCGTGAGGGGAGGATATTGGATTACGGTCCAATCCCTAGAGCGGACAATATCTTATTGAGAAAAGGGGTCGTTACACATCATCGACAATGAGAACTTGTCAGATTTAGATTCTGGGAAGAGTCATCATCAACAAGGGGATCTTGTTGCGTTCAGATTCTAGGAGAGATCGATTTCAACACGAGAGGAGCTTGCAAAAACAGATTCGCTAAAAATGTTAGAAAGAGGGGCGACAAAGAAAAGAGGGAGTCTAAGTTTGTGTTAGACCGAATGTCTTGTAATTTTGTGAACTCAGAGAATTGTTTTTAATCCTAGGCGTTGCCCCACAGACGTAAGCAATTGCTAAACTGCGTTATCAACCTTCTGTCTCTTTACTTTTTGCATTTTACTACTGTCCATTATCGCATTTATTATCGGTATCTCACCTAGTGATCCACGACACTGCGTAACTAATTACGATATTTCAGAATGGATACCTTAGCATGCTTCATTTCATTACTAGGATCATATCTTACATGTGGACTATCATAACCTTCATCCTCGTAATCCTCCTCTTCAAAGACTAAACGACGATTGTTCCTCCTTCTTGGTTTCTTGGTTCCCTTCTCCTGAATTGGGGTTTGAGGGGCCCTCACATGCTGGTTCCTTGACTCTAACAAAATTTAGTGAAGAGTTTTAAATTTCTTGTTTAGTTCATCAAGTTGTCTTTGAACGACTAGACTCACTCTCTTTTGGGTTAGGTGCTCTGGTTGCTTGAGTGGCATTGTCACAGTTTGAGGATTGTTTCATATACTCCTTGTCATCATCTTAAGTAAATAAAATACCAATAAACATAGGGCAAGAATAAGAAAGAACAAGACTCTGATACTAAATGACGTGATTCAACCAAGAGATGAATGATTGAAACACAAAAAGACTCGGTTCACAAAACAGTTTTGGACAAAATTTATGGTGAACTTCTGTAATGCATAACTCTATCAAAATAGCTCCAATAAAACCGAAATTTTAGTGGAACTTTTCCCTAGAAATGATGGAAACACCCTCCAAATTTCAAGTGCTAACTCGATGGGGGTGGGTAGATATGGCTGAAATGGTGCTCAGTGGTTCGAGAATTGATAAAGTTGTACTCTTTGGGTATTTGGTTCTCTTTGTGGAAGAACACTCCAATTTGTTATGATGAGAGCTTTGTGCACCTTTATTGATTTTTCTACCTTCAAAGAAGAGGCAGAAAATGGATACAATAAAAGGATTTCACTACACTCACAAAGGTGAAAATCAGAACACGCACATACACTTGGATATAACTCACCAAGAAAATGTGGCGACTTGTTGCATGGAAACTTCAAGATTTGGAAGAAGATGAACTTTGGTTTTTGATTCAAAATGTGCGGCCACCCAGCAACCATAAAGGTGGTTCCCCTTACAAATTAGGTTCACATATTCAGCCAACTAAAGATGCTAGGTGAAGGAATACTCCGCTAAGTGTGCTAGCCGAGTACATGCATGGTTTTGCCAATTTCGGCAAATTCCCTCTCTCTGCAAATGTCCTTTTCAAGTGGTCTCATTTCTTCCACAAACATAACCACAAGAGCTTTTCAATGGACATATGTTCAACCCTTTCAAAATTAAAAAAAAAACTACAAAACTAGAGAAAATAAACTAGCCTTAGTGTTATATCAAGTTGTTCTAAGGAAGACATTGGTTCTTTCTTCAAGTTCAAGTCGGCCATGAAGTTGTTCCCATGTCAACAAATAGAATGGTTTCTCCTCGTCTTGTGTGCTAGGTCATAACTCTAATTGGTCTTTCATGTGATTACCTACAAAATGAACACACAAGTTAGTTAAAAGTTTTGGCTCATATCCAGGTGGTTGATCCTCTTAGCATATCAATTTCTTTTGGGTCAGTCAATTCCGCATTCTGTCTCGAGTCCACTTTAGAGCATGACAATACATATATAGTCGCGAAATATATCAGGATCAAATGTGACTAATAATAACTCCTATAATACCCCTTGTATGTATGAATAGTTTTATATGCATTATTTAAACATATATTTTATGCATACAATGAATGCATATCTATATCTCTGTACTACTAATACATAATGTGAACTATGTAAATTTTATGATTTAACAAAAAATAATGCATGATGATAGTTATACATCTATCTACACATCCTAAATTCACGTCTCAAACCATGTCAAAAAAAGGGATAAAACAGTTTACAAAATGGGTTAAAAACATATGTTGTAACAAATGTTATATGTGTCATATCACCAAGATACTACCCCAAATACTCTAGTTAAGCGTTCAACTACTATTTTACAAATATTTTTCACCCAAAACAAAGTGCACGGTGGAGCACTGGAGTGCCCACATACTGTTTTTCGTAGTTTCAACTTATTTTTTAAACCAAAAACACTATAACTTATAAAAACATCCTCAAATGCAACCGTTTTGCTACGATTGCAACCCAAAACTAACCATAATCAAAGCAATTAATATGTTTCATACTCAAATTTTCACCTACATCATGCAAAACCAATGTAGTTTAGTAGATCTATAGGTTTAGAACTCTTACCTCTAACTTCTTGATTTCTCCGTTTTGCTGAGATACTTATGTCTTTAACATCGTCCTAGCATGTAGAACTATTTGTCATTGAGACATGAACATGAATTCTTCTATTTTTTCTCTCTTTCGTCTCTTTTCTTTACTCATTTTTCTCTTTCGTCTCTTTTTTTTCCTTCTCTTCAACTAGAAAGCACGTAAATCACCTCCTTCTACTCATATTTATGCATTCTATGAACTAAAAGATGAATTACGGGATTGAATTTACTACTTTGTCTCATTGAATTGATATTTTTATTAGTGATACGTGACAATATCCAATTGGATGTAAATTTTATTCCATGGCATGCCAAATCATATGAAACAAAGCCAAATGATCGGCTTTATGCCCCTCTATTTCGACTCAAGCATCTAAAATTAATCACGTGTAATTGAAAGTACTATTTTTCCATGCATTGTGATGGAATGAATCCAAAGTCAATTTATACCTTAAGATATCTAATTTGTTGTTGTAAAATAATACGAAATTCTAAGCACTATAATCCATTCAATTAATCTCAAACGGTGACTATGTTCATAAGAACACCCTCTACTGATTTTTTTTTGCAAGAAATTAATATCTTTCCATCACATCTCCAATTAATTTATTTTTACCACCACTCATATTTAAGTTAGCTAATATTATATTTATTTTTTGGTTAGAAATATAGCTTTAATTTGATTGTTCAATTTCTTTCATAAAGTCGTATTATCTAATGATTTTCTATTGCAATGACATGTTTTGTTATTATTATCATTTGCAATTTAATATTATATTTAATCGCATTATTATTACAATCCTGATTTTTATATATATATATAATCCTTCTCAAAATGGTTGAAAGCTGTAAAATAATTTATATTCATAACGTCTAAATATGGAGAATAATTGTTTTCTATGTCTACAGCTAGTATTTGTAAATTCACACTTAATTTGGTCATTAAATTATTTAAAAATTAGACAAAAAGTCGCCCCGGTTTTACTCTGAAAATTAGGCAGGCAGTCAAGGAGGAAAACATCCATATTCCATCAGTTTTTAGATGGTGGAGTCTAACAACTAAAACATACTTTGAATAATCAATGTCAAATTTCACTATAATCAACCCTTCAAGTTTTCCAAACTAACTTAAACTTTTAGGGTTCGAACGACGTCAATGTTTTATTCCGACAATAATTTTTAAAATTTTATATTCAAATAGTTTTATTTCAAATTTTGATAGTCAGTGCTTTCTGAATATTATCAATATGCACAGAAAACACTTTCGAAACTTTAACTCGGGAGTCCCGTGAAATATTACTCAAAGCACTTGTAAATCTTTTTTAAGGTTTAAAATACTTGACTTTTAACTTGGAAAATTAAGAAGTGGTTTTTAAATTTAGGGTTAAACCAAAGAAATTCTAAGAAATATATAAAATAAAAAAAGAAAAACACCGACCAAGTGGACGGCAGTTGAATGCAAAATAGGGCAGGTGTTGTAATTAGGAGGAGTAGGGTAGGTGTCTGAGCTTTTCACAATCAATTTGTTTGACAAATTCTTGCTCATTATTGGTCGGTGATCATCTTTTAGCTGTTCCCTTGTCATCCCTTTTTTTTTTCTTTTATTTCTTTTTAGGTTAATTATTATTTTAAGACATTTTTATTATTGAAATAAATTTCTTTTTAAATCGAGTTGCGAGATGAATTTAGTTGGAGCCGAATTAATCAAAAAATCAATTTAAATTTGACCGAATTGAACTGATACTAAGAATTATTTACGTGTTTTGTTACTTTCGAAGAATTACAATCAAAATTAATCAAAATCGAGAAAAATCAAACAATAATTATTTTTAGTATTTTTCGATAATAAAACCCAGTTGAATTTTAATTTTTTTGACACTCCTAATATGAATATTAATTATATTTTCTTTCATTTACTAAATATTTTGGACTTTTTGAATAATAGATGTTTAAAATTATAGTCTGGTAGAAACATTGACTATAATTATGTAATAATTTTATTATCGAATAATTATTAAATTTAATATTTTCACATGAAAATGGTCTAATCAAGTTGAGGAAAAAAGATAAATCAATGTGAAAAGACAGCTGACGATCAACGGCTGTATACGTTTGAACAATAATTACACAATATAAAAAGGTTGTTTTTGTCTCTGTGTTTGTTCTTTATTTTATGCCTGGAAGATTAACATTTTAATACACAAATAAAAATGTCATGAGAAAGTGTTAAGCATCAATATTGGTCATTAGTGACAAGGTTGTGGGCCAGTTCAAACCCGACTCAATATAACCCGACATTGAGTCAAATTTTTATTATTTTAGTAATAAATTAACGTAAAATTGAGCTTGAATTAGACATGATCCTACTCTTTATAAGAGAAAAATCGATAAAAATATTTATCTGGTTAAAAATATTTTTTTAAAAAAAACAAAATATAACTTAGTTTGAATTAGAAGATTAACTTGTTAAAAATGACAGTAATCTTGGGATGGCGACATAATGTCAAGTTTACGTTTCAAATGTTTTATTCTTATGGAACAATACATCCGATAGTGGCAACCCTAGTTCCTATCCAAATACGTATAGAATAATGTGTATCGAGTTGCTTCATTTTCTTGACGTAAAAGTACTTGCAATCGAAAGTTGAAAAAAAATTTCACTCGAAAAAAGAAACATGGGACTTGAGTCCATGGTAAACCATTGTTAAACTTCCAATTACTTTGTATGTTAATGCATTTGAGTGAGGATAATTTTCTCGTATCGACAAAATTCTATGAGGCGTTTATTTCGCTGAAAAATCCGACTATTGGAGGATGCTCCAACGATTAGTAACGGACAACTAATAGTCATTAAGAATGTCGCGGAGTTGTAAGATCAAAACCCTAAAATAGAATCTTTCTTAAGTTTGGTCTCTACATCAATCTCCCCTAAGTTTGGTCAAGGTAACAATGAGGTTGTAAGACAAGCTTGTTATAAAGCTTTTTAGTCCTCTTTTCAATTCCAAAGTATGTGTCTGTCACACGTGATATTCATTCTTATGAGCTTTCTCGTCCTGCCCTTGTATTAGTTTGCGTACCAATTCCCTTGAGAGCGAGCTGAAAAGGTTAAAAGCTTTGGGGTTCTAGGGCAAAAAAGAAAATAGTTTGCATTTTTTGTTAGCATAGAATTACTCCGGGAGATAGGATTAACACTAATATAATAGGACTATAAATTGAATTTCTCTTGCTTACTCTTAATCTCTTCCTTGCTAATGGCATCTTAAATCCTACAAGGTCAGATTAATCTCGAGATACAAAAATGAATTTGACCTAAAGTTTGGATATATCTGCCAAATATTTTACCCATCCGAAGGTGAAACCCTACGAAACAAAAAGGGCCTCCAATGGGGGCATTATAGAGTGGTTAGAAAGTATCAAACTGTCGTAGCATGTGGGTAATGTCAATTATATAATGATTAATTTTTTATTTTACTCTTTTAAAATAATAATTTATTATATTAATTACATCAATTATTATTTAATATATCAACGAATATTTTAAAAAAATAAAATACATTTAGTATTACTTTTATATAAATTTACAGAGATACAAATAGTCCGTCCAATGGCCCATTCTAATCAAGTCCTCCTTTAAACGAACACGCTTGACTACAGTTGGCTCTCTCTCTCTCTAGTTATATTTTTTATACCCTTCAATTAATTTGTTAATATATGTATTTACTATGTATTGCTCCAATAATCAATTTTTTTTATACAATTGTATCTTATTTCTTTTGTTTTAAAAAAGGAGGAAAGTAAATTTAAATTGTAAATTAATATATGTTATATTATATTATTTATAACTATTATTTTAATACAAAACTATTATTTTTAAGATACCACATTTAATTTAATATATTTACCCATTATATATATATATAAGTTGAGAATTTTATAAAACTATAAATAGTCCATTTTGACTTTGTTCATTAATTATATGACAGTTTGTTCAAGTTGAAACAAGCCCAACAAAGTTGAGGCAGACTTCTTTTAGAATGGGTTCGACTGACTCTTGTTAGTTAACTATAAAAGGACACATCTGACTTGGGTATTAATGGGAGAATGAGCCAAGACTTGTGTCATCGGGCTGGCTCAGTTGTCTCGTAATGCAACTAAAATCTTTATTTTTTTTTTTTTAAAATAAAATGAAATTTAAATTTTGCAATATGAAGAAATTATACTCCACAATTAAATTTAGACTCCATTCGGATTGCTTCAATCGTAACAAAACCGAACAGATACTATAATTTATATTTTTTAATTTTAATTTCAAAATTACAAATACAGAAATAATTTAATTCAAACTGAGCTTAAAAACACTAAAACAATCTCAAAATCGAAAAAAAATTAAAACCAGAAAGCAAACCAAACAAAGTCGAAAAATAGTTCGAGACTCATTTTGTTCACTGCACAAAGTTCGAGTTTCATTCGTGTTCAACCTTGACATGCCTATTAACAAAGTTCGAGTTAGTTCGAGAATGTGACCACAAAGGGGAGAAAAATGTAGGGGAGTTTTTACAAGAGTTAGTACGTGACGCCATTCTTACATGCAAGCTTTCTTCCTAATGTTTATGGTCCCCTCTACACCATCTATCGGCCATCCATCCCTTGTAAAACGCCTTCATGGACCACCATCTTTTGTTTTTCTTCGTACCTTACTCCATGGCCATATACTCTGTATTTTAACTAGTGCTCGATATTTTTGGTTCAAAAGAAATCGACGTGACAAAATCCAAAAAACAAAATGGTTACTATCGGAAATATAATGTTCAACGGTCATTTTTGGCCGGCAATTTTTTTTTCTTTTCGATCTTTCTTTGTCACCATAGACTATGTACTCTAAACATCGCTTGCGTTTTACGTCCAAATAAAATCAACACAGTAAAATCTAAAAAAAAATTGTTTGAAGTACACTTGCAAGTGGGTATTTTGACGTTTTAATCTATTTATTGAGTTTATGTAACAAATGATGAATTAATGATGAAGAATTCATTCGGAAAATATTTAATTGTTGGAGAACACTTTGTGTAGACACTCTCAAAGAAATACAACGCAAAGTTTTGAACTAAATGTAAAATGGAAGAACTTGCACATGCTCAGACGCAAGAGCCTTTTGCTCATGGACCCACAAGAGAGGCCCTATGCAAGTTGCAAAAGCTCAATCTCGAACAAATATTTTTTGATTCTTTATTTGTAGATGTGTGGAGACATATGTTGACGGCAATTGTAGACACCCAGAGGATCTCACGAAAATCCTTTGCAAAGACAGAAAATTCAAATTGATGCTTATGTAGACACACTGTCAAGAATTGTAGACGCTCGGAGCGATAGCCTACTACTTAAGTCGTGGAAGCCTATTGTTTGTTTGATGTCTCTAATGGCTATAACACGGTCAACTAAATAAATAATAGAGGGCAACTATTGCGCGAGAATTTTGAAGAACTCTATAAATAGAAACTCACTTCGCTGCACAAATGATCAAGAGCTCTCTACAACGAAGTGTTGCTTGTTCGTTTACTAAAATTAAAGTCTTTAGTGTTGAGCCAAATCTAATATCTTTATATTTCTAAACTTGAGGTTTTCATTATGAGAGAGTTAGATCATCATGTGCTTAGAATTTTTAACTACTTTTATACGTGTAGAAGCTAAGAGCGTGTTCCTTGAAGAAGCAATTAAGATTCATTGACACATATAAAATCAACAAAAAGAGTAATGCTCATGAAAATTCGTTCGAAGGCTTAATTGATACGTTCAATCGCTTACAAATAATTTTTGTAAATCCTATTATGTCAGTGTTTCAAGGCTCTTAGTCGAAAATCCTATTTAGTTTGCTATATATATAGATATCAAATTAAATAGGATTTGAATTCACAAAATTAATATTAATAAATCTAATTCACCCTCGATATATATATATATATATATTGATTAAATCACAAAAAAAAAAAAAAAAAAATCACAAATCTAATTCACCCTCCCCAAATCACAAAATAATAATAAATCTAATTCTCTTCCTCCTCCAATTAATATTTTAATTGGTATTAGAGTTTAGCCTCAAACATTTGTAGTGGTTAAATATTCTCTAGAATTGTTTGTTACAAATTTTATATATGAATTTTAATTTAAATGACTTACATGTAGAAGGACCATCCATTTTTAGGCTACATTCCTTTGATGGAAATGATTACACTTCGTGAAAATATAGAAGGAGAATATATGTCCAATTCATTGATTATGATTTATGGCACATAATAAAAAATGACCTTTATTTTCCTATTAAACTTGAAAATGGAAGGAATGTGCTTAAGTACACTTTTGAGTTGGAGGGCAATGATAATTGAAAATTGTGTTTAAACTCTGAGGCAATAAACATGTTGTATTATGCTCTTAATAGAGATGAATTTAGTAGAGTTTAAGAGCATGATAATGCATCTGAAATTTGACATTATTGAAATCACAAAGGAAGGAACAAACCAAGTTAAAGAAAGCAAATTGAATTTACTTGTATATGAATATGAATTAAAAAAAAAAAGAAACCATAATCTAAATGTTAATAAGATTTACTAACATTACTAATGTCATGAAAGTTCTTGGTATGACATATCCAAATGAAAAATATAAGAGGAAAAATTTTAGCTGCCTATAAAGATCATGGCAATCAAAGGTAATAGTAATAGAAGAAGCGTGTGTGACCTCAAAGTGCTTTAAATGGACAAATTAATCGGATCTCTAGTGCCTCATGAGATCCGGATGAAGGCAAAGGAGAAGTAAGAGATAAAAGAGAAAGAAGTCTCCAAAAACAAGGATATAGCTCTCAAAGCATCATCACGCCACCAAATTAGATTGGATATGAAGAAGTAACAAACAATTCATATTACGTCAGCAAATAGTCATTTTTTATAAAATTGGTTTAAGATATAAACATTTACAAAAGAAAAGGACATGAAAGTTTTGTTGTTGGACCATCTACTTGTCATTAGTTGCAATCAAATAAATAATACAGCTTTGTATACCCTGTGACAACTAATGACAAATGTTTTTTTTTGAAAAATTATAATGGATTGTTAAAGAAGTTGAGGATCCAAAAATATTTGGGTACCAAAGAAATGCACTTAATTTTTATTTGTAATTTGGAGAATCTCTCATAAAAGACAAGTAATACCTTGATAGCGGGTGATCAAGGCATTTGACAAGCGATTCCTCAAAGTTCACATCCATAACAGAAAGAAATAAAATGTCACATTTGAAGGAAACAAAAAAAGGAAAGATTATACAAATAATGCCTTAAACCCTTTTTTTGAGGATGTATTGTTGCTTTTAAGCATAACTTGTTACATATTAGTCAATCATATGATAAAGAATATAAGGTGATATTAGAATTGAAAACTTGCATGATTAAAGATAGAAAAAATTGGAAAATATTTTTTGTTGGATATAAGAATGAATGTCTTGCGTAGTTTAATTTTGTTTTGATGTATAATTCTCGTTTACTTTATATGCTTGTTTACTTTATATGCTTATTACTTTATGTATCTCTCTGCAATTGTTTTACATCTAATAATGAATTGTGCTTATGTGAACTTTTTGTTGTTGTTGTTGCATGAAGTCTTTTTTTATAATGACTAAGGCATACAGAAAATAAAAGGGTTATTTTTTTTCAACTTTTTTTTATAATGAATGGGGAGTTTATACAAAGAGGGCGAATTTTATGAAACAAAAATAGAGTTTTTATTTTTAAATCACAATAATTGGCATATATATTGTTTTATGATACATTCTTTTCTTGTCATATTTTTTTAGTACGGTCTAGTCTTCTTTTTTATAACGACAAAAGGGGAGAGAATCATATGAATTGTACAAGAAATTCTATGAATTATACATGAGAGAGATAATAGCATATAGGTAGAAAACATATATGAGAAAAATTAATCTAATCCGAAGGATATATTTAGCGGGAGTATGATAATTAATCTCCAATGAATGAAATGAGGAGTTAGTAAATTTATATACATAATTTAGAAAAAGTATTGCCATCATGAAAAATATTAAGTATAATTGTTTTGATGATGTAATAATTAAAGTTATTATAGTTAAAATATTGTTTGAATAATTGTTTAAATGATTTGCTATTTAAATTATATTCACTTTGAAAATAATTTTAAAAGTGGGTATTTTGATGTACTGACCTATTCAAAAACCATTCAAGTGTTGAAGAACAATTTGTGTGGTGACCTGAGAAGATATAAGGACACCTTATTTTTAACAAAATGCAAAATTGAAGAACTCGCAGATGCTTGATCCTAAGAGCTTATTGGTCGCAGACATCCGCAGTAGACACCCTATGCAATCTGCGAAAGCCTAGTCCTGATATAGTAATTTTTGAAGTTTAATTTTCAAATGGCTACTATGAACACTATGAGGATCTTACAGAAGTTCTATTCAAAGATAAGAAATTAAAATGGTTGCTTATGTGAAGGCTTGACGAAGAATTGTGGACTCCTAGAGTGGTAGCTCATTGTCTCTTTAATGTCTCTAATGATTATATGACAACTATTCGGATGAATAGTAGAAAGTGAACACTGCTCGAAAATTTTGAAAACTTTTATAAAAAGAACCTCACTCCACTACAAAAAATGATCATAAGATCTATACACTAAAGTGTTGTCTGTCAACTTGCTAATATCAAAGCCTTCAATCTCGAGCCAAATCTCGTTGGGAAAAATAACAATGAAATCCGGCAGTAACAATGACAACAATACCACTGCAAACGGTACGAGAAACGATAGCAGATGCAATCCAAAAAATATCAGGAATATTTTCTCACACCATTAGATTATAACGGCCAATAAATAAGAGAAATAATAGTCAAAATTAGCACCGAGAATTTTACGTGGAAACCCAAATCGAGAAAAAAAAAAAACATGGGGACCGAGTCCAGAAAGATCTCAATATGAAAATAAGATTTATAATATTTTTCTAGATATCAAATAATCTAGAAAATTTTCACTAAAAGAAATCACTACTCTTAAAACTCTCAATGTGCACAAAAGTACCACACTTATTTTTCTCTCTCTTTCTTTTCTCTCCCTCAAAAAATCTTCACCTATTTTTCTCTTCCTTGGGTTCTTCTTCTGATTCTGATTCTGATTCTTTGGATGCAATTTCACATTTGTTGAAGCCTCTATTTATAGAGGCTTCAGCGCACACCTTCATTAAATGAAAGTGTGCTACAGCACCAATTGAAGACTTGAAAACCTTCAATTACTAGCTTCAATTGCTGCCACCTGCAATTGAACAAGGGTTCCCTCGTTAAAGGAGGGACCCTACAAATCTTCCCCTCCCGATTTATAATGAGATATCTCTAATCCTGCTAAGCCTCTACAGAATTCGTGTTTATTCCTTTGCAAAGTCTTCGTCATCATGTTTGAGTCATTGTCATCTGTGTAAATCTTCTCAAGATGCACTTACTTGGTGTCCAACACATCTCGAATCCAATGATACTTGATATCTATGTGTTTTAACTTCGAATGAAAGCTCGGGTTCTTGCTCAAATAAATAGCGCTTTGACTGTCACAATATAAGATATACATATCTTGTTAATGACCCAATTATGTCAGAAATTTTTGCATCCACAAAATTTTTTTGCATGCTTCTGTCGCTGCAATAAACTCAGCTTCTGTTGTAGACAATGTCACTGATTTTTGCCACCTAGATTGCCATGACAATGCTCCCCTTCCAAATGTAACCAAACACCCTAATGTTGATCTTCTAGAGTCACTGTCTCTAGCCATGTCTGCATCAGTATAGCCTACCAACGAAGACTTCTCACTTTCAAAATACAAACTGAATTCAGAAGTACCTTTAAGATAACTTAGAATCTACTTTACTGCATTTTAATGCTCTTTACCCGGATTTGTTAGAAATTGGCTGAATACTCCAACAGAATGTGAAATATCAAGTCTCGTACAAATCATGGCATACATCAAGCTACCAACTGCTGAATCATATGAAATTCTCTGCATTTTTGCTCTTCTTTCGTCAGAGGAAGGACTTTGTTTGGAAGTAAGTTTGAAATATTTAGCAAGTGGAGTGCTGACCGGCTTCGCCTTATCCATATTGAATCGGTTGAGAACTTTCTTGATATATTTCTCCTGCGATAGCCATAGCTTTTTGCTCTTCCTATCACGGGTGATACTCATCCCAAGTATTTGTTTCGTCAGTGCTAAGTCTTTCATGGCAAAAGATCTGTTAAGCTCATTCTTTAACTTAACAATCTTTTTTCTGTCTGGGCCCACAATCAACATGTCATCGATATAAAGTAGAAAGATTATGAATGTACCATTCGTGAATCTTTTCATGAACACACAATGGTCTGAGAAAATTTTCTTGTATCATTGATTTACCATAAAGAAGTCGAACTTTCTATACCATTGTCGTGGGGCTTGCTTTAATCCATATAGACTCTTCTTCAATTTACATACCAGGTGTTCCTTTCTCTTGACAATGAACCTGTCTGGTTGTTCCATATAAATCTCTTCTTCTAATTCACCATGCAAGAATACTGTCTTTACATCGAGTTGCTCAATCTCCAAATTAAGACTTGAGGCTAATCCGAGTACCACTCGTATAGATGACATTTTCACGACATGTGAAAAAATTCATCAAAGTCAACTCTCTTTTTCTGAGCAAACCCTTTCACGACCAGTCGTACGTTATACTTTGGTTGTGAATTTTCTTCTTTAAGTCTATATACCACTTTGTTCTTGAGTGCCTTTCACCCATTTGGAAGTCAAACCAACTCATAGTATGATTTTCATGCAATGATGTCATCTCATCTTGCATCGCATCTAACCAGTTATTCTTTTGTTGATTCTCCATGACGTTCTCATAGCACTCAGATTCATTGCCATTAGTGATCATCACATACTCGTTCACAGAGTATCTTCTTGATGGTCGACGATATTTTGTTGACCTCCTTGGTTCTGCAACTGATTCAAGAAAAATCTTTATTTCTCTTTAGTCAATATCATCAGTTGCTTGATCACTGGATTTTCCAGCGTCTCCCCGTGTCAAAGGTCGATTTCTCTAGACCAACTCTTACTGGATGTTCATCAGTGATCTTCACATCTTTTTTCTTATCTTCAATGGTCTGATCTCCAAAAAAGACAACATCTCGGCTTCTGACAATTTTCTTGTCAATCAGATCCCAAAGCCTATATCTGAATGCATCACTTTCATATCCAAGGAATATGCATAGCTTTGTTGTCTAGTTTGGACTTCTCATCTTTTAGAGTATGGATGAACGCTCTGCATCCAAACACTTTTAAATGCTTACAGGAAACGTCTTTTCCAGTCCATAGTCTGTTTAATACTTCTCCACTCAGAGGTGCGGATGGAGACAAGTTGATGATATTTATTGCAGTATTCATTGCTTCTCCCCAGAATGTTTTGGGAAGTTTTGAATATGATAACATGCACCTTATCTTCTCCACGATAGTTCTGTTCATTCTTTCTGCAACGCCATTTTGTTGCGAAGTTTTTGGAACAGATCTTTCATGCCTGATCCCGTGCACCTTGCAGTATGCATCACATGATCCCATATATTCGCCATCATTATTTGTGCGAATGTATTTTAATTTCTTTCTTGTTTCTCGCCCCGTGAAAGCATGAAATTGTTTGAAAACGTTGAATACCTCATCTTTGGTCTTGAGTGCATAAGCCCAAATCTTTCTTGAGTGATCATCAATAAATATCATCATATAATGGGCACCGCCTAACGTTTTTGTTGACATGAGACCACAAACATCTAAATAAACAACTTCCAACACGTCTGGCTTTCTTGATGCAAAATTCTTCTAAAAGGAAACTCTGTGTTGTTTTCTAGCCAAACAGTGAATACAGTTTGGCAAAGGTTCATGTATGAGATTGGTAGACATTCTTTTTTTCCAAACAATTGAAGTCCTTTCTTGCTCATGTGACCAAGCTGTTTGTACCATAACTCAATAGATGAGTCATCTTGTGCAGCATTTACTGATGCTTCCTTTACGGTCACTTGAGTCACATATAAACTAGACTCTTACATTCCTCTCGCTACAACTAGCGAGCCTTTGCTGAGCTTCCATTTTTCATCAGCAAATTTGCTCTTGTACCCGGCATCATCAAGAGCGCCAACTGATATTAGATTTAGTTTAATATGTAACATTTCTGACATCTTTAAGCATCAACTCACATAATGTGTTGGTCTGGATACAGATGACTCCTTTTTCAATTATTTTGGAAACATGATTGTTCTCTATTTTGACAATGCCAAAATCATCGCTGGTGTAAAATGAAAAATATTCCACTTTTGGAGTAACATGGTAAGATGCTCCAGAATCACACACCCAACATGATTCATTCATCGTGAGATTTACAGCATCTTCCCATACAATAACATCTTCGCTCTCAGAGACAGTTGCCGTTGTACTCTTCATTTCTCCTTTAACACTTTTCGTACCTTGTTCTTTTTTCAGCTTCTAGTAATTCTTTTTTTATGTGGCACATCTTGCCACAATGATAGTACTTAACGCCATTTTTATTTCTCGATTTAGATCTTCCCGACGTGCTAGCTTCATAGGCCACACATTCCATTGATCTCCCTCTCATTACTGATAAAGCCTCCATAGAGGATTGCTCCTTGTTTTTCTGCCTACTTTCTTTGTCAAGAACGGCGGCTGCAATATCATTAAACATCAATGTTGTTTTGTAGTATCATTGAGCAAATTTAATGATGAGATGATCGTATGAATCTGGAAAACTTTAAAGTAAAAGTTTAGCTCTTTCATTTTCGTCGATTTTGTGCTCCATTGCTATTAGTTGCGAAAATAATGTATTGATAGTATTGACCTGATCTGTCACTGTTGTAGATTCTGACATCCAAAGTGTATATAATTTTCTTTTCAAGAAAATTTTATTATACCACGATTTCTTTTCGTAAAATTTTGTCAACGTATCACATATTTGTGTGGCCGTTACCATTTCGGAGATACTTGACAAAATTTCATCTGCTAGAGTAAAATGCAAAATAGCCATTGCATCTTCATCAGTTTTGTTCCATTTCTCGTCTTCAATGTTCGTAGGCCTGTCGCCGATGGCCATAGCATAACAATCTCTCCACAATAGCGCCTTCATTTTTAATTTCCACAAAGAGAAATTATTTCTGTTAAATTTTTCAATTTCAATCTTTCCCGCCATAATAACCTCTAAAAATTTTTTCTGATGTGCAAGATCAGTTAAAAACTGCAACTACAGAGCATACTAGATTTAAAGAAATTACACGTACTCTGATATCACTTGTTGGGAAAAATAATAACGAAATCTAGCGGGACCGATGATAATATACCACCGCAAGCGGTACGAGAAACGATAGCAGATGGGATCTAAAAAATATCAAGAATATTTTTTCACACCGTTAGATTATAACGGCCAAGAAGTAAGAGAAATAATAGCGAAAATCAACACCGAGAATTTTATGTGGAAACTCAAATCGAGAAAAAATCACGAGGATCGAATCCAGAAAGATCTCAATATGAAAAATAGATTTACAATATTTTTCTAAATATCGAATAATTTAGAAAATATTCACTAAGAGAAATCGTCTCTATTAGAACTCTCAATGTGCACAAAATCACCACACCTATTTTTCGCTCACTTTCTTTTCTCTCCCTCTAAAAATCCTCACTATTTCTCTCGCTCTTCTTCACAAAAGAAAACATCTTCGTTGGGTTCTTCTTTTGATTCTCATTATTCTTCTTCTTCGGATGCAATTTTACATTTGTTGAAGCCTCTATTTATAGAGGTTTCAGCGCACACCTTCTTTAAATGAGTGTGTGTTGCAGCAGTAATTGAAGACTTGAAAGTCTTTAATTGATACCACCAGCAATTGAACAAGGGTTCCCTTATTAAAGGAAGAACCCTACAAATCGAACTTGCTTATTTTTAAATTTGAGATTCTGCATCTTTAGAGAATTAGAACATCTTGTACTTCAACTTTTTCACGACTTTTATATTTTGTTGAAACTAAGAGGGTGACACCCTTGATTAGTCTGTTAAGATTCAATTAATATTCGCAAGAACAATAAAAGAAAATGACGATGCTTACGAAGAGTTATTGTAACCCTTTCATGTAAAGTGTTAGTGATGATTGAAGATCTTTTAATAGAAGATAAATTCATACTTTGATAATTTAATCATAGCATTTAGCTAGAAAATTTCAAAATCAACAAGTTCTTATTGAATTTCATGTTAATTGACATGTTACAGCTAACTCGTGAACATTTCTTCACCTTGATAGTCTTCATCTTCGCTAACCTTATAGGTGGCACATGGCAGCATACTATTGCTCGTTCCATTTTATTGCATGATTACATACTTTAAAGGGTTATGAACAAAACCCTAGTTTGATTTAGCAAATGATTTATTAAAACAACTATAAAATATTTATGCTTTTGTATAAAAAAATTTCAATAATTTAATAAAATTCAAAGTTTTTTTCCAAAATATATTTGTATTATTCCAAGCAAACAAGTTTATTTGTTTTTGTACACAAAGGTTGTTGTTCCCATAACAAATATCACCACAAAAAAAATTGTGTAGTTCATTTATTTTTTAAAATATTTAAAATTAGTTTGAAACAAAGTTTTTTAAACTATCCATTTATGCAATTAATCTTCTCTTCACAATTAATTGAAAATTTTATCTTACATAAACTCAAATATTAAAAAATAAATAAAATAAAATAAAATAAAATTGTATAAAAAATTCAATAACACATCAATCATACATAAAAATTTGAGGAACACCAATTTAACAATTTTAGGGTAGATGTTTTTTATACATCTAACTTGAGAGAAATTTGAACTTTGACCTATTAACAAAATAATCCATATGATTCGCATAACAAACTTAAGAAATTCCTTGATGTATCGATCTACTTCCATCAACGGTTTATAAAATCTAGTGGAAAAAGTTGTGTAAAAGTCACCAAGATTTATTAAATTCCGAGTTTTGTTCATATTTTTTTTGTTTGGATATAAAATTTTAGAAAATTAGCTTAAATGTATTTTCAATTTAACTTAATCAATTAATTTGTTTTGGTTGACAAAAGTAATAAATAAACAGTGGTTTAAAATTAATGTTAATTTATTTATTATTGGTTAAAAATAATAGTATGAGTTGGAAGTGGAGTCCAACTGTGGAAGTCGACAAATGGTTGCTAAAATCTAGACATTAAATAGCATTCTCATGCAACCGTCTTTTCTGGGAGGGCAATGCGAGACTAGATTTCCAAATTTCAGATAAGGAAATGACCAAAGTATCATCTCTAACTTCTCAAATTACAGAGAAAGGTAGACTGACTGTTCTATTTTGGGCTTACAATTTTGAAAACTAACTTCAACCAAACTCATTCCATCATTAGCCTTTTTCAACTTATAATCAATTTAACTTAATTAGATGACCATGTTATTATTTAATAATTTTAGTTAATTACTATTGCATATAAACTCTAATTTTACAATATGTTGATAAATTGATAGAGTAATTAATATAATTACAAATAAATAAATTTTTACTTTTTAATTAATAAATTTTTACTTTTTAATTCTTACTCGATTTTAAGAGTAATAATACATCTACCATCTAATTTTACGTTCTAAATTTATTTTTGAGTAACTATTGATTTTAACTTTGTACTATGCACTTTATTTTGGTTAACTCCTGTATTAAAAGCACCAACAAACCAAATTTTGTACTTTAATTCTATTATCAGTTTTGATCTTATATCAATATTTTTTTTAAACCCTTATTTAAAAAATTATCAAACCATATTGGATTTACTTAAAATTTTTACCACATATTCACTACTTAATAAGAAAATAATTTGAAAATTTGTGTAATTTTTTAACACATGTACGATTTATTGTAACTTTATTTTAGTAATTTATAAAAATATTATAATAAATCATACAAGTTTTAGAAAATTACAAAAAAATTTTGTTATTTAACCATGATGTGGTGAATATGTTAAAATATTTTTAAATAAATCCAATATCTTTTGGTATTTATTTAAAAATTAATTTATAAAGTAAAAAAGAAACTGAAATTAATTTTAAAAAAACACCAAAAGATATTAGATTTATTTGAAAATTTTTTCACATGTTCATCACATCATGGGTAGATAATAGAAAATTTTTTGTGATTTTCTAAAACTTGGATGGTTTATTATAATATTTTGATAAATTACTAAAATAAAATTATAATAAATCGTACATGTGTTAAAAAATTACGAAAATTTTCAGATTATGTTCTCATTACGTAGTAAACATGTAATAAAAATTTCAAATGAATTCAATATCGTTTAGTAATTTTTTAAATGAGGGTTTAACGAAATTGTTGATAGAAAATCAAAACTGATAACAGAATTAAAATATAATGTTTGGTTTGCTACAAGGACTAATTGAAATAATGTAGTTATCCATTATTTTTTAATGTAAACATAATTAATAATTAATACTTGTAATTCATATTAATTAAAAGTTGAGAGCATAAAAATGAAGATAATTCCAGGGTAGTGTGTTGCATGCGGGCGGGCAAGACCAGTTCCTCTCTGTCTCTCTCAGCTTTCTCTGCCTATTTTGTGACCTATCTCTTGTCTCTGTCTGGATCCTACGTGGCAGATATGGGTATGTTTGTAATTTGGGTGCAAGATAAGGGTAAACAGGTAAACGGACATAATTGTCTAATCGTAATATCAGTTCTTTATAAGGGTAGAAAGAAAGAGCGCTTGATTCTCAATAAACCCCCGCCTCGTGGTTCTCAATTCAGTCAACTTTGACCACCTAAATCATTACTTACTTTTATAATTACTCATCATTAATTTTGCTTAAACCTTTTAACTTTTTAATTTTTTTAAAAAACTATTTATAAAATTATAAATAAAATGAGCATATAAAATATTACTTGCAATTTTGTGATTTACGAGTCATTTCAATATATTTCTCCTATTTTTATTAAATTTAAAAGAAAAAATGACTTGATAAATTTTTATTACGTCAGCTATACGTAATAATTAAAAAATTCTGGTGAAGTACTACAAATCTAATTTAATTAAAATTGAAATTGTCTATAAATTAAAAAATAGAAAATATTTTTTTTCACATATATTTTTTACTTTTCCAATACAAATTATAACAGTTAACTTATATATTAAATATTTATAAATATATAATTTAAATTAACATTAGTATTTATTAAAAAAACTATTTTCAAAAAATTATTTATTAAAGTAATTTTAAGAGAGTCGTGAACTTGGAATATTAACAAAGATCACCTCAAATTAGAAAACAATTAAGATAATAAAACACTAATTAAACTTGTATTTTTTTTTTTTGGGTAAAAATAAAGCAAATAGTGTTTATATTTATACATTAAAAACATATTATTTATTAATATATTCATGAGAATTAAAAGTAATATATATATATATATATATAAATATATACGATTCATTCTATAGGTATGAAGAGAACATGAAGATAAAGTGATCTTCGCCTTCGTCTTCTTCTTCTGGCTCACTTCTTACACTTAGCTGACATTGATTCTTCCTCTCAGAGACACAATTTGCAGGAGCGGAGCAAAAATGAAGTTGCTTCTTCTTCTCCTTCTGCTCCTCCTTCTTCACCTCCACATTCTGCCGTCTCTCGCCGCTCGGATATCCGAATACCGTGCTCTTCTCTCTCTTAAAAGCTCCATTTCAGAAGACCCCAGCTCCTTTCTCTCCTCTTGGAAGCTCTCTACTAGCCACTGTACTTGGGCTGGTGTTTCCTGCGATAATCGCCGTCATGTCGTCAGTCTTGACCTCTCTGGCGTTAATCTCTCCGGCGTGCTTTCGCCTGATGTTGCTTACCTTGGATTTCTTACGAATCTTTCGCTCGCTGTTAATCAGTTCTCCGGCCCAGTTCCGCCGGAGATGTCTGCTCTCGCTGCACTCCGATACCTTAACCTTTCGAATAACTTTTTCAATGGTACATTCCCTTCTGAACTGGCGGGACTGAAAAACTTGCAGGTTTTGGATTTGTATAACAACAACATGACCGGAGATTTGCCTCTTGCGGTGACGGAGCTGCCGAACCTCAGACATTTGCATCTGGGTGGGAACTTTTTCCTCGGTCGGATTCCGGCAGAGTACGGTCGGTGGGAGTCATTGGAGTATTTAGCGGTCTCCGGTAACGAGCTTGAAGGACCCATTCCCCCGGAGATCGGAAACTTGGGGAAGCTTCGAGAACTCTACATTGGGTATTACAACAACTATGAAGGTCGTTTACCGGCGGAGATCGGAAATTTGTCGTCGTTGGTACGGTTCGACGCTGCCAACTGTGGGTTAACCGGTGAAATACCGCCAGAGCTGGGAAAACTTCTGAATCTCGACACTCTGTTTCTCCAAGTGAATGCGCTATCTGGGTCTTTGACATCTGAACTTGGGATGTTAAAGAGCTTGAAGTCAATGGATTTGTCTAACAATGTCCTCTCTGGCGAGATTCCGGTTTCATTCTCCGATCTGAAGAACTTGACGCTGTTAAATCTGTTTAGAAACCAGCTTCACGGAGCGATCCCGGACTTCATCGGAGACTTGCCGGAGTTAGAAGTGTTGCAGTTGTGGGAAAATAACCTCACCGGTTGGATTCCTCAGGGTCTCGGAAAGAATGGGAAGCTTCAGCTTCTTGATCTTTCTTCTAACAAGCTAACCGGAACTCTTCCTCCGGAAATGTGCTCCGGCAATCGCCTTCAGACTCTGATTACTCTTGGAAATTTCTTGTTCGGCCCGATTCCGGAGTCTCTTGGGAAATGCGAGTCGCTGAGTCGTATTCGAATGGGGGGAAATTTTCTCAATGGATCGATCCCGAATGGTCTCTTTGATTTGCGGAAGCTTACTCAGGTCGAATTGCAAAACAATTATCTCGCCGGAGAGTTTCCGGTAATACTTTCGGTATCGGGGAATCTCGGTCAGATTAGTCTGTCAAACAATCAACTTTCTGGGTCATTGCCACCCACTATTGGAAACTTCTCCGGCGTGCAAAAACTTCTCCTCGACGGAAACAATTTCTCCGGTCCAATACCATCTGAGATCGGAAAGTTACAACAGCTATCAAAGATCGATTTCAGCCGAAACCAGTTCTTCGGTTCGATTACACCAGAAATAAGCAAATGCAAGCTCCTTTCGTTCGTTGATCTCAGTAGAAACGAGCTCTCCGGCGAGATTCCGAACGAGATTACCTCCATGAGGATACTGAATTATCTGAACCTATCTAGAAACCATTTAGTTGGAAACGTTCCTTCTTCCATAGCCTCAATGCAGAGCTTAACTTCTGTAGATTTTTCCTACAACAATCTCTCCGGTTTAGTTCCCGGTTCCGGCCAATTCAGCTACTTTAATGCCACGTCATTTCTCGGCAATCCCAATCTCTGCGGCCCTTACTTAGGACCTTGCAAAAATGGAGTGGCGAATTCCACGGAACAATCTCATACGAAATCCCATCTATCAGCTTCTCTGAAGCTCCTGCTAGTTATTGGATTGCTCGTCTGCTCCATTGCATTCGCCATTGCAGCAATTATAAAAGCTCGATCATTAAAACGAGGGAGTGCAGCTAGAGCATGGAAATTAACAGCCTTTCAACGCTTGGACTTTACAGCGGACGATGTTTTAGATGCCTTGAAAGAAGACAACATCATCGGAAAAGGAGGGGCTGGAATAGTTTACAAAGGGTCTATGCCAAACGGGGATATCATTGCCATCAAACGACTTCCGGCGATGAGCCGTGGTTCTTCGCACGATCACGGATTCAACGCCGAGATTCAAACCCTGGGGAGGATTCGACATCGTCACATCGTTAGATTACTGGGTTTTTGTTCAAATAGCGAGACAAATCTTCTGGTGTATGAGTACATGCCTAATGGAAGCTTGGGGGAAGTTCTTCATGGCAAAAAAGGTGGGCATTTGCAGTGGAACACTAGATATAAAATCGCCATTGAATCCTCCAAAGGTCTCTGCTATCTTCACCATGATTGCTCGCCGTTGATAGTTCATCGAGATGTGAAATCAAATAACATCTTGTTGGACTCCAGTTTCGAAGCTCACGTTGCAGATTTCGGCCTCGCCAAGTTTTTGCAGGACTCGGGTGCTTCCGAGTGCATGTCCGCCATTGCTGGATCTTATGGATACATAGCCCCAGGTATGATTCAATCATCATTTTTATGGATCCATTTTTCAGAGACTGGGACAAAATTGATTGTTTGATTGACTGAACCAAACTTTTTGATTTCCAGAATATGCTTATACTCTGAAGGTTGACGAGAAGAGCGACGTTTACAGTTTCGGAGTAGTTTTGCTAGAGCTGGTTAGTGGAAGAAAACCAGTCGGAGAATTCGGCGATGGCGTCGACATTGTTCAGTGGGTTAGAAAAATGACAGATTCAAACAAGGAAAGAGTCCTCAACATCATCGACCAGAGACTTTCTTCTGTTCCTCTTCACGAAATAATGCATGTCTTCTACGTCGCCTTGCTCTGCGTGGAAGAACAGGCGATTGAGCGACCCACCATGCGAGAGGTCGTTCAGATCTTAACCGAGCTTCCCAAGCCTCCGACAATGGCGGACTCTTCTCCTGCGTTACCCACGTCTTCGAATTCTCCCCCTCCTCCTGATCTTCTCAGCATTTGAAGTATTCTTTCCTCTGTTCGTGGATTTGAGAACTGCTTCTTCTGATTTGGTCTATAGATTTCGAGAAAAATTTGGGAGTTTTTCTGTACAAATTAGTTTGTTTATGTTACTTTCTTATGAATGATTGCTAAAAGGATTCCCAACTTGCCATCTGTAGATCGCTGCATTTTTTTCAACTGCCTACGACCTCGGAGAAGAAGATATCATTTCAAATCTCGGTTGGTCAAATGATTAGCCTGATTCAGTTTAGAGAAATGGAAATATAATATGTTAGATTTGGTCAAATTCTATCTGAGGTTGGCTTGAATATCCATTTAGAATTTGGGGTTTTTGGTGTCTAATTATTAATGATGATTTCTTGGAAAGAAAAATTTGATTCTTTAGGCCAGTTTATTGGATCATAGTATATTTTTTGGTTTTTTAAGAATTACTAGTCAAAACATTTTTAAGATACCTGTTATTAGGAACTTTTTGAGAGATTTGTTCAATATTTTGATGTCGGATTAAGAACGCAAATTTTTTGATAGGTCAAATAAATATGCTAGATGTGTTTGCACAAATGAATTTTAACGAAATGCATTGCTATGACTTGACAAAATGCTAATGACTTGGAGTGAAAAAGAGAAAAATTGATAAGGATCAAAAAGTTATGTTTTTTATACGTTTGTATTAGTCAAATCAGATATTGCAGAATGTTTTTAAAGAGAAAAATGTTGTTGCATAATTGTTGCAATTGGACCAGTTATGTACGAAGAAAATCTTACGTAACAAGTTGCATTTGAAGCAATGTCTTTATTCTCATGAATTGATAGAATATACTTCAATTGAAGAACACTTAACCACATTAAAGAAAATAGTTTCAGATTCAGAAAATATGAGATTATAATACGAAGAAAAAGATTTGAGGTAAATATTATTGTGTTCATTACGTACTTCATATTGATTTCAGAAAGACAATTTTGTATAATCGAAAGACTCTAACTCTAGAAAAAGCATATTTATGTCTTGTTATCAAATGAAATGATTAGTATATTGTTGTTGGACCTAAGTCTTGAGGAGGACACGTAGTTCAAGGCAGAATACCAGGGTCGAACAACAACAGTGATAATATTTATAGTTTGAATGACAGATTAAAGTCATTGAATTGTGATAGGACTTTCTATTTTTATCAAAAGATGAGACACATTAAATTTGAGTACTATAAATTTGAGTTACTCAAAAGGAAAAATAACTGATGATATCTAGTAAAGTTGTTGTTGTAGAAAAACAAGACCATAGTAATGAAGATCTTTTAGTTGTGCATGAAGGAAACTATTCAACTTGTCCATTTCATATGTGTTTCAATCAGAATTAGTTTTCAACATATGAGACTATCTTAGAAAATTTGTGTTGATGGGTAATAACACACCTTGTAACATCATTAGTACAATTAGAATCAAAATGTTTGATTGAGTTGTTAGGACACTCGATAATGTGTGACATACTCTCAATTTGAAGAAAAATTTAATCTCGTTGATTACTCTTGATTCGAAAAGGCTTGAGTATATCGTATAGGTATAGTTGTGAATATCAGTAGATATGCTATCATTATGTTGAAGGGATGCAAAAGATCTGCAGTTGTCGATAATAAAACTGCTATGCTTGTTAATTTACCTATTAAAAGATTGTTTGAGAAGACTCCAAATAAGTCAATCTCTCATGTGAGATTCAAGTTTGAAGCTATATCAACTTCAAAGCTGATGATATGTCAACCTCGTATAAATGTTTAATGTGATGTTGTTACCACATCGTCACTAGTTTGGTATCCCATCAATATTCTATTATCAAAAGCACTTTCAAGAGGAAGATTAGAGTTATACGGTGATATGGTGAAACAAGTTCAATGAGTTATGTTTTGAATATGTTCGAGATTAGTGATTATAGTGGAAAGTTTTCTATATATTCATATACAGTTTGTTGTGACGATATTAACATTATGTTGATAGCATAGAAAAATAGATAAAATTTCTTCCCGTGTATGTTTCTCAAATTTAAGTATTGCTTAAACTTGACTAGATTTAGTTGCTACGATTGCACTGCAAGAGCTTTTATGGACAAGAATTTTATTTTTCTTGCATGAACTTTGGAAGATATATTTAAGCAATGTAGAGATTCTTAGAATTCAATGTCATGCAAATTTTATTTAACTCGTGTTGTGAATCTCCTTTTAAGATTCTAGTTTAATATTATAAATATATGTTTAAATCGTAAAATTCTTTGTACGTTTATTTGAGGAAGTGATTTCTAATTTACCCGTAATTTTTTCTACTAAGATTTTTCAGGTCAATTCAATATCTCATTTCTACATTTTTCCTTTTCATATCACGATAATTAACATAAGAAATTAACCAAAAAAAAAAAAGTCATAATTTGCGGCCAGCAGCCATAACTTCGCTTGGATTTTCAACGAACCGAGTTTTCCATCTTTGAATAATTTTAGGTTGTTACAAGAGTCAAACGTGATGTCAATCACTTAAAACAATTAGTAGTGCTAGCACTTCTATCGGGAATTAAAATAATAATTAAACATTAGAAATTTAATATTGCAATTGAACTAACATAATTATTATTTAATAAAAATGTGTTACAAACTATTATTATTTTCTGAAAATAAAATATTATTTAAGTCCGTTACAATTTAATTCTTATAGTTTTAGTTTAATTCTCAAAAGAACACATTTTCAATTATTATTATTATTATTATTATTTAAACTCCAAATATTTATTATTTAAAAAATTTCACATTTAATTGGACAGCTTGCTCTCGACCTTGTACCATTTGTAAGAAAGTGACAAGTGCAACCTCCTCATGTATTTGTCTACATCAAATTTTTATTGTATTAAAAAAAAAATCAAAAACACTAAAATAAAGATGCAGATCTAAGAAGAACCACTTGGATTTACTCAAAAAATATTGAAGGGGGAAAGACAACAAGACAACCACTATTCGGAAATGAGATAATTTGGTCACGTCGATGTTGAAGTACAATACGAGTCTTACAACTCAAGCATAGAATAAATGTTTAGTACCTAAAACACGCCTATTTTGCAAGACGATGCCCTACTTTGATGTCGATTTTAATCGCTCTAGCACACGAGAAGAATAGTAAGTAATAATATTTTAAGAATCATATTTCGTCTCATATAGAATTAATATTTTGATAAATTAAGTATAGATATTGATCACCTTAGACTTATTTAATCAACTGAAAAATTACTTTCATAATCTGACTCACTGAACATAACGAAAATAAAAATATTTTTCAATTTTGCCTCAACTATCAATCCATTTATCTTTTTAATTCATTATTCATGCAGTTGGATCCATCAAGTATTCATGATTATTGATGATACTCTTCCGAAACTTGACGAAAAAAAGTTGTGTAATTATTTTCACTACATTCGAATGAAAAACTAATCGTATAACTTCGTTAAGAACATGACATTCCTAATGATTCCACATGACTCGCCAATGTATTCATATTCTATGTGTAAATCAAATTATTGGACGATCAATAATTGCATAGAACGGTGACTTTCTAAATTTCTGAAGTGATAACAGTGTGACATAATGCCCGATAATGTCGCAACTTTGTTCGTAATTTCTTGACTCTTTGACTTTTCGATCTTTCTTTTTTACTCGGTTTGGACTTTCACTTTTTATGGTGGCAGCTTAACAAACTCGTAGTTTCGTTGTTTAATTTTTAATCCTCGTGCATAAATAATAGAAAATATGTATAAGCGACAACTTTTTCACTATACACACATTAATAAGTAAGAAAATATCATATTTATGATTATTTAATAAAAAATATAAAACCTATTATCTCACTCTCACACCTCCATGATACTTACACAAGTGGTAGGATGCAACTATCAACATGTTACCTTCATTATCAATATAGTCCCCGTCAAAAATTCATATTTCATTCTCATATACATATTTTTCTACACTTAGAGATTACTGTCCATGCCAAAATAGAATTGTTATAATTCAACTTTGGAGGAGAATGGGTTTTGGAGATGAGGTAACAAATGGGTATCAAGAACTAAATTAAAGTCTGGATAAATCAACCGGAATTCATGGATTGAGTCGAGCTCAGACCGTTTTAATTAGTAAGAAAAGCCAAAATTGCTTTTGGATTTGATTTCGTCTTCAAATTAAGAACCGACACGAAATCAATAAAATATATTAAATAATTGAAAAAAATATAAAAGGGTAAGAAAATCAAAGCCATAAATCTCCTTGAAAATATTTTCAAAATTTAGGTAAAATATAATTATGCAAATGGAGATTAGGAATCAAAAAGGGTGTGGTGAAGAATTCAACAATAATTGGTCAATAATTGACAAATCAAAAGAAAAATGTTGAATCCAAAGGGGCCAAGCAAGATTTGTGTTTGGTTAGGGAGAAAATTGAGGGGGAAAATGCCAAACAACTTTTTTGGATAAAATCTAATGCAAACTCTCAAAAGACTGTGGGATTATACAGCACTAGCACTAGCACTAGA
Source organism: Begonia peltatifolia (assembly GCA_022433055.1). Lineage (NCBI taxonomy): Eukaryota > Viridiplantae > Streptophyta > Magnoliopsida > Cucurbitales > Begoniaceae > Begonia > Begonia peltatifolia. The sequence goes on from CM039522.1 coordinate 1,913,846, forward strand.
GACTAGAGTTCCCTCTTTTTCTTTTTAATTTTAGGGTACTTTTACTAGTCTTATCACTGCATGGATTTCAGTTGTTTTGGAATTTCCTACCTCATTTACCTTTCCCTTTTTGCCTTTAACACGTGGAGTCTACTAAATGTAACACAAAAATTGAAATCCATTATTAAAGAGAAGAAGACTGTATCAATGTGCCCAAAAAACTTTTTCTTAATTATTCTTTGCTCATGGTAGAAATTTGGAGCATCAAATGAACATGATACTTCGAATTACTCTCGGCGTTGTCCCACGTCGACATAAATAAAACAAACGTTTCTATGAAGGAAAATCCTTAGCTATCTTTCGAAATAAATTTTATTTATTATTTATTTCTTTTGCAATAATATAATATAAATTTAATAGAGAAGATTGTCTTCCTTCAATAAAAGAATATGCTTGAAGAAGTCGGTGAAGATGGTTAATAGTTCTTGGAGTTCCCCCACATGGTAGGCATATGACATGTAGTTTTCTCATAAGTGCAAATACTTCATTTAATACCTTGCACCACATATTTTAAGCATATGAAATGAATAAAACTAATTTGTTTAATTTATTATTATTGCAATAATTGAAGGGAAAAAAACAAAGGACTAGGTTTACAAAACAAAACCAAAAAGAACATAAATGAAAATGGAGTATGACATGCTTGAAAGCAATAGGTCAATGTTTTATGGCAAAGGAAATTAATGATCGGTTTCTCATGTCTTATTCTTCTATACATATGCGTACATACCAATTGTTCGATATACAGTTTGAATATTGGCATTATCGTTCATTCGTACACTAAATAATTAGGATGAATAGATTATTGAGATTTATTAATAAATGAAACGTAAAAAAGAAAATTAAAATGTAACACTATTTTATTTTTATTTTAATAGTTTATTTAAATCGCATTTTTAATTGATCAAGTCACATGAGTTTTGTTAAAAAATTATTCAAAAATGTTTTAGGAAAGAACTCTTTCGTACATTTTATGATGTTTTCATTGGGACTAGCACATGCATAGTGTCACAGTCTTACTTTCAATAGAGTTAAAAAGACCGTGTGACACCCACTGTCGTAATTCCAATGGGTCAGCATATGAACGCGCCAACGGCACCGAGTACCCACTTCACTAAAGCAAATCTTTTGTCTAGCTAGTAAGCAATGAGGGGATAATAGTATCCGAAAATAACATCAATGAGTATTGTGAGCATAAAGAGAGAATATAAAAAACTTGTTAATTGATTGGTAGCAAATTACACTGGTGGGTAGGGAGGGTCTACGTGTTATCATGTCTCTCCCACTAAAGAGTAATCCAGACTATCTCCACTATAACAGAAATATATATGCTATAGTGGCGAGTAGTCACTTTCAAAGAAACAGATCCAACTGAAGTGTTTAAAAAAGAAATAAATCTACTTAATAGCATGGGCGGCCATAGACAACATGTCTTGGACAAGTCCGGACCTTGACATTCTCCCCTATTTAAGTTGTTGACGTCCTCGTCAACTCTACGTCTTTTTGAATTCTTTGATCTTCTGTACTGAATTCTTTAAGTCTTTCGTTTTTTTCCAAAATATTTCGTCGTCTCATAGTCCTTTCCATCTGATAAGATATTCCTGGTACTGTCGTCGGTCCATTCTGATGCTTCGATCTGCAAGGATTTCTTCAACTTCCTCCTTCTTTTGGTTGTTGATGGAGATATTTGGTTTGTTGATGTCATTTCTTTTGTTGTTTTCGTCATCTGGGTGGTGGGGTTTTAAGTTGCTGACATGGATCACTGGGTGAATTTTGAGCCACAACGGCATATTAATTTTGTAGGACGTTCTTCTGATATTCTCAATGACTTCAATAATACTTTCATATTTTTTGATAAGTCGCTTGTCTTTCTTCCCCCTAAAGCGAAGTTATTCAGGTAACAACTTAATCACCACTAAATCTCAAGCGTTAAACTCCATTAGTTGTTGTTTCCTATCTGCCCACTTATTCATATATTTATAGTCTCGCTCTAGATAAGCACGAGTTATCTCCGCATTGTACTTCTATTCTTTAGAGAAGTTGTATGCCTTTGGGGTCTTTCCAGAATAAAGTTGTTCTAAGGTGTGGAGCATGATTGGTTGTCTCCTGCAAACTACTTCGAACAGACTCATTCCCGTTGAAAACTCAGCCAATTCTTTTTATTAGTATTGATGAAGTGTCGCAGATATTCTTCTAGTAAACTGTTGAAGCGTTCCGTCTGACCGTCTGTTTGGGGATGATAGCTGGAAGAGATATTCAAACTTAATCCAAGTAGCTGAAATAGTTCCACCCAAAGGGACTCAGTGAATCGGGGATTTCTATCACTGACAATGCTTTGAGGATTTTCCCATAACTTCATTATATGCTTGAAGAAGAGTTGGACGGTTGTCTCTGTAGGACAGTGTTTTGGAGTAGCAATGAACGTGACATACTTAGAAAATCGATCGACAACTACTAATATTGCTTCAAAGTCATTGCCAGATGGCAAGTTTGTGATGAAATCCAAGGAAATGCTCTCCCAAGGTATTTCTGGTACTAGTTAAGGTTTTAGTAGGCCCGCAATCTTGTTTCTTTCTATATTGTCTTGTTAACACATCAAACATGTTTTGGTGTACTGTATAACATCACCTTTCATTTAGCGCTAGTAGTATCTTTTTTTCAAGAGGGTATAAGTCTGCTGCCATCCTGCATGATCGACCCATAAAGTGTCGTGACATTCCCTCAGAAATGTACTCCGTAAGTTATTGCTTTGGGGTACATACAAACGGTTTCCTTTTGTGAATAGCAAATCATTTTCAATCTAAAACTGCCGAGTCTTTCTTTCTTTCACAAGTTGCATGACCACCCGAGCTGCAGGGTCATCTTGTAAACTATCTCGGACACAATCTTTCAAAGATACATTAACTTTGCTTGCTTGAAGTTGAGATAGATAACATAGGCTTGCGCACTCTGCCTTCCGACTCAATACATCGGCTACCTTATTGTTCTAGCTTGACTTGTGTTTGAAGTGGAAATCGAATTCTAAAATTAATTCGTGCCAACGTGCCTGTTTAACTGAGAGTTTTGGTTGCTCAAAGAAATGACAAATTGAGCTGTTGTTTGTCTTTACGATGAACTTCGACCCAAGCAGATACTGTCTCCACACGCAGATACAATATATTACAACCAACATTTCTTTTTAGGAGGCAATGTATTTTCTCTACGCCTCTTTCAATTTGCGACTTTCAAAGGTGATAGGATGACTGCTCAGCAACAGGACTTCTCTTAGAGCAAAATCTAAGGCATTAGTCTCTACTTCGAAGGGCTGAGTGACATTAGCTAGTGCGAGCACAGGCTCATGTATCATAGCTTCTTTCAGATTGGCGAAAGATTTTTGGCATTCAGAGTTCCACATCTAAGACACTTCTTTCTTTAAGAGTTCTGTTAGGGGTGCGGCTTTCTTCAAAAATCCTTTTACAAATCGTCTATAATAATTGGCAAGTCTGAAGAAAGAATGCAGTTCAGTGACAGATACTGGGGTCTTCCAATCTTTGATCGCTCTTATCTTGTTAGTGTCCATGCGAAGATGACTATGTTCAATAATGTGGCCAAGGAATTCGATACTCTCTTGAGCAAAGGAGCATTTCTCTTTCTTCACATATAGTTGGTTTTCCTTCAGGTTTTCGAAAACTAGGCCGAGATGAGCTTTGTGTTCTTCTAGGGTTTTGCTTATTCCATGAGGGTGTAGAATGTTGCAGGGGTGTTTGTGAGCTCGAATGGCATTACCAAGAATTCGAAAGCTCGATACCTTATTACGCATATTGTCTTGGGTTCGTTGCCCTCTGCAATCGTTACTTGGAAATAGCTAGATTGCAAATCAAGTTTGGTGAAGTACTTGGCCTTATATAATTGATCGAAAAGATCGGTGATGAGTGAGATGTGATACTTGTTGCGTACCGTGAATTTGTTGAGTGCTCGGTAATCTATACACATCCGTAGACTTTCATCTTTTTTCTTTTGGACCAACACTGATGCTTTAAAAGATGCTTTAGCAGGTCTGATGAATCCGACATTAAGTAACTCATCTAATTGCTTCCTTAATTCTGCCAGTTCTAGCAGAGCCATTCTATACGGCGCCTTTGCAGGAGGTTAGATCTTGGGCTCAGTTCAATCTGATGATCGATATCCCTTCGTGGAGGTAAAGTCTTGGGTAAGCACTCGGGCATGGTACCCCTGAACTTTTCTAAGATTTGTAAAATTTCAGGGTGTATTATTTCCTCCTTTTTCTTGCTTATCTCCAACGAAACAATCATATAAGTTGGATCATTGTGCTTTAGCCCTTTCTTGAATTGCATAGCAGAGATCGTATTTATGTTGTTGGCATCTTGTTGTTTAAGAATCGGAGAAACAACAATTGAGTTGTTACTTGTGATAACTAAACATTTTACTGAGCGCATTGGGATGACTTTATGTTCTATCAAGAATTCCATCCCTAAGTCAAAGTCGTGTATCTGTGCTACGACAAGATCAATGAGTCCTGTCCATGAGCCAAGTTTCAACTAAACTTTTTTTACGACCCTGAGCATCGGCATCGCTTTTGCATTCACCGTTTTCATCCTACCATCCGTTTTTTTCTAGCGTCAGACCGAGATAGTGAGCTTCTTTCTTTGTAATGAAGTTATGAGTAGCTCCCGAGTCTATCATCGTACTCTTAGTAGACTTATTATTGATGGATGACTTTACATACATGAGACATTTATCTTGGGTTTTCTTCAACTCTTCCATCTGTTGTTGTACGACTGACAAGAATGTCATAGTCCCAATTTCTGCAAGTTTGGTGGCTTCTTCTTCGACAACTTCTTTAACCGAGTTGTCCTCATGAATTGAAGCTTGTAAGGCAGTTAGGGCCGATCTATGTGGACACTCAATTACTCGATGGGTCCCTTGCACAGAAAACATGATATAGGCTTATTTGTTAGTCGTTGGTTGCTAGCACTTCTTGGTGCTTCGTAACCTTTTCTTGGGACAAATGGTTTCTTTTCAACAGTTCCTGTGTTCGGTTTTTGGAACTTGATGTAGTTTGAGCTACTAGGAGTGTTCTTCTTTGGCTCAGGGTTCTCGGTGTTATAATCAAACAATCGCTCTGCTGTGGCTAGTGCGCTTGAAAGGCTTTGCGCGCTTTGTTCATATAATTTGGTCTTGACCCAAAGTTTGAGACCTTCAATGAAAGTAAAGAACATATCTTTCTCTAACATATCTCTAATATTCAGCATGAGTCTTGAAAATTGTTTGACATATTCGTGAATACTTGCAGTCTGCTTTAGTTCTCGGAGTAGTCTACGAGTGTTGAATTCAACATTCTCTAGAAAGAATTGATCATTCAGTTGCCTTTTTAGTTCTTTGCAAGTATCAATCACACTTTCACAAATACTAATATCATGGTATTTTGATCTCCAACAAAGTTTTGCATCACCAGTAAGATAAATTGTGGCTAAGATTACTTTCGATTCTTCATTTGTTCTGGTGGCCTTGAAATATTGGTCTATATCGAAGATAAAATTCTCTATTTCTTTTGCATTGCGGGCTCCCCCAAAAGGTTTTGGATCTGGTATTTTCACTCGACTAAATTCAACAGCAGTAGTAGCCTGGGTCTCACTTCCCATGACTCTCATAATAAGGTTCAGTTTAATGTTTATCTCGACAGTTTCAGCCCTGAGAATCAACTATTTGGTTATCTGGGAAACAGTTACTGACAATAGGGTATGAGCTAGCTCGATCTCTTCGACACACTACAGGATTTCGGTTATATTATTTGTGAAACTTTCTCCCGTTTCAACTCACTTTCCCTTTTCTTCTCGGGACTCTAGAGTCTCTACTCGATTCATCAGCTCTAGAATCATCATGACGTCTATCCTGTTGTGAACAGCCTCAATTTCAGCAAGAAATTCAGATATTTCCTTCATTCATTCTTTTATGAATCGAATGTTGCCCGGTATGTCTTGCAGATACCGTATTTCTTCTTCTAACTCGACAAAGCGCTCGAGTTATTTTGACGGTGAATTTGACTTTTTTCATCGAATTTTTCTTCGGCATGGTTCCTCACAATTTTGAGCCAACTTGGCTCTGATACCAACTGTCACGGTCTTACTTTCAAGAGGGTTAATCAAACCGTGTGGAACCTACTGTCGCAATTCCAATGGGCAGCCTATGAACGCGCCAACGGTGCTGAGTGCATACTTCACTAGAGCAGACTTTTTGTCTAGCGAGTAAGTAATGAGGGGACAAGATTATCCGAAAATAGCATCAATGAGTATTGTGGTATAAAGAGAGAGTATGTAAAAAGCTTGTTCATTGATTGACAACAAATTACACTGGTGGGTTGGGGGGTCTACGTGTTATTATGCATATCCCCCCTAAAGAGCAATCCGGACCATCTTCACTATGGCAACAATATACATGTTATAGTGGCGAGAAGTCAATTTCAAAGAAACAGATACAACTGAAGTATTTAAAAAAGAAATAAATCTACTTAATAGCATGGGCAGCTATAGACAACATGCTTTGGACAAGGCTGGACTTTGACACATAGCATGTTGACGATGCACGTATTGATCACGTCACAACATGCACGAGGTAGAGATGTTAAAAGAGTGAGCCAAGCCGAGCTGAGCCGAGCCTGAAAAGGTTTGGCTCACCGAGCCTGCTGAGCCTAATAAGCAGAGCTTAACGAGCTGAGCCAAAAAAATTTTCAATCCGAGCCGAGCCGAGCCGAGCTGACTCAATGAGTTTAATGAGTCGAGCCTAATGAGCTGAACATATATAAATATTTTCAAGTTATATTAATATAATATAAGTTTTTCAAACATTTTACTATCATTGAATGATAAAAACAACTCGAATTGTCCGAATCACTATTTCTTATGGGTGATCGTAGTCGGGACGATCCGATTTTTAGAGAAATTAAGATCGGACCATTAAAATCTAGTTTTTAAATTTTTGCATCAATAAACCTAAAAATATTTTTAAGACTGGACCAGATTTCTGGTCTCGGATCTAGTCCTCTATTTTTTTTTTCTTCTTCTCCCTCTATAAACTTGTTTGTAAATTACTAATTAAATTTTTTTTATAACGCATAACAAGATAGATTTAAATATCAAAGTCAAAACTACAAGAAAAGATAAAAAAAATATATAGTTCATGACACAATATAATTAAATATAAATAGAAGTAAAAAATAATCAAATATATACTAGAGAAATTAGATGTTCTCGCTATTTACTAATTTTCACAGTGATTATATTTAGATTTGGAATTTTCATCATCGTAATCGTTAACAATATTAAAATAATTTCAAATATTAGATGTCTTTATTCTTTCCATTCGAACTCTAACACTAGAACTTATCATATGAGAAATCAAAACTGACTAAAACCTTAAAAAACTATCAAACATCCAATTTTTACAATGATATACCAAAAATTACCAAACAAAAGAAATAATAAACAAATATAACACTGTGATTATCATTTGATTCAGTTCCAGAGTCACCTAATTTAAACAGTTAGTAAGATGATGTTTTATAGCAAAAAACACAATGTTTTCTCAGCAAAATTTATCACGACCCAAAAATCGTAGAGTTCTCAGACCGCGACTTACTGAATTCTCTATAGATTTTTATCTTTAAATAAATTGACAACATTTTGAAAAGTTTAAATATTTTTTAAATAATTTAAATCCGTAGCGTAAGCGTTTATATTCATTATAAAACTATTCGTTTAAATTATCCTTAAAACTAAAAAAAAAAATTAAAATATTATTACACTATTCACGTGAATAGTGTCAGACACAGTTCACGTGAACAGTATCAATGCATGTAGTGTTCACGTGAACAGTGCTTTAATGCCCCACTCCACCCTAAGAAGTGGGGCGATCAATCGCCCCAAGGGACGATGTATCGCCCCACTCCAGGCTCCAGCAAGTGGGGCGATGTATCGCCCCACTCTTGGGGCAACGTAACGCTTCATTGGGCGATGCGTCGCCCCTCTTTGGGAGATGTGTCGTCCTAATCGACAACCGAATATGATTCATTATAATGAAAGAAAATTAGGAAAAAAAATTCGAAAAAATTCTTTCTTTTCTGCTGAGTTATGGCGCCGCAAAAACCAGAGAGGGGTGACAGAGAAAAACAACGAGGAAAGAAGAAATCGGCCTATTGGAGCCGATTTTGACGAAATAAATCTCAAATCAACGCTCTTTTGATGCTCGTCAACTTTGTGACTAAAAATCCAGCCGTTAGTCGAAATTTCTCCCCAATTTTTTTTCTTTGAATTTTGAAGTTTTTTGAAGTTTTTTGTTTAAACTCAGTTAAACGTTGATTTTTGTAATGGAAAAATGTTTTTGTTTGTAAAAAACGTTGAAATTGTCGGCAGCCGAGGAGAGGAGGGGGCAGGTTGGCTCGCGAGCCTGGTCCGCCGATCCAACGAACCTGTTCGTTGACTCGCTCGTTTGGCTCGGTCTCTGGCTGGCTTGTGAGCTCAAAGTTTAAACTCAGCTCGACCCGCCTTGAGAGACCAGGCTAAACTCGGCTCGCTACAGTAGCGATCCGAGCCAGCTCAGTTCACTACTATAGCGATTCGAGCGCGCGGGCTGGTCGTTAAACATCTCTAGCACGAGCATTGCATGTCAGATGACTAGTATCAATAGAATGCTAGAGAAAAATGTTAGAAAAGACTTTCATTTGTCTATCGGTTTTTATTATAATTATTTAACGTATTAGCAAAATAAAAAAAAGACAGATATAAAGGGAATCAAACACTTTCCCCATCAAATGAACCTTTTATGTTTCACCACTAATCATCTAATTTTGTATTCTAGCATTAGTCTAAACCTGAATGGGCTCCCACCATCATTTCAATTAAAGCAAACTTCAAAGTAACCTCACTAATGCTATGCCTTTCTTCTCAATCCCTGCTGTCTCCTCAGGCTTTCCATATATTTTAAATTATGTGATGCCATTATTATTAACATTGTATTACAATTATCCACCAATATTAGATTAATTAGTAATTATCTTTGTTGTTTAGTTAAAGGGTAAATTTTGATGCCATCTTTGAGTCAAGTCAACCAAGAATACGTTGTTGGGTTACAATTAATTTACTTACTTATATTTTTCAAACAAACCCCACTTCTTTGTTTTGTTAGCGCAGATGTTCGTCAATGGTAGGCCCTGGAGAGGAGAGGTTTGAGGAACCAGGGAAGACTGGTGGATTATAGTCAAGCCTCTCAGATAAATCAATCCTATTTTATAGGTAGGGTGAATTCTAAGGTTCCTTATTCTGGTTGTAAAGCAGAAGAAGAGGGAGAATGGGCAACAAGCAAGCAGCAGCCTGCATTTTGGACTCGAAACGAAAGCCCTTTTTCAAATAAAACAAGAATTTGTGTTCAGTATTTCCACCTTTTTTATAACCTTTCTCAGCTGCAGGAGAATTCTTTTCCAAAGAACTACTCCAAATAACTAACTTAGCGATGCCAGCATTGAACTCCAAAAGCTTCATGATCTGGTCTTGTTTGAAACGGGATTATGCCATGACTTTCATAGAGAGGTACAAGCTTTGCAACCTCAATCATTGCATCAAGCTGTTAATTTGGCGAAATTATTACAAGACAAAGGTTAATGTTATAATTGTGACAAGAATCATAGATGTACATCAAAGTTGTTTGTGCTGACGTTAGACGATGGTAATGATGATGTTCAGACAAAAGATAGCAAATATATGGTGAATCTAATTCCACAGCAGCCTGATGGGGATGTAACAACCATCAGTTTGCATGCTCTAGCCTGTCAGCATTATCCACAAACACTTAGATTTCAAGATATTGTGGAGGGTAAACAAATCCAAATCCTGGTAGATGGAGGATCTACTCATAGTTTTACTTAGGATAGAGTAATTAAAAAGCTCAATCTGTCTATGAAACTTTCTAAACAACTCAATGTTACGGTGAGAAATGGAGAAGAATTAGCTCATTGTGCGTATTGTTCTCGTCTAGCAGCCGATTCAGGGGACCAAAAATGATTTCCGGGGCCAGTGGTTGAAGCTATTATGGGCAGTGGTCATGGGTTATAAAATTTTGACAACTGAATTTTTGTGGAGAGGAAAATTTGTGATGTTGAAAGGAGGAACATTTAATTCTCCATCATCAGTATTGATGCATCAGTTGTAGAGAATGAGGAACACAAGTATGTAATTCAATTCTACCAACTGGATGCTCCTGTTTCTGATACTTGACATGTTGGCCAGCAAATATCAATTGACATTCAAGCAGTTGGACAAATATGAGGACATTTTTTAAACCTGCACTGCCAGTTCGACCTATTGATCATGAAATTCATGTTACTCCTAGAGCTCCAGCGATGAGCATCAGGGCTTACATGCACCCTTTTTATCAAAAAGTTGACATTGAAAAATTAGGTGTTGATATGCTTGAAGAAGGGATAATTAGACCAAATAGAACCTGTTATTCATCTTCTGTTTTGCTGGTTAAAAAAAAAAAAAAAAGCAAAAGCAACACTAAATCCACATTGTATCAAGAAACGGTGAACAAGATTGTAGACTATTGAAGATCGAATAAGAATTCTAAAAAAAAACATGCAAGTAGAGACGTTGAGATTTATAGAGAAAATTTTTACGAAAAAAACCTCGGACAGAAAAAAAAAATTCATTGTAATCAAATCAAAATACAATGAGTTTTACAAATCAAACAACACTATATAAAGTAATATAAAAAATCCGAATATTGAATATAACATCGACCTGATTCCACTATAATAAAGTACATATCAAAATATAACAATGTCCACATTCACCCAAATTTCACATTAGAGATCGAAACATAGGTTTCTCGGCCAAACCTAAAATGAATTTATAACACTGAAGTCTAACAATCTACATCTAAGAAATTCTCATGCAAGAAATGAATTGCCAAAACTCCAACAAAACAACAACCTCATTTTCATAAAATCTCCTGACGTGCCAATTCAATAATTGATGCTGATCAAGTTTAAACATTACTTAAACTTGAGAGACATACTAAAGATGAAATCACATATCCTCCTACCTAGTAACATTGAACCATTAAAGTTGTCATAACAAATTGCACTTAAATGTTTTAAAGACTCCCCACTAGAATTGTTATCATCGAACACATTCAACTCAAAACCCACTAAACTAGTTTCACCATATCAATGCAGAACATTAACCTTCCTCTTGGTTCTACCATCTTCGATTTCACTCCAATGTGAAACTAAAACTGGTGATGATGTGATGGCTACATCACCTTGAACATTTGTAGAAAGCCGACTCATCTGATATGATGTAATTACACATACCAACTTGAACTTTACTTGTGAAATTGATTTCTTCTGAGTTTTCTCAAACAACCATTTTCAAGTCGAGTTAACAAACATAGCAGCTTTATTACTCGTAACTGTAAACCCTGCAATACATACAAAGTTTGTAGACTTTTTATGTCCCTTTAACGAGAGTACCCCTACTGATTTTCACAACTCCACCTACACGATTGTACTTGTACTATTTTAAATCTAGATTACTCAACAATATTAAATTCTTTTTCAAATCATGAATGTGTCATACATTATCCAATTTCTTGAAAATTTCATCAAACATTTTGATTCTAAAAGTACCAACCAACTATCTTGCAAGGTTTTTTATTAGCAATAAACACAACACTTTTTGAAATAGAGTCATACGTTGAGAACCAATTATGAATGCAGTTGAATCCAAAATCAAATTCTTGTTTTGTTTTGAGTTTCTTTTTACACAACTAAAAATGTCCATCATTGTAGTCATCTTTTTTTGTGATGAAAACTTCACCAAACGTCTTTAATTGTTTACCCTTCTCAATAGTTCTGTTATCATTCTGCAATTTTTAGCACTCAAATTTAATATGCCCATTCTTTTGACAAAAGTGGAAGGTTCTATTATGGTTACTTGACTTTCATTATACTTTTCACACCCTGAATATTATCACTATCTTTATTGTTTGTGTTGCAAAAAATCCTACACAAGTGAACGTGTCGCAAAAGTAATAAAGTGTAAAAGTACGAGTCGAACCCACGAGGATTATTTTCACAAATTATTAAATTAATTTATTTCTAAATTAAAATTTTTTGATTTAAAATAAAACAGCAAAATTTAATTAGGTAAACTAAAATTAAACAGACTTGTTGGAAATAAAGAGAGAGAAATCTAGAGTTTTCGATTTCACCGAATTAATCCTATTTAGTATTCTTAATTCAATTTATTAATGTCTATTACTGTGTGTTGATGACAATTTCACGATTATATTTATCAATCTCTCTCGAATAATGATAAACTTATTCAATTAATAGATTATTAACTCTCAGTTTATAACCCTAAGAATTAATTGAATACATTAAGAACGAGAAATTAAAATACCACATAAACGCATTAGTTATCTCTAGTTTAAAATCCTTTTCATGGTAAATTATCCATTGAAGGATTATTTATCTACTCTCCGTTTCAAAATAATCCTACGAACATACTATTGTTGATCAGACAATCGCAAGCAATAAAAACAGAATAATTTACTTAACACAATATCAAAATAAAAAATCAACAACTTCAATTAAAGGAAAAGCTAAACAGTAATAATTCGGCTACATTGTAGCCCCAGAAAAATGAGTTTAGTTCATGCTAAAATAACGAGAACAAATAAAATAAATAAAATGTTCATAATTGAGAAGAGAAGGAGAGAGAAAAACTAGGGTTGTCGATCCGAATTTTCCTTTCCTGATGCTCTCACTCTGTTTCGATCTCTGTCGTATTCAGCTCTAGACGACTCTCCAACTATCTCTCTGAATGATGGATGCTTGTCTCTTGGCCTCTAGGTTAAATTATAACCCTAATTTTGAGTGAGCCCTGTGACCCATAATCGACGGTTGAGATTAAAACAATAAATATTCTCAAAACGACCTTTAAATTTTTAGTTCCATTTTATCTGCACACTTACACCAAAAACATTAAATTTCTTCAAACACTTGAGAATAATTATCGATTCAAGTACAAAAGAGTACAAATAAATGTATAAAATACATACTTATCAGTTTGACTCTCCTGTTCTACCTTAAATAACAAGTCCCTATCCTTGAGACTAAAATCCAACAACAATATATTTCATCTTCTCTTTTGACAACAAAGCACCATAAACTTATTCCAAAGTTAGAACTTTCTTACTGTATAATATCGTATATATGAAAGCATTAGATGAAGCAGACAATGTAAAGAATGTAATGATCCTACTTCTAAGGCATTATTGGCAAAAGAAATGCTCAATTTTTTTACGATGTCAAGTTTGTGAGGGGAGATAAGATAAAGAACATTGTCCTTGAAGATGAAATCACTCATCTTCCTTCAATTGTTGTTGGCATTAGTCAACTAGCAAATCCAGATAAACAATGTCAAAAATCTTCCCCAACTAGTTTAGAAGATTATTTTCTCAAGCATAGTTTTCATTAAAGATGTGATGATCTAAGTTAAGGTTAACTATGATTATCACAATTAGAATTATTAAATGTGATTAGATATGATATTAAATATTTTGAATTTTAAAAATAAAAATTGTTTTATTGGAACAAGTGTGAATGTAAATTCTATAACAATTGTTGTGGTGATTGGATCACTTTAAAATTTTACAGTGTTAAAGAAGACATCTAAATAAAGGTAATGGATTTGAATTGAAAGAATTTAGATCTATGCAACAAAAGTTATTCAAGTTTGAAATTGGTTGAGTTAAACTTAAAATTACATTGCTTTGATAAATAGCTCTAAATTAGATTTTAGAGTAGGAATTTTGAAAAGGTTATAGAAGAAAAAATTGTTGCTAACACTTTGAAGTATATGATCATGTAATAAAATTGAAACAACCAATGCGATGGTGCTAGGTTTCACTTAAGGGTTAGTGACTAATAATGTGATTAAGGTATAATTAGAGAGTAATTAAAGTTAATTAATCATGATTAATTAAATTAATCTTGGTAGTTAGTTTAATCTAAATAATTGACAATGTGCCATGGGAACTAGTGACATGGTCACAAGTCAATCGACTAATTAACCTTTTCAGTTTCCTTTATTTTGCTGGAAAATATTTCCAAGAAGGTTTGGAGGAGACACCTAATCCTAGTGATAAGGAAATGATAAAGCATTTGCTAGTTTGGAAACCAATGAAAGGGTCTGAAGTGTTCAACACCTCGGACACTTGGCTCTTTGTGGACAAGATGTGTTCCTTATTTGCGAAACTTGAAGACCTTTCCTTTTTAATTATTTCCTTTGATAGGTAAACGTTTCTTTCATTGCATTTCATACTTGTGTTCCTTATTCAGCTAGCACTAAGTGGCTAAGTGAGTGTGTGTGTGTTGTTTTGTATTATAGACACTTGTATCACTTTTAATGGTTTATGAAAAAACCCTAATTTTTTGTGAAGTTTTATAAGCTCCTTTAGGGTTCACTTGGCAGACAATTCGGAATTGATAAACTTTCTCATTTGTTTGGAACAATTTCCTTGCAAGCACTTTTCATTTGGTTTGTTTCATCTAATTGCACTATGTATCAAGTTGCGCTTCATCTTTTGTGAGATTAATCGAATTCTCCTATTAATATAGCTTTCTACTCTACCTTAGGTAGTAAAATTCCAACAAAGTTGCATAAAACTTTCAAAACCCCAAGCTGGAGAGTTTCTTCTTGCAAGGTAGTCATAGGAGTCAATAGTCACAGCTTGGTGACTATTCGAACCAACTTAGATCCCTACGACCCTAACTTCTTCATCTCAGAGATTTTCATGACGAAATTTGGAGGACCTCTTTTTCCAAGGCAACTTGTTTTGATAGAGATATCATCTTTTCAATTTGGGTCTGATTCTCGGCCAAGTGGTGTGATTCTAAACTTCCAACAACCTCTGCCATTTTAATCATATCTTCCGATTCCCATAGCTTTTGGTCAATATATTTGGAGGTTATTTACCATATATATAAAGGTAGATTCGGTCCACATTTCACTTGAATACGTTTTAAATTGACGAAGATATTGAACCCTCAAGTTATTCCCCAAATCTGTCAAGAATTTCGGGTTGACCGTTGGAGTTGCCATCTTTCCATTTTGGTGGCACATCAATTACTTTAAGCTAATCATACTTAAGATATAACTAAGTTGGTAAATTGGCAATAAAATTGATGTGCAAGGGTATATTAGCCATTTCACATGGATTTTAATGGGCAAATTGGTAATCTTTTTTTAGAAATTATCTCTAAGTTATTGCTTAAATACTAAAAATAAAGAGAAGCTCAGTAATTACCATCTAAGAGGTACTTGGCTGAGGGAGGGAGGGAGGGAGGGAGGGAGAAAAGAGAGGGAAGAGAAGGAAAGAGTGAAGTTGAAAGAGAATGAGGGAGAATTGACCTTTCATTCTTCCCAAAAAGTTGTTTCTCTCGTCAAGAGAATCCATGTGAACTAAAAATCAAATGGTGAAAGTGAACAAGTAGTTGCATCAAAGAGATAAGAAACCTATCCCAAGTATTTTCGAAACTATGTTCAATATTGCATAGTTTTAGGTGGAAAACATATATGAATAATTGGATTAAATAAATATATCCCATATTTTTTGGGATTAAATTTTATGAAAAATGATGTTTTGATGGTTTTTGAATAAGAATTTTAATGTTTGATATGACAATATGTCAAAATTGGGAGAAAATATAAGATTGGCCTCGAGAGCGGGCTTCTGAGGTCAATGGCGAAAGCTCGAGAAGGTAAATTGAGGAAAAATCTCTTAGGACCGAGCTTCTGGGAGTCCAAGAGCAAGTACCCCCAAAAAATATTGTGCATAATTTTTCCTAAACAAGACAATTTCGATTTGGGATAGGTTGTCCATGTAGATTTAAAAATGTCTTAAAAATATGACTTTAAATTATTTAAGTGTTGAATTTTTAAGAGATTTTAGACATCATTAGAGAGTTTATAAATAGATGCATACTCATATTTTATGTATCATTTTGCTTATCATATAACAAGATTTTGCATGTTCATATAAAATGTTTGATTATGTACATTCATATATTTATGCATAGAGAGAATATTCAAAATCATGCATCGTGAATATTTTTAGAATAAATATTATAAAAAAAGAGAGATTGTTAGCTTAATAAGTTTTAGTTTTGATGATGATAGTGAGTATTTGAACATATTGACTATAAGTTAATGATTCTTGTATTTAAATTGATCCAATAATTCTAAGTTTGTAAATATTTTATTCTCATTAAAATTCCCTTGAAAATGATTTTGAAATTTCTATCGTGTTTATTAATTCTATGCAGCAATGGTTAAACTTTATGTTTAGGACTCGATTAAAAAGTTCAAGAAAGTGTCAAAGTTTTATCTGAGCAAGCGCGCAGTGACAATGAGCGAAGTCTAGTCCCGGACCATATGTAAAATGGAAATATTGTGGACGCCCAGTCCTAAGAACTTGTTTGATGAAATCACCTGTAGCGGTAGCCCATAGGAAGTTTCGAAAGCCTAATCCCAACCCAATATTATATGAAGCATAACTTGTGGAAGCCCAAAACCGAATAATGGTCACCCACAATGGCAGTAAAGAGGAAGTTGCATATGCCCAATCTCAGTCTCGAAGAGACGTTGTTCAAAGTTTAATTTGTTGATGCTCAAACCAGAAAGTGGTCACAATGACGAATACCTAAAGAACCTCGCGACAATTTAATTTAGTAACAAGAAGTTAAATTAAAGCTTTACGTGGACATTCGATCATGAAGTGCAGACATCCAGATTGATTGTCCAATGGGAAACAAATGGAAGCCTACTGACCACACTAATGTCTCTAATAGACATATCACGGTTGCCTGGATGAATAGTGCTCGAAAATTTGAAAGACATCTATAAATAGAATCACTCTCTGCTGTGCAACTCACCAACTTATACTTGTGCTAAAGTGCTGTAAGTTTATTTGCAAAGATTAGATCCTTCATAATTTAGCTAAAAACTAACCTATCCCACTCATGTACTTGCTATTATACATTCTTGAGAGTCTTTAGTTCTTTGTACTTAACTTTCAAAGACCATATATTTGTTGATTTTGAAAACAAAAAATGGTGATGGCTTTGAAGACTCAATTAAGTTTGATTGAAAACTGCAACTTCAATCAAGGAGAAGGTAACGTACTGGAATAGTTTTAGGGTTGAACTAACAATTAGAAGCTCAATCACTTATAATTAGAAGAATTCAAGTAGGAGTTTTAGAGCCCGGAAATAAATAGTTTGGCTGAACAACATTAATAAATCTATTTGTTATCTCTCTCCCTCTCCCTTTACTATTATTGTCTTACTTGCATTTTACATTTAATTTATCTACTTAAGTTAAGACAACATATGAAAGAAAATTTTAATGAAACCTAAAAGTTAGGAAACCTAATTTATCCCCCCCCTTAAGTTATTTCGATCCTACAAAGAATTCTTTATCAGATCCTATTTTATATCTTATTATTTTAGTAGTTTGGTTTATCTAACTATCACTTGTCTAGATACTTCACACGTTTTTCACATCGTCAGTCAACTTCTTACTTCAACTAATGTAATTCATTGAATCATTCTATTTCAAATTGAGGTATGTTTGAGGTATACAGTTATGGGATCTTCTTTTTCTATCTACTTGTCTTTGGAGATTCACGCATACTCTAATGTTGATTGGGTTTTGTAATCTAACGTATCACAAGTCCACCACTAGATGTGTATCTTTTTCAAAGATTCTCTCATTTCTTGAAAAAAAAGAGAAGCAATATAGTTTTTCTAGATCTTCTACGGCAACAGAATATCGTACTATGGCTTTTGCTTCTTGTGAGATAATTTGATTATATTGGCTTCTTGCAAACATGAATATTTTTATTCATCTACCTACTTTCTTATATTATGATATTAAAATGTGATTCATATTGTACATAATTTAGTTGCATGAGCGAACGAAAAACACTAAGAATGATGGTCACCGCAATCGATATTACTATCGAGCTAATATTATCACAGTTTCTTATGCAAATTGCAAAGTTATTCACCAAATTGCATTCTACTTCACGTTTTCATTCTCCTTTTACAAAACTCTCAAAGCTTAGTGTTGATAGATCTTGAGTTTAAGGGGATACTAAATACTTATTGTTTAGCCTTTTATTAGTAAGCATACAATACTCTTTTACTTATGCAATTAGGGTTATGCTATACATTCTTATTTAAGTTGCATTTCTATGGAAGCCTTCACTAAGTAGCGCTGGCCTATTCTCCTTCTCTCAAATTAATTTATTAGTTTTCACGGTTATCACAATACAAAAGAGTTGGCTAATGAAGAAGAATACTTAGCAAATAATCAACGTAATTACACTATCTCAGAAGACTAAAGTCACAATATGATACTCTACTCGTGTAGAAGATTTATAAACACAATGTTGTTTTTTGGTTCTTTAAAGAAACGAAGCACTTGCCAAAAAAACACAAAAACTAGTCAAATCACCAGCGCAATCAACCTCAATGTAGGCACAGATCTCTAAAGATGAAGAGGATGGAAAAGAAGGCTAACTTAGTGCCCCTAAGATATCTTAAAATACAAAAACCAACTATTCACTACACTATAGTAAGTGAAGTAAAAATCTGACTGATAGTATTGACATTTGTAATATCTTGACAAGTAATGATAAGATAAATCAAGCTTGAAACAACATGGCAACAGAAGCTAGGACCAGATATAAGAATTCCATTCAATGGAGAATATCGATTATTAAATTCAAAAGATGTATCAACAGTCTTGTTAAATGTAAGAGAGACATGCTTAGTTATGTCGGTAATATATTTAATATGACAAATAAGAATATCATTAGAATGAAGAAGCAACTTCTATTTCTAGAAAACGAAGAAAGTCTAGATCCTTCATTATAAAGCACCTAACTAACTCAAATTTTAGTGCGACAATCTCATCAATATTGTCATAGTAATAATCATATCAATAACATGAAAGAAAAGTATAATATAACTATCAAATAAATTTTTGATGAAAAAAGTGAGTTATATTGATTGGATACAAGCCAAATGAAGTAATTTGAGTAGAGAATTCTTCAAACCATAAATGAAGTGTCTATTTAAGGCCACAAAGAGTTTTTTGAGATTTCAAACTTTCCAATGTTGTATAACACAACCAACGTATGAGGAACACTAGGTTGAGGCAACATAAAGGTTTTTTCTGAAAGATTTCCACTCAATAATACATTTTTAACACGCGTTTCATAAATATGTCATTAAGATTACTACAATAAGGGTATTAATTGCCAACAGTTTGGTGATGGGAACCAGAGTCTCCTTATAGTTCTATACCATACTCTTGAGTATCATTTGACAACTAATTGAGCTTTGTATCGTTCAATAGATCCAACAAATTCAGTTTTCATTTTGTAGATCTAACGAGATTCAATGTCATGTTTGCCTTGAGGCAATAATAATAAGTATCAAATATGAGTTTGATGTTTAATAGGAAGCTTCTCAAACACAACAGTCTGTCAAAAAGGATCACGAATAGCCTCTATATAGAGTATAGGCATACAATTTTTCAAATATGAGTTCAATTGAGGGCAAATGAAAAAACAAGTATAACTAAAAACATGTAAAGAAGAGTAATTAAAAGGGTATGCATACAATTTTCCAAATGGCAACAAACTTGAGTTTTTGTGGATTGTAATTCTGTTAATTAAATAGGTGGTATCAATGAAGATTGTTTTAACAAAAAATTCCCTAGGAACGTAAGTATATAATAGAAGTGAGCAAACAGTTTCAACAATATGTCTATGTTTTGTTAGGCAATATTGTTTTGTTGAGGGATCTATACATAAAGTTTGGAGAATAGCTCCGTTCAAAGTGAGTAAATCAGATAAGGGTTTAAAGTTATATTAAACACCAAAATCACAATGAAAACACTTTATATTAGCTTAATGTTGGGTTTTTAAAAATGCTTAAAAAATCAAATAAAACTCACCAACACCATTGAGTGAAATCATCAATAAATGGTATGCATAATCTTTTGATCCTCTTTTGGTGTTTATATAATAAATGAGATTATGTGGTGCTAGAGAAATAGAGAGACTTCTATTTAAAGGTAAAGTAGAATATTTTACTATCTCGTAACTATTATAATAAAAGATATCATAAGCTTTCAAATCGCCTAAAGTCCCACTATAAACTAAAAACTATATTCGTGAAGATTAAATATGATCCAGGTTAGAGTATCATAAGTAAAATTCAGAAAAAGAATGAATTGAACAAAGAAAAAAGACATCAACTCTTCAAATTGCAATTTCGATTCTTTTAGCACATCTAAGATATAAAGTCTCCATATCTTACAATAGGCACCAATCACAGAGACGATTTGTCCTTCACATAACAAGTAATATAAGAATTAAAAATTTCGATTCACAAAATTCACTAATAGAATAACATTCAAAGTTAAGACTAGGAATATAATAAAAATCATGAAGAGATAAACAATGCCTTGAACAATACCAACACTTGCTAAAATCACATGGGGACCATTAGCAATCATAATTGACACAGACCATTTTGGTGACAACGCAATAAAAAATGACTTATCAGGTGACATAAGATGAGAAACACCAACATTTAAGATTCTCAGAGAGAAAGATGTATCTGAGTACAGAGAAAATGATAAACCTATATGATAGGAGATAGATATGGCATATGGCTTGAAGATAATCATCTATGATCATCGTGAAGTAAAATGGAATTCCCAAATTAACAAATACCAAACCAAAAATCTAACTAGAATAAGATAATGTAATAACTAAAACATTAATATAAAAATAATAACCAATAATCTAAAAATGTAAGCCTGAAAAAGAAAAAACAGCCAACAACCTATTTCCTCAAACCAAGAAATCGACTGTATAAGCACCTAAAAACAATAATACATATATCAAATTTCAACTATACGAATACACAAGTTGATATACCAAGGAGACCAGTGACACGATCCCGAACCAAGACTATGTCCTCGGCCTACTTTCTTTCTAGCAAGTTTGTTCTTTTGCAGGAGACAATTATTTTGAAAACTTGAAGTGGGAACCAAGCACTCTATACTTGGAGAAGTCTCTTCATATGCTAACTGGGGAGCAAACTCTTGGCCATACTAATTGTTGAAGGGGAAAATTTTTTCTTTTGACAAGTGTTGTAACCGAGCCTATTTTTGTTATATTTTTTTTCAACACCTTTGTTGAACCCTAATTGTAATTGGGGGGGACTCTTTTAGTCTCACACCATTCCCACAGATGAGTCATATCCGAGCATCTTTGGTGCATTGTTTTCCAAGTTTGTGAGTATTCTTGGAAGCTTTTATTATTACTTTTTTCTCTACCTTCTTTGAGGGTAGAACTCATAGCAAAAGAGTACAAAGTCACATCCATTACGAGCTGGAGTGTTTTTTTCCCTAGAATGACCATAAACTCGAGAGGTGTAGATTTTATCACATTCCAAACCAGCATTGCTTCCCATTTGCGTAACTTTTCGTCCACAACGAGTTAGCTCTTGAAATTTTTAGGGTCTTTCAAACACCGTCAAGTAAGATCATATCAAAATTTCAAGCATTTCGATTTATACAGTAAAAGTGCTGCCTATAAGTTCACACTCTCTCAGCCAACATAGCAGTTTTTCCTGGACAGTTTGAGCTAGTTCGACTATTCCGTGCATAACTCTCCAACCACTACGAATATTAAGTTGAAATTTAATGTGTGTTCTATACACATGCTAGGTAGGCACATATTAAAATTTCGTAGCATTTAGATATGTTTTGCCTTATTTATTATATGTTGGAACCTGGCGAACCTCAATGATTGTCAATTGAAAATCCAAGGGGAACTAGTGCTTGTGCTGATACACAATTTAGTTTGAAGCATGTCATTTGGTATCAGAGCCTTGTTGTGTCCTCAATTATATTACTGTGTTTGGAAGTCGTTTTATGGGGATTAAATGATGACATGAAGTAGTGCTACCCTTAACCAAAACCGAGACACCAGCAACCAACCACCTGTGTCACCTAACCTGAGTGTTGGTGAGACTAGTTACTAAGGACAAATTGATGAGCTAAATCATAAGTTTGACAACATCAACCAATGGATAATGGAATTGAGGAATGAATGTGTGAGGGGTCCTCAAAGCCCTTTACCTAGAAGGAGACCCAATGATCCTAGGAGGAGAAACAATTTTGGTGAAGTTGTTGAAGAGGAATCCGAGGATGAGAATGATGATAATCAACATGCTAGATGTGAAGCTAATAAGGATTTGAACTCTGTAAAAATATATCTTCTTCCCTTTAATGGTTCATTGAATGGAGATGTATTCTTAGATTGAGTGGACAAAGTAGAAAAAATGTTTGACTATTACAACTATTCTGAGAAGGTGAAATTGCAACTATTGTCTCTAGAATTAACCAGATGTGCTAGTTTATGGGGTGACAACTTGAGAGGCTAAAGGAGGCGTGAAAAAGATGATCCAATTCTAACTTGAAGGGTTATGAAATCTTTGATGAAGAAGAGTTTTATACCAAGTCACTACAAGCCAGAATTGTTCTTACAATTGCATAGTTTGAAGTAAGGTTCACAATCAGTTGAAAAATACTTAACCGAATTTGAAACACTCAAGATTAGGAGTGGAATTGAAGAACTCGAAGAGCAAGCAATTGCAAGATTCGTAAAGGGTTTGCATATAGAGATTGGTGATATTGTGGAGCTACAAACCGTGGATACCATGGATGCAATGGTAACTCACTTTGAAAGTTGAAAGGCAAGTCAAGAGGAAAGGCAAGGGAATTAGCAATCAGTTTCCTCCTAAAACCGAGAGCTCTTTCAAACCATCAAATAAGGTTGACGACAAGAAGCCCTTTACTAAAAATTGGCCTCCAAAAGTTGTGGAAGATAAAAAGATAATGGAGGATGCAAACTGACTGAGAGTAAGAGAGATCAAATGTTTTAAATGTCTTGGATTGGGACACATTGCTTCCCAATGTCTCAATAGAAGAGTCATGGTGATTAAAGAGGGCACCTGTAAAGTAGGGAGCGAGGATGAGCAAGAGGAAGGTTTTAGTGGGGACCTTGATAGTTAAGAAGAGGTTGTTCTTGCACAAGAGGAGCCACTCTTGATGGTTATCCGAAGAGCCCTCATGTCCAAGGCCAATGACGAGGATTGTCAATGAGAAAATATCTTCTACAGCAGGTGTTTAATCAAGGAGAAAGTTTGCTCTCTTATCATCGATGGAGAAAGTTGCACCAATGTGGCTGCTCTTGAATTAGTGGACAAGCTTGGGTTGAAGACCATTACACATCCAAACCCTTACCAGTTAAGGTGGTAGAATGATCGGGATGACATCAAAGTTTCCAAACAAGTGTGCATAAAATTTTCCATTGGAGGTTACAAAGATAAAGTACTTTGTGATGTGGTGCCTATGACTGCTAGCCACCTTTTGTTGGGAAGACCATGGTAATTTGATAGAAAAGTCACCCATGATGAGTACTCCAATTTCTACTCTTTGAAATTTGGGAGAAAAACGATTAAGCTAGCCCCACTTGAACCAGAACAAGTGGCTAAAGATGAAGAAACAAGGAGGAAGAGAAAGGACAAGTTTAATCATCCAAGAAGAAATTAAAGAAATCGCTCTTAGAGGGAGGGCCTCTCATTCTTGTCTCTTTCAGGAAAGGATAGAAGAGTTAAGAGAACTTTCCATGGAAGTTAGAGCTCTCTTGAATCAATTTGAAGATGTATTTCTGGAAGAACTACCAAAAGGACTACCACCCATTAGGGGTTTTGAGCACTAAATCGATCTACACCCAGGGGCTGTGCTTTCCAAACTGCCCGCTTATTGAATGAATCCGGAAGAAACTAAGGAATTGTAAAGTCAAGTGGAAGAGTTGCTAAAGAAGGGTTACATCTAAGAATCCATGAGCCAGTGTGCTGTACCTACCCTTCTATTGCCAAAGAATGATAACTCATTGAGAATTTGTATGAATAGTCGAGTCATCAACTAAATCACCATAAAGTATCGATTCGCTATTGCGAGGCTCGAAGATATGCTAGATGGGCTTAGTGGAGCTTCCTATTTTTCCACTGTGGATTTGAAAAGTGGCTACCACCAGATTCGAATGAAGGAAGGTGATGCATGGAAGATGGCTTTCAAGATCAAGTATGGCTTTTTGAATGATTAGTGATGCCTTTCGACCTTTGCAATGCTCCTAGAACCTTTATGAGACTCGTGCACTACGTCCTCAAGGAGTTTTTGGACAATTTTATAGTGGTCTACTTTGATGACATTTTCGTGTATAGTTCGAACCTTGAATCACACATAGAGCATCTTGAAACCCTCTTTGAAACTCTTAGAAGCACCAAAATTTTTTAGAATCTCAAGAAGTGTTCTTTTGCTTAAAAGAGGGTGTATTTTCTTGGTTTCATCATCGCGCAGGATGATATGGAGGTGGATGAGTAAAAAATTGAAGCCATCAAGGATTGGCCAATTCCAAAAGGGATCTCGAAGGTGAGGAGTTTCCATGGGTTGACATCTTTCTATAGGAGATTCATCAAGAATTTTAGTTCCATCATGACCAACATTATTGATTGTACCAAGAAAGGAAAAGAGTTTCAATGGACTCAAACTGTAACACCCAAAAATCTTATCGATTTAATTTATATATATATACGCATACTGTTTAGTTAGATTATTATTAAATATCATGAGAAATTATAGGAAGAGAATGACATGCAATTGAGTGTTGGCGTTGGAAAGAAAGAAGAAGTGAAAGGAAGAAGAAGAGGAGAAAAAAAACAAAAAAGTCAAAAACCTGTTGTTTGGCAATAGAGAGAAGAAAACTTCTCTGAAAAAGAAATCCTTCTCGTTGGAGGAGAGAGAAATGAAGTGAAGGGTAATTTTGGGAATGAGAGAAATGTTAAGTTTTTAACACTTATCCTTTAAGTATTTAATATGGAAAAGAAAACCTAAACCCTCATTTGGAGCTGCTTCTCCACGCCAAGCCTCCCCATTTTCAGCATCTCCCTTCCAGACTAAAGGTCAATTTCTTCTTCTAAACTCAAAGGTAAGTAGAGTTTTGCTTGAATTTTGTGGTGATCTGATAAACCATAGATGAAGCACGAAAACGGGTTTCCTCTTCCTTCATTTTTGGTTTGTTTGATGATTAATAGGATGATAGTGTTGATTGTGAAATGTTTTAAGCTATTTGAATTGGATGTTTTAGAAGATTATTTGGAGATGTTCTTTCAATTTGATGAAGTTTTGAAATGTGTTAAGTTTGATGCATAGGTTGTTAGTGGAAATTAGTTTTGATATTGATGATAATCGATGTAATCCTATAGGTTTGCAAGTTAAAAAGGAAGTTGAGCAAATTGTCGGAACCGAACTCAAGACACGAGGTAGGTGATGTTTGCATGCGTTTTGGCCATTTGGCCTACACCACAAAGAGTTAGAAGGTTGATGGATAGATAAGTAACTTGGAGACTTTAGTTTCGAGAGTTTTGGTTGGGTAGAAATTTTAGGTTGTGAGTTCATTATGATAAGTTCTTGTTTATTGATGGATTTGTTTATCTGTTTATGTTACTTTGCGTTTACAACCTTGAGAATATGTGTATGTAACATACATTCATGCATCATAGTTTTTCCAAATCATAGAAAACGGTTTTATGCATACATTTTCATGTAAACAGAACAAGAAGAATATGGTATAGAAAAATACGTAAACAGTTATTGTGGGTAGGGAACTGAGTATGGTAGTTCCGTTAGAGGAACCGGTTCCTTTAGAGGGACTGTTAGATATGTCATTCACTTTCCCTAGAGCGAGTTGGTCGTTCCGCTAGAGGGACAATCAGTTAAGTCATCTCTCCTCTAGAATTAGTACCCCAATAACTTATGTTATGTAAGAAATAAAGAACAAATTCAGTTGCATATTTTACGAACAGCATAACATAATCATGAGCATGCATTCTTTATTTCACATCACTTATTGAGGTTAGACTCATTAGTTAC
Source organism: Begonia peltatifolia (assembly GCA_022433055.1). NCBI lineage: Eukaryota > Viridiplantae > Streptophyta > Magnoliopsida > Cucurbitales > Begoniaceae > Begonia > Begonia peltatifolia. The sequence goes on from CM039522.1 coordinate 1,940,029, forward strand.
TTTGTGGTGTAGTTAATATCATTACAGGTGAGAACGTTGATCCTCAAGATGGTTGACAGTGCGGTTGGTGGGGAACGTCCATGGAGCGTGCTTGTAGCTGCTAGGGCGATTTTGACCTGTGGGCGATTCTCTAAGTATTTTGGGTACAATGCATATATGTGTGTATATATATATAATTTTAAAGATTTGAGAAAATAATTTTATAAGTTATGAGGTCTATTTTCGAACTAGGTTGGTTTTGGATTGGTTAAATGAATGGGTCAAATTTTGGGGTTTTAGTTTTTCGCTACGCTTTAGAAATGTTTGTTCAAGAGTTTAAATGATATTGTTAGATAGAAAGGTTTAATGATGAAAAATAAGGGGTATGAAAAAAAAAAGAGATACAGGAGAAGAGGAGTTTCATCGCCTCAGAGGAGGGGCCGATGTATCGCCCTAGTGGGGGCGATGGAACGTGCCAGGGCAAGTTTTCATCGCCCCATCCCGAAGATGAGGCGATGTATCGCCCCAAAAGAGGCGATCAGTCGCCCCATAAGGGGCAAAAAGTTCGTCCCTGGACGAACAATCGCCCAAATGACAGTGGAGGGGGCGAGTGATCGCCTCGGCATTGTTCATGTGAACAGTGCCTGAGGCAAACAATCGCCGGCACTGTTCGCGGAACAGTGCCGGAAAAAAAAAAAGTTTTTAACAAAAATTTCATGCATGCTTTGTACGAAATTTCATAAAAAAAGATTACACGTTTTGAATTGTTTTTAGTGAGTTTTAATATGTACAATAATTTCAAAAAAAAAAATTTCTTATGAATTTTATGAAAAGGGAAGTCAATAACGGCTAAATTACGGGGCGTTACAGTTGTGGTATCAGAGCCCAGGTCAAAATTGTTTCTGCAGACTGCCTAACAGCACAAGCCGCAACATGGATAATTTTCATCAACTGTAAGTATGTTTAAGCATTTATTTATTGTTTTAGAAATTTATTGTTTATAAATTTGTCTAGGATTAGTAGTATGCGAAGAGGGCGACCACGAAAAGAAATGGATAATAGAGACCATGCCATCAACCGACTAACTGAATTGTGTGATCGCCAATCTCAGTTGTTGGAAAGACTTATAAATAGAGAAGAGCAAGGGGGAAATCACAACAATGGAGGTTTGAGCGATCAGAGTGGAGATCGGTTTAGGCAGTTAAGGCCTCCGACCTTTGATGGACAGTCTTCAGATCTAGCTTATGCTGAGGAATGGATTCGGACCATTGAAGGAATGTTTGACTACGAAAAGGTGGAAGAAGCAGATGAGGTCACATGTGTCGTATTTCATCTTTCTAAAGATGCTGGATTTTGGTGGGATACCCTTAAGGCTACAACTAATGTGAGAGGGATGACTTGGGAACAGTTTAAGGAGGCATTCTACGAAAAGTACTTCAGTCGTGCTGTTAGAACAAGTAAAATGGTGGAGTTTGTACAACTGCGCCAGACTGCCTCTGTAGCTGACTATGTTCGCCAATTTGAATCTCTGTCCAGATTTGCTACTCATTTGGTGAATACAAATGAGAATAAGGTCTACCTGTTTGTCTAGGGCTTAAAGGTAGAGATTTATAGAGGCGTAAAGATAGCAGGAATCGAGGACGTCCCCTATTCTAAAGTGGTAGCTAAAGCCTTGGAGGTGGAAGAAGCAGAACAGAAATTTTATAAGCAAAGGGAGTCCACCAAGAAATTCTTTCGAGAAGTCTAGGCTCAGCAACAACAAAACAAAGGATGACAACGACCACAACAGCAGCAGCAACAACAACAAGAGAGAGGGATGAAAAGATAAGTAAGTACAAGGATCTTTTGTACAATACCCGCCATGTCCAAAATGTCAGAAACGTCATCCTGGGGAATGCAGGCTCGGATCGAACCGATGCTTTAATTGCAATGAAGTTGGCCATTTCGCTAGAGACTACCCAAGGGGTAACCTGAGTCAGACAAAGTCGAACGTGACGCCAAAGGTGTTTGCTCTTATTAAAGCCGACGAGGAGGAATGACCTTCAGTAATCTCAGGTACAATTCTATTGAATGATGTCGATGCTTATACGTTGATTGACTCTGGGGCCACACACTCATTTATTTCTATGGCTTTCATGGTCAATATAAATTTATTGCCTGTACCTGCTGAACATTTTTACGATATTATACTGCCGTTTGGAGAAAATTTGCATTTAGACCAAGTAGTCCGTAATTGTATTATGTCTATGGGAGATTATAGGATGTCTGCTGATTTAATAATTATCAACATGAAGGGATATGATGTTATATTGGGAATGGATTGGTTGTTTAGGCATTTTGCCACTATTGACTGTAGATCAAGAACAGTGTGTTTTCAACCCCCGAATGGTGTAAAATACTCTTTTCAAGCGGTGGAGAATACCAGCACTATGCTAGTGATATCCTCCATCAAAGATCAGCGACTATTAAGGAATGGATGTACTAGGTATCTAGTAAGTATGATGGATACCGAGAGGCAGAACAAAGTAAAACTTCAGGAAGTACCAATTGTTCAGAATTTTTCAGAAGTTTTCCTAGACGATTTGCCTGGGTTACCTCCAGACCGAGAGATAGAGTTTGTAATTGATTTATATCTGGGAGCTGTACCAGTATCAAAGAATCCGTACCGTATGGCTTCTACGGAATTAAAAGAATTAAAATTACAGCTGGCGGAATTGGTAAATAAGGGTTTTATTCGCCCTGGGGAGCGCCGGTTCTCTTTGTAAAGAAGAAAGATGGATCTCTGAGAATGTGTATTGATTACAGGGAATTGAACAAGTTGACGATCAAGAATAAGTATCCCCTGCCACGTATTGATGATTTATTCGATCAACTCCAAGGTGCAAGAGTATTTTCCAAGATTGATCTTCGATCTGGATATTATCAATTGAAGATTAAACCGGAAGATGTTCCCAAGACTGCCTTCCGAACCAGGTACAGACATTATGAGTTTCTAGTGATGTCTTTTGGTTTAACCAATGCTCCTGCAGCCTTTATGGACCTTATGAACCGAGTATTCCACGACAAATTTGTAATCGTATTTATTGATGACATTTTGGTCTATTCTAAGACTGAGAAAGAACATGAGGAGCATTTAACTGTGGTCTTATTAGTTCTAAAGCTTCATCAACTGTATGCAAAATTTTGTAAGTGCGAATTTTGGCTTGATCGAGTTAATTTTCTTGGACATGTTATTTCGAAGGAAGGAGTTTCTGTTGATCCTTCAACGATTCAAGCTATTATTGATTGGCCACAGCCTAAAAATGTTGGTGACATACGAAGTTTCCTTGGTTTAGCAGGGTATTATAGAAGATTTATTGAGGGTTTCTCCAGATAGTCCTTACTCTAACCCGCCTGACCAGGAAAAATGTGAAATTCTGGTGGTTTGAAGAATGTGAAAACAGTTTTCAAAAGCTTAAACAGAAATTGACAACCGCTCCTGTACTACATTACCCATTGAAGACGGAAAATTCAGCATTTATTGTGATGCTTCCAAGACAGGCTTAGGCAGAGTCTTAATGCAGGATGGAAAAGTTGTGGCTTACGCTTCCAGACAGCTGAAACTTTACGAACAGAATTATCCCATGCATGATTTGGAGTTAGCAGCAGTGGTTTTCGCACTAAAAATATGGCGGCATTATTTATATGGGCAGCAGTGCGAAGTATTCTCTGATCACAAGAGTCTGAAATACATTTTCACCCAGAAAGAGTTGAATATGAGGCAAAGAAGATGGTTGGAATTTGTAAAAGACTATAATTTGGAGATAAAGTATCACCCAGGAAAAGCCAATCGAGTGGCGGACGCACTGAGCAGAATGCATACTATGACGCAATCTGCAATTTCCTCGATGTCTGTAAAACTGGAAGCAGAAATTCAAAGGTCTGAAATTGAGATAGTATCTGACTTATCAGTTATGCTATCTGCTATAACTCTAAGGCCAACAATTTTGGATAAAATCAAAGGGGCACAACAGAGGGATCCAGAGTGTCAAAGTCATAAATCTGTAAAGGCATCTAATAATTTTGCAAATTTCAATTATTCCGAGGATGATATCCTAAAGTTCATAAATAGGTGGTACGTTCCTAATGACAAAAACTTGCAGAAGGAGATCTTAACAGAGGCACACTCATCTACCTTCTCTGTACATCCTGGAAGTACGAAAATGTACAGAGATTTGAGGCAACACTTCTGGTGGCCAAATATGAAAAGAGACGTCGCAAAGTATGTTGAGGCCTGTATGGTATGTCAACAAATTAAAGCAGAACATCAAAGGCCAGCTGGGACGTTGCAACTATTATCGATTCCAGAATGGAAATGGGAGCAGATTTCCGTGGATTTTGTTGTCGGACTATCGAGGACAACAAGAGGATACGATGGAATCTGGGTAATTGTTGGTCGATTAACTAAGTCGGCCCACTTTCTACCGGTAAAGATGACTTTCACAATTAATCAGTTTGCTGAATTATTTATCCAGGATATTGTTAGACTACACGGGGTAGCAATCTCGATTGTATCGGACCGAGATCCCAAATTTACTTCACGTTTTTGGAAAAGTTTTCATAAAGTTATGGGAACTCAATTGAGTTTTAGTACGGCATTTCATCCACAAACGGATGGGTAGAGAGAAAGAACAATTCAGATTCTGGAGGATATGCTAAGAGCATGTGTTTTGGAGTTCCAAGGGTCATGGAGCAAATATTTGCCGTTAGTGGAATTCTCCTATAACAACAGTTTCCAATCTACTATTGGCATGACCCCTTATGAAGCACTCTACGGCAGGAAGTGCAGATCTCCTTTATATTGGGACGAACTCGGCGAAGCAAGATTAGTTGGTCCAGATATTTTGCAACAAACTGCGGAGAAGGTTGCAATTATCAGACAACAGATTCTAACAGCTCAGAGTCAGCAGAAAAGCTATACAGACCAAAGGAGACGGGAATTGGATTTTAATGTGAATGACGAAATGTTTTTGAAAATCTCACCATTCAAAGGAGTAATGAGGTTTGGAAGGAAAGGGAAGCTGAGTCCGAGATATGTGGGACCTTTTACAATCACAGAAAGAGTCGGACGAACAGCATATAAGTTGCTGCTACCAACCTCTATGGATGAGATTCATAACGTTTTCCACGTCTCTATGCTAAGGAAGTGCGTACGCAATCCTTCTCAGATTGTGGAGCAAAAAGAAATTGAAATTCAGCTAACTCTGACTTACGAGGAAAAACCAGTGCGAATTCTCGAATCAACAGTAAAGATACTACGCAACAAAGAAATCTCGCTGGTGAAAGTTCTGTGGCGCAACCACAATGTCGAGGAGGCAACTTGGGAAAGGCGACAAGATATGCTAAGCCGATACCCAAAATTATTCGGTACGTAAATTTTGAGGACAAAATTTTATTTAAGGAGGGTAGAATGTAACACCCAAAAATCTTATCGATTTAATTTACATATATATATATATATATATATACGCATACTGTTTAGTTAGATTATTATTAAATATCATGAGAAATTATAGGAAGAGAATGAAATGCAATTGGCTGCTGGCGTTGGAAAGAAAGAAGAAGTGAAAGGAAGAAGAAGAGAAGAGAAAAAAAAAAAGTCAAAAAGTCAAAAACCTATTGTTTGGCAATAGAGAGAAGAAAACTTCTCTAAAAAAGAAATCCTTCTCGTTGGAGGAGAGAGAAATGAAGTGAAGGGTAATTTTGGGAATGAGATAAATGTTAGGTTTTTAACACTTATCCTTTAAGTATTTAATATGGAAAAGAAAACCTAAACCCTCATTTGAAGCTTCTTCTCCATGCCAAGCCTCCCCATTTTCAGCATCTCCCTTCCAGACTAAAGGTCAATTTCTTCTTCTAAACTCAAAGGTAAGTAGAGTTTTGCTTGAGTTTTGTGGTTATCTGATAAACCATAGATGAAGCACGAAAACGGGTTTCCTCTTCCTTCATTTTTGGTTTGTTTGATGATTAATGGGATGATAGTGTTGATTGTGAAATGTTTTAAGCTATTTGAATTGGATGTTTCAGAAAATTCTTTGGAGATGTTCTTTCAATTTGATGAAGTTTTGAAATGTGTTAAGTTTGATGCATAGGTTGTTAGTGGAAATGAGTTTTGGTATTGATGATAATCGATGTAATTCTATAGGTTTGCAAGTTAAAAAGGAAGCTGAGCAAATTGTCGGAACCAAACTCGAGACACGAGGTAGGTGATGTTTATATGTGTTTTGGCCATTTGGCCATTTGGCCTACACCACAAAGAGTTAGGAGGTCGATGGATAGATAAGTAACTTGGAGACTTTAGTTTGGAGAGTTTTGGTTGGGTAGAAATTTTAGGCTGTGAGTTCATTATGATAAGTTCTTGTTTATTGATGGATTTGTTTATCTATTTATGTTACTTTACATTTACAACCTTGAGGATATGTGTATGTAACATACATTCATGCATCATAGTTTTTCCAAATCATATAAAACGGTTTTATGCATACGTTTTCATGTAAACAGAACAAGAAGAATATGGTACAGTAAAATACGTAAACAGTTATTGTGGGTAGGGAACTGAGTATGGTAGTTCCGTTAGAGGAATCGGTTCCGTTAGAGGGACTGTTAGATATGTCATTCCACTTTCCCTAAAGCGAGTTGGTCGTTCCGCTGGAGAGACAATCAGTTAGGCCATCTCTCCTCTAGAATTAATACCCCAATAACTTATGTTATGTAAGAAATAAAGAACAAATTCAGTTGCATATTTTACGAACAGCATAGCATAATCATGAGCATGCATTCTTTATTTCACATCACTTATTGAGCGTTAGGCTCATTAGTTACTTTGTGGTGTAGGTGATATCATTATAGGTGAGGACATTGATCCTCAAGATGGTTGACAGTGCGGTTGGTGGGGAACGTCCATGGAGTGTGCTTGTAGCTGCTAGGGTGATTTTGACCTGTGCACGGTTCTCTAAGTATTTTGGGTACAATGCATATATGTGTGTATATATATATAATTTTAAAGATTTGAGAAAATAATTTTATAAGTTATGAGCTCTATTTTCGAAGTAGGTTGATTTTGAATTGGTTAAATGAATTGGTCAAATTTTGGGGTTTTAGTTTTTCGCTACGCTTTAGAAATATTTGTTCAGAAGTTTAAATGATGTTGTTAGATAGAAAGGTTTGATGATGAAAAATAAGGGGTATGAAAGAAAAAAGAGATATAGGAGAAGAGGAGTTTCATCGCCTCAAAGGAGGGGCCGATGTATCGCCCTAGTGGGGGCGATGGAACGTGCACCGGGCAATTTTTCATCGCCCCATCCTGAAGATGAGGCGATGTATCGCCCCAAAAGAGGCGATCAGTCGCCCCAGAAGGGGCAAAAAGTTCATCCCTGAACGAACAATCGCCCAAATGACAATGGAGGGGGCGATTGTTCGCCCCAAGAGGCGAGTGATCGCCTCGACACTGTTCATGTGAATAGTGTCGCGGGCGATTGTTCGCCCCAAGGGGCGAGTAATCGCCGGCACTATTCACATGAACAGTGCCGCACACTGTTCATGTGAACAGTGCTTGGGGCAAACAATCGCCAGCACTGTTCACAGAAACAGTGTCGGAAAAAAAAAAGTTTTTAACAAAAATTTCATACATGCTTTGTACGAAATTTCATAAAAGAAGATCACACGTTTTGAAGTGTTTTTAGTGAGTTATAATATGTACAATAATTTTAAAAAAAAAAATTTCTTATGAATTTTATGAAAAGGGAAGTCAGTAAAGGCTAAATTACGGTGCGTTACACAAACTTTCCCAAAACGTTTTCGAGATCCAATGTGACACATCCGAGTTGGGGATTAGAGCATTGCTTATGCAAGAGGGTAAGCCACTTGTATACTTTAGTGAAAAGCTTAAAGGAGCCACCCTCAGCTATTCGACATATGACAATGAGTTTTTTTTCATCATTCAAGCTCTTGAAGTTTGCAACTTTATATCCTTTCTAAAGAATTCATCATCCACATCGATCATGAAGCGCTCAAACACATAAAAAGCCAAGGCAGGTGAATAGGTGGCATGTCAAATGGGTAGAGTTCCTTGAACAGTACCCTTACATCATCAAATATAAGAAGAGAGAGACTAATGTGGAGGCTGATGCCTTATCTAACGGTACGTTCTTTTGACTGAACTAAGCACCAAGTTTTTTTGTTTCGATTAGATCAAAAATAGTTATGTTGAGGACCTCGACTTTGGCCCTTTGTGTGTGAAGTGTCAAGTCAAGGCCGAAGGTGACTACCACCTAGTGGGTGGCTACCTCTTCAAGGAGGGTAAGTTGTGTGTTTCTAGTGGGGGAATTCGGGAGTCCCTAATCAAAAAGGTTCATGGTGATGGGTTATCTAGTCATTTTAGGGAGAAGAAGATTTTGGATATGATCAAAGAGTATTTCTATTAGCCTCATCTACTACAAGATGTGCAGCGGGTATTAGAGAAGTGTATTAATTGTAAGAAAGCCAAGAGCCGAGTACTTCTTCAAGGGCTCTATCTGCCATTACTCGTGCCGAGTCATCCTTGGGTGAAGATTAGCATGGATTTTATTTTAGGACTTCCTTACACTGCTCAGGCTAAAGAATCAATTATAGTGGTCGTAGACCGGTTCTCAAAAATGACCCATTTCATAGCTTGCTCCAAGATAGATGACTTCATCCTCATAGCTGAACTGTTTTTTAAAGAAGTAGTCTATTTTCATGGAGTTCCTAAATCTATCGTGTCGGATAGAGACACTAAGTTTGTAAGCTCTTTTTGGAAGACCTTATGGAGGAAGCTGTGCACAAAATACTTTGTAGTACTTCGTTTCACCCTTAGATGGATGGTCATACTGAAGTAGTGAATCGGACCTTGGGAACTCTTTTGAGGAGCATAGTGGACAAGAGACTCACCGATTGGGATGTTCAACTCTCATACTTTGAGTTTGCTTATAACAGGAGCGTACACTCCTTTACTCAAATGACCTCATTCGAAGTAGTGTACAGTTTTAACTCACTCGCATCGCTGGATTTTGTACCATTGCCCTTAGTGGATCTCACAAACCCTTTGGGAGCTAACAAAGCCGAACAAGCCAAGAAAATGCATGAATAGGTTATAAAAACCATTTAGAGGAAGAACAAGATGTATGCCAAGCATGCCAACAGAAGGAGAAAAAAAGCTATCTTCAATGAGGGGGACCTAGTTTGGCTTCACCTAAGGAAGAAAAGGTTTCTCAACCAATGAAATTTTAAGTTACTCCTAAGAGCCGATGGTCCATTCAAGGTTATAGAAAGGATCAACAATAACGCTTAAAACCTTGAGTTATTGGGAGACTATGGAGTATCCGCCACTTGCAATGTTCAAGACCTATCCCATACTTGGAGAAAAAGGAGACCTAAAGAATGGTGAACTCTCAGATTTAAGGTCAAATCCTCAATCACCTGGAGATGAAGATATACTAGGGAGACAAGTGACACAATCCCTAGCCAAGGTTATGTTATCGGCCAATCCTCTTTCTAATAAGTTTGATTTTCTTTTAGGAGACAACTATTTTGAAAACTTGAAGTGGGAAACAAACACCCCAAACTTGGAGAAGCCTCTCCATGTGCTAACTTAGGAGCAAATTCTCGCCCACACCAATTGTTGAAGGGGGATTTTGTTTTTCTTTTGACAAGTATTGTAACCGAGCTTACTTTTTTTCTTTTCAAGAAACACCTTAGTTTATTTTTATGCTTACATTACATGTATAACTACACACTTTTTGGAGGGAGAGTGACTTGCATTTGGAGGGAAAAAGTGCATTTGATCATAAGAAGATGGGAGAAGAAGTGTACTCGGCTGATGAGGTGGCCGAATAGGCGCGCGGCTTTTAGAGCCTTCTTCCCCTTTTTTTTTGTGAGCTGGACTCTAATTATAATTGGGGGAGGTATTTAACCCTCTTCAAGCCACTATAGTACCCATCTTTGTTTGAATAAAAAGCTGAAGTTTATCTTCCAAAAATTGAGTCTCTTTGAGCCTCACACCATTGCTGCAAGTGAGTCATATTCGAGCACCCTTGGTGCACATTGTCTTCCAAGTTTGTGGGTATTCTTGTAATCTCTTATTATTACTCTTTTTTCTGTCTTCTTTGAGGTAGAACCCATAACAAAAGAGTATAAACTCACATCCATTGTGAGCTAGAGTGTTCTTTTCCTAGAATGACCATAAACCTGAGAGGTGCAGATTTTATCACCTTCCAAACCAGCATTGCTTCCCATTTGCGTAACTTTTCATCCATAACGAGTTAGCCTTTGAAATTTTTAGGGTTTTTCAAACACCCTCAAGTAAGATCGTGTCAAATTTTCAAGCTATTTGTAGTTATACAGCATAGTGCTGCTCAGAAGTTCACACTCAATCGGCCAACATAGCAGTTTTTCCTGGACAGTTTGAGATAGTCCGACTATTCCATACATACTCTCCAACCACTGTGAATTTTACATTGAAATTTTATGGGTGTTCTTTACACGTGCTACGTAAGCACATATTAAAATTTCATAGCATTTATATATGTTTTGTCTTATTTATTATTTATTGGAATATGAAGAACTTTGGTGATTGTCAATTGAAAATCTAAGAGGAACTAGCTATTATGCTGCTACACAAGATTCCATAGGTTGAACCACGTCACAAGTGCTATATAGAGATGTTAAATGACCCGGTCGTGCCTACAAAGGTTCGGTTCATTGAGCTTAACGAGCCGATCCTAGAGAGCTGACCATAAAAAATTTTCAACTCGAGCCGGCTCATGAGCCACGAGCCTAATGAGCAGAACCTACCCAATGAACCTAATGAGTCTAACTTAATGAGCCCAGCATACATAAATAAAATTATTTTATATAAATATATTGTATATTATTTTTAAATTTTAGTTATTAAAATTATAATAAATATTTATTGTTGTAATGTTAAAATATGACAGTTAGTCGTCTAACTAATAAAATTATTTAATTAATATAAAAATGATATATAATTACAAAAAAATTGTTTGACACAAATATATAAAAAAAATATGACATTCATTATATATTTAACACTTGTATCACTACAAATTAGATACATGCTAATTAGGTTGGCATCTATCTAATTATTAATCATGTGCAAAATGTTAAAAAATTACTTTAAAATTTAAATTATAATATATTCAAATTTAAATGAAAAACTAGTCTTCAACGTCTAAATTTTAAAAGTCTTCTAAAATTTCATCATATTGTTGTTGATTTTTCATAATGACGTTATTTCAATCTTTCATGCAAATGAGTGCTTCCACGTGGTCAGGTGTAAGTCTTCCCTACGTTCATCGTACATACATCCACTTGCACTAAAAGCAAATAGATGTGTATACGATTAACTACCAGAAATATATGCATAATTTTTCAATATTGAACTACCGAAAATATATGCATAGTTTTTAATACAATAGTTGCATTGAACTTTAAATTCTACTTTTTTACTAATTTAAATTTATTTTATTTCAAAACATTTTTATACTTCAGACATTTTGTTCCTTTTTTTTAGGTGAAGAAATAGATATTTATGCATATGATTATCCAATTGAAAATCCAAGATTTAATTCCCTAATTTTCTCAATATCACCATCAATATTCTCAATATTATAATCACGTAGATCCATAATTATTACAAATAAATATTTCAATAAGAAATTGATACTACAAATCCAATTAATCAACAATAGTTTGTTGGTGGTGTGAATTTGTGATTACCTCTACATATACGAAACCTACAAAAATTCACAAAAAAATATTCAATCATACATTTAAAATTAACAACAATATAAAAATACATTAAATAAATAAATTTTAATATATATCTTGTTTAATGAATGGAAAGAATATGAAAATTGATAAGAACAAGAGAAATTGATTGAACACTAAAATTTAGAAGTAAGAGATTGAGAGAATTTGATAAAAAAAATTGAATAGATTTTAATATATTTATACATAAGAGAAGAGGAGAGGGGGGCACAATATTCTTATAATGTAAACATAACAAAAACCTCGTAAATACTAGAAGTTTTTTCAATGAAATTTTTGCGACACCACGTGAAAATATTAAAATCCAAATTGAAAAAACAATGAATGCTAGTGGTTCTCATTGAAAAAACTCAAGATATATTACAAAAAAAAATTATAAGTTTATTCATTTTTCAATTGACTGCGATCACATTCAAGCCTTGCTCAACGATATTGGTCACGATAACTTTTGAAAACATTTAACTATTGTATGCCAATCACTTACTAGACTTTCTACATAAACTTGTTGGTAGAAAGTAAGTGTAAACTTTTCTCTAATTGTTTTGGATTTTTGGTATGTCTCTATTTTTGTGTTGGTTTCCTAAAAGTTTTTCTATAAAATCCTTTAATGAAGGCCATCAATGACAGTAAATTTATATAAAGTTAAAAGTATGTAGTGGATCACTAGTCGCCTTTCGACCATTAGCTTTAATAACAACAATTAAGTTGATTGATTAATTAGACTTTGTCTTATCAATCTTTATCCTCGTATTCAAAGATGAATCCACTCTCAAATCTTTCATTTTCTCCATAAGATCATCGGTGGAGAAGAGAAATGATCTTTTAATTGCTTCAAACACTTCGATTGAACTAGATGTTTTAGAATGGTCAATACTTTTGATTTTGTGATGTAAAAATTGGTTCAACAGTTTTTTTATTAGATTTACTACTTTTATTGCTATTATTTTTTATCATATTCAAATTTGTATACTTAATTTCAAATAGATGAGTGAGAAAGTTGGAAGGGGATAAAAGAAGAGAAACAGAAAACAATGAAGAGAATCATATCTGATGTAGAGTTAGAGAGAAAATGTGTGTGAGAGAGAGAGAAGGGTGAGAGGATCTCAAGAGAAACGTTACTATTCTGGTAATCAAGGGTAATGTTGTGCAGGATACTGTAGTATTACGGAAATACTTATTTATTGATTCTTTAATGAAACTTTGCTACTAGAGTTTTAGGTCGTGAATGTAAGACGGTTTTGTCTGAACTAGATAAATCTTATATTCTCGATTTCTTCTCAATTATTTTGGAGTAATTCTCGTGTGTTTCACAATAACTGGTGTGGTGAGTGTGGAAAAACATTTGTGGATTGTTTCTCTTTCTGTATCCATGGCGAGTTTTGATATTGACAAATTCACGTGCGAGAAAGGTGGGAAGAATAAGGCGAGACCGAATCGAGCCAATAAAAAGTATTTCTTTTGCAATAAGGAATGACACTTTAAGAAAGACTGCTACAAACGAGAGAGAAGGATAGCCGAGAAAAGATTGACATTGGTGATGCTTCAGTGGCCTTATACAACTATGACTCCTCTGATGTTCGGGTTGTTGATTGTCACGAACAGGAGAGAATGATATTCAAGAAAAAAAATTGAAACTAGTGATGTTTCGCTGGTCTCGGATGTCTATGACTCTTTTGATATTTGGATTGTTTAGCAAAAGATTCAAGTAAACATTGAGTCCTTGACTCGAGAACGAAAACTAATTCGATAGAAACATGAAAAATATTGCTTCAGGAGAGTTAGCTCTGGGAATGAAAAATAGTTCGAGGGAAGCAGAAAAAATTGTATTTCAGGAGGAGTCATATGAAAGTAGCTCTGGGAATGTTACTCAGGTTGATGATCAGCAGATTGAGCAAGAGACTTGTGGATCAGAGGGCTCAATAAAAGGAGCAGTGATGAATTATCATCTCACTCGAGACAAGTCTAAATGAGTTTTGAAACTGACTCAATGTCTTAGATAAACAGATGTTACGATGTAAGCTCTTCTTGTTTTATCTGATCTTGAGAACCATGAACATCTGAATTACAGAGACGTTACTAATCAAGTCAAAACCAAAGTTCTTATGTTGTCAAGTTTAATTCTTGTTTATACTTGGTAGGTATTGAGAAAGACTAATTTGTGCAAGAGGAGGCCCAAGCTCAACATTGCAGCATGAAGATATTCAAAACTAAAACCAAGGAGGAGATCATAAAGATTGGTTCAACCGTTTTTGAATTATATTTTTAATTTGTATTGCAGTTATTTTTTATAGTATTTAAATTTGTTTATTTTATTTCAAATAAATGAGTGAAAAAATTGGAATAAAAACAAAAACAACAAACAAAAAACAAAGAGAATCATATCTGATGTAGAGTTAGAGAGAAAATAAGAGAGAGACAGAGAGAGAAAAAGAGATTTCTCGAGAATCATTAAATTATTGTAATCTCGAGTGATACTGCAAGCAATGTCGTAGCATTATTAAAATACTTGTTTTTTTTATCTTCTAATAAAACTTCACTGCTGGAGTTTTAGGTCGTAAACATAGTACGATTTTGTCTAAACTATGTAAATCTTGTATTCTTAATTTCGTCTCAATTTTTTTTTATTAATTCTCGTGTGTGTTCACAATAGGTGATATTAACTAGAAACAGGTTGTATCTATTGAAGGTGTGCCCCACGCAATAGTTTAATCTCATGTATCTATTTCTAGTCGACAACTTTACAACCCGATTAGGGTGGCAAAGTTTTGTAGTAAATAATATTAAATTTATTTTTTAATTTATATTATAATTTTAAAATTTAATACTTAATTATCCTGTATTTAATAGTAGCTGGGTAGATTATAAATTGTTAAAATAACGGATGAGATTAGTGTTTAACAGTAAACCTAAACGTCCGTGACTCGTTTGATATTTGTATATAAAGTAATTAATTAATATATATAAATTAACAAATAATTACCAAAAATATGGATACGTGTTATCTCGAAACGGCCACATCATTTAGGTAATGCTAGACCGTGATGATGTCCAGTCAATCCGCACCTCCTAGCCTACAAATCCTCATTCCATTTAATCTCTCTTCAACTCTATCTGCTTTCACTCCCCCTTCTCCAATGGCGGAACCAGGCCCAGCTTTTGCCAATCTCTACCTTTGAATCACAGATTCTGTGCCAACTCTCGCCCACCCAAATTCGTCTGCTTCTCTTTCGCTGCCTACGCTAAATTTCTCATCGGCCACGTCAAGTCCCTCGGCATTCTCGTTCTGCCCGGCGTTTCCGATTCAGAATTCGATTCCATTGAGTCAGCCTTTGGCTTCTCTTTCCCTCCCGACCTCCGCTTTTTTCTCAAGGAAGGCCTTCCCGTCGCCCAAGGCTTTCCGAACTGGCTCTCTTCCTCGTTTCAGCAGCTTCATATTCTTCTCAAACTCCCCACGCTTTTTCTGCTCAAAGAGACCTCTCATGGAAGCTTTTGGTGCGATGCGTGGGGACACGAACCTGATGATCCGAACACAGCGTTGGCTATGGCGGAACGCTTATTCGTCGAAGCTCCTCTTCTTGTCCCTGTTTACAGAAACTGTTACATTCCTTCGTCGCCGAACAAGGCGGGAAATCCTGTGTTCTACGTTAACGGAGGAGACGTTCGTGTTTTGAGCTTCGATTTATCGGGATTCTTCCAGAAGGCCGAGTTTCTCCACCTAGGCGATCAGCGGTTGTCGGAATGCTTGACGAGAATGTCGGCAATCAATACGCCGGCGTGGGTGGCGACAGAAGCGAGGTGGATTGTTTTCTGGAGTCACGTTTCAGAGAAAGGGAGGAAGGTGAAGGCGCGTGACGTAACGGGCGGATGGTGGAATGGAGGCTTATCGGGCGTGGACGGGTGCATGGAAGAGGCGATTTGGAGACTAAAGGAGGGAGGGTGGAGAGCGGAGGAGGTTCGGGAGATGATGATGATGAACGGTGCTGATGAACAGTCAAATAGTATACCACATCTGATTAACGGCCCAGATAACGTAAATGTAATGTCATCGGCTCGGTTACGTGGGGGATGGACCATGGAAGATGTGGTGTATTCTCTCGACCTTCCAGATAATCCGACCAATGGCTTTCCAGACTTGGAACCAACGTTTGAGTTCCCACTAGAACATCATCAAATCAGGTGCTCCCACGTGGATCACCGGCTCACCCCTCGGCAAGTTCTGGAAGCGTAATTTCTTGGGGCCCCACGTCTCATGGTCCCACAACATTCTATGGTGACTTCCCCCATTGGCTTAAACTACTTGTGTAAATAAAAGTTGGGATATTGAAAAAGAGCATAAGCTTTGTCCTCCATGTCTTCAAAATTCAATTATATTTTATGGATATCGTTCATATTTTTTGATCAACTAGACTCGAACAAATAGTCGAGCAGTCGGTGGCGAGTGAAGGAAGCAAAATCCACCTTAAAACAGGCAATCATGGCTCATAAAAATCAAAATGAAACTCCAAGAATTTTAAGACAATTAGGGTCAAATGAATCTGCTTAATTTTCACTCTCAACAACTACAGACAGAGATTACATTGATCGAGCAAATACATACCCATGAATATGAGATGTTCAATACAATTGTTAAGCAGCTCTAAACCTCATTGGGTTTCCAAAAAAATCAAACAAACTAACAAGAATTTCTCAAGTTTCTACTCTTTAATTTTCATTTTCTTCTCATCCTCTCCATTGATAAAGGCCAAGTATTTGTTTTCCTTTCTTATTTCTTTCTGCTGTTGTTAAGACATATGCGCAATCGAAAAGAGAAACCTTAAAAAACGCATAGCATCATATTATGTGAAGAGAAAGGCTCATAACTCACTGAAAGTTTCACTCTGAAGCTGCCAAATCTCTGTTGATTTCTTCAGTTCCAGTCTCTGGTAGAGTTCCTAAATCCATCCTAGCATCTTTTTCTTCTTGAGAGATTGAAGAATTGACCGAATTGTTGTTCTTCTCCTCATCGTGGTTTGTGTAAGAATCAGTCACTTTCTGTTCGCCTGGATCAGCTTCTTCTTTCTTGCTCCCATCTTCATTATTCTCTACATTGATTTTATTGACTTCGTTATGGTTTTGACCTCCATTTGTATCTTCATTATTCTCTATGTTAGTTTGATCGTCATTGTTATGGTTTTGACCTCCATTTGTATCTTCATTTGTTTTTGATGATGTATCTTCCTCTTTGCCATTGGAGGGATCAGAAGAATTGGCTTCGCCCTCCTTATTTTCCTCTGTAACACCCTTTGTTGTGTTTTCAGGAGAATTTTCATTTTCATGCTCTTGTTCAACTGATGGATTAGTAGAAGACTGATCTTGTTCATTGTGGCCAGCGGATTTGTTCTGGACGTCTATACTACTCTTCGTCGTATTTTCCGGTGTTGAATTCGAATCCAAAGGATCACCGACTACATTCGAGCCTGGTTTTTCATACTGCTTGTGGTTGTTATTGTCCTCTATCGATGCTTGTTCTTTCTCGTCACGAGCCTCCCCAGTTTCTATCAGATTTACAACTGTTTCATCAATGCCGCCACCAGTGCTGTTTGTTGAATTCGAGTGCAGAAACTCATTCTTTTCTTTGTTTTCAAGGTGCTCTTCTTGGCTGGATTTTTCAGAGCCATTTTGTTCGTTTCCAGAGGTTGTGTTTTGATCATCATGCACGGCGCTGGGAGCATTGTCCCCATTGTAATGTTCTTCCCTCGCTTCCGCATAATTGTCACTCCCCTCTTGAACTTGATCTTCAGCTGAAACATTACTCTCAATCCTACCATCATTCTCCTCTTTTTTATCTTCTTCCTTGCTTTCCTTCGTGCTTTCATTATTTTCAGAGCTGTGACTTTTCATTTTGTCTATTTCATTGTCCTGAATATCTTTCCCCATGCCTTCTTTGTTCTCACTATCCCCAACTTCCTTCTCTTTGCTCTCCTCACTGCCCTCCTCCTTCCTTTCTTGGTTCTCATTCTCTTCACTGGCCCCTTCTTTGCTTTCTTCATTATTTTCCTTTTTGTTCTTGTTCCCTTCATCCTCCTCTTCGTTTACCCTTTCCTTTCTCTCACCACTTTCCTTGTTTTCACTTGCACTCCGAATTTCTTCAGTTTCTTCCCCTGTCTTCTCCTCAGCCACTCGGTCCT
>CM039522.1:1958028-2071694 GCA_022433055.1 Begonia peltatifolia
CCTTCTCTTGACTTTTGTCTTCTTCATTCTCTTCTTCTTCACTGGTCTTTTCAGCCTTTTCACTTACTTCATTCTTCTCTTCGGTTTGTTCCTCTTTTTTTTCCTCAGTTTCTTCTTCTTCTTTTTCCCTTTCTTTGCTCTCTTCACTTTCCTCCTCTTGAGCAACATCCTTGTTGTCATGCTTTTCATCACCATGATGCTCCGTTTCCTCTGCAAACTTCATGTGATCATTATCATTCTCTTCATTTCTGTTTTCTTCGTCTTCATCTTCCACCTCTTTGTGTCTCTCATCTCTAATTTCAGTTTCTTCCAAGTCAGGTTGTAGATCTTTCCTTCCCAACTTCACAACTTCATTTTCAGATTTCACATCACGAAGAGCAGCTTTCTTGCTGCGGGAATGCTGGACTTGGTAAACCAGCCAAATACAAACACCAAGCAAGAGAAATATCTGTAGAACGTGTTTTACTTTAACACCTTTTGATCTCTGATTCCTACGAGGTGAAACCCTGTACATTATTCCCAACCTCTGCCTGTTCTATTTTCAAATGCCTGCACCATATTTCCACATTTAACCAAAATGAAAAAGATAATCAACCCTTTTATCAATTAACATAATCAAAATTCACTCTAGCTGATCAAGTAGGGCTCAAACCTTAATTTTAGCAGAACCCTTTCTGAAAACCAATTTAAGAAGTAATTAACCAATGATATTCCAAATCCCGTGTTTCTTTCGATTTAAAACATTGTCAATGAAAGGAAACATGAAGTATCAGATGAGATCATTCCTCGCATCGAAAAATCTAAGCAGATCCGGAAAATGTTTCTTCATACACACTACACTTAGATTCAGATCTAATTCATATTCTTATCATAAATGACACAAATGTCGGCGTTCGAAAAGACGACAAGAGTGCAGATTCTTTACAATGAACATAGAATTTCAACAGTTAATATTCTAGGAAGACGATGAAGAAGAAGAAGAAGAAGAAGAAGAAAGAACGAAAGAAGATAGGCATCAGTACCTGTTGGACCAGAGAAATCAAAACCTGCAAAGAAGAGATCAGATAAGGCTTACAGATTGGCTAGTAATTCAAGTAATGGGCAATGAACACTGTGATTATGGATCTGGTAGCATTAATACCAGGGTGAGAGAGAGAGAGAGAGAGAGAGAGAGATAGTTATTATTTAAAGGGGGAAACGAAGAACAACCGAACAGTTCGAAACCTTGACAAAAAGTCTAATCTCCTCCTTTTTTTAGAAAATGGTTATAAATTATTAGATTAATTTCAAATAACTCTTAAATTAAAAATTTTAATAATTAAAGTTTTAAATTAGGCAAAAAGTAACAAATTAAATTAAATTGTAGTGGGGGTTGATCACCCTCGTTCTCAATTTACGCTGAGATTGAGGGACCGATCTAAATAATCAGTTTCTCGATCTATCCAATACTTATGTGGAGACCCCTTCTCACATGCACAGCGCGTGATTTTAAAATAGAAGTTAATATTCTTTTTTAAAAATGAGACATGAGAATTTGGGAATCTGGGGATCCCCTCACAGCTCGGTCCCTCGTTTCCTGCCTCCCCATTTTAGAGGTGGTCGAGAACGGGAGGTCACCATCCCAAATCGGCCCTTCGTTCTCTGCCTCTCCATTTTAGATAGTAATCAGAAACGGGAGGTCAACACAACGGATCGGCTCTCTGTTCTCAAAATTAGGTTTGAGAACGGGAGGTCGATCCCCAACTCTATATAAAGAACTGACCCCATTCTCAGCTCCATTGTTGGAAAAATCAATTTTCTCTCAGATCACTTGCGATTCAAACCCAAAATCTGACAATTTCATGTCCGCGCTATGTTGATTTCTCCATCCTTAATGGTTTTATTCAAATATCATCAAAAAAATCCCACAAATTCGAGCCATAAATCTTGCTCCCTCAAATTTTCTCTATATTAGCGACGTCGATGGATTCTAATTCGAGTATATCGATTAATTTAAACGAGACGACAACTTGTGATATCAATATGAACTGATATTCGTACTCCACGCCCATATATGATGATATTCAGGCATTCGATCACCATGAAGGTAATGAAAAAATAGGAGTGCGATCGACGTCGAAAACTCTAGACGATAAGCTTCGAACATCGATCAACTCGGAGGATGATGAAGTAGAAAACATACCGGAAAAAGAAGAAATTTCGATAGAATTTTGTCTGGAGAAAAATATAATTTTTTAAAGGTAATTAGAGAAGAAATAGTATAATATGTTTTGAATAATGATTATGAGATCAAATTCATTAAAAAGGAACCCTAGCAACTGACGGCAGTGTGTGAAAATAGATGTGATTGGCGACTACATATTTCAAAGATACAAAATGAGCTTACATTTCAAATAAAAATTTTCAACGATTGTCACAATGTTCAAGAAAAATTGAGCATCGACAAACTATTGCAAAATGAATGGCAAATCATTATTTGGATAGGTATAAAAGTCAACTTACGTGAAAAATTCCATACACTATCGAGATAGTGAGGAAAGATTTAAACATTAACATTACATCAAGTCTTACCAGAAAAGCAAGAAGCGAAGCTCGAAAACTTAATGAAAAGAATGGTGAGTAATAATACAATCTATTGTGGTCGTACGCAAAAGATATGTATATCAAATTCGGGTAACACATTGGGCCTACAGAGTTACTTGGTGGACTCTGTCAATAATTAATCGTGCGTATTCGAAAGAATATATATGTATATGGCTGTTTGCTGCAGTATGATAGACTTATTATCTGTTTGGATGATTTTCATATAAAAAACTCGTGTCTCGGCCAATTACTAACAGCAGTCAACATTGATAGCAATGATGAAATATATCTCGTTGTTGTTGCTAATGTGGAATAAAAGTGTATGCATTCATGGATGTGATTTTTAAAATTATTGAAAGAAAACCTACAGACTAAAGCAGGATACAGATGGAAATTTGTTTGAAATCGACAAAAGATATAATGCATTTCTAATTGTTATTTTAAATATTGGGCGTTGTTTTATATTGACTCTATTGTTCTTTCAAATAGCTGTGGTTGTTGCCTGCTGTGCAGCTGAAATTATCGTCAGTCAAACACTTTTACTGACTCCGACATATGTATGTAAATTTCAAAAATCAATTTCGGAGCAGAATATACAAAGATGCAATGTGAAATGTGGACAAGGCAATAACAACGTTTTATTTTGAGATAGAAATGAAGAAATTACACCAGATTAATCCGGATTCCCACGCATATCTTCGGGTACAAACCCTAGATATTGGGCTAGCATGTATTTTCTTCGATTCCCAAGTGTGAACTGGGATTAAATAATTTATTTAAGTAATTCAATACAGTTTTACTACATGTCAAGGATAAACCGATTCTGATCATGTCGAGATGATGCGAAGTTATTGATGACTAGGATGGTGAGAAAATACGAGAAGTTGGCATCGTCAACTGACGTCTTATGTCCCTAAATAAGAAAAAAAAAAACTTGAAAAGCTAGAACCTCCAGCTCGAAATTGAAATGCTATGTTTGCAACAGCTGCACGATTTGAGATCAGCAATGACAACGAACAATATGTTGTCGACATTAATATATGTGTATGCAACTATTACAGGTAGAAGCTTACTGGAATATTATGTGTCCATTTCATTCTCTGCATTCATTTCATGATATTAGCACAAAATAATTACGTTCATCAATACTATCACAATGGAACTTATCTACAGATGTACTCAAACTTCGTTCATTTCATTAGCAATCAATGCATGTGACTGCCCGTACAAAATATGAACGAAATCCTTCTGCCCAAAAGAGAACATCAGCCTAGTAGGCCAAAGAAGAAAAGAACACGAGATGTCGATGAGCCATTAAGTTTGACAATTACTAAAAAGAACTCAACGATGTCGTGTGGTAGATATCGATGTCAAGGGCATAATACTCGCACTTGTTCTAACTGGGGATCCAATTCAGAAGCTACTTTCGCTTCTGCATTACAAAACACATTTATGGGTTTCCACACATTTGACGGGACGCAGGTAAATTTCAACACATTTTGCTCATAAGTACACTTTTTTTATTTTCTAATATAGTTTTCATTATGTGCAGAAATCTTCTATACATGGGAGAGACAGAAATGTATGACTATTTGGCCTGTAATTTTGATACAAATTTATAATTTAATCAGATAAAGTTGTAAAAATGTGTAATTTAGTGAGATAAAGTTGTACAATTGGACAGAAGTTTTTTTATTTTATGGCTCCCCCATAACTAACTTCAAACAATTCTTGCATATTCAATCATAATTGTATAACACAAAGTCATATACGAATAATTAAGTACAAACATAGAGTAAAATAATTAACTAAAGTATGACTAAATGACAAACACAAACTAAAATACAAACACAAACTAAAGTACAAACATAAATTAAAATATAAACATAAATTAAATTTACAAAACAAAAATTTTCAATACAAACATGAAGTAAATGGCAGAATTTCGAAAACTGCACTATCCTAATTTTTTCGGATTTACATCTTACTAAAATTCATCAATTCTCACTACAATTCATAAAATTTCCATCCAAACATCAATGTATACTATTTAATAGCAAGAATTTAGAGTAATTAGCCAACATTTTTGTGCATCCCCTTCACACATCCAAAACCCACAAATTCCATAACCAATACTCCACAAATTTATCACATCTAAACCCTAAAATTATCAACCAATCAAATGAGAAGTTATCTTACCTTCAATCTTCAAGGAAACGAGAGAAAATCGGACCAATCTTCAAGAGTGGAAGAAATTTCGTGGAACCCTCAAACAACCATAAAAAATCCATGAAAAATCACTTCAAATCTTAGCCCTAATTCAAAAACTCATCCACAATAACTTAATCTTACCTTGCTAACTGCAAGATGGAAGAAAATCCAAGAAGAATCGATGGAGAAGAAAAGAAATGGTGAGGCCGCCGTTAGAAAGCTTGAGGGTCGAGAGAGAAAATGAAAAAGGGAGAGGCAGAGAAGAGTGGTAGGAATAATTTTTTTCCTTAAAATTAATAAAATACAATGGCTTCTTAAGAAAGACTTGCCACGTGTCAAATTTTTAGTGGGTAAGCTCAACTACTATATTTTCTTTTTCAACTATGCCCTCATTTAAATTTTAACTAGCTAATTAGAGTTTGGTTAATCTCATTTAATTTTCTTCTCATCTTAGATATTCTATTTTCCATTACACGTACTTCAATATCTCAACTATTATTTTATACTTATGTAATTAAATGAAAATTATAACCAGTACGAGATTTTAAAACCATAACATAAAAATTCCAAGTGTTACAGTAAAGTTGTAAAAAAAAGAATAAGTGAAAATAACATAGAGAAAAATATATAATAGAGAGACTCGTAGATAAAAGATGAGCTAAAGAGAGACTGATTGTAGAGTGGGTGCACTGTAGCATTTTCTCTTGGGGAGCGACGTCACTTGTATTCAGCATAATGTTACGAAACATATTGTAGCACTACGAAAAATTTTTATTTTCTTGATTTTTGAATAAAATTTGTTGCTAAAGTTTTGTGTCATGAACGTAAAACAATTTGGTGTGAACCATATAAATTTGATGTCTTGGATTTTTTTTTTAATCCAGGTTATTTATCCCACTGTGATTAGTTTTATATCACAAAAATAGGAGATAGAAATCTGTAAGTTAGGTAGCCTGTAGTGAGTCTCCCTAATATTGTAAGAGAATTTTTTATTGAAAAAATAATGCTATTGCAACATTTAAAACATGTTGATATTTCTACTCAACAACATAATTCTTACGAGGGATTTCAGCCCATGAGTGATTAATTCTTTTACTATTAAAGAGAAGTGATAGAAAAACTCAGGCCCATTATTTGTCCTCATGTTATGTTTTGATAGTATTATGAAATTGATTTTGAAAAAGTTTGATGAAAGCAGGAAATATATGTCAAACTTCAACATTTGTTTTAAGAAGGAATATCCAAGTTGTCATGCATCGAGGAGTGGAGTAGAAACACAGGGTCGGACGACTTGGCTTTTAGAAAGGGAACTCGATCACCCACCAAGACTATATTTGATAGCGCAAATCTTTTTAAATAATTATATAGTCAAACCCACGTAGTGAAATCTCAAACAGATAATTCAATACAAATAAATACTTAACAATATCGAGCCGTGTATGAAAGTAAAGAAATCCAAACCATTATTTAGGGTTATAGTTTTAATTTCAATAAACTAAATCTTTACTACAAAAATACAAACAAAGTTCTAACATGAAAGGAAATAACTAGCTTCCTCTCCCAGATTTCTACCAAAACTATCAATTTTTCTCTTTGCTTAAATTGAAAGGAGTAAAGGAGGTTGCTGGGTGAGTCACTATAATTCCTAAGCAAAAAGCATAAATCTTTACTTCAATGATGACTACTTATCTTCTAAATAGTAGCAGCAAGTTTTGCACTGGATCAAAATTAGTAAATTTATTGGAGCTTAAAATAAAACTAAAGTCAAACATCCCTCTTGGCAATAAGGGAAGATATAGACAGGTTCTATACCGAAACTAAGAACTCAATCTAAAACACTACTGCAAACTTTGTCGAGGCAACAAAATTTTCAAACAAAAAGATTGTGCGATCGACAATTCTAAATCACAAGTAGACACTTAGAACACTAGGGTTTGGTTGCAATCATTCCACCAAGTGGTCGACACTTCATACTGTTATATTTGTAATTTTGATTATTGATAAAATGTAGTTATTAGCTCTAAGTTAATGAATTCGTATATGCATAACTTGTCATTACATATGATTATACTAATAGAAAATACTTTTGAAAAAAGGTATTTGAAATTTCTTACATGTTTAATGAGTAATGTTACTGACTTAGCAAAATTTCATAAATTATAGAAGTTCTGTCCTTCAAAGTGGAAGATTACTTGTAGTGAAAAATACAACATTGAGATTGCAGAGTTCCTAACCAAAGCCATGAACACTACAAAACTACTATATTTTTCCTTTGTCAGTGTAAAACTTAAATAGATCAACGGATACGAAGTTCCACCCATAAGACATATTCTTGCAAAGTTATGATTTCAAATGTGGAGTCCTGCATTCTAAAGAATAAAAACAAATACTAACATTTGTGTAGTTTTGGACCCGAGAGCCATCTTGCGTGAAAGACCACGAAGAGATAAAAACTCATTTTTATGTGAACGTGGAGTTCCGAATTACAAATCAAAAGATACCGGCAGATGATTTTTTGCAAGAAAGCGGAAGTTCACACTTCTTTTTGTTGTGCCTAACAAATTTATTGCGGAGGACCGCAATGGACATGTAGAATTTCACTTGTCAAGAAGTTTGGAGAAGTCTATAAATAGAAGTACACTTTAAATTGCAAATACCTACCCAACTTGAGAATTCTACACTCTACCAAATTTTCAAGAGAAACCTCCTCTTTCCTACTTAGTAACTTCATCTCTCTTTCACTCAATTGAGATATGTATTTGTGAGAGGTTTGAATATTGTGTTTTCATTTTCCAACAACTCTTGTAACTTAGTGGAAAAGTGAAGAGTGATGCCATCCAAAAGAGTCATTATTATAAAGACATTGAATTGACATTCGAAAGTTCAATCTATTGATCTGAAAAGTTGAGTTGGAAGGAAATCTTCAAGAAATAACCTTGAAATGCGGGCATAAGCAAGGGAAGCTAAACCGCGTTAACAAAGTGTCTGCACTTTCTCTCTCTATCTCTTAGAAACCTCAAAATAAATTAAGAACAATAATCTATTTTATCTGTATGATTAAATATTGTTATTCAATTGAAAAGTTTTTAATCTAATTCCAACAACTTTTGTAACTTGGTGGAAAAGTGAAGAGTTATGCCCTCCAAAAGAGTCATTGTAAAGACGTTGGATTGACACTCAAAAGTTCAATTCATTGATCCAAAAAGTTGAGTTGGATGGAAATCTTCAAAGAAGAGCCTCGAAGCGCAGGCGTAAGTAAGGGAAGTTAAACCACGTTAACAAAGAGTTTGCACTTTCTCTCTCTATCTCTTAGAAATTTCAAAATAAATTAAGAATAATAATCTATTTTATTCATGTAATTAAATATTGTTATTCAGTTGAAAATTTTTTAATCTAATTCACCCCTAGCTGTTGACACTTCCTCTTGAGGTGTCGACACGTTTCCAAAATAAAAAGCTAATAGTCGACACCTTCACCTGAATTGTTGCACCTTTACCAAACGATCGACACTTCAGGTGTCGACAAACCTTTTAAAAGTGATTGACACCTTGAACTCTCTATTTCTAACAACAAGGGCTCGAAGTGTCAACCGACCATCCACAGCGGTTGACACTTGGGTGATTTTTAGGGACTGTAAGTCGTAAAACTTGCCTCTCTTCGTCATTTCTGATCTCTATCCGACCAAATAACTTACCGACATTTCCAATACACTTAAATAAATTAGAGGCAAACCATTAGAGGCAAACCACTGATTCGAGTCCCCAAGCTCTAATCTGAAACCAATCAAAAACCTTAAACTTCGAACTTAAAATTTGTGAGGTTAGAATGATTTACCCTCAAAATGTCTTCACAATTGTTGATGCTCGATGGCCTACAAGCACAAGCCTAGCCTCCAAGCTCTACTATTTTCATGAATAAAAAATCATCTTTCTCGGTTGGGTAAGTCTCTCTTCTGATTTAGGTCTTATGGGTTGTGACAGAAAATACCTTTGAAAATCGATACTTGAATGTAGTAATGTATTTACTGATTCTATGACGCAAAAGATAAAATATGAAATAGGACCCGATCAAAAAAAGGATTTAAGTGTTGAAGACACTGATAAAATATGAAATAGGACTCAATCAAAAAAAGGATTTAAGTGTTGAAGACACTTTGTATGGGCACCCTATGTTGAAGTGTGAGACTATACATGAGGCAAAATTTTTCAATCTTATATTGTGGATGGCTAAAGCTAAAAAGCAAACGCTTGTAGCAAATGCTCAGACAAAGTTGAGGAAGCTTAGTTCTGAGACACTATTTTTCGAAGCTCAATTTGTAAAAGCATGGAGGCAAGAGTAGACACCTGCAACAAAAGCTCCGTCATAAACACAAATTTAAATTAAAGCTTCACGTAGACGCCGGGTCACAAAGTGTCGACACCTAGAGCGGTAGCCACTAACTTAACCTATGGAAGTCCATCGCTTCATTGATGTGACTAACAATAAATTACAGACACTCACTGGTTACCAGAAGACGCACGCAGCTTGAGAATTTTGAATGACTCTATTAATAGAATCTCACTATGTTGTACAATCTAAGAAGAGCTAACTACGCCAAAGTGTTGCCCATTCACTTGTTGAGATTTAAGCCTCCATTCTTGAGCTAGAAACCAAACTTCTCCTACTCTCAAATTTGAGATTATTTATCCTTGCAAGAGTAAGGTCTTGTGCTTAAAATTTTCCACTATTTTTACTCATTGTAGAAGCAAGAAGGGTGACGCCCAAGAAGAGTCAGTTAAGGTTGGATTGCACTCGTAATATCAATCAAGGACAAGGCTCAATCATTGTAAGGTCCAATTGACACCTGAATACTCAATCATTTGTAACTAAAAACGTTATCGTGGAAGAATCTTCAAGGAGGAGTCTTGAAGCACGGTTGTATACATGATAAGTCAAACTATGTTAACAAATCAAATCATTTGTCTTCTATTCTTTACTCTCCAACTTGCTTTCATTATTTGTTGAGTATTAGACTTAGATAATTTAATTAATAGAAAAAAATATATAATTAGAGGTAGCAAACGATTAAGTTCTTAATCAGAAGAAAAAGATTCAATAACCTAGTTCCCCTCTGTAGGGTGTATCGATCTTACAATTAGTATCAAAGTGGGTTTTGCACTTTCATTGTGATTAAAAATTTTGTAAAAGAATTTTGGCCTTTAATATGAATAGTTTGCCTGTTCAAAAGTCAATCTATTGCTAGACCAACTTATTTTTATGGAAATGAATATGTTGTTAGAAACCTAGAATGAGTATTTATGTCCAATCTATTAAATAAGATATAAGGCAAATAATAGAAAATAAACAGTATAATCCCATTAAACTTGCAAACACGGTAAATGTTCCTATATTTCATTTGAATATAATGAAAATGATAAACATAGATTATATTTGCATGTTAAATCCATGAATATCTTATATTTTGTTTAGAGATGAATTTAATAGAGTCCAAATGTGTGACAATAAATGTGAATAGAGCTTACTTAAAGTCACATGTGAGAGAACTAATCAAGTAAATTAAGTTTACTTGTAAATGAATATGAATTATTTTTTTATGACAAATGATGAAACCATTCGTTAAATGTTTACACAATTTACTATCATGACAATAAGATTCAACAAGTTTCTTCAATGATGAAAAATGGCAAGAAAAGAAACACACAAAGAGGAGGAACGTAATTGCTTTAAATGTGGAAAGCTAAGACATTACAAAACCGATAATCCTCAAACAATGAAGGAACCAAAATCTTTCAAAAGGAAAACAATGAAGGCCAATGTGAAAAAGGAAAGCAAATAATAATGGAATCTCTTAATTTGTATTCATTGGTATGTCAAATTAAATAAGCAAATTTACAACGTAATAATATAAAGAAAAAAGCATAAAAGATGCAACTAATTAACACAAGAATAGCTACTGATTACACATCGAAGAGACTAAATAAAAGGAAACTAATTTCACTTAAATACAGTAACTGGTATACTTTATAATAGGAACACGTGAGTCAACAAGTTGAATTCGTCTAACAGCCCCTTTCAAGTTGGATTTGGGTTTGAAATAGCAAGCACACCCAATTTACCAAGTATGTGATCAAAGTCTTTTGCTCCAAGCGGTTTGGTAAAGATGTTAGCTAATTGGTCATGGCAGCGTATGGAGAACAGAGTAATGAGACCTACTAGTATTTTTTCACGGACGAAGTGACGAGCAAGTTCAATGTGTTTGGTTTGGTCATGAAACACAAGATTAGAAGCTATGTGAAAAGCAACTTGTTTATCATAATGAACCAAAACTGGATGTGGGTGATCAACATCGAGATCATGAAGAATATAACGTAATCATTGTAATTCGGATGTTAAAGCCGCAAGAGCTCAGTATTCAGCCTCAGTGGATGATAGAGACACAGTTGGTTGTTTTTGGGTTTTTCAAGAAATAGGACTAGACCCGAGCATGACAAAATAACCAGTGGTCGAATGCCGGATGGTGGGACAACCAGCCCAATCTAAGTCAGCATAGCCAACAAGAGAGAGAGAGAGAGCTAGTTGCAAAAAGAAAAAGTTCATGACCAATACTACCTTTGAGATAGCGTAAAACACGATGCGCAGCATCTAAATGAGTCGAATGTGGATATTGCATGAATTGATTAAAAGTATTGACTGCATATTGTATATCAGGTCGAGTAATTATTAAACAGAGAAGACGACTGATAAATCATCGATAGACTTGCGGGTCGGGAAGAGGAGTTCCATCAGAAGGACAAAGATGAAGATGTTGTTCCATAGGAAAGGCAGAGGTACAAGAACCAAGCAGTCCCGAGTCAGACAAAATATCAAGAACATATTTCCTTTCACAGAGGAAAATCCCACATTTTGAGCGTGAAACCTCAATTCCCAAGAAGTAATGTAGTAGACCGAGGTCCTTGATTGAGAAAAATTATGTAAAAAATTCTTTGACCTTTGAGATTTCAGCGTCATTATTCCCAGTGATAATAATGTCGTCAACATAAATAAGAACAAAAATAGAAGTATGATAACGACGATAAGTAAAAAGGCTGTAATCTGAGATAGATTAACAGAATCCTTTTCGAATGAGTGTGGAAGAAAATTTGGAGAACCATTGGCGAGAGGCTTGTTTCAAGCTATATAATGATTTCTGAAGTTTTCAAACATGAGTAGAAGTTTTATCCGAGAACCCTAGGGGTAGTTTCATGTAGACCTCTCCATCAAGATCACCTTGGAGAAATACATTATTGACATCAGGTTGATGTAAGGGCCAACCATGATTCGCTGCAAGAGAAAGAAGGAGATGGACAGTGATGAGTTTGGCTACTGGAGCAAACGCATCATGGTAATCAACACCTTCTACTTGGGTATAATCTTTGGCAACTAACGGTGGTTTGTAACATTCAATGGAACCATCAGACTTATATTTGATTTTATACACTCGTTTACAACCAATCTGTGTCTTGTTACGAGGAAGGGAGCAAATAGTCCAAGTATTATTTGACTCGAGAGCCTGGATTTCAGTAGTCATAGCATCACGCTAATGAGCAGATTTCATGGCTTGAGAAAAGGATCGTGGTTCATTATTGGTGAGGATGGTGGAAAGAAATTCTTGATGAGAAGCACCGAAAGAAGACAAAGAAAGAAAATTACCAAGTGGAAACTTGGTGGAAGAAGAAACTTGATTACATATATAATAAATAAGATGAAGAGGTGGACCCCGATTACATTGAGGATTAATAAAAAGCAGTGGTGGTAGCACAATCACGCTAGAGGAGGGAGAGTTTGTTTGAGGACTTGCAGTAAGCGGAATAAGATTCGAAATAAGTGAAGATGGCGTAGTTGGAGATGGAACATCGTTGGTGGGAACCAAGGTCCTTGACGAAATGATATTTTGATTATCACGAGTATCATCAATTTGCGTGATAGAGATATGTAACGCCCCAAAAACCCGTCGATTTTCGGTTCGCTCTCTGCTCTGATACCAACTCTGTAACGACCCTGAATACCCGCCGGTTTTCGGTTCGCTCTGCTACTAACTTTGTAGCGACCCCAAGTTGTCCTCCGGACCCGGATTGCTAACCACACCCTTACTCGTAAAATCTGACAAAATTCGTGAAAATTTGAAAACTTTGTTTTCTCAACTTAAACAACAATTTTGGAAATGTTTAAAATCAGCGCAGCGGAAGGCTTAATCAAAAATCAATTTAAATAAAACTTCACTATCCAAAACATTATAAAAGGGGGACCGATCGACCCCTGTGGGCACCAGTCAACACCTGACCCGCACTGCACCCAAGGGTCGACACTTATATGCACAAGTCGACACCTCAGATGGCTCTGTTTTCACTGGTCGACCCTTATGGTCGACCCCTCCGTACAACTTTCACTAACCAGTCGACACTTGTAAACACAGGTCGACACTCCAATCTTCTCTGTCCGACCCGGTCGTACCTTGCAACTGACACCTCTACCATTTTTACACTACTGGTCGACACCTACAGATATAGGTCGACATTTAATTCGGCTTTGCCTACACAAGTAAACCCTTGCAGTATTTGCCAAATTCGGTCGACCACTAAGCCTATCGGTCGACACTTCCTTCCCAAAATTTGCATAAAAACCTTAAATCCTTCAAAACAAGCTAAATTTCGACTCAACGTTAAAAATAACGAAAACATGCATTTTTCAATCAACTCAAAATCATCATCAAAACGACTATTAAAAGTTTGAAATCCATTTACACTTCAAAACGACTCAAACAATTCCAACTAACCCAAAATCCATACACACGTCCACCATGGTCAAAACACCCTAATAGCCAGCCAAATAGTACACGAGCGCACTCCTCTAACTGTCTCCTAGTCCTGGGCACGATCTGAATACTCACCAACTATCGCCTCGTCACCTACATCACAGAACTCATCTATTAGCCTAATACTAAGTAAGTAATGCATATAAAATATAAACATTGAAAGCACTACATCTCCTATCATATGTAGTTTTTACAGTTTCGTCTCTACTTTCGTTTCCGTCTCTTTCTTACACATTCTTTATCTTACTACTGAGTTCTTCTATACGTATTAGATCAAGGTGACACATCTCGCGGTTCACCTCACAGGACAAGGCTAACCTCAATTTAGTAAAGTAACATACCACGCAATCCACCTCTCGGGACAAGGCCACCACGTAAAGTGGTGGAAGAAGTGATACACTTCGCGGTCCACCTCACGGGACAAGACCACTCAACCCCACCTTCATTATCTTCTTACGTATCTTTTCATTTCGTTCATCACGTCATATCCTACTGTTTCATTTCGTAAAAACATGGAAATTCATTTTCGTTTCGTTCTCGTACTTAAAAACCATAATACATAATCAACTAAAACATAACATAAAATAAACGTACATGCAACCTACCAAACTGTTATGTAGGCCCGAAGGCAAAAGCACCTCCGTACACTACTTACCTGACGTCCTTAGCAATTTGTTCGTATTTCGTACGCTAAAGCAGGAAACTAGAGAACTTGTAAAATCACAAATTCATTAATTCTACTTTCCTTCCATCTCGTAAAACTCTAAAGAGAAACGACAATTTAACAACTAATCTAACTAAACCCGAATTCCGGTTCTATTTCCTACCAACCTTCATAAATTCATAACTAAATCAATGCTTGTCTGATTTTGACGATTCAAAATGCTATGGATTTCATAAGACGTCTTGTTCCTAACGGTATCATCCATTTCTCAATCCAACATCTACAGCTTGGCTAAATGTGGCCGAACAAAAATCATTTCGTAACCCGAGTTTTTCAGCTATACAACGCCCAATCTTTGCCATAAAACTTATAATCTAAACTTAAATCATGTTTAAACACCAATGAACGAGTAACATCGACTACAAACCTCAAAATTTCTTTTTTTTTTATAATAATTATAATTATAATTACCTTTTCGCCTCAACCTTTAATCTTTTAGTTAAACTGTTATTCGGTACGTGTTCGATCAGAATCCTACAAATTTCTGTTGTCTATTAGCCTCAAAATAATATTTCACCTAACCGCCTAAATTTTTCGCTCTTAATTCCGACTAGAACTCTGTCGTTTACCTCTTCGAAAATTCAAAAATTATTTAACGAAAATTCTGGGCGTTACAAGACAGATTGGATGGAAGATCGAAAATCTAAATCACGATAAGGAAAAATAGATTCATGAAACACTACATCAGGAGATACATATATTTGGTGAGATTGGAAATCATATATATGTGTCCTTTTTTGCCTGAAAGGATAATCGACAAAGATCCCCGGTTTTGTACGTTGATCGAACTTATGTCGAATGTTCATATTTTGTTGGCATTTTATTAAATATGATGACATGTCATCATGTCATCGAACTTATGTCGAATGTTCAAACTTATTGTGAATGTCGAATGTTAATATTTTGAAACAAAAGCAACCAAAAACTCGCATAGAAGAATATGTTGGAATTGTACCAAGTAGTATTTCAGGAGGAGATTTCATGTTGAGAAGTAGGGTTGGCATTTTATTGATGATTAATGCAGCAGTGAGAATACATTCGCCCCAAAACAAAAGTGGTAAACCTGCTTGAAACTGAAGAGCACATACAACATCAAGTAAGTGACGATGTTTCCTTTCAACAACTTCATTTTGTTGGGGGTTGCAATGCAACTTCTTTCATGAAAGATGTCATTGTCATGCCTCTAAGTTTGAATTTGTTTAGAGAGAAATTCCAAGCCATTATCGGATCGAATGGATTGAAGTTGCGGAAGGAATATACCCCGATGCTCGTTATTTTCTTAATGAAAGGCTGATTTATTTGATTAAAAAATTGAGTGAGCATGGAAAGCGTTTTCGATTTATTTTTCATTAAATATATCCAAGTGCAATGCGAATAGACATCCACAATGGTTAAAAAATAGTGAGAACCCGTTTTTTATGGTGATGAAAAAACACCTCAAATGTCAACATATATTAATTCAAAACAATGAAAAGAATAGGATGTACTTATTGAAAAAGGAAATCGTGCTTGTTTTGCTTGTTGACATACATCACAAACAAAATTTTTATTTGCAACAATATTAGGAAATTTGTTAATAAGGAAACTAAAACGAGACTTTGATGGATGTCCAAGGAGAACATGTCATACATCAAAATTATTACAAATTTGAAAGGAAAGTGGAGACTTATTAACTACAGGTGAATCAAGATAGAAGAGTCTATCTAGAGCACTAGCCTGACCAATCATCTTCTTCATTGTGTGGTCCTAAAAGATACAACCAAAGAAGCAAAAATTAGTTGATTTTGTCAATTGTGAGATGGATATAAGATTAAATTTGAAAAATGGAATATGGAAAACATTGGTGAATTTCAAATTAGAAGAATAACACACAGTGCCTATATGTTTGAAATTAGCTTGAGAATCGTCCGGCAATGTAACAAATATTCGTTTCGTTACTGTGGTATAAGAAGAAAAAATGAAAGAGACATGCAAATATGATTTGATGAACGAGAATCGATTATCCAAGGAGAATAAAAGAAGTTAGTGCTACACCTGCAAGATTGCGAATGACCTGTCTGATTTATTCTGAGCAAGTTCAAGCAGTTTGTTATATTGCTCTGAAGTCAATTGATTTGCCGCCAAAGCAACAGATGATGATGTTGGCTGAGGTTTCCTTCCTTGTTTATCAGGGAAGCCGTGAATTTGATAACATGTAGTATTTATGTGGCCATCTTTATTGTAGTGGTCACAGGATGGGCGTGGGAGCTTGCTATTTGCCCGAGCATATTGCTTCACGACTTGAAGGGCAGGATAATCGATAGAAAGAGTCACTCAAATGGTAATTTCTTGCTATTTTTCTTCTTGGTGTACCAGATTATAGATACATTGAACCAATGTAAAAGGGTCCATCAAGAGAATTTGGCTTCGAATAGCCGAGAAATTGTCATGAAGTTCTTGAAGGAATTCCATTGAACGATCTTCATATTGTTGATCGATGATTGCCTTGGAATTGGCACAGATACAAGGAGGGATTGAAGAAATAGAAGTGAGCTCGTCCTACAATGATTTCAACCATGTAAAATAAGAAGAGGCAAACATACCTTCTTGTTTGAGCGCACAAATTGGCTTCAACTTATATATTGGCGCATTCAATTGAGAATATCATTCCTTCAAATCTGTCTAAACTTACGTGGGTATCTTGGCGTACAAGATGCTCGGACAAATCTCAGGTGAGACAGAGTTGAGAATCCAACTCCCAACCAAATTGTTGCATCGCCGCCAATTGGGAATCTCATTCTAGTTCTCTGAAATTGGTATGCGTCCGTCGATGAATCTAAGCTTGCTCTTGACACGAAGAGCCATTGTTATTGCTCGACTCCATGAACCGTAATTGTCGCCAGTGAGAAGAGTAGTGACAAGGATCGTGGAGGGATTGTTCGAGTGGTGAATTGCATACTTGGATAACAAGAAAAGAAAAGTTGGACGTAGATGAGTGGGACTCATTTGGGTTGGTGCTTGGCAAGTCACTCATGTTGAAGCTTGATGGTATGGGATTGTTTAGCGCTCTGATACCATGTGAAAAATGAAAGCAAATAATAATGAAATCTCTTAATTTGTATTCATTAGTATATCAAATTAAATAGGTAGATTTACAGTGTAATAGTGTAAAGAAAAAGTTGTAAACGGTGCAACTAATTAACACAAGAATAGCTACCGATTACACGTAGAAGTTTCTAAATAAAAGGAAACTAATTTCGCTTAAATATAATAACAATATAGAAAATAAGAACATGTGAGTCAACAAGTTGAATTCATCTAACAACCACAGAAGATTATAGCGATAAAGACACATCATCCAAAGATGAAGGAGTGGCTAACATGTGCTTTAAGACTAAAGAGCATGAGGTACATGAATCCGTTAGTGTTTGGAAGAGAATCACGATGAAAATGAATTATTAGATGCTTTTTCAGGAATTGCGTGAACAACTAAATTTACTTAATACGAAATATAAATTGTTGAAAAAAAATAATATTGAATTGGTGAAAAAGTATGCAAATATTATTTTATCTTTTGAAGAAGAAATTGATGACTTGAAAAAGAATAATTATAACTTGCATAGGGTGGTACTTAAATTCAATAATAGTAGCAAGAATTTAAATATGCTATGAAGTTAATAAAGAGTTACTTTTGTGTAAGTCAGTTTAAGATTTAAAACTTTTTGAAAGAAAACGACCAGTAAAAATTTCTTTTTTTACCATCTACTTGCCATATCTTTAATAAAATAAGTCATAAAGCTTTTTACATTTCCAATGAAACTTAATGGTCATAAATATTTTGATAAATTGAAATAGGTTCATTAAATAACCAAAACTAATGATCAAAAAGCCAAAAAAAATTGTGTACCAAAGAAAAGTATTTAATTTGTTTATAGGTTGGAGAATCTCCCATAAAACACTAGTGGTACCTATGTAGCTGGTGCTCAAAGCATCTGTTGGGAGATTGCTCAAAATTCTTCTCCATTGCCAAAAAAAATGTCATATTTGTAAGGAATCAAAGAGGTAAAATTATAGGTGTCGACAATATAAGTAATGTTTCAAACCCCACTCTATTAAAAATGTGTTATTAGTTCATGGTTTTAAACATAATCCGTTAAGCATAAATCAATGATATGACAAAGGTATAAAGTCATTTTAAAGTAAAAAATTTACATGAATGGAAAGATTTTATTTATTAGATATTGATTTAAATCATTCGACTTATTTTGATGAGAAATGTTTTGTCACAAATTCTCAATTTAATGATTGTTTATCTTGGCATATAAAACTAAATAATGTAAGAATGACTACCTTAGCTAAGATTTCTAGAAAGAAATTAGTTGAAGGGTGTTATTCATCAAGATTTTTCTAATTCTCTAGAAATTGTTCCATTGAAGAGAATCAAGATGACTTATCAAAATTGATCCTATAACGGATATTCTAGGTGATCCACTCATTAAGAGTTAAAACTAGATATTTGTTTAGAAATTAGTGCGCTAACATTTCTTGCTTAAATTCTTTGGATAAAGCAAACATTGAAATATTATGGTCAAAACTACCAGAAAATTCTCATTAGGTATGACAATTGTAGTGCCATAAATATATCTAAGAATCTTATCTAAAATTCTTGAAACAAAGACATAAAAATTAGATACCATTCCACTCGAGACCTTGTTCAGAAAAGGAGATATATCTTTTGAGTTTGTAAAATCCAAAACACAATTAGACTATATATTTACTAAAGAATTGGATTAGAAGATCTTGAACAGTATTAGGATTCAATTAGGTTCGATTTGGAAAAGTTAAAAAGGCAGAGAATTTATTTTGAACAACTAAAGTCCAAACAATTAAATTTGAAGGCTCACATCACCTCATCATTCATGGTCCTCTTTTGAAGAGAAATTTGATTGTGGTCAAAACTACGAGAAAATTCTCGTTAGGTATGAAAACTCTAGTTACATAAATGTCTTTAAGAATCTTATTCAAAATTCTCGAAACAAAGACAAAAATTAGATATCATTCCATTCGAGATAATGTTAAAAAAATGAAACGTATCTTTTGAGTTTGTAAAATTCAAGAAGCAATTAGCCGATATATTTACTAACGAATTATAGTAAAATATCTTCAATAATATTAGGATTTAATTAGGTTTTATTCAGTTTGATTTGGGAAAGAAGAGTTAAAAACGACGATAATTTATCTTGAACAACTAAAGTCCAATGACTTAAATTTGAAAGTGTAACACCCTAAATTTTAAATTCTTAATTTTAAAACCCTAATTTGAAAATTCTAAATTTTTTCTCAATTTGATTTTATAAATAAGATTTAGTTTTGAGCGTTATAATCTTTGTAATAACCCGGGAATTTCGAA
This sequence comes from Begonia peltatifolia, assembly GCA_022433055.1. Lineage (NCBI taxonomy): Eukaryota > Viridiplantae > Streptophyta > Magnoliopsida > Cucurbitales > Begoniaceae > Begonia > Begonia peltatifolia. Next base: position 1,977,787 of record CM039522.1, read on the forward strand.
TTTTATTTTTAATTTTTGAAATTTTTAGTTTAATCCCGGTCAGAGTTTTGAGAAATATTTCAACGGGAAAGATTTAAATTATAAGGCTCGGAGCCTACTTTTGCGATGTTTTTCGGAATTTCAAGTCGGGAGATCGAGAAATTAACGAAATTACAGAAGATTTAAATACATGAGGGCAGTTTTGTAATTTGGTATATTAAAAAAAAAAAAAAACATCACATAACAACCGAATGGCTTCGGGAAGAAGCCATTCGACTGTTTTCACTTGCCACCCGAGGGAAGCAGGGGAGTGGCGCGAGGGAGAGAGGGCGATCAGGAGTGGGGGTGCGATCTTCGATCAGTGGACGTCGAACTCGAGGGTGTGAGCGAAACCGCGGCCGAGTGGTTCTTCTCCGGCGATTCGGAGTCGTTTGGTTGCTGTAGCTCGAATTTTCGAAGGTAGCGAGTCCGAGCGTGTTCCGCCGACGACCGCGAAGGACGGGTTGCTGACCAACTCTGCCATCTACGATTTGGGCACCTTACTGGAATATTACTTTTTCCGTTGTGCGCAGAACTCCATTTGCTTGGTAAGGCTCTCTTCCTCCCTCTGTCTGTTCTGTTCGGTTTGGCCGAGTGTAAAGCTCGGCCCCCTTCCCCCTCCATTTTCGGTAATTTTGGCTGAAGTGTTGAGGGGGAGTGCCGGGAATTTGGAGGGGGGGGAAACCGAAGGCGAGCCCTGTCGGTTTCCCTGTTGTTGGCCGAGCTTGGTGCTCGGCCTCCTTTCAATTCCGGCAAGCTTGGCCGCAATGTATAAGTGGGATACGACCAATTCTGTATAGGAGTTGTGAAATTCGAATTTAAATCAAGGATCGGACGTTTTTTGTTTGGAGGCAGTTTCTGTTTTTGGCCGTTTCGGCCTACGTTTGGCTGGTCATTTTAAATTCTGTTTTTGTGGGATAAATTAAGTGGTTAGGGGAACCTATGGCCGCTAGAATCGTTCGATTCCGATATCCGACGCAAAAGTTATGCGCGTCGGAAGTTTATGCGAGATTTTGGTTTAAGTTAAATTAGTGACCGTTTTTCGTGGAAATTCGACGTGTGAGAGTAGCATAGCCATTTTGATGCATATAACTAGTTGGGAGTGAGTTTTGGTTGAAAGGAAGTGAAAATGTGAAATTTTAATAAAAATGGCAGATTCGGTTATTGGCATTTTTCGCCTATCTGTGGCCTACCGATTTAAAATCTGTCTTGAGATGTTAAACTAGGTTCCTAAGGGAACGTTTAGCCACTTGAATCGCTCGATTTCGTTGGCGGACGCAAAAGTTATGCACATCTGAACGTTGGGCTGATTTTCAGCCAAATCGAACCAATGAACCGTTTTAGTTGAAATTTCGTGAGTGAAGTTAGAGAAGGTTATTTTTAGCTAGTTGGTAAATGTTAGGATAAATACTGACGAGAAATTGGTTGTGTTTTAGGTTGAGGTTTTCTGTTGGCGAAGCTGTGCATCGAGCGAGCTTAGGACGCCAGGTAAGTAGTGCATGCATGTGTTTTGCCCAAGTGGGCCTACACTGTAGAACTTTAGGGTTTATGTGATTGATTGTGGTGTGCGTGCGTATTGTTTGACATGTATCATATTTTTTTAAAAAAAGGGGAACGAAAAGGATTTTTAGCATGTTTTGATGTATGAAGTGAGACGTGTAGCGGTGGTACCGCGGATCCTGCTAGTGTGCGGGCCGGTGCTTCACCAGTCGCGGATCCTACTCGAGGGGTGGGCCGGCTGGGCCGTCATGCGGCGTGAATATGTTGACGGTGAGGATATGGGCAGTGGTACCGTGGATCCTACTAGTGTGTGGGCCGGTGTAACACCAGTCGCGGATCCTACTCGAGGGGTGGGCCGGCTGGGCTGTCGCGAAACGTGTGTGTGTGGCAACTGTGGCCCCGTGCTGGAGAGGCTGGGACGGGGACGACGTGTCAGGGTGTAGAGTGGCGCGAGGTACACCCTTACCCTGATGTGGTTGCCGTGTGGTGATGCGTGTGTGTAGCTTGTGGGCCTCGTTGCTAGGGAGTCCGGGACGGTGGCGACGTGTCAGGGTGTAGGGTGGCGTGAGGTTCCTCCTTATCCTAGTGCGGCTGCACTACGCGTCACAGATGTGACAACATGAGTGTGAGTGTAGAGACTGCATGTGATAGAATTGCATTGTCGGCTTTTACTTTCATATCGCATTACTTACTGAGCGTTAGGCTTATGTTGTGTGTTATGTGGTGTAGGTGCTGACGATACTGCTGGTGAGTCTCGTGTGCCTAGTCCTGAGGCGTAGGATGGTTGACGGCGTGCGACCGCGGCACCGGATGGCGGACTTTTGTTAGGGCGACCCGACCCGTGGAGATGGTAGGTTGTGGCCTGGTCGGTTGTGGGTTTTCTTTCTTTTGCGGTGATCATATACGGAGGATGGGATTGGTTGTTCTATATGCGTCAGTGTATAGGTGTTTATGGAGTGCGTGTGATTTTGGCGACGTACGCATATATTTTACATGTTAGAGTATGGTGTTGTTCTATATTGTGAACTTTCTTTATTTGTATTGGACGGATTTTCGTGTCTTCTTACTCTGATTTGGTTAGGATGATTTCTCTGGATGATGGATAGGTAAATATTGTTAGATTCTGGTGAATTGTGTGCATGGTTAAATTTTGGGGTAGCCAGTTTTTAGGCGTTATTCTGTCGAAATTTCGGGAGAGGGGTTGGGACTCGAGAGGATACGAAATAGGTCAAGGTGTGTACAATGAATGCTAGAGAAGTTTAGATGAACGTGGATGTGCAGCGTGATCGCAGGTGCGCGAGGCATGCGGCCCTGTTGGGTACCCACGGGTCGTGCGACACCGGGTGAGGGTGTGCGCGCGGACGTGCTGTACAGCGGCAGGGTGCGTGGGGCACGCGGCGCTGTGAGCGTGCGCGAAACACAGTAACGTTGAGTGGTATGTGCGGCACCGTGAGAGTGTGCGTGGGGTGTCGAAGGGGAGACGCGAGTTGTTTTCGACTCGAGTCAAAAAAAAAAATGAATTGAAAACAAAAGGGTATTAAATGGAGTGAATTATGTTAAGTGTTAGTGTGTGTGTGTGTAGTGTGTAGATACACTGTAGCGCACCGGGAACGTGTGGGTTTTCGGAGTGTTACAATCTTAATTTCTAAAAATTTGAAAACTTTAAATAAAATCATTAAATGCACGGAAATAATATTCAAATATTAAATATTTTGGTCAAAATTCAAATATATGCAGAATTGAAGCAATTCATAAAAACTTTATTAATGATAAAGTCAACATAATTTATTCGAGATTTCAACTTAAATGAAATATGAAATATCATTGAAAACTTAAACATACTAATTTAAATTTGATCTAAAAACATTTTCTTCTTCTGTATGCTCACTTGCTTCTAGAAGGTTATCGATCAAAGGCATTTCTTCTTCAAATAAAAACTCACCTATATTACAAAACTACAAACTATGATAATAACTCAGTAAGCAAACACACGTACAGGTGCAAAATTAACATTATGTTTTACCAAATCTTGACTTAACAGTTACATATTGGTTTGGAACTTATATTACAACTTCGTTCAAAGTTAGTCATTTCATTGTTATTCAGGTTTTGTCATTTCATTTTCGTTCAAACATAGTCATCTCATTATTGTTTAGGTGTAGCTATTTCAATTGTGTTAAAGCTTAATCATCTCATTGTCGTTCAAGTTTTGCTATCACATAATTTCTATCTATTTTATCATATTCATATACATACAAATGTCCTAGCAATTTCATCTTGATACAATTCTATGTCAATGTCTACACATGCGTGGTTAAATATCAAAATCATGTAATAAAATAATTATAAGAAAATAACATAAATTTTGCGATGTAGAATCGTATTATAAACCTTGAAAACGTGGTATTTTCACTTACCTGGATTTTGAGATTTTTTCAAAATTTCAAACATTATCCTGTCTGAATAAAATATTCGGTATTAAATTTCTACTTAAATAAATATAATTTTCAAAACAATATGGACAAAATTTCTTACATGTATACTTAGGTCGGATAGGGTCAAATTGTATCAATTCAGACAACTTTTGAGACTTTTTCTACCTAAATAAAATATTCAGTATTAATTTCTCACTTTCATAAATCTATTCAAAAAGTTTTAGGCAGAAATTTCTCACCAGTTTGTCAGCTCAGTCTGATTAGCATTGTTTTGGATAGCTTTTGGTCGAATTTTGACGATCCAAAAGAAATCTGGTTTGTCAAGGCAATTCGGTCGGGTCCAATTCTGATGGACTGGATTTGGTTCAGTTGGACCGCTATTTAGTGAACTGGGTTAGGTTTAAAAAAAAAAACTAAACCTTTCTTCTTTCTCCGCCTCCTTCTTTGTGATTCTTCACATCTCCTTCGTCGTGGACACCTGAACCGTCGTGGACACCTGAACACAAGAGCGAGGTTCTCTTCAAAGGTGGCGACAACTTCAACTAAGGGGAATTCCTTCAGAGCTCTGCCAATAGAGTGGAGGAGTTGCCTCCTTGGAGCTCCAACTGTGTCTTGGAAGTTGAGTAATAGTCAAGGACCACTGGAGAGAGGTAAGACACTTCTCTGAAAAGAACTCGGGGGAGAGAGAGAGAGAGAGAGAGAGAGAGAGAGAGCCTTTTGAGTGCAATCGAGAGAGAGCTTTTTTAGTGCAATCAAGAGAGAGCTCTAGTGTGCAAATCACCTTCACCAAGCCTCTCAATTTATAGTGGGATTTCTTAACCAACCTCTCCCCAAAATCTATATTCTACTCAAATTTTCAGTTTTGAAAATCTGAATCCAATCGGACAATCTTAGTAGACACCAAAAGATTTTCCTCATCAATTTTTCGTTGGGATATGTCTTACCAAGAGCTTTGAAACTGAGAATAATGTTTGTTTAACAAGTGAACATTTGTCTAATGCTCTTACCATTCTCTTTAAAAATAATAATTCATATTTTTGTACAAACAACTCATTTTACTTTATTTTACTTGATTGGTGCTCTCATGGCTAACTTCAAGTGTCATATCCCGTGTATGTTGTTATAATTTTTAATCTTATTAAATTCATCTCTATTCAATTCACGATATAATGAATTCATTGCCCTCACATTTAGACAAACTTTCTTTTATCATTCTCATGATCATGTGCAGCGGATGTGTGAATTTATTTTAGACGAGAACTACCAGCGAGTCATTGCTCAACCACTACTTATCTCTAGTTGAATGCGGGATGACTATTAAAGCAAAATTGTGAAGACGGTTGGTTGACCGATGCTTATATCTAGTTAACCATTGTGTGACGTTGCGAATTAATTCTAAAATGTTGGTCGTCACCCTTGATTTGGAGTACCAATGCGGCTTGGGCAATATACCACAATTCAGCTCCAAACGACTATGTCTCGGCTTATGGATGCCCAACTATCTTGATTTGTCGACCAAGAATTTTAACTCCAAAATGTAGTGCAATATGTTCAAACTCTAGTCTTTTGTTGCCCAGCTCTAGTCGATGGAAGAGACCTGAAATTGAAAAACGTAAGAAAATCTCGGGTTGTGATGGAAGCAAATTTTTAATTTTTAATTTTTAATTTTATTATTATTATTCTTTTTTATTAAATTGCTGATATTTTAAAATTTAAATTATAATTAGGGTTTTTCACTAGCTACACTTGATTTAGGTCGTAAAAGTCTATTCCTAAAGATTTCATATGTCACAAAAGTACTTCAAAAATCGATACAATTAGTGAGTGTTCAATTTTGCCAACGACTACACTAAGATGTTCTTGGAAAGTACTCATTTCTCTTCGCTTCCTAGTCATGGTCGTTATCCTATCTTCATATTCTAAACTGGCAATGGCGAACAACAAATCAATAAAATCTACAAAACTAACAAATACGGGGTTAGTTTGCTAAAATAAATTTGAAATAGTTTCATCTATCATTGACAAGAAACTTGTATAATCTTTTAATGGTAGCTCTAAAAATGTGACAAATGTAAATTTTTAGAGATATGTTTATCCAAAGTTTGATGACTGCGTTAACTAAATTTGTGTTAAGAAATGATGCATAATTATTTTGTATGATTTTTTAAAAGTAACTCATTTATATATTGGTATCACTTTTATTTAGTGCCGATCTAAATTGGAGAAGGCTTATGATTTGATTTGTACATGTTGAAGTTCACCCATAACAACAAATGTGCATTTGCATTTATCATGCATGTGCACTTCGTGTGATGGATTTAGTTGATTAAATAACCAACAAATCATACCCAAAAGTTGAAGTTCTATTTTGTTCAATAAAAAGTCGGACGTGTTCAGGTATAAGATCTGAGTATAAATTGCACTTTTCCATAAGAATAATGTTAGTTTATTTTCAATTAAATAATTATTATTGTAATTAATGTAATAAATTATAAATAATTAATTTATTATATTAATTAGAGTAAATTTCACTTTAAACTCTAAATTTTGGAGTATTTCACAAACATGTCATTAAAGAACTATTCTTCACAATGTCGCCCTTGAAATATGATTATTCTAACAAGTCAACCCCTATCAAATGCCTGTTTTCTACGAACAAGCATTTGTTCATAGTTTTAAATGTGGAACGGACATATGTTCTAAAATTTTTGAGAGTCCATTCATCGGCACCCATTTAGGTGCCCGTTCAAAGCAGAGTTTTGGAATGTATTTACGCGAATTATAAGAAACAATTTATGGGGAAGTTTTATAGGACTGCATTTTGGAATGCATGTAGGGCAACCATAGTTTATATTTTCGAGCGAGAAATGAGAAATTTATGCAGGGTTGACCAGGATGCTCATGCATATCTTCGAGACTTAAATCTAACTTCTTGGGCATCACATGCATTTACGTCGATTCTCAAGTGCGACATGGACTTGAACAATTTGAGTAAGTCATTCAACGCACTCCTAATATTTGCTAGGGACAAACATATTATAACTATATTCAAGATGATCAAACAGTGTTTGATGGCTCAAATCGTAAAAAAGTATTAAAAGATGGTCGGGTTAATAGACCTTCTGTGCCCCAAAATACAAAAGTAAACTTGCGAAGGTAGAATTTGCAGCACGAAACTAAAGTCTGACTTTTGCAGGAGTTGCTTGGTTTGAAGTGAACAACGACAATGAAAAATACATTTTTGATTTGGATCAATGTGAGTACAACTGTTACAAGTGGGAACTCATTGAAATTTCATGTGTGAATGCAATTTCGTGCTTGCATTTCATGAGGCTCTCAAAGAAAGATTACGTCCATCAATACTATCACTGGCAAACTTATGTCAACATATACTTTCACTTCATTCATCCAGTTAGTGGCCAACGCATGTGGCCTGTAACGGATATGAATGAAATTATTTCACCAGTCGCAAAGCACTAGCTAGGCATGCCGAAGAAACAAAAAGTCAGAGAAGTCTATGAGTCACAGCAATCCTGCTAAGTTACCAAAAATAATGCAACAATCAAATGCATAAGATGTGGTCGCGATGGGCATAATACTCGCACATGTCAAGGCGAATCCACCTTTGGCACAAATTCGACGTAAAACTCATTTATTGGTATTAACGAATTCGTCCGGACGTAGGTTCGTGCTTACGTTTCAATGTTAAGTGTACATAAATGAATCTATAACTAAAGGAGCTTCTAATCGTTTTTGCATATATGCAAGAGTCTTCAATGCATGGACAAGGCAGAAATTGAGTAGTCTTTTTAGATGTACACTTTTGTACTTAGTTTAACTGATTTGTACATTATTGTATCTCTTTATGTTATAAAATTCGTAGAAAATTATGAAATTTTGGCAAATTTTTTTTATTTTTTAACTCCCCCATAGCTATATGTAGCGACATCTGCATATTGAAATCACAATAATATCACTAAGCCAGATCTAGATACTATAATTTCAAAACAAACGAACTAAATATAAAGTCTTACAACCAATCCTGATAAAATTACATACAAACATACATTGTTCAAGTCAAATTAAGTAAACTAAAGACACAAAGTAAAAATCTCGAACTACGCCTACTCATCGTTTTCATCCTCCCGTCATCCAAGCATCAACTCTAGCATTCATATTTTTGTGTGCCACAGAGAGCTCTTCAACCCTTCCTATGAGAAAGTCAAGTTCTTGCTCAATTTTGGACAATAGCAGAAAACGTGTGAAGCAAAGATAGTTGCACAAGAGCATCCTCCATATGAATATCATGGTCAATACCTAGGGGAGGAGATAGTTAGATAGAAATTATTTCAAATATATTGTAATATTCTAAATAAGATGTACACCTGGTGGAGTAGGAGCTGCCGAGGATTCATAGCTAGACACCACTTTATCTCTGGCTTCAACTATGTCCATATGATTTATTATGTTCTTATCATAAAAGTCAACAGAGTTTTCTTTTCTCGCAAGCTCATCAATTGGTATTTCAATATGAAAATGTTGGACAATCTTATGAATTAATATGTTATAGGGGATAGCTCTATTGCACATCCGGATAATTTCACACATATGATACAGAATAAAAAAGCGTGGACTGAATCGTTTCCCACTATACAGTTTCTTCATAACATAGAGATCCATGCAGCTTACTAGATCTCTATATTTACCCCAAGACAAAATTGTGTGGGTGATCATGTAGTGAATCACTCGACTTTGCACATTGAAGTTATTCGACTTTGGTTTGTAGAACTCTTCAACATTGGGATTTCGATGAACCTTCTTGAAGAACTCAAGTCCTCTACCTTCTTTGATGAACTCAGGTCCCGGGAAGAATGGTAGTATTCTTCACTAGGCTCGTTCATCGAAAAATCGATCAACTCATTTACTAAGTTTGGGGTTGCGTTAATTTCTTTCTCGAGAATGTATGTCTTAATCTCTTCCAAAAGATTGGATTTGGTATACATATTTGCATAAAATAAACACATAATCTTATCACAGATATTTCCGTGCAAAGTGCACAATCCAACAAATCCAAATCTCTCAAACATTCTCTTAATTCTCAAGGATTCAAAACTTCCAAACATGACAATCGCAAAGTATATAATTGAGCGATTTGATATATCAACCGCATAATTTTCTTAGTTTATCGTAGTTCTAAACTCGATAAAAAAATACCCTATTGGTAGAGCACCTTGTTGTCCGGCATGGTCCGTGGACGTTCTACCAGAGCCCCTTGTGATGGAACTCGTTGTGATAACCCAACTTGGAGGGATTGCAAAAATGGCGCCCAGTTATTTAAATGCTCAGGGAATGTATATCCATTCCTCGCGATTTCTCAAGAACGTACGCCGTTTTGGCACCCATTCTCCGAGCATTTTGAAACGTTCTTAGGAACGGACGGCTATTCCAAAATTCACAGACGGCCGTTATCGAGCACGTTCTAAAACTTTGCTTTAAATGGGCGTCAAAATGGGTGCCGATGAATAGACGTCCAAAAATTTTGGAACAGACATTCATTCCACGTTTAAAACTAAGAATAGATGCTCGTTTGTAGAAAACAGACATCTGGTAGGGATTGACTTGTTAAAATAAACATACTTTGAAAATGACATTGTGAAGAATAATTAAATAATAACGTGTTTGTAAAATATCTCAAATCTTAGCGTTTAGAATTTATCTTATTAATTAACTCAATAATTATTTGAGACGACGTTATTATTATAATAGTAGAATAAGAGAAAGAAGATAATTTTAAGGGTAATTATCGATTTTAACCATGTACTATACACTATGTTTCAGTTAGCCCCCTGTATCGACAAACCAAACCCTGTATTTTGATTCTGTTATTCGATTTGACATTCCATCAACAATTTTTTTAAACCCTCATTTAAAAAATTATCAAACGATATTGGATTCACTTGAAATTTTTACCACATGTTTACTACTAAATGAGAAAATAATCTGAAAATTTTCTTGATTTTTTAACACATATACGATTTATTGTAATTTGATTTTAGTAATTTATAAAACTATTATAATAAATCATACAAGTTTTAGAAAATCAAGAACATTTTTCTATTATCTACCCATGATGTGATGAACATGTAAAAAAATTATTAAATAAATCTAATATATTTTGGTATTTTTTTAAAATTAATCTCGGTTTCTTCTTTATTTTGTAAATTAATTTTTAAAAAAATAGCAAAAGATATTTAATTTATTTGAAAAAAATTTCCATGTTCATTACATCATGAGTAGTTAATAAAAAAATTTTCGTAATTTTGTAAAACTTGTATAATTTATTATAATATTTTTATAAATGACTAAACAATTAAATATGTTAAAAATTACGAAACTTTCTAGATTATCTTCTCATTAAGTAGTGAAAATGTGGTAAAAATTATAAGTGAATACAATATCGTTTGCTAATTTTTTGAATGAAAATTTAATAAAATTATTGATAAAAAGTCAAAACTGATAACAAAATTAAAATACAAAATTTAATTTTGTAATATTTTTAGTACAATGGGCAAACCAAAATAAAGTATATACCAGAAAGTTAAAATTGATAATTACCATAATTTTAATCAATTTTGTTTCCTACAATAAAAATGCAAAGGCATAAAGGAACCTGTTTTTTCTCCTGTGCCTGATGATCTCATCACCGTTTATTAAAGGAAGCTTTTCTATGATTTAGTACGTAAGCTTGAATTTCCCACTATCATCTATCACTACCGGCCGATCTCCGCCGCCGGAGCTCCGTCGGAATTTCGAATTCTAACTATACAACACCGACTATACCGGCCGTCGAGATCGTCCGCTCTCGGGTGGCTGTTTGCGTTGAATCTTCGAACAGGAAGATTGTTTTGGGTCCGATCAGCTGGAATCGAATGGAGTTTTTTTTGAGGTCTGAAGCTTGGGAAAATCAGTCAGAGGAAGCATAATTCCATACTCGATTCGTACGAATGGTAGGTTTACTGTAGTGGCTAGGATTGATATGTCTTGCTTTGACAGTTCTGCAGATTCAAAAAGTGAGATAACTGATGCCGTTTAATGGAACAATAATAATAGAAGGAACCACCGAAATTGTATATGACTAGTATCGCTTTTGTAGCTACAGAGTTGTGGATGTCAAAGAAATCTCGCACTCTTCAGCTTCTCTACAGGTTTCTTTTTCTAATTCTTGAAAAATTTGTCCAGCTAAGTGTTCCAAATGCGTTAGTATCATTACATTGATTGAGCTTCAAGCTATTGAACTTAATTTGCTCCCTTGCTTTATTATCAGATTAACTGCGTTTGCTCTTTGAAATTTGGTCTTGGGAGTTCTTTGTCTGCCTAAGAAGGATCTATCCAACGTCTCTGTAAGACACGTCTAAGTGGGCATAAAAGAGCCAAGTAAGCCTTAATCCTTTGCCTGCTATCGTAGGAATCTAGCCCCTGGGGTTCATAGACTGTTACAAATAAAAGGTCTATCTGTCATGAATTGGCTGACCACTTTTCGTAACCTGTGGTTCTCTATGTAGAATTTGGGTAAAGTGATTGAATACCAGGGAGTTTGTCAGTAGCTGCGATTAGGATGAACAATTTCCCATTCTCGCTTTCGGTTAATTTAATAATTTATTTCCTAGAATGTCAATCTTTGTAAGAGATTTCTGAAGTTTATAGATGGACAGAGGCTATCAGCTAACCCATTCAATGAATGTGTTAGCCATTAAGATATAGGTCTTCATCTTCATGGGTATCCAAAGGCATAATGCCAAATGGCTTGGAAAGAGCTGCTGTTTAATCCTTGATTGACAGGATTTCTGATTTCTCGTGTCTCCTTCTTCATTTGATTCGAATATGACAGTACATTATGTCCATAGTTTGGCAATTGGAAACTTTCATTTCTTTTGAAGAGAGGTACTGCAGCAAAATTCCCAGTTTAGAAGTCACAAGGACTAGATTCTGATTTCTTACGCTATGAACCCTCTTTCCCTGACGCCATAGGTTTATCTATCCACCTTAACCCCATTAAGATCAAACTTGGACCGAGATCTGGTTTGAAGTTCTTCTTCACCTAACATTCACCAGTTGAGGTATAGATGGAAATCAGAAAAAAATAAATTAATAAATAAATAAGAGAAACTTCAAGCGGAATCAAAGACTCAAGAAATGAAGAAAATAAAAATTGAGTTCTACAAATATTGTCCAATGGCTGTTGTTGCTCTTGTATTTGAGATATATCTGTGATGTTGTATTGTGTGATTCAAGCTAAGTTGGCATTTCTGGACACTGATTTTACACGAGAAAACAGTACTAATTATGTCTGAGAAATTGAGAAGTGCTACTGGAGTGGCGTCTGCATTAAAGAGAGAAAAAGGTAAAGGAAGATGGTGGCTTTAAAGCAACATCTCAAGATAGACATGGACAGATCAGAGAGATGAAATGTCCATGAAATTTCACATCATTTTCTGGTAATCCCTTACTTTATCAATCTCCATGATTTTCATGATTCTCTTTCCTCTGCTGTCGTTTCATTTCTTTTGCGTAAGCATGGAGTCCTTCAATTCAAATCTTAGTTTTTATCGGGCTGGACATAGAACTGCACTTTCTCTTTCTGATTGCTGGTACATTGATTTTGATCAAATTTTAAAGTAACTGGATCCGGCAACTTCTCTTGCTGGCTCCCGAAAACTCAAATGATTAATGCATAGTATGATTGGAGAGGAGAGAAGGGCTACTGTGTTTTATTTCTTTCTGTTAAAACTTTTGAAAGTGATAGTTAAGTATGAACAATTAGGCGTTATTATTCCCTTTATACAAATGTTTAGATGCTGTTATTTTTTGACAACATACTCGCCTTTCAAGTAGTAGTTACCGAAACAAGATCAAATTTGAAACTGGGTATATTTTGAAAAGATAAAAAATCTAAGCTACTTTGGTAGAAATGCTTGGAACATGTAGACAGAAAGAACGCTCTTTCACCATTTCATCACTCTGTACTCATCAAAAGTCGCACTACAATTTTAGTTGAGGGAAACAGAAAAACAGCGTTGAAAAAAGAGTTGTAAAAAGTCAAAAAGTATGCTTACATATATACTAAATCCATGTAAAAAAACAGGGTATCTTCACCCAACAAGGGATTAGGATGAGTTAATCAGGGGTTGAAGATGGAGTTGCCACATTTGCATTTCCAAGTGAGAGGTTTGTAGTTGGAATTATCACCTTCTCTTGCATAAGCTACAAAGAAGACTTTTGAAGAGTTTCTTTTTCCTGATTTCACTTGTGGATTTGCAGGTATTTGAATGGCCTCACAGGGTCCACAGGAGCTACACCTTCTCTCACACCTTGGGGGCCTCGACCCTATCTGAGCCCTCAATATGGCCTGTTCTTCCCAGACTGTCTATCCAAATAAATCCAAGCAGAAAAATTCTCATACTTCCAAAAAATACTGAAATTCTAAAACAGAAGCAGTAGAAAGGGAGGAGGAAGAGAAAGGGGGGAGGATTAAACTCTGACCTGAGCTCCTTTCGAAATTGGTCTGCCTGAAAAAGAGGTCAAGAGATGAAAAGTTAAAACAAATCTCCACTTGGCTTCACTTTTTGTAAAGATTCAAGAGCAACCCATTTACCTTCAGACACGAATCTCATCTGGGTAGACGTTAGAAGAAGAAGAAGAAGAGCACAAATGGTCAAATGGCAGATTCTGTCCCTGCAAGTGACACCCATTTCAAAGAGACAGATTTCCCAGTTGCCAAACACACAAGGTTAACCCCGCAACTCAATTCCTTCAGCTTCCGCCATACATAAATATATATACATATATACATACAACCCTTTTTTTGTCTGAGTTTTGATTAGATATTTGAGATGATGGAACGTGGAAGCCAAATGAGAAGATGCAGAGAGCCAGAGGAAAAAGGTCTGTCTCGTTCAAAGAGCCCTCTCTTTAGCCTACGACCCCCCCAAAAAAAAAAGAACAAAGATTGTTGTATAATAATAATTGAAGAAAGAGAGAAATACAAGAAAGTAGAACAGCAAAAGGACGAGACAAAAGACGAGGGAAATAACAAAGAATAAACCCTTACAGACACGCAGTGGATTTGCATCTGTGTTTTGAATATGTGAATTAGATTGGCTCCACAATTCTTGAATTTCATTTGATGGATCGGTTTGGGATATAGCCGGCATTTTATTTTACATTTGGTTTCAATTTTGTCTCCGTAATTTAAATCGTTTCGATAAAATCTTCGTAATTTCAATTCAGCAAACTTCGTAATTTAAATTGTTTCGATAAAATCTTCCGTAATTTTGTCACCAACATATCTAACTACTTATAAAATTATGAAAAATTTTATTTTCTTTTAATGTTTTATTTAATTACGAATAAAATGATGAAAACTTTTATTTTTTTTAATCTTTCGTTTAATTCTGCATTATAACAATTCTTTATCAATTAAAAAAAAAACCAACGCTCCCGATTTTATGATAAATTTTTCTTGATTCTCTTCTTAAAATCAAATTATTCTCCACCGTCCATTAAAACAAATTAAATAGTTTTTTTTACCATATTCTAAGATTAATAATTGTTCATTAAAGATATTCATTTAATATTATCATTAAAATTAGGTTTCTTTAGTATTTATATAAAAATCTCTCAATTATTATGATGTAGTGTATCCTAATTATGGTTGAATTTCCTAAATTTATTGTATTATATATATATATATATATATATATGAAAATTTTATTCCATATGATTTGAATCAAATTAAATTAATCGCATTAAATATTTAAATAATTATATTTCCTGAAATGTATCACCGTTACTCTCCGATAAACTATTTATATTCGCTAATTACTGTTGATTTTTGGGTCTTTATTACATCGTTTATATAAATAAAAATTTTGATTAGAACATAAATATTATGTGAATCAAATTAAACTAATTGAATTAAATCTTTAAATTGAATTTTAACATCATTATGGTTGCAATTTGCGCCCATATGAATTGACCCAAAAATAAATTAATTACATTAAATGTTTAAATTGAATTATATTACTCTCTTTTGAACCAAATTAAATTAATTACATTTAATATTTAAATTGAATTATATTACACAAATGTTTCCCTAATATTCTCTAAAAAATTATTTATTTTCTATGATCGTATCCAAAAATATTGATTTTGGCACCTTTGTTGTGTTATTTATATAAATAGAAATTAAGTTAAATTAATGGCGTTAAATCTTTCAATTGAATTTTAACATCCATCGCTATCGAATTTTATCCTCATCACTCTTCGAAAAACTATTTATATGTCGTGGTACCTTCTTGCAGTTTCCACTGTCTCTCAATCATCACCTCCACATATGTACACTCGTTAATGTTGGGAAAAGTAGTCTACAAATTCGATACATAATAACCTAATATGATCCAAATTTAACGTGGTTACGCAGTGTACCTACGTCCACAGGACCAAAATTTAATATGATCTTTCATTATCAAATAATGGATACATAATAATCCTTTCTAGAATAAACTAGAAAAAATAACAACAATAACAATTAATTTCGATAATCAATATTATTGGCAAATAGGCAAAGAATAAAACGATCTCACCAACCGAATGGCGACACAACCTGAGTGATTTTTGCTTTTCAATAATCGGAACTGGTAGGATTGTAGATTTTATCCACATAAAGAACACTGTAAAATCTTGGCTGAAATAGAGAATAATTGACCGTTTGATTTTACACGCAAAAATCGAAAAGCACGAAGAAAAATCCATTTTTCTTCTTTCTCTCCCTAATCAATCTCATTTTTCAAATTCTCTTTCTATCTTATTTTCTCTATCTCTAATCCCCTTTTAAAAACCACTTTTCTATCTTTTTTTTTTTTTTTTCATTATGTGGGCTCATCTCATAATAAAGGCGAAATCTAAGAAATTTTCACATTTGCCTCATGCGAAGGACACCACCATTTCTACTTTTTGTTTGGAACTCTCAAGCTTATCATTGAGCAATGGCTTCGTCATCATATCATATTCATTTTCATCGATGTGAATCTTTTCAACAAACAACTCATGCGTTTGTACTTTATCTCACACCCAATGGTATCAAACATCAAGATGCTTGGATATTGCACAGAACATTGAATTCTTGCAAAGGTGAAAAACACTCTAATTGTTACAATAGATAATATATTTTTCTAATGAAAGTCCTAACTCTTGTAGGAATCTCTTTATCCATAAAACTTCCTTGCAAGCATAAGTAATAGCTAAATATTTTACTTTTATAGTTGATAGAGCAACACATTTTTTCAATCTGGAGTACCAACTTACAGCTCCCCTTGCAAAAGTAATCATATACCTAGAAGTCGATTTTCTCAAATCAACATTACTTGTCAAATCAGAATCTATATAACCATACTTCACAGGCTTCCTATTATCATAGCATAAACATGTTTTGGTAGTACTTTTGAGATATCTAATAATCCATTTAACTATTGTGCAATATTTGTTTCTTAGATCAGAGAGAAATAGACCAACTACTCCAACGACATGAGTAATAATTGGTCGAGTGCACACCATAGTATAAATCAAACTACTCACTGACAATGCATAAAGTACTTTGCTCACAGTTTCTTTCTCTTTATCACTTGTAAGACTATGTTTCAAATCCAACTTAAAATTATTTGCAAGTGAAGAAGAAACTACTTTTGCAGCTCATATTGAATCTCTCAAGTACTTTTTTAATATATTTTTCATGAGATAACACAATCTTCTATTATGTTTGTCGCAATTAATTTTCCAATCGTGAATTTGTTTTGCAGACCCCAAGTCTTTTATCGCAAAAGACTTATTGAGCTCCTTCTTTAATATATCAATCTTCTTGACACTTGATCCACAATTAGCATATCATCTACGTAACAATAGAATAATAAAATTATCACTAACGTCTATTTTCATAAATATACAGTACTCAAAATTAGTTCTATTGAATCATTGTCTTGTCAATAAAGATTCAAATTTCTTGTATTACGCTCTCAGTGCTTGCTTTAAGTCATATAAGTTTTTCTTTAATCTACAAACAAGATGTCTTTTATCTTTCACTGTAAACTCTTCGAGTTGTTCCATATATATTTCCTCTTCCATATTTCCATGAATGAATGCAATTTTCATATCAAGTTTTTGAATCTCGAGATTTAAACAAGCAACCAAACCTATAACTATTATGAGAGACGACATCTTCATGATTGTAGAGAAAATTTCATCAAAATCACATATTTCTTCCAACTGTATCCATTCACAATCAATCTAACTTTATATCTTAACTGTGAGCAACCATCATCAGATTTCAACTTGTAGACCCTTTTATTTATCAGAGCTCGCTTGCCCTTACACAATTTTACCAATTTATATGTATAATTCTCTTGCAAAGAATTTATTTCTCTTGCATGATTTTTTGTCATTGTGTATTTTGTTCATGCATATAGATTTTTGGTAAGTTTCTGGTTTTCTTCCATCTATAAGCATCATATACTCATGGATGAGATATCTCCTAGAAAGCTCTTTATCTCTTGTTGATATTCTTTTGGACACTAATGTCAAACAATCTTCTTCAATCTGATCAATTGATTGAAACTCATCGTCTGTAAAAATACCTTGATCAACAATATCACCATGATCTTCCTCCGTAACTCCCCTATAATTCTCAATTACTGAAGGTGTACTAAGTAGATCCAAACTAGCATGAAATTCTGGAACTGAATGATGTCACTTTGCCATATCAGTATTTTTCAATTAGTCCTCGAGGTGTGTGCAAAATTGAATTGAAACCGGAGAATTGAACCGATGCAAGAGGTTTTGGTCTGGTTTGGATCAATTCCTAAGCTATAGTAGTTGAAATTTGGTTCAACTTTTCAAAAACCAAAAAAATTTGGTTCGGTTTTGGTTCTAAATTCTAAGAATCGTACCTAGCCAAAAAATTGATTACAATAAAATTAATTAAAATTTTTATATAAATATTAAAAAATTATCCAATAAAACAATCATTTTATGTTCAAAATTTAAATTTACAATTGTTTAAAAATAAATTATTTAATTGTTATTTAAAAATGATTATTGAATTATTGACTAATTAGTCATCAACTTGTACTAATTAGTGATTAAATTATTACCTAATTAGTAATAAAATTATTGATTGTGCTAATAAGTTATTCATTTTGCAGATTATACCTAATTAGTAAATATATATTGAATTATACTAATTAGTTATAAATTATTATATTATTATCAATTTAGTAATTTGATGAATTAATTAGTGATTGAATTGTATTATTAAAAAATGAGTTAACTAATAAATTGATTGAGTTATTCAATTGCCTGATCATTGTGTATCTAATTTGATATTTTATTAGACTCATAGTTTAATGGTTTTTGTATTTTTAAGAATATTAATTTGTTTTTCAAAAATTGAAATTGAAATCAAACTTTGTGGTTCAATTTCCTGCCTTGGATGGTTTGGTTTTGATTCTATTTTTTAGGAACTGGAAAAAGGGGTCAATTTTGGTTCGACTCTAAAATCGAATCAAACCAACTTTTGCTCATCCTTACTTATCACCATTATCAGTTCTGATACAATTAAGTTTTCTTTCGGTTTTTCTTTCTACCCTACATGAAATTATTTGAAAATTTCTAATACTTGATTTTTTTTCTTTTCAAAGCAAAAACAAACATTTTTCGACAAAATAGTATACTCCACCGAATATCTTAAGATACATACTACAAGACATCTGTATGAATCAAATCAATAATCTGATGTCTTCTAGAAAGGTAGATACTCTGAAACACAACCTTATGAGATTTTCTAGATAAACAATGCACATAAGTTTTCAAATTTGAGCATATAAAACTTGACAAAAATAGTTTTTTGACAAGTGTTTGAAGTCTTTTCTTACTAATGTGACCGAGTCTCTTATGCCAAAACTCAATATCATTTGACTTCTCTGTGAGATTTATTTTTTCTTTACATAACCTTGTATGTATGTAATAAAAAATATTGGTTTTCTTTGTTCTAGCTATAACTGGGGAATCAGTGATGAACTTCCATTTACCACCACCAAAATAGTTAACAAACATTCATCATCTAACTTACCAGTAGATATCAAATTCAGTCGGATATCTGAAACATATCTAACATCTTTCAATGTTAACTTGCACTCCAAATTAGTTTTTAAATTAATAACACTAATTCAAACAATCTTTGATGTACTATTGTTTTTTTATCTTTACCTGGTTATATCACCATAGTGTAGGAAGAGATGTATTTACTATGTGACATAACATGATACGAAGGACCTGAATCAATAATCTAAGTACACGGTTGAAGTGTCAAATTCACACAACTTTTATTATATGCAGTAATCACATCACCGTCAACAACAATTGCAGTAGTCTCTGTATCACTGTCATGCTCACCATCATTTTATTTGGATTGTTCTTTCTTTCATACTCTGCAATTCCTTTATATATGTCCCAACTTCCCACAACAAAAACATTTCATTGTTTTTCCTTTCAACTTAGATTTCCTTCTAGATGAACCTCTTTTGTGTTGATTTCTACTTTGACTTCAACTATGTCTTTTTTTTTTCTCATTAACAAGAGCATCTCCACTAGAAGAATAACTCAAATTCTTTCTTCTAATCTTTAACCATATCTAGAGTTAATTTATCTTCTAGCGTTGAGTTACTAACTATAACCACAAGTGTTTCCCAATGTCTAGCATAGAACTAAGCAAAAGCAAAGCCTGTAATTTATCATTTAACGTGATACTCATACCCAACAAATGATTTACTGAACCTTGAAACTCGTTCATGTGCTCGTTGATACTACGCCCATGCACGTATTTCAAATTCACAAGCCTTTTAATTATAAGAGCTTTATTTTGAGCACTCCGACTTTCAAACATTGACTCTAATTTATTCCACAGTTGATCAGCTCTAGTATCTGTAATAATAATGTAAAACACAATTGCATCAACCCAACGTCTGATATAAGCGACATATTTTCGATGCATCAATACTCAATCTCTATTTGTCTTATCTTTCGGTCTCATTACATCCCCATTAATTGGCTTATGAAGATTTTTACAAAAAAACATATATTTCATCATAAGTTTCCACTTATAATAATTGTCAGACTTCAATTTTATCAGCAAACCTAAATCATCAACCATTTTAATTCACACAAGAAATGCAAAAAAAAAATAAAGTCACAAACTTTATTGACTGTGGTGAAATATGACCAAACTTGACTATCTAGCAATCTGACTTTGATACCACTTGTTGGGAAAAAATGCTCTATAAAATTCGATTACACAGCAGATAAATTCATTTTTTCCTATTTGTGTGATTAAAATAAATTATTATACCAATTGATAATAGACCACAAAATAAAGTAGAAAATAATGAGACACCGACTTTAACATGGTTTAGCAATGTGTCTACGTATATGGGACAAAAATCTGACATGATATTCCACTATCAAAAAATAGGTACACAATAATCATTTCTAGAATAAACTAGAAGAAATAACAACAAAAGCGATTAATCTCAATAATCAATATTCTCAGTAAATAAGAAAAAAAAAACACAACAATCTCACCGACTGACTGACGACACAACTTGAGTGACTTTTACTCTTTAATAATCAAAACTAATAGAATTGTAAATCTCGTAGACATGAAAAATACCCTGAAATCTCGTCTAAAACGGAGAAGAATCGATCATTCATTCTTGCATGCAAGGATCGAAAAATTTGAAGAAAAATTTATTTTTTCTGTCTCTAGCAAAATTTCGTTACTCAAATTCTCTTTATTTTATTTTCTCTCTCTTTAATCTCTTTCTAAAAGCCACTTATCTATCTCTTTTTATTTTATTATTGTTTTCATTACGTGGGCTCCCTCCTATTACCCTCCTAATAGAGGCGGAACCCAACAATTAAAAGAGGAGAGTAAAACAATATGATAATGTTAAAAGGATTATTAGGTGTTTCTTGGTGTACGCGTGTATCGTTGATTTTATGTGTATTCTACGTTAACTAATTATAAGTTTCTCTTTAATTTTATATTTTAATTTTATTTCATAACATATCGCTTATTAATTAGTGATATTAATATCTTATTTTAACTATTTAATTATTACAATTATTATTAAATATTACTTAAACATTATGTCACGAGAAAAATTACGAGTCTAAAGTGCCATACAACGTCGTGATTAAAGAAATCAAACCAAATTAAATTTTAACCTAATAGGATGTTTTTGTTGACTTAGATAAAATAAAATAAACTTCCATACAAAAAAACTGAAATCTAGTTGAAAGGATCTACATTTTATTAAGCACAATTTCAAATTTGACCCAAATTGATTTCATGGAGCTAGATCTTTGGTTTTCCATGAAGTCTTCTCAAGAGTGGATTGAAAACCCGACCCATCTGTTAATGCAAATTGTAGAGGTGTTTAAAACTGAATCGGAACCAAAAGTTGGACCAAAACCGATGAAATCGGACAAGTTCTGGTTGATTTTGATAAAAAAAAAACTGAAATGCGATTATAAATTGCAAGAACCTAATTTATTGGCTCAATTTTCGGTTTGGATAATTCAAAACCGACATTAACCGAATAGAACAAAAAAATTTCAAGTTTTAAACCCTAACCTCAACCCATAATCTTTATTTTGTTCTTTTCTCAAAACCCAAGTCTCAACTCTAAACTCTGAAGCTCTCTAGAGTCTGGCTGACAGGCCACGAGCCGACGACAATTGCTTTCTTCTGTCGACAACTTCTTGAAACTCAACTCCCTAGTTAGTACGTTCTACTATTATCTGCTTATTCTGCTTTTGTTTGGCTGTTAGCGTTCGATTTTAGGAGACTATTCAGGTGTGAACGAGAGCAATTTATTTGTAATTTCTTCTTTATCATTTTCGCAACATTCTGTATTATTTATTGTCTTATTTTCTTGTTGTTCATTTCGTAGTGTTCATTCTCTTAATTTTCAACAAACAGTTATTTGAAACTGTTAAAATTTTGGATTAATTTCGTAGTGTTGTTATTTTTATTACGTTGTTTTATCGTATTTTCAGAAATGTTTGAATTTTGGGTTCCTGTTTTCGGGTTCCAAAAGTGAATTTCGGTTTTGACCACCGAAAACTTTTCAGTCGTTAATTTTCGGTTAAACTTTTCACTTTCTGATGGTTGAAATTCAGAAATAGAGTTTCGAATCCTTTAAATTTATGAAAATTGTGAATTTGAAATGTTTTAAGTAAATATTTCACTTTTTATTAAGTTTAATTATCTCTTAATTGATTTTAGTTTTTATAATTATACACAGTGTAATTGAAAATTTTTAACGAAGTGATTAAAATTAGTAAAAAGTAAAACAATCATATGCTTAAGATTAAATAATCATTCTGCTTCACTATTTTTGTCACGATACGATCAGATATTAACAAAATTATATATTTATTTTTGGGTATATTTTTTAGAATATATAATATATTTTATATTATATAAAATAATTTTTTTTAACATCTTGACGAATTGGTAGTTTCGGTTCGATTCTAGTCTGTTTTCTGACTAATTTCGGCCTAAATCCCAAAGCCTGAAAGCTTGTTGGTTCGGTTTGGTTTCCAAAGCGAACCGACAAATGCACACCCTAGTAAATTGGTGTCGTCTTCCGAAGCCCCAACTCCCAAACCCCCTGTTAAACCCTAGTGTTTTCCTTCTGAGAGGATCTGCTTCTCCAACTTTGAAGGTTTGTAATTTCTGCTGCTGCAATATTCAATGCCGGAGACAATGGAAAATCCGTCCTTGAGTACTGAAGGCGGTGAAGAAGATGGGGAACGGACCTTCGAAGAGCTTGGGTTGGATCCTCGGCTTGTTCGTGCTCTCAATAAGAAGGGGATTGAGAAGCCCACACCAATTCAACGAGTGGCTATTCCTTTAGTCTTGGTTTGTTTTTTCTCAATTTCTTTATTCACTGTCAATTCGTTGCTTGCGCAGGAAAATGTTTTTTTTTTCAATGAAATATGCCGCCTTCACTGCGAAGTTGGACGATATTTTTGATGTTCGAATGCCGAAACATCATCATAGGACAGGAGAATTTTTAAGCAATATGAGTTGTGCTGCTTTACTCTTTTTTTTTTTTTTTCTATTTGTATCTGATGTAGTGGTCATTTACTTCAATATTCGCTCAGTTTGTCGCTCGGGGAAGAAATGGAATGTCTTAATGATCGTAGAATCATAATAACGTTTGCTTTGATATTCTGAATCCATAAGTTTTCGTAAACTTCATTAATATCTGTAAATTTTGTCAACAAATTAATTTGAGTAAAAACTTCTCTTACGCTTACACAGGAAGGTAAAGATATAGTTGCTCGGGCAAAGACTGGTTCTGGAAAGACCTTTGCTTACCTTCTCCCTCTGCTCCAGAAGCTGTTTACTGAGACTGAGTCAAAAGTTAAGCTAGCTCCTAGTGCATTTGTTCTTGTTCCTACCAGGGAACTTAGTCAGCAGGCATGTCTATTTTTGCCCTCATATGATTTGTAGTGAAAGTACAAGAAAAGCAGACAGTGACATTCAATTTTTTATATTCTTTGGTTACATCTGTTGTCTTCCCATTATTGAATTTCATTTAGTTCTGTGCATACAGGTTTATAATGAGGTTTTAACTCTTATTGAACTCTGTAGAGTTCAACTGAAAGTTGTCCAGTTGACTAGCAGCATGCCCCTCTCTGATTTGGTGCGTTTCATATTCTTTATCAGTTTTCAATCTGAAACACCAAATGCTAAAGCGTAGTGCTCAAATCGGGTGCTATATTCCCATAAAATATGCAGTTGAAGGTTATGGCTTATGTATCTGACTTAATTTCTCTTGTAGCGGGCAGCAATGGCAGGGCCACCTAATATTGTGGTTTCTACCCCTGCCTGCGTACCAAAATGCTTGTCTACTGGTGTTCTGCAACCTACATCAATTGCCAATTCATTGGACATTCTTGTTCTTGATGAGGTGAAAGTTGGTTCTAAGTTTAAGCTTATCTCGTGTATTTGTTTTTCTCAATATGAATACGACATTGCAAATTTTAGTGTTAATGCCATCTAGGTTTCACATGTAACTGGAATTTAACGATTAAATATTCTATATTGGGATTAGATACTGCCCGCCTACTAATTTCTTCTTGTTTTTGTTTCAAAGGCTTTTCATGTCAATAAAATTACATTAGCCTTACACATAAATAACAAACCATATTATTCATCCCAACAGCGTAAGATAGTGAGTAAAAGGTTTGAACTTAAACTAAATCAAGTACTTTATAAATTCTTATCTACCAATCTTGCTGCATTTCTTTTTCTGACACCTTTTACGTCTCATTAATTTTTATTGACTCACTTATATCTGAAAAAACTAATGTGGAATTTCATATTAGTTGATGTTTTGTTTTTTTGGTATTAACTTTTATGAGTATTCGTTGGAAACATCCTGTTGGAATTGATGAATGATTTTAATTTCAGGCAGATCTTTTATTGTCTTATGGCTACGAAGATGATATAAAAGCTTTGACGGCTCATACCCCTAGACGTTGTCAATGTCTTCTAATGTCAGCCACAACAAGGTTCATCATTGCACTTATTTTCAACAACATATAGTTTTAAATACGTGAAAGCACATACTATCTACTTGGCTCATGATACAATTTGCAAGATGGAACTGATTTTTGTAATTAATGTGGTCATATGTGTTTTTTCTATTCATTATAAGCATTGTTGGTTGATTTATCATTTTTTGAATAATATAATTGGATGTTTCAAAAATGTATCTTGACCTTGGACTCAATTTCTTAAATATTGATGTGTGTCTAGAAAATAAAATGCCATGTATATTTGTATTTGAATCTCTCTCCATTAGCATGTATAAAATTTGTAATCAAGCATATTCTTTTCTTCCATGAAATTTAAATTATGGAAATTACTGATAATTATGTTTTGACAGTGCTGATGTGGAGAAACTGAAGAAACTTATTCTACATAATCCCTATATTTTGACTTTGTCAGAAGTGGGAGATGGCAAAGATGAGATTATTCCTAATAATGTGCAACAATTTTGGGTAAGAGTTACTGTGGCTTTTCAATCTTGTAAGGGTGTGTATTTGATATAGATTTTTATTTTGTAAATCATGGACATTTTCATGTTCATGCTGATGTAGACCACTTTTTTTTACAATTTGTTTTGGTTTTCTGCTGGACAACATTTTTCTCCAGCCTTCAGCCTCTCCTTCTTCATATGATAAACACATTTCCCTGCAACTCATTACTTGATTAACTAATAAGCAGATTTTTCATCTACTTTTTTTTCTTGACGATAGCCGTATTCCCTCTTTTCTGGATCTGGAAAGATGAGAATGTGAGATGAGGCTGAGTGCTAGAATAGGTCCATACCTGTTGACTGATAAACAGATTCTCCATCTACTTTTTTTTCTTTATAATAGCTGTATTCCCTCTTTTCTAGATCAGGAAACACAAGAATATGAGCTAAGGCTGAGAGCTAAAATTGATCCATATCGAGGAAAATATAAACTAAATCGTCCTGTGAGGATTACTATTTTATTTTCATTATTTAGTGTTCTGTAACTATTTGCATTTAAAAAAAAAAAAAAAACTCTCCTGTATTTTCTTGTTTGTTATTTGATATTTTTGTTTTATTGCTGTTGTTAATAATAAATACCTTTGGTAGTGCTCTATGACATTTGTACGAGTTATTTTCTATTTGAAAAGTTGTCCGCCAAGACTCAGAAAATTATGCCCTTCGATTATGCTTCGATATATTTAATGCTGGTCTTTTTCCTCTTACCTGCGATTGCTTCTTGTCAAACTGAAAATAGTGATTTCAAAATTTATATTTTGTTGGTTTTCTATAAGATATCATGTGCTGCCCGGGACAAGTTACTTTATATGCTTTCACTCTTGAAGTTGGGGTTGGTTCAGAAGAAGGTTCTAATATTCACTAATACAATAGACATGGGTTTCAGGCTGAGACTCTTCTTGGAAAAGGTACTTCAACGAATTATTCAATTAACCAATTTGCTCTACGTTGTTTTTCCTTTGGGTTGACAGAGGCAATAATTATTTTTCCTTTTGTATTATGCCTCTTCCTGTAACATAAGTTAGCAAATTATATTTTATATCACTCTTTCATTATGCTTGACAATATCATTTATGAAAAGAAACTACTTTAATTGAAAAGAGGTAAGAACCTCCTTCCTGATATACTTGGTAAAAATAATTATTATCTGTCTTTGTGATCCGAAGTAGTCATTTTTTTTCTTTCTTTTGATGTTGCTGTTGATGCATTTTTCTTCTGCAGTTTGGAATTAAATCTGCTGTTTTAAATGCTGAGTTGCCCCAAAATTCTCGTCACCATATTATTGAGGTAGGGCAAAGTGCAATCTTGTTAATTGTGCAGTTTGATTGAGTTCACATATCAATTTTACGCTTCATAGCATGTTTAAATATCACCATAGCTTTGTGTGGTTACGATGCTTCATCAACCTTGTTGCTTGTCTGGCATGTTTGTATGCAGGAATTTAATGCAGGACTATTTGATTATTTGATTGCAACCGATGACAACCAAACAAAAGAAAAACAAGCAGCCAGTGAGGAAAATAATGCTGAGAAAAGGAAGTCTAAAAAGCATGCCAAGCCAAAATTAGATTCTGAATTTGGTGTTGTTAGAGGAATTGACTTCAAAAATGTGCACACTGTACGTAAATTGCTATGGAATCTCTTCAGCTTCTTAGCCATTGCTTTGGTTTGTTTAAATAATTTTAAGACAACAAATGCTTTCTTTTATACAGGTTATAAATTTTGAGATGCCCCCAGATGCTAAAGCATACGTGCATCGAATTGGGCGTACTGGTAGAGCATTTAGTAGTGGTGCTTCTATATCCCTTGTGAGTATTCGACATAGCACTTGCACTGTGGTGATTTAATGAACTGTAAATAAAAAATGGGGTGGGTTTTGTTTCTTACCCAAGAAAAGAAAAGAAGAAATGTTTACCATTTTGCAGATTGAATGTCTCAAATTACAATGTCATGGTCTCTATTATTGTGTTCTTCCTTCATTGAAACCTAAACGGCTATCGGACAATACCCACTAGGCTAGCTATTATGGTATTGGAATATTTATTTACATTTATGTTTTCTTATATAGTTAAATTAGATTTAAATTTTGTATAGCCGTCTTGCTCGTAGAATTAAAGGAGTTGTTATTTATTTATTTTTTTTAAAGTAGATGTCTAAGGAGGAAATCTCCTTAATTTTTGAACAGTTGCTTTATCATCTTTTAGTGACTAATATTATGATATGAAATTGATTGTTTGGAGAAATGAAGACATTGAAAATCCCAATTACAATTGCCTACTCTATCCTGATGTTCTTTCTTCTTTCAAGCTTCAGCAGTTATCTACAACCACCACTAGGTTTAGCCACAGAAATGAACAAAAAATATCATAGCAGGAAGCACTCTCGCTTGATAAAGTGCATATTAATTTCCTTGTATAAGTTTTTGTAATAATTTCTAGGTACGTACCTATGCTCTGTGGTGTGACAATGGTGATTGGGTTTTTTAAGTTCATTTTGCATTTACTCCTAGCAGGTTTCTTCAGATGAGATGGAAATTTTTGAAGAGATTAAGTCCTTTGTAGGAGACGATGAAAATGCGGACACAACTTTGATCCTTCCTTTTCCATTACTTACGAATAACGCAGTGGAGTCTTTGCGATACAGAGCTGAGGTGAATTTCGGGTTGTCTTTCTTGTGAATGATCCTTTTATTGTGAAATAACTCATTTCTAATCTGTTTAGAATCTTCATAACTTTGCAGGACATGTCAAAGAGTGTAACAAAAATTGCTATAAGAGAAGCCCGAGCACAGGATTTGCGGAATGAAATTCTCAATTCTGAAAAGTGAGCAATTTCCTATCATTGTCCCATCGGTGTCACATACTTTTAGCAAACCTTGTGCCACCAGAGAATTACTCATTAGTTTCTGTTTTGATGAAATTTCTACTTAGGCTGAAGGCTCATTTTGAAGTTAATCCAAAAGATTTAGGTGATGTTTAAGTTACTCGGAAGAAGATTGAATTCATTCCTGATATAGTAATTACCTGCTAAAGCTGACAAATGATTTTTACTTCATTTTTTTTTTCTTTTTGCTTTGAGCAGATTTATTGAAACATGACAAGATTCTAAGCAAGAAACTCCCTGCTGCTCACTTGCGTGATGTGCCTGAGTATCTATTAGACCCTACAACTCAAGAAGCCAGCAAAATTGTGAAGCTTGCAGCAGCTGCAATGGGGAAATTGTCCACTTCTCGTTCTGGGTTAAAGAAAAAATTTAGAAAGAATAAAGATCCTCTAAAGTCATTTAACTCTGAGGTAAATACCAAAATTAAACTTTACTCTCTTGCATTCGTGGCTTTCATTAATTAATACGATATCAGAATAATGTCTCAGTTACTTGAAGGAATAAATAACAAGTAGAAACTAGAAAGGTAAGTTTGAGAGACAAATAGTTGATTTTGTTCATTGCAAGGAATTTACACGTGCTTGTCTGATAATCCTCCTCATTCAAACTCAAAAGTTTGTCCATTTTTATGCATCTGCACAGCAGCACCTGCTATTTTTATTGCATGCAGCTGTTGGTTGTTCTACTGTCAATGGTTATTAAGAAAAACTTGTGCCTTTTTCTGATGTCAGTCATCCAAGAAATCTGGAAGACGCAGGACAGGAAGAGAAGGACAAGACGGAGATGTTACTAATGGACAGAAAAAGAGAAGATCAGCCTGATTATATATATTCTCAGTCAACAAATTATGTCCTACAGATGGCAGGTTGATTCTAATGCATACGGTAACAAATGTCTTCTGTGGATGAATCAATCTTCACCACTCATTGGCATTCATTGGCTAAATCTTTTTTTTTTTTCCCTGTAATTTCTTATTATTTAGATGTTTAGTATCGAATTCAGTCTTAATCATAGTAAATTTTTGATACAGAAAAGAAAAGTTGTACCGTTATTCAATTTTGTCGAATATGATATTGGATATTATTTCATTGTAGTAATTTGCTTAATTTGAAAAACTTTATAAACTTTGAAGTGTGTTTCTGAAAGTTTTGAATTGAAACTATCAAAATTTCATACAGAAGCAAAGGTGATAACAAGTTTAATGTATTGAAAGTGCAATTGGCTTTATTTGGTCATTGGAAGTTTGGTTTGGATTGGTCATTGGAAGTTTTATTTGTGAAGAAATAATTCAATATTACTATTTGTAGTTACATAATGACAGTCGATATGCTATTATGTACGAGCACAAGTGAGACAAAAGCATGTCTTTGTGTTTCCCTGTGACATGCGATGTTTCATATATGGTATCACTAGTCAGGCTGAAGCGGTGTTGATGTGGGATTGCTATAGAATCATATGTTTCTATCACCCAAGGTTAGAACGGGGCATGTGAGGACAATGTCGCATCGGAAGGATTGTCGTTAAGGACCTCCTTGCAAGATTGTGCTCGCTTGAGACGCATGTTGGATTGCTTCAACATCTCGAGATGTCTTTGCAAAGAAGTTTAAGTTATGTTTTCAGGTTTTGGGGTCCCTTTAGTCGAGCAAAGCTGGAAAGTAGACGGTAAACATTTAAACAGATTGTAATACAATTTGGGCTTGCATGCAATCAAACAAGCTACAAAAAGGATCAACCAGATAAAGATGCAGAATCCAATACATATTGAGGATCGACCATGCTCGACCAAACTACAAACACATTGAGACATTCATGAAAATCCAAGTGCCTTGGTCATCAAGAACTATACCCATCCTTGGTAGAGTATGCTCTGTGTAGATATCAAAAGCTCTCAGTTGCTTAGTAAGCTCATTTATAGGAACCACTTGTCAAGACTCGGGGGATGGGTCAGAGCAGAAACACCCGGTCGGGCAATTCGATTCTCGAGAAGGGAATTCGATCACTCAGCTCAAGACTACATTTGACAGCGAAAATCTTTTAAAATAAATACATAGCCAAACTCACGTAGGGAAATCTTAAGAAGACAGTGTAATAAAGATAAATACTTAACAATATTCTACTATGCAAGAAAATGAATCCAATTTATCCAAATAAGTTTTAGAGATTCAAATTACTACTAAATCCTTACTAAGGAAATAAAATAAGTTTAAACAAAGATAAATCTCTAGCAGCCTCTCCCAGATTAAAGCTAACCGCCCTTCTCTTTATTTAGATTGGGAGAGATCGTTGGGGAGAGTGACCAACTTAACAGAAAGGTTATGCCTAATGCTTTTCAATTTAAAAGCATTTATTTTTATATTTTTTTTCAAAACTATGCATGATGTTATAAAACTGTTAAGAAAACTTATTTCTTTCTTTTTATCAAAACTAGCTCCACAAGCCTTCAATGAGGTAGTTATAAAATATGTGACGTACATAGGTAGCTATACAACAAAAAATAACCCTCACCGTTTTTAACAGAAAGGTAATCCAAGGACCTAACAACGTTCATGAGATTGAAGGAAACTGTGATAGTGATCCATAGATTCAACTCGTCACTCGAGTGATTAGAGACCGACATTCAGCCACGACATTAACTGGAATAATCAACACCTTGCTCATGTTTAGAGATTCGAAATTCAAGGAGCACGTCATCACCGCCCTACTGCCAGTTTTTCGTACATGGAAATAATATTCTCTTCACAAAACAGAAGATGTAACATGATAACCTTGTAATACTTTGACGCTAAGACTGCTCAAAGTATCAAAAGAATTCATCCTCCAATATGTCAAAGCAAAACCAAATATCATAAATATGGTAAATTAAACATGAAAAAATCATACAAACATATACATATAAAATCAACATGGTGACAAACCCACTAAAATAATAATTTAAAAAAAAACATGTTATGCAATGCAGAAAGCATAAAATCCTTACCTCTACAATGACTACTCATCTTCTTTAGAGGCAGGCAAACTATGACATTAACTCAAAATCATCAAACTCGTCGAATCATAAGAGAAAACAAAGTCGTGAATATCCTACTCAACAATAGGGAAAGATATAGATGGGTCCGTAGCATCTCAGCAAAAAGATTTCTAAAAATATAGGTCATGTGGTTGACACTTTTAATTCACTGGTCGACACTTAGAACGCTCGGGTAGTCCTACGGTCGATACTTCCACTTAGCGATCGACACTTTATAACTCTTGGTTTTCAAACAAAAATACACTAACGATCCATACTTCCTCCTGAGATGTCAACACATTTTCAAAACTCAAAAGTCGTGCAGTCAAAACTTCCTCTTAAGTTTCAATACTTCAAACCCTCTATTCTCATTGAAATGCACGACCAGTCGACCTTCCTCTGAAATGTTGACACTTCTAAACTTTTAGGTTGTCGCGGGAATGCATGACTACTCGACCACTGGTTCAATTCCAGCAAAAATAAGTTTATAAAACTCGCCTCACCTTGCCCTTTTTTGCCTCCAAATGGTGACTAAACTTGCTACACTCTATATATACCAGCAATCTAGAATAATCAAATGGATTTGAGCTCTATTGTCCAAATTCATTCCCAAACCAAAACCTTAATCTTTAACATTAAAATAGAGAGCTTAAAACGATTTACTTGCGAATTGTCTTCACAAAAGTTATCGCTTGAAATCTTGCGAACATAACTCTAGCCTTCAAGTTTGACGATTTGCACAACTAGAAGCCACACTTTGTCCCACTCCTCTTTCTAGTGGCAGCCAAGTGTGGAGAACAAGGGTTTCTCCACAGTTTATTAAACTTTCTCTATTTACACATTTGCCCTTCTATTTAATTCTTAACAACTCCTGATGTTATTCCAAATAGTTCTCAAGGTAGAATCTCAATTACTCGATATTAATTTTTCTCAAATCAACCACACGATAATTTACTTAATTATGGAATTGATTACATGGGTAAAAAAGCGAAATGATTCACTCATGGCATATCTTAAGACAATAGTTAAAAAAGTTGACACGTTGAAATTTAATTACTTACAAAAATACCAGGTTTTACTCCACTACTTTATTGGCTCGGAATACATGCATTAGTAGGAGGTTGAATGGAAGTGACTTGGAGTAGTTGTTGACTATGTCAAGCATGCGATGAAGAATAATGTGTCTCACATTAAATCATTCGCAATTTTAAAATTTTGTATACAACATATAAGTCAATGCAACTGATGTGGTCCATGCCCGTCTCTCAGCAGTAGATTGAACGTAAAAATGTGATGAATAAGTCTGGCTTGAACATTTAAATCTTTAGCCATTGGTTTGGAAAAGACT
The DNA here is from genome assembly GCA_022433055.1 of Begonia peltatifolia. NCBI lineage: Eukaryota > Viridiplantae > Streptophyta > Magnoliopsida > Cucurbitales > Begoniaceae > Begonia > Begonia peltatifolia. Next base: position 2,010,197 of record CM039522.1, read on the forward strand.
CCAACCTTCAAGTTTTTTGAAATTATCCTTGACAATTCTAATCCACTATTGGTCCCCAAATAGTCTAGATCCTTAGTGCTGTTATAATAGGTTTCCATCGTCTTGTCCACATCACATTCCAATAATTCATTCATGAATTTTGCAATCAATGTAATATCCTTCTCATAAACATAACTATGAAGACGCAAAGTGCATAGATTATATTTCGTACAGGATAGAACATCTAAACACGATCTTAAAATATGAGTCATTTAAATCACATAATTTGTATAAATTCATAAATTCAAATATATCATCGAAGTCTAGTCCAATAAGGTTGAGAAACAAAACCTTACGAGAGATGATCAAAGATTTATTCTTGAAATTGTGATCATATTGAGCTTTGAAATTTGCAGATTTAAAGAACTTAGAGAGTCATTCCAAGGAGGAGGGTCGGGTTGAACCATCTCGTAAAGAACCACGTCTTATCTTAGCATTTTAAGGAGGGGTCACCATTTGAAGGATGATTTACAAAGAAATTTAAATGAGTGAAATAGAGTAAAGAGGCAGAATCTAGGCTAAAACTAGCTAGAAAAGGTAAAAAATATGTAGGCAAGAGAGAGATAGAAATCGAAAAAATAGTTAGTGAATCAAGGTTAGGCCGACCACCAGAATATATATTCTCGAAGCAGCGATCGACACTTATCGAGTGTCGACCAATTAAGCACAAATTGAGTTAAATTTTATAGAGGGATATAGGTGGGGGATATAAGTGTCAACGGATTGAACAGTTTAATTTTTCTAGAAAACATGAGAAGTCCATCAATGAATGAAAAATGAGAATTTTCCGAATTAGAGAGAAGTTCAAGGGTTGACAAGTCCCATCAATGATTGAACCCTTCCTAAAAAAAAAACTCAAATATGATCAAATTTAATCAACCCCATTCTAATTTTAATGTTATTGAATGATTTCTCGTCTAAAGGCTTGGTAAATATATCGGGTAATTGATCTTCGAAATTAACAAATTCTATAGATACATCTTGTTTTTGCACATGATCTCAGATGAAATGATATTGAACTTCAATCTTTGTTTCATCTATAGCATTTGAACACTATTGCGAGAGTGTTGGATATTTTTTAAAATGATGATAACACTAGTATATCACACCTAATAGGAATTTTATTATAAAATAGATTATGATATTCTAATATTTGCTTTATCTAAAGTATTTAACCACAACAACTCTCGAAGACTATATATTAACTCTCGGCAATAGAGAGAACCACAAAATTTTGTTTCTTAGAGAAATACGATATCAGAGAGTCTCCAAGATATTGACATACTTACGCTCTTCCTATCCACAAAGTTACCAGCATAATCAAAGTCAGAATATCCTTCTAAATCAAAAGTAATTCATTTGGGATACCCTGATCCTAAATCAGAGCTCCCACTTAGATATTTAAAAATCTCTTTACTACATTTAAGTTAGATTCTTTAGTGAATGCTTAAAATGTAGCCCATAAGCACACACTATAAAGAATATTGAGTTTATTGTCATTCGATAAAACAAAAAGTCTATCATACCATAATATTTCTTTAAATCCACACTTTTTCCCTTTTCATCTTTATCCAACTTCGTGAAAGTGCTCATAGGAGTACGAGATGATTTGGATGTTTCCATATTAAACCTCTTTAAAAGGTCAGTGACATATTTTTTTAGATTAAAAAAATTTCTTCTTCAGATTGTATAATTTGAAGTTCTAAGAAAAATCTTAACTCTTGTATAGTCATCTTAAATTCACTTTGCACTAATGAGAAAAACTCCTTACAAAGGGACTTGTTTATAGCACAAATTATGATGTAATCTACATAAATTTGAGCTATAAGCATGTCATTATCCTTGTGTTTGATGAAAAAAGTGGAATCTATTTTTCTCATCTTCATATCTCGATCTAGAAGAAATTTGCTTAATATTTCATACTAAGTTATAAGAACTTGCTTAAGACTATAGAAAGTCTTATTGAACTTGTAAACATAATTAAGTTTATAATGGATTTCAAAGTCTAAGGGTTGTTTTACATAAACTTATTTTGTAATAAATCCATTTAGACAGACACTTTTAAAATTTATTTGGTAAGAGTAAAATTCTTAAAGTAAATAAAGGCAAGAAACATATGAATAGACTCTAACCTAGCTACTAGAGCAAAAAGTTTCTCAAAATCAATGTCCTCTTCTTGATTATATAATTTGCAAAGAATCTAACCTTGTTTTTTACTACAACTCTTTTCTCATCTATTTTGTTTTTGAAACCCATTTAGTTGTCATAATAGAGTGTTTTTTGGCCTTGGAACAATTTTTGAAATGTTTTCCCTTTCAAATTGATTTAACTCTTCTTGAATAACCATAATCAAATTTTCATTAAATTTCGCTTTATCCAAATATTTAAGTTTTATTCGAGATATGAAGACTATATTTGCACAAAAGTTTCTAAGAGAGGATCTAGTTTTGATTCTTAGTATATGATCACTTAGATTATCGTTAATGAATGGCTCTGAACATATCTCCAATCCTTGGTAAATTATCATTTGTATTCCCAAATTGAACTGCCTCTAATTCCTTAAAACTCATTTAAAGGGAAGCACACTCTTGATTAGGAAAATCGTTATCTCTTAAATTTAGGGGTTTTATTTCCCTTCAAGGTCTTCATTTAACTCCATCTTGTTTGATGGTTAGATAATTTCGTTCAAAGTCACATGCATAGATTCTTTTACAGCTAAAGTTCTTTTATTAAAAACTTATAAGTTTTGCTAGTTGAAAAATAACTTAGAAATATTCAATAATCTGCCTTAGAGTTAAGTTTGAGTAGATTGTCTTTAATGTTTAGAATAAAACACTTGCATCTAAAGAGACTCAAGTATTTAACTCTTAGCGTTCTATTAGAATTGGAAGAATAGAAACTCAATTTAAAATATAGCATGTCGAAACAAAAGCTCCGCCCAAAAGTATTTAGGAAGACTGTTCTCAATTAGCATGATTCTATCTAATTCTTGGAGAGATCTATTTTTTCTCTCAACACTTCATTTTGTTGAATTGTTCTTGGTAAAGAAAAGTTATGTTCAATGTCACATTTTTGACACCGAAGTAAAAAGTTTCATTTTCAAATTTTCTACCATGATCCCTTTAGATTGCAATGTTGGAAAAATCCTTCTCATTTTGCTATTTCTTATGACAACTAGAAAAGGTCTCGAAGTTTTTATTATTTGACCTTAAGAAGAAAATCCAAGAAAATCTCGAAAAGTCACCTATAATCACATACATAATGTTTATTATCTAAACTAACGATCTTTGATGGACCAAAAAGATCCATATGAAGCTATTTGACGGGTTTGGAAGATAATACAACATTTTTTAAAGCAAATGAATTCTCTGTTTGCTTTCCCATTTGACAGCACCGCAGACGTTATCATTTTAAAAAGGTTATTTTGGAAAAACTCCTAACTAAGTTGTTTCTAGAAATCTTACCTAACGTGTCCATTCTTACATGTCCTAATCTAATATATCAAGGCCAACATCAATAAAAGAATTTTTGATAAAGTATTTTTCATCCGAGCATGAGACATTAGTCAAATCACTAATGTAAATATTTTCATTGTTATAACCAATAAATTTTTTTTTTTAAAGTTTATTTACTTGTCTCTGAAGTTCAGCATGCTCAGCGAGATTCATTCTATAGTGAGATAAATTTAGAAAGGATGTTCCGAGAATGAATTTGATTTCGTGTTGAATGTCTCGTAATAAAGGTAATTGATCACGGATGTCTTTAAATTCTTCAATGAGTTATTAGAAGAAGACTTGACATAATCTCTACTGCCAACACGACAAAGACGACATAATTCTTTTCGAGTGAACGCTCAAATTTCGTAAGATTGACAATATTTAATCCTTTGTGCTCAACAATTTTCTTTATATAAGAGAAGTCCAACAATTTTGGATTTTGGGACAGATGATTAAGATGAATTTTCTTTCTATTAAATAGAAAATAACAAGAATTGGATCAACCATAGAAAGCGACATCCAAATCAAACAACCATGGGCGATCGAGGATGACATGACTAACATCCATAGGAATGATGCTAGAACAAATTTTCTCTTTGTATTCAAGGAACTAAATTGGTACAAACAACGTTCCTTCACAGATTCAATCCATGAGACATTATAAGGTCGGTGATGAGGAACAAGTTTTAAACCAAGACAATATATAATAGTTACAGACATTGCATTAATACAATTGCCACTATCCAATATGATTTTGTAGTCATTGTTATTGATTTTGATATATGTGGACAATGATGGGGTCTATTAGGGAATACTTCAAAATTGTCTGTATCTGAGAGATAGAGAATTTGTCTGATATTGTTCAACATATTTTCTAGATTTTTATTTGCTTCATAGGTAGTGCCCAACTTAGTCTGTATAGTAGCTAATTATTTTTGAAATCATTGTTGGTTAGTGACAAATTGTGCTAATTGTCGGGGAAAAATATCAAACTAGGAAAATTCCATATTTGAGGTACCAAAACTGGATGAGACCTAATGACCATTACGTAACTGCATACAATGTCAACCACAAAATAAAAGGCAATTGAAAAATCAATAAACAAGCAGTACTCGTAATGAATAATATCTATTAGAATCAAAATTTTAATTTAAATTAATTTTTTTAGATTACGTTATTTCTAATTGAGTAAACACGTAGAACTAATATTTTAAAATAATGAAGTGAAGGTTAAATACCACATCAAAAAATCACCACGAAATTGATTAACAATATGAACAGTAAAATTAACAGGTGATGTGAAATAATCTGTAAAGATTATATTAAATCAAGTAATAGTTCAAATAAGATGACATTAAGATGAGTCAAATAATCAAATGTAATAAGGTGACACGCAAAATCATTATTTAAAAAAAATAATATTAAAAAATTAATGAAAGATTGCAACAGAAAACTTTCCGCTTAAGTCAAAGTGAACCCAAACAGCAAAGCAATCCCAACAACAACCCACGAGAAATATCCAATGGGCAGCAAAACCCAAAACCCAAACTTTGCAGCAGCTATCAGTTTTAGGGTTGGGTCTTGTCTTAGTGAGAGAACAAGTGTTGAATCTTTTCTAGTTTCGGCTCTCTTGGTCTTCATTATTCATTACTCCGCCCCAGTTGACAAGAACCCACTTTAATTACTAACTCGTTAATTCATTCTTCCTTGATCACTTTCCAAGATCACCCCAATGAAAGGTAACTTCATCTCTTTCCCATTCTTCGGCCGAACTCGTCAAAAGGTTATATACTTATATTGATTGATTGAAACCCTAACCTTATGGAGAAACTTATCAGCCGCCAACCCTCAATAGTCGGATAGAAATCACTTTCATCAGCCAAAGTAGCGAATCATTCTAGAATATGTTGTTCTTAGAAACACCATGCTTATGTTATGCAAATGATAAAACAATAAGAAGTACTATTTATTATCCATATTAACATAACAAAGTCTATGCCATATGTCAATATGATGCAATATATATTATCACACTAGTATACATTCTACCGAACATCACTAGGCTCCTTGGAGCTTCACCGTTTTGGCCCTGGCCACCAAACTCTTATATATCATAAGATTCTAGGGTTTTGCTTCCAAGAAGAATATTTAGTTGTTTATTTATCTATTAAACTATGTGATATCCTACCTACAATTTATCATTTCGCACTAGGTGAAATGAAATTGTATTTTTCTCATAAGAAAATTAAGCATAAAACTACGTTTCCATGTGTAAAATTCTGGGTACCACAAAATCAGCTGAGCATCGGTGCAATCAGCACTTGCACCAATTTTTAAGTTGGTGTGACGTGAAATCAATGTGAAAACGACATCCTTTAGTGGCGATTTATTAATTGATTAACAAAAGTGTACGTGACTCATCCTTCCACCTTTTAATTATGAGAAAACAAATTCAGTGGGTAAGCACTTGGCTTCGCTTTTAAAAGCGAACTCATCTCATAAAATGAAAGCCAACTCATCTCAAGATTGATGATTCCCGCAAGAACGAAAAAGAAAAGGGATTAGACAGCACTTCTCAAATAGTATTCGGATCACTCCGAAACGTAAAACTTTCCAACCCTTATTTAAGACATGAAGAGATGCCTTCGTCTACAACACATAGACAGCAGTGGGATTTTGCTGATTTTCATTCTCTCCTAATTCTTTTTAAGGGTTCGAGAAGGTCGTTTAGATGGCTCTGCGCCGCTCATCAGTGAGCTTCGTTTGCGCTGCTTTTGTTTTGTTTTTGCTTCTTTCGGCTTCAGGTATGTCGTCTTTCAAACTTAGACAAGTTATTTGTTCTACAAAAATATATGTTTGTTTTTCTATCCATTTTCGCAGCGATGGGTGAGGGGAGGACGTGTGAGTCCCAGAGCCATCGCTTCAAAGGGCCATGCGTGAGAAAGAGTAACTGCGGCGCCGTTTGCCGATCGGAGGGTTTCCACTGGGGGCATTGCAGAGGGTTTCGCAGACGATGCTTCTGCACAAAACATTGCTGAATCTTTGAGTCCTTGTTCTTCATCTTTCTATTTCCATGGAACATTTGCAGTTTGTCAATCTTTTCATGTATCGGGGCAATAACTAGCCCACCCGGTGTGTTTTGCAAGCTTGTTTTGTGTTACTGTTGATTTTATTTATCTATTTCTGGGTATAAATTGTCGTCTGTCGTCAACCCTAAACCCACACAAATGGGTCGATTTCAACGAGTCAGCATCAAAGAAATACGGCATTGAGAACTATAAACTATGCAAAAAAAAATATTTAACTATGCAGTATTAGAGACTCAACTCTACTACTAACGTTGCTTGTCACCTGTAATATGTCCTAAAAAATACAAGTCGATTAAGGTGAATTGATAGAGTCGATTAAGGTGAATTCATAGAGCCGATTAGAAATTTCTAGGGTTATATGTAATACTTTTAAATCTTTTCCTTAGCAAAGAATAGATTTTCAGTTTTATCTTTCATAAACATATTATAAAAATAGACTCCGGTCCACATAAGACCAAATATGTCACCTTACCTTGTATGCTCGAACGAAATGTGCAATAGCTATAGATATAATAAAACCAACATGTTTTATAACAAGAATTTTTTTTGTGTTTAGAGATATATTCTCAAAATAGGATTTTGAAATTATGAAAACTTCTAACTCTTACAACCTTTGTCATGCCCCAAAGGAAATCCGATTCAGAATGAGGAACGACCTGATCTAAAAATAGACCAAATCGTCTGATCCTTTTTTTTAAAATTAATTTATCGCAGTAGAAGACTTAAAAATTTAAATAGAAATCATGAGCCGAAAAAATGGATTTATCAAGTCCAACAAGTAACATTCGGACAATGCGATAGTATAAATTCAAGATAAATGTATCGAGATAAAGTTAATAAAATAAAATTAACTCTCGAAGAAAAATAAATAATTAGAGAAATACAACATAACATGATCCAAAAGAGGATCCGAGACAGAATGGAGAATGACTTGACCAGAAAACCTGACAAAATCGCATTACCCTTAATTTTTAATATTAAAAAAAAAAACAAAATACTTAATAATTTAAATAGAATCCCAGGCACGGAAACAAATGATCTAACAGGTTCAACAAATGATATATAGATAAATTGATAATATAAGTTCAAATAAAAGTAGCCAACTACAAATACGTAAGTTTAAAGTTCACAAGTTCCATTTAAATCTAATCTCCTGAAGAAAGTAAATTTTTAAAGAAAATTATTATAATAGGAAAATCTGCACGCCGAGTGTAACACCCAAAAATTTTATCGGTTAAATTATTATTTATGCGCAGTATTCTGTAAGTAAATTGTCAATTTGACTTAATGAAAGATGTTGAATATGGATGGAAAAACAAAGGGTTGGATTAAGTAAGGGCATTGGTGCAGAGAAAAAACAAAGTCTTTTTTATGTTATTTTCTAATAAGGAAAAAGAAAATGGATTATGAAAGTTTGAAAGAAAAATCAAACTTGAGGGTTTCACGTAGAAATAGAGTGTTAGTATAAAATAAAGAAAGGTTTGAAGAAAGAAAAGAGAGGGTAGAAAAGAAAACTCCAAAAAAAAAAATAATTGCCATTAAAAGGTGACAACTCACCTTTTGTTTATGCTTATCCTGAGTAAGGATTAAGTGAAAATTAAGACAAAAAATATTATCTTCTTTCTTCCTCTCACGTCAGTTCCCTTTCTGAAGCTCCTCCCACGATTCTCCTCTTTATTTTCAAGATTTAAGTTTAGTATTTGGTTTAAGTTATGGGTTTGGTCTTCTTTAAGGTTTATGAGTGAAATAAATGGGTTTTGTTGGAATTAATTTGTGGGTTTGATAAAGGTTAGGGTTGTATGAATCTGAACTTTTCTCTTCTATTTTCTTGGTTAAATTGAATTTCAATTGGGATTATAAGGTACGTTTGGGGAAAGGTGTGGTGAAAAACAACAATTTTCATAATTGAACAAAAAAACTGGAAAATAAATTCTGGGGCAGTCCGGTTTTGGTAATTTTGGTTCAGTTGTTGATTTTTGATTTATAAATTTGCCCAGGAATGTTAAAAAAGACTCTTTAAGGGTTACATAACATTTTGAATCATCGAATTTGGACAAGAATTAGATTTATTGTAAATTTTTGAAGTTTGTTAGTTGATGAAAATTTGGAATTTTGATTTAGGCACAGAGTAGGTCCGGTTTTTCATTAATTTGGCTGAGCTAATGATGTTGGTTTGATAAATGGATTTGACCATTAGAAACTAGACATCCTAAAGTTTACATGACAATTTTAATTACAGAATACAGATAAATATTGAATTTGTTGTGAATTTTTGAAGTTGAATGATTGTAAGGTTGAAATTTCGATATTTTGATTTAAGTGTAATTCAAATTGAATTTCTACATTGATGAGCTACTTTGCTGAAAAATTAGAATTGATTGACATTGAATTAGGCACTTATATCGGAGGTTTGATTTCAAATTGTATGATGTTTATGTTTAGGTTTTAAGGTTTTCAAGATTACGGGTAAGGTTGGGTATAATTGGCCAAAGAGACGAGCTAAGTAGTGGATGTATGCGCTTTGTCTTCGGGCCTACCTCACAGTACGCTAGGTTTATGATTGTATGTTATTGTACGCTTTGATTATGTCATGCATCATGGTTTTAGAGATACGAAAACGAAATAAAAAAAATGAATTTTTCATGTTTTATGCAATGACATAGTTTGAAACGAAACGTTAATAACGAAATGATAAGAAATATAATAATAGACTATGTAAAAGTGTGGTTTAGGTATGGTCGTCCCATGAGGTGGACTGCGAGGTCTGCCTCCCTTTTTCCTTCTTTATGTGAGTATGGCCGTCCCGTGAGGTTGACCTACTCTTTTTGAAGCAAGTTTGACCGTCCCGTGAGGTGCGCCTACTCAATCTGGTACGTAAAAAAACAGAAAACAAAACGAGAAAGAATAAATAAAACGAAACAGAAATGAAAACGAAAACGAAAATGAAATGAGATGTTAGAAACTGCATATTTTAGGATATGAGTTATGTAACCTGTTTTTATTTTATTATTACACTATTTACTAAGCATTAGATTTATAGTTTGAATTATGTGACAAAGAATTAGTCGGTGAGATTTATGAGCAGGTGCAGGGCTAGGAAGCAGTTGGGAGTATGCTCATGCGACGATCAAGCCATTTGTTAAGGCGATTTAACTCTGGGGGTATGAATGTTTTGAAGTAAGAACTTGTATTTATATGTTTTGTTTTAAACTTTGGTAAATTTGTTTTGATATAATATAAACTTTTGATTGTTTGGTGGAATTGATAAGCTTGAAATTTTGAATAGAAATATTTTGTTAGTTTTCTGATGATTTGTTTGATTCGGTTTCATAAAAATTAAAGTGTTATACTACTCAAATTTTTAGAAAAGAAAAAAATGATGTTCAAAAATATAAAATAGCTGATCAATCAACACTATGTTTTAGGTTGATGAATTCGAAGTATTTTGAAATAAGTTATTTTTTTTGGAGAGAAGTGGGAGGAAGAGGATTGGTCGGCTGGGCAGTGATTTTTTTTTTAAAAGAAAAAGATATGCTAATTATTTCACTTTTTATTTATATGATATCAAATTGAATTTTTTTTTTTTTTTTATGAATGATTTCTTCAAATCATAAAACTTTCGCTGAGTATTTTAAATAGTGTGGTGCAAGTCAAAAGAAAATTTTAAATTTTACAGTAATTTTTGGTACTGAATGGGGGTCGTTATCCTGAGTATACTCCTTTGTCGCCAATTGATTTGTACTCCTAATTAAATCTTGAAAGAGAGGGTCGTTTGGAGTGATTCGATTAACCCTATGGAAACATATTTTATTTCTATTATTTATGTTTAAATTTAACAAATTAACAGCAGTTAAATATCGACTGAAAATGAAACCACTCACAGTATTCGAGCAGATAATATCTTATGCATTTTAAATAAAAACGACGATACTCAGTGATCGCAAAAGCTATTAAAAATATCTTAATTAGATTTAGAGTTTTACTGCTAAAGACATGACACAATTAGTTATCTCATTATTTTAGTTAAAACAAAATTTTTCACGTCGAAATGTAAAAAGTGTATAAAAGAATATATGTATTAAAATAAAATAATAGTAATAGATTTAAACAATTTTTTATAAAATAAAATAATCAAATTATTAATTAAAAAAAAAACGTATAAAAACTGAATATAAAATAAATTCTTACTTCAACTAGGTCTATCGTTGTCTAATGCCCAATAATCTAAACCAAATGTGCAAGGGTCCAAAAACTTAAATTAAATCTTGGATACCTAATGAAAATAAAATAGTAAATTGTTGGCCTAAATTTATTGTTTTGAATTTTGAAGTTTCCTTTCCTTAAAATAGTCCTTTTTTTCGTTGGGTAATTTTTATTCATTAAATTCTCACATTTGTTTTCCTCAAAATAGCTCATTTTAATTAAGTAATTTACATATAAAATTAACCCAAAAAGAAAGTTTAAAAATTGGTATAAAAGAAGCAGGATCACAGTTCAAAAACTTTAGCCCATAAAATTGAACTGCAACCCAAAAATAACATATGGACCGCAACTCATTGTCTTGCAATCAAAACAACGAGACAATGCTCCCTGCCTCACAAATGAAACAACGAGTTCTCAATTGACTTCTCTTTAACTATGATTCTTCCACTAAACCTGAATCAATGGTATGTTGTGATAGCGCATAACTCTGATTTCACGACCCAAAATTCTCTCAAGCTCTTCCTCGTAAAAAACATCTTCCTGAATAGGCACATTAATCTAAGTAATAACATGTGATTGGTATGAGTATATTTCTTTAGCATAGAAATATGAAACATATCGTGGACATAGTTCAATTGCTGCAGTAAATCCAGTTGATAAGCCAGTGAATCAATCTGCTCTACAATATGAAAAGGATCTATAGACTTTGATGTTAACTTTCCTTTCCTACCGAATCGACTTATACCACATCGGGGTCGCACTTTCAAAAATACAAAATCATCGACCTCAAATTGTACGTCCCTTCTTTGAAGGTCTGCATAATTCTTTTGTCGACTCTAGACAGTTTTCAATCTTTCTTTAAACACCTAAATCTTCTCAGTTGTTTCTTGAATTAAATCAAGAGTCATGCGTTCCTCGATCTCAGCTAAACATAGAGATGATTTGCACAGTCTTCCATATAAAGTTTCTTATGGTGAAACCCCAATATTAGTCTGGTAACTGTTATTATAAACAAAATCCACTACAGACAAATGATTTACCTATCTCCAAAATTCAAAACGCAAGATCTCAACATATCTTAAAGAATCTAAATGGTATAATCAGACTGACCATCTGTTTGAGGGTGATGTATTGTACTCAAATTAAACTCAGTACCAAAAGCTCTTTGAAGGGCTTTTCAAAATTTAGAACTGAATCTTGGATCTCTATTTCACACTATACTTGAAAGAACACCGTGAGTACGAACGATGTTCTCAATATATAACCTACTCAGTTTTGTCAAAGAGAAATCCATTATGATAGAAATAAAATATGTTGACTTTGTCAATTTATCGACAACTATCCATACAGTATCAAACTTTTGCATGGTTTTCAATAATGCAATTACAAAAATTCTATAAATTTTTAACACATTGCAAAAGTATAGCGGTTGTTAATAAATTAAATACTCAAATTATCTAATTATTTTGCTGGTACTGTAGCTCATAATCTCCCAAGGTCAAACAACTCTTCCAAACCTCTAACAAAACAAAAGAAAGAGACCCTTGGAGTAATAGGTCAAGACATCGGTCACAACATTGGCCTTTCAAAGATATATTCCAAGAAAAAATCATAATCACTTATACATTCCATCCATCGACGCTGATGGTGGGTCAAATCTTTCTGAGTAAAAAGATACTTTAAATTCTTACGATCAGAATATATTTCGAACTTAGCAACGTACAAATAGTTTTATAAAATCTTGAAAGTGAAAGTAATATCAGCTAAATTCAAATTGTGAGTAGGATACTTCTGCTCATGCATGTTTAACTGCCGAGATGCATAAGTTATCGCTCTGCCCTACTACATTGAAATACATTTCAAACCAACTCTTGATCTATCTATATACACTGCATATGGTAAAATTTCATCAAGTACTGCTAAAATTAGCGCATTAGTCAATCTATGATTAAGCTCCTCCAAAGCTCTTAGACACTTGTCGTCTCAAATAAACTTTACCTCTTTTCTGGTCGCTTTAGTCAACGGCAAAGCAATAAAAGAAAAGTTCTACACGAATTGACGATAATAACCAACCAAACCAAAAAATTTTGTACTTTGGTGACATTTTTAGATGGCTTCCAATCCAACACAACCTCGACCTTAGCGGAATATATTAAGATACCATTTTGAGAAACAACATGGTTGAGTAATTTCACCTCAGTCATCAAAAAGTCAGGTTTCTCTAGTTTTACAAACAATTGGTGCTACCATAAAGTTTGCAAAAGAATCCTTAGATGCTCGATATGCTCATCGTGAGAGTTAAAATATATTAGGATGTCATCTATAAACACCACCACGACTTATCAAGGTAAGCATGAAAGACTCGGTTCATATCGTTCATAATAGCTGCTAGTGCATTAGTCAATATAAACGGAAGCACAAAAATTCAAAGTGTTCATATCGAGTCTGAAATGTCATATTAGGAATGTCTTGCTTGTAAACTTTCAATTGGTGATAGTCAGACCTCAAGTCAATTTTTTGAAAAATATTTACATCCACTCAACTAATCAAATAGATTATCAATTCTTAGCAATTGATATCTATTATTGATTGTCACATTACTTTAACTTCTGGTAATTGACACATAAGCAAAGAGAGCCATCCTGCTTCTTCGTAAATAGAACTGCTACACCCAATATTAAGATACGGTTCTGAATAAATCTCTTTTGCAGCAAATTATCTAACTAAATTCTCAACTCATTTAATTCCTTCAGAGCCATGCACTAGAGCAGTGTCAGACACCTAATCAATGCAAAACTTTATATTGTTATTAGATGGTAATTCAGACAAATCCTTTGAAAAAAATATTAGGGTAGTTAGAAACCATTGATAACTCAAAATCTTGTCTGATTGTAACAAGTTACTGCTACAACTATTATCTCCTCAGGCCACCGCAACAAGTTCGTAAAACAGGATCAATATGAATTATTCTGGTGGTGTTACATGGATTTCATTGTAAGAGTTACATTTCTCTGGTGACAATCAATTTTTGCCATATAATGGCTTAATCAATCAATACCTAGCATCAAATCAAACTAATCTATAGGCATCAATATCAGATAAACAACTAATTCGTGCTAATCAATATCGAAAGCAATAGATTGAACAGTAAAATTCATCTTAAAATTCTTATTCATAGGGGTACTCAACATCAAGAGATTTTCTAGTTTCTTTATTTCCAAACTCATACCACGAACAAACAATTTGGAAACAAAAGAATATGATGCACAAGTATCAAATAATACATGGACCATAGTATTAAAGAAAGGAATCGTACCATCAATGACACTTTGGCAATTCTGATCAAAAGCCTCAGATCCTATAACTGCATAAGTTTGACAAGTCATCTGTTCCTTTCCTTTCCTATTACCACCAAAACCTCTCATTGATGAACTAGAAGTTGACTTTCCAATATGACTATAATGTGCTTCAAAATGGAAGAACTTTAAAAGCACATGAAAATCAGACTTTCCCGTTTTGCTAGAAATAGACAGCAACTTTGAACAGGAATAACTCGAGTTATACTTGGATTTTGGTGTTGCAATTTTAACAACTTCTAGCTATGGATGTTGGGAATAAACCTTTAAAATATAATGCAAAGAGTACTGAGAAATGGAAGTTTTGCTGAATGGAGTTGGGGTTGCTAGAGACTCGGATTACACCACTAGCCGAGAAAATGGGTCGGTCTGTGGATGACATAACTCTTTCATGTGAAGTCAAATTAATCTGAAATTATAACAGGATGCTGCATGATGTATGCAGATGATCGTGTCCAAAAATGAGGATCTGAATCGATGGGGATGAAAAGATATGGCTAAGAAGGTGCACGTTGGTCCAGAGAGTGTTAAGGTTGCACTTTCTTGGCTTCTTCAGTTTTCATGAGAAGAATCTTCCAACGAGCTTTGGTGAGAATTTTTTAAACCCTTGCTGAAGATATCTACCTCTAAGATAAGAGGAAGATGAAAGGAATATGCTAAGAGAGGATCCACTTGTACTCACAAAAGTGGACTCACAGGTGATTCACGACTGCTCGGATATTACACACTAAGGGAAGGGTTATCGATTTGGGGAGATTGAACTCCAAACTTGAAGAAATTTTAGCTACGATTTTACTTTAGCAAAAGACCCTTACAGTGGCTCGTAAGGATGCCCTTCATGGAGTCTTCTAGAATCAGTCATGAGCTTGTAGTCTATGATGATCGAATTGGCTTTTGGACTTGACCTCCTTGGTGTCTTTAAAATGTGCCAAATATTTGGATCTTTTCTTGGCTCTTTTAAGCTTGGTTCTTCCTTTAAGTAGCCATAGTTCTCAAACTTTAAGTTAACCTCAAGAGCTATGTTGCATTTGGAGAAAATACTCAGATCGGTATCATGCTAATGATCAAAGGACCCGATTGACTTGTCTTCTCTTTGTTCCTTGCAAGCCCCTTGCATTCAAGGCTAGATTTCTCCTTCGAGTTGTCACTAAATACCTGAACTACAAAATTAGCAAAGAAGTTAGAAAACTCATTGACTCAGAATCTTGTGAGCGAATTCCATGACACATCAGTCTAGTAGCTCTCGCAGTGGTGAGAATAGACATAAAACTCCGCCACTACCCAGTAGACCTCTAAAAATTGGTACTAGTAGACTGATTTTGATGCTGATACGACAATTTATAATTAGCTTGATATGGATAATTATAAGTTTGAGATACAAAATAACTACGTTGTTCCTTGTTAGAAAATCTTCTGCCAACTCCAAAACTAGGCCTAGGGAAATTGTCTAACTGGGTGTTGAATTTGCTTGCAAAGGTCTCTCATTTATAAGACAATTCTTCTTCAGATGTCTAGGTTGCCTGTAGGTGTGAAAAACATAGGGGCTGAATGCCTACTATTGAAAGAACATTCTCCAAGTTGTCCACTATTATCACTATGAGTGTGTTCTTCTCGGTTCTGTCCCTTCTTCTGGTTCTTTCTAGTCCTCTTTCCACTAACTTGATGCTTCTTGTTTCTCTTACCTTTATATGCTCCAATAAATTTATCAAGGTCAGTGTCATACGGTGAGCAACAGTCACAACCTCAGAATTATTACTGAATTTAGCACTTATTATATAAAAATTACAACAAAAATCCTTTTAATGATATTAATATGACATTTCCTGAAAATATAAATATAATCAATTATTTTTTCAAAATAGATAGTGTTGTAACAATCTGTAGTGATTTTCATAATTCTGGCCTAACTTATTTATAACTCAGTTGATTTATACACAATTATTAACTCAAAATAACTATTTTTCAAGAGTTATCAATACCTTCAAACATGAATCATTACTCGTCCTCGAGAGATGAACAAAATTGATCAAACTATACGATTTCAGTGCAACATTATTAGATTTCATATATTCTCAAGAATGCCTCTTTGTAATCATATGAAAAACCTCACAGTTTCACATCAAACAATATAACATAGAATTATCATTCCAAATCACAATTTTCCATAGTGTGCATGCATTCAATTTTTTATGCAACTTTCTAAGTGCAATCATCTCATACTAGGTTTCATGATTTATATTATAGATTACTAAATTTTTCATATCTTTCCAATGATTTTTTCTTGTAACAAGTAGGAAGACATTGATTTTTTTTTTTATTATTGACTCTTTTTTATAAATCATAATACCTTTTGATGCGATTGACGGTGATGAAGGCCTACAGTTACTGAGTACTGTCACTTAAAGATAATTACTTATATAATGATATAGTTGAGATAGTTAATATTATTGCAATGAAGTTCCTCCCTTAGTCCGTCTAATTAAATTCCACACATCGAGTTCGCTTCTGTTAACATCGATTATTTATTGTCTAAAGATCATTGATTAAATCTTAGTAGGATAATATCACTAAACAAGTTATAAAGAATTTATATTCGGTAAAGGGAAAATTATTAACTTGAAAATAGACTTGATAGTGTCCTTATTATTAAACAAACAAGAACTATTTTCAAAATGTAAGAGACGGGTCAAATACTTCCCTGACATTTACTCATCGTCATCACTGGAAATTTCTTTAATTGATTTCTTGTAGATGTCAATTGTGGTGCCAATACTAAAAATGTTGATACACCTCAGCTTGACTGATCCTCTACTCCATTAATTTTAGACTTCTAACCAAAGCTTCTAGAACAGTGGAATTTTATTTTGATGCTATAACAATTACTGCAACATTGTTTTATTTTCAACTTAAACATGTAAAAACAAACTAATCAGTTAACTAAAACTAAAAATAACAAAAATGAAAGGCTGAATTGCCTCCCAAAAGTACTTTTTTCAGAGTCGACTACCTTAGTACTTCTCTTCCTGCGCTTGGATTTTGCAAAATGGAGGAAGTTTTCTTCTTATCCAATGTAACATCTTGTAAAGAGTGTTCATCTATTACATCATCTTTGTTTTCAACATCTTCTAGTGTAGATATTCTTTGCAAATTATTGTTTCATTCTTCAACTATCACCCAATCAAGAACATCTATAGTTGTGTATTCTTCAATGTCATCAAGAAATTTTATAGCTTCAAGTACATTGAAAGTGACTTGTTGATCTTTCACCCACATGGTAAGCCTTTCTTTTTCAACATCAATTAGTGTCTTTCTCATGGCTAGGAATGGTCTTCCCGGAATCTCAGAATCTCTCCATCTTCTTCATAATCAAGAATAAGAAAGTCAACAAGAAAAATGAACTTATCTATTTTAACCAATACATCTTTGATCTTTCCTTCATGACAAGCTAATGAATTATTCGCCAATTGAGCAGTAACTATGGTAGGACGAGCTTCTCTAATTCCCAACTTTCTAAATATAGACATGGACATTAAAAGTATGCTTCCTCTAAGAGTACATGATGCATTGTCAAAGTAATTGCTCCTGAAAGTACATGCAATAGTAAAACTTCTAGGGTTTTTAAGCTTTGGAGGCAATTTGTTCTGCAATATTTAGCTGCTTTTTTTCGTAATCACCACCATTTTGAACTCGCCAAATCTTCTCTTTTTAGATAGAATATCTTTCATAAATTTAGTGTGGCTCAACACTTTTTTCCAATGCGTCCACAAATGGAATATTGATATGGAGCTCCTTGAGAACATCTAAGAATTTCCTGAACTTTTTATTTTGCTGATGTTTCTGAAGTTTTTGAGGAAACAGTGGAGTTAGTTTTTTTTTTTCTAAATGCTGCATATGGTTGTTGTGGTAATGCTACAATATCAGTTTTTAAACTTTTTTCTTTTCCTCTTGCTTTATTCTCTACCATTGTTTTTTCTTGTACTTCAGCACTATTCTTCACTGGTTCTTATTGATTTTTAACAGTCTCAACATCCCTTCTATTTTTTAACAAAATCGACTTGCAGTGTTCTTTTCCTGATCTTTGTGGCATTTTTGTATCACTCGATAGTTATCCAAAATTTCTTGTATTTATTGTTTGAGCTATTTGACCCACTTGATTCTCTAGATTTTTTACTGATGCAGCTAAATTTTGTAAGATAATATCTGTTTTTTATGCATATTCTCTACCAAAATTATCTAGTTTAGCTTGAGGCACTGTATTTTGTATTGAATGTGAGAAATCTAGAGGATAAGTTGTTATAGCTTTACCTTGTGTTGTTGCATTCTATTTATGTAAATTCCATTAGAAGTATGAATGTTATTTCCAATCAAGATTATAAATGTGACAATATGAGTTATTGTTACTGTTATAACTTACATAATTCACTGATTCTGGATTAGTAAAACATACGTTATAGTTATGGTATTCTTTACAAAAAATCCATGAAATTTCCCTTATCGTTGAACTGGTTGTGTTCATCGATTTTATAGTGTTTTTCAACGTTGCAACCTTAGCATTTGCCGTGATTATTTTATAGTGTAGTTAGTTGTTAATTTATTAGTGTGTCATTCTTGATGTGTTGACTCAATATAATACTATCATTTATTTGATATTTGAGGTTATATGGACTATTGAACATTAATCGTTAATGTTGTCGAAGATTTAAATAGTGATATTAGGAGTTTAATTTATTAATCAAAGTTATGTTGAGAATGTTAGTTAATTAAGTTATCTTTATAAATTGTAATGTCTTCAAGATATTTGCCAACTATAGGCAATGAAAATTTGGTTCCAATTAAAAGTTTATATGTAAATTAATTTCAGAAAATTAATTATATATTAATTAATAAATCAAAATTTTTCGCATAAACTATAATTGAGGATTCGAAAATTTAGTAGTAATGGTTTATAAATAACCTACAAGTCGAATTTGATAATTATTTTGAAAAAAATTAAAAATTATAATTATAATTAAATAATTAGATAGGTCGTCATACTTATAATTTGATGCAATGATCGAGGTTGTAGAGCACGTACCTCTCAACCTAATTTCGTGTTTTAATTTTGATTCAAACAACTTTGGAAGAAGTAAATTGGCACTCGTATAGTTTGATTAGCAAGTGCTTCTGAACGATTTTTTGAGTTCGGATAATTCTTCTTGTAGATCTCGGTATTCCAAGGGATCAAAACAAGTCATCTTGTTCTATAAAAAGTTTTTGTAAGGCTGTGATTATGTTATTTCTATGCATGCATTGTAAGGCACACTGTCGATTTCATGATAATCGAAAAATCCATATGCCTTAAAGACTCCACCACAAGGATTTTCTCCGTCAAATCCCGAGACATTCAATTAAATGGAGTGCAATGGTCGAGAATTACCTTCGCCGTAAATAAAAACAACAGAAAAACATCAAAGATATCTACTATTCAAAAATAAAATTTATATAAAAAATGCACCAAATAACATAGAATCTGCGCGTAGAAAAGTAATTAAAAACTTATGATTCTAAACAGATGAACTTTGAATTTTGTATCGAGAATTTGCCAAATCGCGAATACATGGATCTAAGTTCAACGCTTAGAGGTATTCGACTATAACGATTAATGCGACGAAGGAATTATTATTATTCAATGAGGATAAACTATTATCTATCTCGATACACGTGTGGTAATAGTTGTTTGCAACGATTGAAGACCATATTTTAGCGACACGAGTTTACCTTCTTAAAACGAATAACAATTAATTTTATTAGTCATCGGATTTGTTTGTAGAGTAGTGTAATACGTGTATTCTAACTTTATATTAACAATGATTTATTATAATAAATTCTACGATCTCATTTATATAACTCTGCATAAAATACTTAGCTTAAAAAAAATCTAAATTCAATTTATCATTCGGTATATATGATTAATAATTTATAATTACGACAATTCCTCTTTTGGCGTAATAAGATTTAAACATAATATGGAATAAGCTAGTTAATACAATACTAACATATTGATTTATAAATAATTTAAATTGTAAATCATGAAATGGACAAGAACTTTGAGGGAGATTAGAAAATTGTATTAAAGCTTTGTATCTATTTTCTCAAATTCATACCTCTCGTGAGGAGCATCTAGTTGCAGGGAAGTGATATGAAAAATTTCAACTTGAGGATCTTCTGTCTCGTTGATCGCCGTTCTTCACTGTTTTCCTCCAATTCAAACAGTTCGTTTTCCGCCATTGTACGAAATCCGAATCTTTCTTTGTATATGATGAGCTCACAGTCCAATCCGGATGATAGAGGAGCAGAAAATAAAGGGTATGGGTTAGTTCGCATGGAGAATTCTCCTTGTTACTCCCCCGACGATAAAAGCGGCGATGCGTTTTCTTCCAGAGTCGAAAAAATATATAGGATTCTGAGGAAATTTCACTCGCGGGTTCCGAAATTAGAGCTCGCACTGCAAGAATGTGGAGTTGTTTTGTGCTCCGGACTAGCCGAACGAGTATTAAACAGGTGCGGCGATGCTGGAAATTTGGCCTACAAGTTCTTTGTGTGGGCTTCAAAGCAATCTGGTTATAAACACAGCTATGAAGTCTATAAAGCTATGATCAAGACTTTAGGGAAAATGAGGCAATTTGGAGCGGTTTGGGCGTTGATAGAGGAAATGAGGAAAGATAATCCCAGCTTTATAACTCCAGAAATTTTTGTCCTTTTAATGAGACGGTTTGCTTCGGCCAGGATGGTGAAGAAAGCAGTTGAAGTGCTTGATGAAATGCCTAAGTATGGCTGCGAGGCTGATGAATATGTATTTGGCTGTTTACTCGATGCCTTGTGCAAGAATGGAAGTGTTAAAGAAGCCGCTTTGCTATTCGAAGATATGCGAATTCGATTCAAGCCTAGTTTGAGACATTTTACATCATTGTTATACGGTTGGTGCAGAGAAGGGAAAATGATGGAGGCAAAGTTTGTTTTAATACAAATAAAGGAGGCAGGTTTTGAGCCTGACATTGTTGTTTTTAATAATTTGCTAAGCGGGTATTCTCTGGCTGGCAAAATGACCGATGCTTTTGATCTTTTGAAGGAGATGAAGAGGAAAGGCTGCGACCCAAATGCAGCTTCTTATACGATTTTGATTCAGGCTCTTTGTGCAAAGGAGAGAATGGATGAGGCCATGAGAGTATTTGTTGAGATGCAGAGGAGCGGCTGTGAGGCAGATGTTATAACTTTTACTACTTTGATTAGTGGATTTTGTAAATGGGGGAAGATTAAAAGAGGGTATGAAATTCTCGATAGTATGATACAGCATGGTCATAGTCCGAGTCCAACGACATATTTGTATCTAATGGTTGCAAATGAGAAGAAGGAGGAGCTAGAAGAATGTCTTGAGCTCATGAAGGAAATGAGGAAGATAGGCTGTGAGCCTGATCTTAGTATATACAACACAGTTATTAGATTAACATGCAAATTGGGGGAGATTAAGGAAGGCGTTAGGCTTTGGAAGGAAATGGAAGCAGTTGGGCTGTGCCCTGGGCTTGACACGTTTGTCATTATGATTCATGGGTTTCTCGTACAAGGTTGTCTGATTGAAGCTTGTGATTACTTCAAAGAAATGGTGGGGAGAGGTCTTTTGTCTGCTCCTCAGTATGGTACTTTGAAGGATTTATTGAATGCTCTATTACGAGCTGAGAAGCTGGAGATAGCTGAAGATTTATGGCGTTGTATGGTGACTAAAGGGTGTGAGATTAATGTATCTGCTTGGACAATTTGGATTCATGCCCTCTTCTCAAAAGGGCATGTAAAGGAGGCCTGTTCTTACTGCTTAGAGATGATGGATGCAAACGTAATGCCACAACCTGATACATTTGCTAAGCTAATGCGTGGCTTAAGAAAACTTTATAACAGAGAAATTGCAGCAGAAATTACAGAAAAGGTGAGAAAGATGGCTGCAGATAGACAAATGACTTTTAAAATGTATAAACGACGAGGCGAGAGGGATTTGAAAGAGAAGACCAAAGAAAAAATGGATGGAAGGAAAAGGCGAGCTCGCAGACGGCAGTGGGGTGGATTGCGATCCAGTGCTAAAACTCTGTAGTAGGTGCACCATTTTAAGGAAATCTCTTAAGTATTTTACATCTCTTAAGTCAATTCTTTTCGTCGTTTTTCATAATAATTTGAATGGTTTTTTTTCTTTCTTTCTAATTTGGATGTTATATGCTGCATGGGACAATAAACATGTATTTTGTTGAGACAAATAGTCATTTTTTGATTATTCTAATCAAGGAAGGGAGCGGAATAAGCACATCTAATATAGATTATCTCTCAATTTATAATAGCTTGGATGAGTTTAGAATCAAAGCAAAAAGTACCAGATGCTTTAGGTATATATTTTTGTGCCTTTTCACTTATTGACAGTACACAGTAGATTATAAACTACCATTGAAAGATGCCTTGAATTTGCATTAAACTAGCTGGAGATGTAGAGTTATATTCATGCTTGGTACAATGGAAAATTTCAATTTTGTTTCTTAGTCGACATAAACTCATTTGTGTTTCTATTTCACATTTTGGTCAGAATTTGGTTGGGTTATTCTTCTCCATGTTGAATTGCAATATTGAGAGAAGGGAATGAGAGCTCATCGTCTGGGAAATTTGCTTCAAGTTGTAAGGTATCACGCTTTATGTTATAGTGTTCGAGTTGATTAATCTGATTTGTTCACAAATTTCCACTGAACAATTCTTAATATTGCTAGTATAATCAGTAAAAAATAATCTACTTCACTCATCATTCAAATCTTTTGCTCGAATGATACTTCATAGTGTATGTATAATCAGTAAAAATCTATTTCACAACCCATGCAAATGTTTTGCTAGCTCGTAAATATATATTTGCTTTATCTTCCTTGTGAACCTTATGATAATGGTAGTCGTGGCAAATACTGTAACCAGATTAGAACTTTCAGCAATTGTTTCTTTCTAGGACCTGCCATATATGGCTTTGCTGGAGTCACTTGTATGTAAAACTTTCGTTCTTAAATTGCCACTAGAAGGGAATTTTTTTTATGCATTAGTGCACATCACGATGATCTGTCTCATCATAGATTTCTTCCTGCAATGAACGAAGTTCAGAAAATTTAGTTATGGTGATTGAGGAAATGAAATGGTGGGCAGAAAAGTACTCTTTACCTGTAAGAGCTCTTCGATGACATCTTCAAATGTTATGATGCCAATTGCCTCCCCTTCTCGTGAAATATTTGGTAGTGGTTCTTCGTCTATTTGCAGTATTTCCGAGTTGAAGTCTTTGGACCATTTCTTGCTCCTGGAGAGTCTTTTAGCTGAATTTACATCAGTAAGAACACCCTTCACTGTCTGCAGCGATTTCTTGCTTTTCAGAATTTTTTCTGGTATATGTCTTTCGTCATGAATGTCGACCTTTACTTCTTTCACTGAATATGTAAATTGGTCAAAAAGAGAGACCGTCTTTCCGAGGAAAAAGTAAACATTTAGAGGAAGAATATCAGCAATTAACAAGACGTAGTCTACACTAACCATCTGTCTGGTTTGTACCATTGGACTTTCCTGGGTCTTTCTGTCCTTTGATAACAACGGCCATGTGGCTATGACCTTTTTGGAAGTCGTTTAGTATGTCATACAACGGCATCGATTCTGAAACTCTAAGGGGAAGACAAATCAAATTCTAATTCCAAAATTACTGGCCATAAACTTATACTATTAGACAACTAAATTCGGAGGAAAAAAGAGATCAAATATGCATCTTCTATCGACAGCCAAGATTTATCACAGATTTCTTGTCTACCTGGAAGGTTATGCTTTATTTTAATGAATGCATTTAACAGCGAATTGCAATTGGCATTAGCCATAGGAATGTAGATCCATTTGAAGTGATAATGCTTGTGTGTGTTTCTTTTTCCAATTGCATGTGTTTAGCTATTGAGGCAGATCTTAAAGCTTTGATTGAAAAACATATCAATGGAAACTAAAAGATGTTACTTTTTCGGGCTTTGAAAAATCTTTTATGAATAAATTTAGATTCTTTCAAATGGGAATTAGCCAGAACGGGTTTCTATGAGGTACATTTTTTATAAGACTCGTTCATAAACTAGATAAGAAGTTTGTGGAATTTAGTAGAATAATTATGTTTGAGGTGTATAAATAGAATGGTATATGAACAGAAAATTAGAGATTTTTGGTGAGTAAATAAATTAGGAGGAGAGAGTTTAGACTCTCGAAATTCTAGAAGGGTTCATTGTAGTTTCTTTTGTGTTCTTTAGCCAAGAAATACTCTTTCTAAATACTTTTCTCTGTACATGATACGTTTATTGATATTTCTCATATCTTGTACTTGAACACACATAATCTATAATATTCTTATTTGTTTTTTCTTTTATGAATGCATAAAGATGGATGGATATAAGTACCTAGGAATCTTTCGAATAGGAAAATTCTTCACTGGCATCTCATCTGCTGGGTTGATTGTCAATAAATTCTTCACCTATGTTTATACAAATGATAGAAATTAATGATATATGGTGTAATCTAGCAAAAATGTTTATAAAATCTATAAATCAAATCACCATGAATCGAAGAAACATGCAAAACATGTTAATGAAAGTTTGCTAATATATAATGTTTGGATTGAATTAGGAAGCAATTACCAATATGAGCCCCACTATATTTGTTGCCTTTTCATGATAAACAGGCACTCTGCTGTGTCCTTTCTCCAAAATTAACTTCATCAATTTTCTGTATGATTATTTGATTATATATCTCGTCAATGGACTCTGAAAAATGTACGATGTCTTTTCTTTTGGGTCTCAATTTCAGAAAGATTCATCAAACCTGTCAAGTTTGGCATTAATATCAACAGCGAATGTTTCCGATATGGAAGTCATTGCATGGCTTGCTGTTTTCTCAGAGAGTTCAAGCGCTCCAGCAATTATTGTCGTCTCGTTCCGTGTAAGTTCTCCACCTTTTCCTGCCTGCTCGTTTCGCAGAAGAATTTATCGATTTAGTTTAATTATCTTGTAGAGAAACAAAAACCCGTCATAAATTGATCATGCTTTTTACCTCATTGCCATGGAAATCAACTAGAGTTTTCAGTTCAGCTCTACGAAAAAGAGCCTCGTGCCCTTCACCAAGCAATACATCTAGGAGCTGGACAAATTTCCCTATTTTTTCACATATTGCCATAGATGATTATTGAAAGCTAAATACTAGTCTGGCTTATTCACCTTGCTTATTGGATATGCAACCGGATAGCAAATCCATACCAGCACCCTAACAAATGGAGCCACTGTAGCTCCAATGGCCAAACCATATCTTGAGCAAACAGCTTGAGGAATAATCTGACACACAGAAAACAAATTTTGGGAAATTTAGAAACTTCTCCTTTATTCTTAGAAAATATGATTAGGGTATGAAAGTAGACTTATGATGTCATTATTTATATCTGACCTCACCAAATAAGAGTATCAACGTGACTGAAATTAGAATAGCACCCCAAGGAGTCACCAAGCTGTCCAGAAATATGGGAAGTGCCTGAAGAATTGTAGTGTTCAAAAAATACAGTTTTTTGTTTCTGGTTTTTGAGTGTTTCTATTGCTATTAATGACCTTACCTCCATGGCTGCTGCATTGCAGATCAAAAGGGTGCATAGCAATAAATGCTGCCTTTTAACAACTGGTAGTATCTTGGCTGAAATGACATTTCTTTAGAATTAGATCAAGGCATGGAAGTTGGTAATCAATTCGGGTTTTAGGCATATGATTGATTTGTTTATACGAATGAAAACATAACTTTGTGATATTAGGCCAGATTGGTATCGCTGTAGTTTTTAATAATCTTAGTTTGGATGTGCTTTTAAGATAACCAACGGTGGGAAAAAACAATTGTTTGATAAATTGTAATATTCAATTATTGAATTACGTGTAAGTACATAAAAACTCAGAGAAAATAAATAGAAGAAATAAAAAGAGTGTGAAAAAGTGGGTGGTTAAATGACATTATTTAAAAGGTAAAATTCAATTTAACTATGAAATTATGAGTTTTTTTTTTTTTAATTCTTAAACTAACCACCTTAACAAATTAAATATTAAATTATTTAAAATCTAACAAAACAATCTTTGGCGGAGGGCCGATCCTGGAGAATGGGGGCTCGTTCTCTCTGTGTCAGGACTGGGGGCCGATCGAGGAGTGGTGATCCTCCGTTCCTTTTTTATTTTTTATAAATTAATTTTTAAAAAATATAAAATAATATTAGATTTACTTGAAAGTTTTAATCCATGTTCACCGCATCATAGTAAGATAATCTGAAAATTTTCGTAATTTTTTAACACTTGTACGATTTATTGTAATTTTAGTGAAATATTTTATAAAACAGAAGTAAAACAATTATAATAAATCGTACAAGTATTAAAAAATCACGAAAATTTTCAGATTATCTTATCATGATATGTTGGACATGTGGTTGAATTTTCAAGAAAATCCAATATTTTTTGTTATTTTTTAAAATTAATTTATAAAATGAAGAAAGAATGAGAGATATTTTAAAAAAAATACCACACAATATTGGATTTACTTGAAAATTTTATCACATGTTCACCACATTATGATAAAATAATGTAAAAATTTTTGTGATTTTTTAACCCTTGTACGATTTATTGTAATTAGTGAATTATTTTATAAAACAAACACAACAATTATAATAAATCATAAAAATATTAGAAAATAACAAAAATTTTCAAATTATCTTACCATGATGGGATGAACATTTTTTAAATTTTCAATTAAATCAAATATTGTTTGATATTTTTTTTTAAATATCACTAATTTATTTTTTATTTTATAAATTAATTTTAATTATAATTAAAGAAGGAACGGGTGGTTTGATAATTTTTTAAAATACCACTCATTCCTTTATTTTATAAATTAATTTTAATTATAATTAAAGAAGTAAATCCAAAAATTGTAATTTTATTGGGATATCAAGTTGTAAAAGCTACATTTTCCAATTTCTCAACAGTACTGTAACTTTTAAAAGAAGACTTATTTTTTGGTTAAATGCCAGTTAAAGCTACGAAATAAGCACGGTTAGCTTTCGGAATTCAACACCAAATGGAGTCCTACCACTCACAATTCTTAAATAGCCTTGTCAAGTGTAGTGAGGAATAGAATAAGATCACCTGCATGTTTACGATAAGCGGGTTTTCCGGACTTGGCGAGAACTTCAAGCTCCACAAGGCTCATGGACATGAGCCCCAACGTCAGTCCTGACATCAACCCGGCAAACAAAACGAGAGACGAAATAATGAATATTCGAATGATGAAGCTTGTCCCACAGCATGTGTACTCTACTGCCATTTTTAAGCCGCCTTCTTCTTCTTTTTCTTCTGCACTTTGTTTTAGGTAATAGCTGCGAGGAAGAAGAAGAAGAAGAGGGAGAAGAAAATAATAGTACTAGTTAGAGATGGGTAGAGAGAGAAAGTGAGGGAGAGAGAGAAAGCTATGGCTATGGCTATGGCTATGGCTATGCTTGTTGAAGACGATTGGAACATATTCTTATGAGATGGTTGCAGCCTCTTCCACCTCAACCATTTGAAGGTTGCTTTTATATTATTTTGTTCTCATTCTTTTGCTCTCAACACTTGGAAAGTATGGAGGTGCCTATAACTTGTAGTGTCCAATTTAAAGTGATGAAATGACCAAATCACCCCCTTCAAACTTGTTGTATTTATTAATCAAAAAGCTCTAACTTTGTTTGCAATTATTTATAACTCACCGGTTTGTGTCCCTCGTTCATGGACAGAAGAAACTCTATGTTGGAACGAGTCTTAAATTAAGAATAATACTAGGTTTATTATTTTATTATACTCGATAAATATATTTATTAATATGATAAATAATAATTTATGTAATTAAAATATAAATATTTATAAGGGAGAAAATATAAAATTATTGAATAAAATAATGGCAAGCTTCGTGGACATGGTAGTGGTGAAAACAAAAAAAGGCATATTTTAATTCGATAATTAATTGGTAATTATGGAATCCACCTTGCCCACTTGTGTTTCCTTACTTTAATAATTAAGAGTTTAATATAAAAGCAATCTTGTGATAAATCGATCGATCGTTTTCGTTGAAATCTAAACACGTCGTCGAACTTAGTTTATAATATGTCAAATATGCACGCACACTTGTTTACGGGCTTTATTTTCTTCCCGTTTTTCATAACATTTATTTTGAATACTCCGAATTAAAATGAGGCGAATTGATATGAATATTTTATTTTATATTTGAAAAAAATAATTGTCATGAAATTTATTATTATAATTCAAAGTTACAAAAATAAAAAATCCTAAAGAAATTCAGAGTAAATTCTCTTGGACCGAATCTGAATATGGACCGGCCGACATAAAGTGTCGGATGAAGGGGTGGCGCGTGCGAAATTGCGCGTGAAGCGCTGCCACTTTCAATTTCATCCTTTAATAATTATCAGCCTTAAAATATTTAATTTTCTTCACTTTCAACGAAACAAAAACTCTCTCTCTCTCTCTCTCTCTCTCTCACAGCTTGAGGCAGCTACGTCCAGATCGAAGAAGAAGGAATTCTGCATAGAGAGGGCAAGGTTTGCAGATCCCAGATCCAAAACTGCATTCTCGGATCTAAGGTCATTTCTTTTCCCGATCCCATTCCCTGTTATTTGAAATTGCTGTTGCATTGCTTGCATTCTGCTTCTGATTCTCAAGCACCATGGATTCGTTTTCTAATCTATTCTTGAGAAAATTCGTCGTTGTTTAATCTTTTGTGTTTTTAGTGTGGATTGGGTGGATGATATTAGTCTCGTGATATGGAGAGTTTTTGGATCTGTGTGCTCTTATGAATGAATTTCTGATATTACTTCGCGTTGTTTTTTCTTCTATTCTTATCGTTTTTTTTTTTGGTTTTTTTGCGATGTCAAAATTTGGGTGATAATGTTGCATTGAATCTAGTATATGATGGACGCTGCTTTTGTTTGCTTGGCTTGAGGAATCTAACTTTTTTGTTGTTTGTGCTGCCAGATTGTTCAAAATTTTTGGATTCGTATTTTTTTCTTCATCCAATTAGTCATGCAAAGGAGGCAAGTTGGTTCCACTCGCCGGGCTGGAGGCTTCCCTTTCGCAGGGGCCCTGCATTCGAAATCAAAATCATCCCCTTTGTTGTCTATTGCTCTTGTCGTTCTGGTAATTTTCATTTTTCAGAATCTTTTTTGTTGACTACCAGATTTTTTTTTCTATTGCTAATTTGAAATCAACTTAAAGATAACGATTGAAAATGGTGCAATTTTTTGTTGTTATTCTAAAGTTTGGTGTAATTTCTATTTCTCAGGGGGCATTCCTTCTTTTTGCTTATGCTTACAGGGGCTCAGGTTTGCATTTGATTTTCTTTAATTTGATTATTTAATGTATTGATTACGGGAGGAGACCTGCATTACTCAATTGAATAGCCATGATATGCTTAAATTCTCGCCTTTTAAATTAGTTATGAGGTTGCTCTACTCAAAAATAGTTTTTTTAGTTTTCTTAGATCATCATCTCTTGCTCCATTCTGATTCTACTGGGGTACTATTTCTCAATGTAGGTTTTTTCGGTGGTGATTGGAGAGCAATCAACAAAGTCGAAGGTATGTTTTTGCTGTAGCTATCTTTCTGACCACTCAATGGTCTCTGCATTTCCTGGTTAACATTTATCTTATCTGTTGATGGTTGTTCTATAGCGCCTGAGGCATTTCATTTCTTTCTTATTTTTTACTAAGACTCTTCTGGAAAAGCGAATAGACTTTTTTGATGTTAGTAAAACAAACCTTATCGAGTAAAGTTGGTGAATTCAACTCCATTAGTTATTACAATAAATTTTTGTGATTTGAGTTTTGCAATTATCTCTGCTGCTCTTCCTAATTCTTTTGTTTCCTGTGCTTAGAGAGAGAAGTTTTGACTTATCTTTGATAATTTCCTTGTTTTTGTTTGTCTTTTCGAAGATAAATATGAGAAAAGATAAAAGAAGCTGTGATGATCCAGGGCTGCACCTTTATATAATTTTTTTTTTTTTAATTCTTAAGTAATTTCAGTATAAAAGAAAGCAAAACATTTATGTTTCATTATAATTTTACCCAACTAGTTCAAAAATTTGTAAAGTTTATGGTTAGTTATTTCTTCTTTGCTATTTTGAAGTCGATAAAAATGTTTGGACTAACACATTGAAACTAATATTTTTTTTTGTAGGTGACTTTTCTTGCACAGCGGAAGTGCAAAGAGCAATTCCGATTTTAAAGAAAGCATATGGTGACAGTATGCGCAAAGTTCTGCATGTTGGTCCAGATACTTGCTCAATCGTATCCAAGTTGTTGAAAGAAGAAGAAACCGAAGCATGGGGTGTGGAGCCATATGATGTTGAAGACGTTGATAGGAGCTGCAAGTCTCTCGTGAATAAAGGCAATGTCCGAGTGGCTGATATCAAGTTTCCTCTTCCCTACAGAGCCAAGTCGTTTTCGCTTGTTATTGTGTCGGATGCATTGGATTATCTCTCTCCAAAATATTTAAACAAGACTCTTCCAGAGTTGGCCAGGGTATCTACCGATGGTCTAGTTATTTTCACAGGTAAAATTCTTAAAATGATTTTAACACCACCCGTTTATTAAGCAGTTATACTCTCTCTCTCTCTCTCTCTCTCTCTCTCTCTCTCTAAAGTTATTTCCTGTTTATGCTTTTCTATGCCTATCACATACAGAAACTCATACAACCGGTTATTGGCAAAAACAATGCTCAATGTACCTTCGAGTTTTCTTGTGCATTTTTAGAACTATTTTTTTTACTTTTTTGTATATTTCAAGACTTTATATTGATTGGTAGTTCAATGAGCCTCCTTTGTTTTATTGTAGGCTTCCCTGGCCAACAGAGGGCAAAAGTGGCAGAGTTATCAAAGTTCGGACGACCTGTAAGTAGCTGACAAATTAATTTTGTTTATGATTATTATGCAATTCAACAAAGAATACAACAAATATCGAGAATTTGGCATTATGGATTGGGCCAATAATTACTGAATTTACTTGTTTTTCTCGGGGAGACATGGCTAATTCCCGTGCATTTTTTCTCCAAGGCAAAAATGCGAAGTTCGTCCTGGTGGATTCGATTCTTCATTCAAACGAGCCTGGAAGAAAACGATGTGGCGGCGAAGAAGTTTGAGCAAGCTGCATCCAAGAAACCATACAAGCCAGGCTGCCAAGTTTTTCATCTCAACTCATACCATTGATAGTTTGAAAGATTCTTCTACAAACAAAATTAGAAGAGAGAAGTGAAGAAGTAAGTTACGGTGTTGGATCAGAATTTGATTTTTAACACATTTTCAATTAACATCATTTATTACTAGCCCACTATTTATATTTTATTAATTCAATTAAATGATGTACAACATTTGGTGGATTCTACTTTTCAGCTGTTTGAATAGTTCAAATATGATTTCTTTAGTCTGTGCTTTAGTTGAACTCTACCTCCCTAACATGAAATGTCTGCAATGTCTTTAACTTTCCCAGAAACAGCATCAGCAGTATGAAGTTTACTGTAAATTTCATAAAAGACATGTAAATTAATGTTCAGATGAGATGTTTTCCAGCCTAATTTAGATTGTTGATGTTCACATTGTTTCAAGTCTGCCTTGTTTAATGTCGATATTGGAAGAAAATGCATACAGCTTGGAGCCGAAATGAGCTAATACTTGAGTAATTACTCTTTCCACCTCAATATTTCATACTCAAATTGTGCAAATGATCAACGTTCAATCGAAATATGGATTGACTTAAAAGCCAATGCAACTTGATCTTAAATAAAATGAAATCTCTAGTCTATTTGTAACTAGAATAAAGTGCAATGTAGATTCTCACATCTGGAGTTATTTACTGCAGAAAGACCATACTTTCTAGTTTTAACTCATATATAGACTCAAGAGAAAATCGTGGATGTTCTGATTTCTAAAAAACTTAGACATGATCAACAAGAAGTTATCGCCTTAGAAACTAAAATTACACATTACCTGCAGAATGGACTCTTCTCTCTCTTATCTCTATCTCTCATCCTTTCTCTCTAGATTCACCAATAATCTCCACAGGAGCAATGCCCTTCCTTGAAACAATGAAATCTGTGAGTATCCCTGATAGTGATTTCCCTTCCAGTAATAGAAGACATATACTTTACAGCAGTATGACAATCCCCACATATCCTCAGATTCTTCACCACCATTATCGGCTCTCCGTCTTTAGTCGACATTAAACCAAACGCAACGGCTAGTTTCTCACTGTGATGCTCTAGCCTCATTTCCTTCTCTCCTCTCACTATTACATCATCTTTCACCAGAGCCCACCTAAAATCAGGCACATATCCAGCTCTTTTCATCCTCTTCATCATCTCATCCAAGTAATTGTGTATTTCTCTTAACATGGGGTGTGAACTATCTTCAGCCACAAACGCATGGATTTGCCGATTTAACTCGATCCAACTACAGCCCGGCTTTTTTCTCACACCTTTATCTCGCATTAGCTTTCTTACAGTCGCCACTTCTTCCCATCGGCCTTCATTGGCATAAATATTTGCTAGCATGACATAAGGGGCCGCATTTGAAGGGTTCAACCGAAGAAATTGATCTGCTGCCTTGATTGCTATCTCCGTGTTTGAGTGTTTTCTGCAGGCACCCAACAATGCAGCCCAGCCGATCGATCCAGGGCTGAATGGCATTGTCTCAATCAGCCTTTCGGCTTCCCTTAGCTTACCCACTCGGCCATAAAGATCAATCATGCATGAGTAGTGTTCTTCTTCTGGCTCAATTCCGAACTTCTCTTTCATCATGTTGAAGTAAATTTGGCCCTCCTTGACTTTTCCGATATGTGCGCAGGCAGAAAGAACAGAGACGAAGGTTATGCTTGTTGGTGCAATTTCCTTCTTCAGCATCGACTGAAAAAGTGATAGTGATTCCGAACCAATGCCATGCTGTGCATAGCCGGCAATCATGGAATTGAAAGAGACGGCATTATGCTCCATCATGAGATTGAAGACTGTTCTTGCACTGCGAAGATTTCCACATTTTGAGTACATAGCAATGAGAGCATTATTCACTGAGATTCGATTTGAAGGAATGTTGGATTTTATCGATAATGCGTGAATCTGGCTTCCTTGCGAGGGAGATGACAGATTCGAACAAGAACTAATCACACAAACGAAGCTGCAATCGTCGGGATGATGGCCAAAGCGTTGCATCTGTCGGAAACAATCTATGGCGTCTTTGGAGAATTCTTCGTCCTGAGAATACCCAGAAATCATCGTGTTCCAAAGGACCAAATCTGGTGAATAAATTTCGTCGAAGATTTTCTCACATTCCGAAATGCCACCTCCACACTTCGAGTACAAATCAATTAAGCCACTACCCACATGAGAATTTTGATGAAACCCATTCTTGACCAACATGGCGTGGAACTGACGACCGCCAGACAAATCAAGCAAACAAGTAAAAGCTGTCAAAACAGTAGCAAGAGTAAACATGTCAACTCTATAGCCGCTCCTGACCATTACCTGAAACAAATCAAGCGCCATAGATCCTTCTCTGTTTTGGCCATAAGCCACAATCATAGAATTCCAAGAAATTACATCTCTTATTTCACCCATCCCATTAAACACCTGATTTGCTTCATCCAACAATCCATTTTTACTGTAATAAGTTATAAACACATTGTTCACTGAAGCGTAAGAATCATAAGCAGCAATGACGACTAAACTATGCAACTGCTTCATTAAATTAACATCACTGCTTGAAGCGATAATAATACCGGATAAAGTGAAGCCGTCCAAGAGAAAACCCATCTGTCTCATCTCTGTGAAAATCTTTAAAGCTGGTTCAACCTCACCTCGGCTGGCATAAGCAGAGATAAGAGTGTTATACGACACAATATCTGGTTGGGTAATTTGATCGAACAGCTGTTGGGCAATGTGGATATGCGATTCTTTTGCATATGCTGCCATTAGAGAGTTGAAAGAAAAAGAATTGGGGTCGTGGGTCTGGTCGAACGCGTGAGCAGCAGAGGCAAGAAGTCCACATTTGGAGTAGAGTAGAATGAAGTGGTTCGAGAGATAAGTTGAAGAAGGAATTAGAGATTTTATGTAGAGAGCATGGAGGGATTTGCCCATAAGAAGATCTCTTTCGGCTATGCATGTTTTCAGAAGGTGGCGAAAGCTCTGGAAATTCCATGAGAATTGGTTCATCTACTTTGCTCTCGATCCAAATCATAATCAGGGAGCATTTCTCTAAAAGCCTACGCATCAAGGGATTTCGGTGGCACCATGTGAAGTCATATTTATTCAGATGGACATGTTTACAGTTATTGCAGAATTGCTCAGAAACCAAATAAGCGACCATGGATTTGGATTGTCCGTCGGCTCCTGCAGCTTTCGAAACCTAGGCATAGATCGTTTCGGAGGCATAAGAGAATGCCTCATGAGCCCAACATAGATTTTCGATGTCTTCAGTTTAACTACTCGTTCTCTGCTCACAATCAGATTGCGCAATACGATGTTTCACATTTGCTGACGTTAGTTACAATTTTGTCCTCCTTTGCTTATTAATTAATTTTAATTATTAAAATAAATAATAATAAGTAAAATAAAACATCAATTAACCAACGTTGCTTAGACCTAGCAGGCGTAGGGCTTCAGAGTTGGGCTCTTTCACCTCCGTTGCAGACTTTGGTCTATTTATGGTTTCTCCCAGCAAACGTTTGGGCACGAGATCTCGTGGACTGTCTTTGCATGATGTCCTGCAAGCCTTCTTTGGTCACATTTTTTAGATAAGAGTTCAATGTGGTCCACCGCTTCATTTAATGCCAATTATTGTTCGATGTAGTCTCTCTTGTCCGAGACTCAGCACAATTGATTCTCTTCGATCTTTAGAGCGTGAGACTCCACTCTCGAAACCAAAGTTGTGGAACTTCAAGATATAGGAACTCCGCAAAAAACATTCGCTTTGGACTAGAACTCCACATAAGTTGATTCTCTTCCCACATTAAAAAGGATTTCCGCTTTAAAACTAGGAGTTTCAAAAATTTGAAATATAAGAGCTCCAGAATATTGATCACTCTGGACTGGAACTCCGCGTACTTTTGGTTTTGCAATTTACATTGAAGCGAACTTATGTTTTGAAATTTAGAGTTCTCAAAATCCGTAGTACATGAAATTCTTTTGAAGTCTAAAAAATAACTCATTACACACATGACACATTTCAAATACACTTTTATGAAAGTATTTTCTATTAACGTAAACATGTACAATAACGAATTATTCATATACAATTCATAATTTAGAATTAATAAACATATTTTGTTAATTATCAAAACTATAAATATAACAACCTCTCTAGTTTTTATGATGACTACTGTATTTATAAGTTAAACATACAATTAGTTATTTCTCATATCTACGATTATTTCCCGTCAACATATGCCTATTTTCCAATAGGTTTTACAGAAAAAATAAAAACAAAAATAAAAATTAAGCAGAGTTTTTTTTATTTCTATCATTTCTCTTAGTCATTAACAAAACAAACACGACAATAAAAGTTCAACCAATAAAATCCAATCCAAGCCCACCCAGATATGCATAACTAACATATATATCAAAATGTGATTAAAAGAAACTATGCATAGATATCCAAAACAAAAAGACAGATAATTTCAAGATTATGAGCAAGAGTTGAAGACATTTACATCTAAGATGCATCAAATAACCTCAAATAAGTAAAATTATGACTAAAGAGTTTAAAAGAAATCTATGATGGCGATGAAGATTTGACATTGAAGAAGGTGAGACATAAGGAGGAACCTTGAG
The DNA here is from genome assembly GCA_022433055.1 of Begonia peltatifolia. Lineage (NCBI taxonomy): Eukaryota > Viridiplantae > Streptophyta > Magnoliopsida > Cucurbitales > Begoniaceae > Begonia > Begonia peltatifolia. Next base: position 2,046,318 of record CM039522.1, read on the forward strand.
TCGCCTGATCGTGACATACTCGTCATTAGTAGCCTCCTCCACCTTTTTCAGTTGTTGCTCAATGCAGTCTAGTTGAGAGGCCATTGATGCGTAAGAAGCACATAGATCATTTAACCACTTAGCCACACTAAAATGAAGACCATCCTTCCTTTGAGACATCATGAAGCATAAATCTTTCATCTTCTTGAAGATGCGGTACACTAAGGAGAAAAAAACTCTTGAGAGGTAGGTTGACATCCATCCATTTTTTCTCAAGAAATGAGGTGGAATGAACCGAAGGTGGCTGATCAATAGCCTCCTCCTCAGCTTAAGGATCTTTAGGTTCTAGAGGTCAAGCTGAACGAGCGTTTTTTATGATCCAATCTCCATCAGACTCAACAAAACTCATCCATTTCAGGGATATGATTAAATATGTCAGCTCGCTTCTCCTATTTAACCGGGTTATTTGGGGGGATGTTGATCCTAAAGTGTGAGAAAATCTTTTAGAGCAGAGTATAATAGGGCAGATTCTTGGACAAGTTTGTGTGAACATCCGACATATGACAGAGAATAATGTAACGCGGTTCAAATTTCTTCCATTTGTGGAGCTTTTTCATCAAATACAGATCCATGCAACTAACATGATCATGATGTCGATAAAAGAAAGAATAGATAGGAGATAATGTGATGAATAATTCTAGCATTGATATTTATTCTTTTGCTTTTCGTTTGTAGAAACTAGTAATATCAGGATTCATATGGATCTTTTGATGGACATCATGTCCTTCTCCATCTTGGATAAACATGGGGCTCTCAAGAAGTGATAATATTTGTCACATTCCTCATCAGAAAAACCAATCAAGTCATTTACTAAACGTGTACCAAATTTTATCTCTTTAAGTATGTAGGATTGAAGAGATATCATATAAGTTCCCACACTCAAATTAGCATAAAACAACTTGATAATCCATTTATAACAGTTTCCACCGAGATGGCACAACCCACTCAAACTAGCATTATCAAATATTAATATATTTATTCTTCTTAACAAAATAATGGAGTGCTTTTTAGTTTCATTTTCATACTTATTGTTGTTTGATTTTTCACGAAAATCTAAGAGAAATACTCCACAGATAGAGGGTGAACCTTGGATAGATTCCCCTGGAGTTTGGTTATCTTTCTCTTAGGAATGAGTTTAGTGATCCTGGAGCTCATAATTTTGACTGAGGATTCAAACCTTAACCGCCGAAGTGAACCATAAAAGGAGTGGTGTAAGGAGAGGCTGCATAGAAAGAATCCTCTGGTGAAGAACTCTTCGTTGTCGAGAGTAATGGGGGAGAAATTGCACTTTAGTGTTGCCAAAAATCAGTCAAAAAAATACCACAAATAATCAGAGGAGAAGCCAAAAGTTGCTAGAGCATAAGAGGGATTTTTGATTTGAGAAGCGAATGAAAAAGAAGAGGTTCAAGTTTTCTTTTAAAAATGTGGAAGCGGTCCCCTACTTTCAAAAGCAGAACTCCTCGATCTTGACACGAGGCTACGCGATTAGATGCAGACCACCACTCCTGAGACAACAAGCAACTCGAGACCTAAAAAAATTACTTAATCTTTCAATCATCAAATTGTCCTTGAATCTAGTCTAATGATTCCTAATTCTATTATGATATTGGTTAATGTTGCTTCATCTAAAAGCTTTGTAAAAATATTGGCCAATTGATCTTTGAAATTTACAAATTCCAAGGATATCTCTCTTTTTTGATCATGGTCTCTTACGAAGTTATATATAATCTCATTGTGTTTTGTGCAAGAGTGTTGAATATGATTATTTAAGATGTTAATCGAACTAGTACTATCACATCTAATTGGAATTTTCTCATCAGATAGACCATAGTTCTCTAAAGTTTGCTTCATTTAGAGAATTAGAGCACAACAACTATTGGCAGTTATATACTCACTTGAGTTTTGTTTTTTAGATAATTAAAATACCAAATATTCTCTAAGAAATTGACAAATACCACTTGTGCTCTTTCTATCAACTAGGCTACAGACATAATGAGAATAAGAATATCCTATTAAGTTGAAAGAAGTTCTTTTGAGAAACCAAAAGCCCAAATCAAATGTCTCGCTTAAATTTTTAAATATTCTTTTTATCTCATTTAAATGAGATTACTTAAGAGATTATTGAAATTTAGTACATAAGCACACACTAAAGAGAATATCTGGTTTACTTGCAGTTACATAAAAAAGAGAACCAATCATGTCACAATATTTCTTCTTTTTTTCATTTTCATCTTTGTCCAACTTAGTAGTGGTGCTCATGGGAGTATGAGATGGTTTTGAACTATCTAATCCAAAATTTTAAGTTGCTCCTTAACATATTTTTCTAGACTTAAGAAAATATTATCATTTGATTGCTTAATTTGAAGATCAATAAAATATCTTAACTCACCCATCATGTTTATCCCAAGATCACTTTGCATCGTCATAGCAAACTCATTACAAAGAGAATTATTTGATGCATAAAAAATAATATCATCAACATAAATTTGAACAATAAGCACGTCTTCTCCTTTAAATTTAGTAAATAAAGAATAATCGTTCCCATTTTGAAACCTTTATCAAGAAGAAACTTACTTAATCTCTCATACCAAGCTCTAGGTGTATGCTTAAAGCCATAAGAGCCTTGTTAAACTTATAGACATGATCATTCTTATCATATACTTCAAAATCCAATGGTTGCTAAAATTAGACTTCTTCTATAATATACCCATTGAGAAAGGTGTTCTTTACATCCAATTGATAGAAAGTAAAATTTTTAAAACATGCAAAAGCTAGAAACATTCAAATAGATTTTAGTCTAACTACTGGAGAGAAGTTTTCTTCCAAATCAATTCCTTATTCTTGATTATAACATTTCCAACAAATCTTGCCTTGTTTCTAAATTCAACTTCATTTTCATTTAGTTTGTTCTTAAACACTTATTTGATTCTAATTATGGAGTGGTCTTTTCGCCTTAAAACAAGTTCTCATACATTGTTCCTTTCAAATTGGTTTAACTCTTCTTGCATAGGCATAATCCAATTTTCATCTATTTCAACTTCATCAAAATTCTTTAATTATATTTTAGAGATGAAAGCTATGTTTGCACAAAAATTTCTAAGAGATGCTCTAGTTTTGACTCCTAGGAGTGATCCCCTAAAATGTCATCTCTAAGATGACTCTTAGTTCTATCTTTGGGCAGTGACATTCTCAAGTAGAGTAACCTCTAATTCTTTAGGAGGAAGATCTAGAGAGGTGCTCTTATGATTTGGATTAACATTTTCACATAAAACTAGAAAATCCATATCCTTTCTAAATCATCATTTAACTCATGAATATTTAATGGTTGTGATATTTCATCCAATGTTACATGCATTATTAGATTCTTCCACAACTAGAGTTATTTTATTAAAGACTCTATAGACTTTGCTAGTTACAAAACAACTTATAAATATCTCGTAGTCGTACTTGGAGTCAAACCTAACTAAATTATCCTTTGTATTAAGGATAAAGCACATGCACCCAAAAGCTCTAAAAATATTTGATGTTTGGAGTTCTACCATTCTAAAGCTCAAAAGAGGTTTTCTCAAGAACTGGTCTAATAGAGACTCGATTAAAAACATCACAAGTGGTTGTAACGGGTTCAACTCAAAAATATTTAGGAAGATTATTGTCATTGAGCATGATTCTAATTAGCTCTTAGAAAGACCTATCTTTTCTCTCAACAACCTTATTTTGTTGAGGTGCTTTAGGTGATAACAAATTATCCTCAATGCCGCATTTTTTACAAAAAATCTCAAAACTTTCATTCTCAAATTCTTCACCTTGATCGCTAGAGATAACAAGTATTCATTTTGAACTTTCTTCATAAAGCTAGAAAAGGTATCAAAGATTTCATCATTTTTTCGAAGAAAGAACACTCATATGAACCTAAAAAAATCATCAACAATAACATAGACATAATGTTTACTTTCTAGGTTAGCAGTTTTAGAAGTTCCAAAAAGGTCCATATAAAGAAGTTGAAGAGGCTTGGAAAAAAAAAAAACAACACTTTTTGCAATAAACTAACTATTTGTTTGCTTCCCTATTTGACAAACATCACAAACTCTATTAATTTCCAATGATATTTTTGGAAGTGCTCTAACAAGGTTATTTCTAGAAATCTTAGCTAGAGTATACATACTAATATGACTCAATATTCTATATCAAGAATAACAATCAATAAAAGAATTTACCAAAAAATATCTTTCATCAAAAGAATAAAAATTTTCTAAATTAATAGTGCAGATGTTTTCATTTCTATAACCAATAAACAAAACCTTTCCATTTGACCTATCTTCAATCATGCAAATATTTGATTAAAAAATAGCTCTATATCCCTTATCACGTAATTGACTAATATTCAATAGATTATGCTTAACCCATCAACCAATAAAATTTTTTCAATAATAAGGTTAGAAGCATTACATATTTTCTATTGCCAATGATTTTTTTACAATATGAGTTATGTGAACAATTTCATTCATTATTGCATTACTTGCTTAGCATTAGGCTAATAGTTGAGTTTTGTGATATAGGGGACGAATAATTGGTCGGTGAGTGTTATGAGCAGATACAGGACTAGAAGACAGTTGGAGAAGTACGCTAATGCGACGATCAGACCATTTGTTAGGGCGATTTAACTCCTGGCATATGTATGTTTTGGAGCAAGAATTTGTATATATATATGTTTAGTTTTAAACTTTGATAAACATGTTTTGGGATAGTATAAACGTTTGAATGATTTGATGGAATTGATAAGTTTGGAAATTTAAATAGAAATATTTTATTATTTTTTTTCTGATGATTTGTTAGATTTGGGTTCAGAAAATTTAAGTGTTATGCTGCCCAAATTTTTTTTAAAAAAAGAAGAGGTTCAAAAATATAGAATAGCCGATCGATTAGCATTATGTTTTAGGTTGATCAATTTGAAGTATTTTGAAATAGGTTGTTTTTAAAGGAGAAGAGTAGGAGGAAGAGGATCAGTCGGCTGGACAATTGATATATATATATATATGATATCAAATTAAATTTTTACGAATATTTTCTTCAAACGATAAAGCTTCTGCTGAGCATTTCATACTATGTAGTTTCAAGTCAAAAGAAAATTTTAAATTTTACAGAAATTTTTGGTACGGAATGAGGGTCGTTACAATAACATTTTTCTCAAATGACTTCAATGGACATACAAAGGAGCTTATGTAATAACCCGAAAAATTTCAGATTTTTAAATCTAATTTTTAAAAATTTTAATTTGATCTCGGTTGGAATTTTGAGGAATATTTTAACGGGTAAATCAATTTATAAAACTCGAAATCTAAATTTAGTGAGCATTTATGAAAATTTGAAGTCGGGAGGACGCGAATTTAACAAAGTTACGGATGATTAAAACACGTGAGAGCGTTTTGGTAAATTGAAATTAAATTAAATTTATTTTTTATTATTATTATGGTGAAATGGCTTCGGGTGGAAGTCATTCCACTCTGTTCTTCGCCGAGGTCGAAAGAGAGCTATCCAGGGTGAGAGAGAGAGCGAGTGGGAGAGCGGGAACCGGAGAGCAAGCGGCCGACGAACGACGACGGAGAGTGATGCCAGGAGCTCCGACGAGCTGAGTGGAGGTGCAGGAGCAGCTTTCCCTGAGCTCTCTGTTTCAGTGCAATTCGGCCGAGCTTGATGCTCATTTTTTTTCCTCTCTCCGATTTTGATGAAATTGAAGAGTGTTGTGTTGGCAGTGAGGGTCTGTGTGTGTGAGAGTGTTGTGTACAGTAAATGCTTGGTGGGAGGGAGAAAAACCGAGGGGGAAGGTTGAGCTAAAATTCGAGTTGGTGCTCAAATTTCTGATTTCTGAGTTGACTATGCTTGAATGAGTGAAATGTGGCAGATTATGTATAGAAATTTGTGAAATTGAATTGATGTCGAAATTCAGATTTTGTTTTGTGTAGAAGCAGATTCTGTTTTTGAGAGTTTCGGCCTAGGTTCGGTTATTCGTTTTAAATTCTGTTTTTGTTGGTTAAATTAGGTTGTTAAAGGAACTTTTGGTTACTAAAATCGTTCGATTTCGATGTCCGACGCAAAATTTATGCGCGTCGGAAGTTTATGTCGAATTTTTGATCAAGTCGAATTATTGAGCATTTTTAATAGAATTGTGATGCATGATATTAGCGTTGCTGATTTTAATGCGTAACGCGAGTTTTGAGTGAATTTTGGTTGAGGGGAACGAAGATGTGAAATTTGGGTGAAGGGCAGATTCGGTTTTTGATGATTTTCTCCCAGCTGCGGCTTTCCGTTTTAAAATTCATTTTGGTATGTTAAACTAGGTTTCTAGGGGAATGTGTAGCCTCTTGAATCGCTCGATTCCGATAACGGACGCAAAAGTTATTCGCGTCCGAAGTTTAAGCGGGTTTTCGACTAAATCGAATTAGTGACCCGTTTTAATTGGAGTTTCATGGATTTAGTTGAGAGATGTGATTCTTAGCATATTTAGTGAATTTTGATGCGAAGATTGATGAGCTATTTTTTTTATGTTTTAGGTTGAGGCGTTTTGGCAAGTTGTGCATTTAGTAACCTTACGACGCCAGGTAAGTAATGTATGCATGTGTTTTGCCCAGATGAGCCTACACCGTGGAACTTTAGGATTTATGTTGTTGATGTGCGTGTGTATTGTTTGACATGCATCATGTTTTAAAAAGGGAACTAAAATAGTTTTGAGCATGTTTTGAGTAAATGATGATGAAACGCGTGGTAGTGGTACTGTGGATCCTGCTAGTGTGGGTCGGTGTGTAACAAACTGCGGATTTCGCTTGAAGAGTGGGCCGGCGGGCCGTCACGCGGCGTGTATGTGTCAGCGGTAAGGATGATGGACAATGGTACCGCGGATCCTACTATTGTGTGGGCCGGTGCAACACCAGTCGCAGATTCCGCTTGAGGAGTGGGTCGGCTGGGCTGTCGCGAAATGTGTGTGTGTGACAACTGTGGCCTCGTTGCTGGGGAGGTTGGGACGGAGACGACTTGTCAGGGTATAGTGTGGCGTGAGGTACACGCTCACCCTGATGTGGTTGCTGTGTGGTGATGCGTGTGTGTAGCTTGTGGGCCTCGTTGTTGGGGAGTTCGGGACGGTGGCGATGTGTCAGGGTGTAGGGTGGCACTAGGTTCATTCTCACCCTAGTGCGGTTGCACTACGCGTCACAGATGTGATAACATGAGTGTGAGTGTAGAGACTGCATGTGATAGGATTGCATTAACGGTTTTTACTTTCATATCGCATTACTTACTAAGCGTTAGATTTATGTTGTGTGTTCTATGGTGTAGGTGCAGATATTGTCACTGGTGAGCCCCGAGAGCCTAGTCCTGAGGTGGAGGACGGTTGGCGGCGCGAGACAGAGGCACCGAACGGCAGATTGTTAGGGCAACCTGACCCATGGAGATAGTAGGTGGTGATGATAGTAGGTGATAGGGCAACTCGGGTTATTGCTTTGTGTCAGGATATTTATGTGGTTAGATGAGTTCGTCTAGATGTTGGTTGTACAAGATTGTATAGAGCGTTTGTGGTGTTTTGGAGCCGCGTGTGTACTTTTACATGTTAGAGTATGACATTGTTCTATACTGTGGACTTTTTTTTATTTGTAGTTGATGAATTTCGTTATCTTTAAACTTCGATTTTGTTATGGAAATTCTCTAGATAGTTTGATGGATGGATATTTTTAATTTTATGGTGAACTGTGTGCAGGGTTTAAATTTTGGGATAGTGAGGTTTTAGGCGTTACTCTGTCGAATTTTCGGGAGAAAGGTTGGGGAGTCGAGAGGGTACGGAATAGATTGGGGTGTGTGTGGTGAGGCGCGAAGGAAATGGCGGTGTGCGTGGGAGCGTGGTGTGACCGCAGGCGCGTGGGGCATGCGGCCCCTGCAATTGTGCACGAGTTGTGCGGCGTTGGGTGAGGGCGTGCGTGCGGACGTGTTGCACGGAGGTAGGGTGCGTGGGACACGCGGCGCTGTGAGCGTGCGCGTGACGCGGTGGTGTCGAGTTGGAACACGCGACGCCGAGAGGGTACACGCGGGGCGCCGAAGTGGGGATGTGGGCGCACAGCTCACAAGGCGAGTGGGTGTGCGGCTGGCAGGCCAAGTGGCCGTGCGCGTGGGGCGTGCGGGGCCGCTACTCGGGCGTGCAGCGCTAAATTGGGTAACGCAAAGCGTGGGTTGGACTCCTTGCTACAAGTTCAAGTCTTGTCGTCTTATTTTTAAAACTCCTTTAAATTGTCTTTTCCGCTGCGTATTTTATATCGAGGATTTCGTGTTTCCTCTTCGGGGCGTGAGTTGTTTTCGAATCGAGTCAAAAAAAATTTATACTTACAAATGCTTGGATATGATTTGAAAATGAAAATGGGTATTAAATTAAGTGAGTTCGCGTCAGATCTCTGTATGTCATAGTGTGTAGACGTGGTGAGCACACCGAGAATGCATGGATTTTTGGGGTGTCACAGTTTATGACATTTTATTACATAAGTTATAAGTAAATGGACTAATAAAAAGCTTTTTGCAAGTCTTTTTCTTTTCAAAAGACTAAACCGAACTTTTTGTAAGCCTTATCAAATGTAACTATTTGTTTTCACAAAACTATATCCAAATTTTTACTACAATTTGTAAACTTAATTACAATATTGTTTAAATCAAGATTTTTGCTTTTTAAATCATTAACTTCCTTTTCCAATAAAGATGTTTCAATTGCATGCTTATTAACAATATCAACATTCTCCTTGTATAACACTTTATCTTTAGATTTGAGTAAATTAAATTGCTCATCCTAATTATTGAATACATTAATCAATTTATTCTCATCAACATCATTATTCAAATCACCAAAGGAATCATTTACCTCATTTTCTTTTACCATAAAGCACATATTCACAATTTTCTCATCATTGGATCATTGGATGATGTGTTCTCTTCACTATCTTCCCAAGTGGCTTTCATTGCTTTCTTCTTGAAGTTTTGGGTGTCTTTTTGGCTTGAGGACAATCGGCTTTGAAATGTTCTCGTTTCACACAATCAAAGTAGGCGACTTCCTTTCTTTTTGAAGTCTATCTCCTTTTGTGAACTTCTTTACTTTCCATTTTTTTCATTTGAGAAGCTAAATCTTCTTGTGATAAAGGTAATCTCTTTATCATCTTCTTTCTTTTCAAATTCAACTTTTTTACTTGACGATGCTTTAAAAGCAATGTCTTTCTTCTTCAAAATTTCATTTTCTTTTTGCCCCTCTTTTTCATTTGTCTTCATGGTAATCTAATGTGTCACGAAGGATCTAATAAATTCTTCCATTTTAAGTGTTTCGAGATCTAGCTCAAGGTTAATTGAAGAGAATATAGTCCTAAATCATTTAAGGAAAACAAACTAGAAACTGACTTTGAAATTAAGTCCATCGGTTGTAAAGATAAAAATTCATAACGTGCGAAGTCAACACAATGCAAGAAATAGTTGAATTAGAACTTTGATTTCAAGCAATTAGTATAAAATGCTCAAGTAGGAATTGAGAGGCACAAAGCAGGTGACATATACTATCTTTAACATGATAAAACATGTTATGAAATAAAAATTTTCGGCCAATAAGGAGGCAACATGTACTCTAAGATTCATGAATAATTATGGGACGAAAGTTTAATTAAAATGTAACTAAGACTAATCATGATAAATTAAGTTAATCATAATAAATTGGTTAAAAATAATTAATATTAATTACGTTAATCTAATTCACTTCACTTATAGTTAAAAATGGTATTTTTTAAAATATGCGTAAACAAAAGGGTAATATAGAAATTCAAGAAAGACAAAATAGATGAAGGGTAATTTTACCCCTAGAAGTCTTCTAGAAATAGAAACAAAGGTTGAGAATCAACCATTTTTCACGACGAAAGAGAGAAGAAAAGAAAAAAGGAAGAAAGAAGAAAAGAAACGGAGAAAAAGCAATGAGAGTTGGATCTTGGCATCAAAAGCAAAGTTTTTCTATATTCAAAGAGTATTCTTTTGGTACGAAGTGTCGAAAGTTAACCGATAACAAGATCTAAGAAGTCAAGATTCTAACATGCAGAATTGTTTAAACTAGGTTGAATACTTATGTTATATCTATTGCTAAAGTTGGTTGGATTTGACTAAATCAAAATTGATGTATCTTGTTCGGTGAGAATTGTAGCCTTGGTGATTTATTAAATTATGTTATATATTGCATAATTAGGAGAGAATTGATGGGTTATAATGCTTGGTTCTAGTTTGGATAGTGTAAAAGCTATTTTGATGATTATATGTCATGATTATGATCATAGATTGGATGTTGGATGGTGATGTGTTTAGGATTATGGAAACAGGCTTGGAGCACTGCAGTGCCAGTATTTGGATGGTAAAAATGTGAGAAACTAGAATGCTCTAAATCACAAAACAAGTTACTGTTTGGTGACTACAACGCCTAGACAGAGATGCATCGTCTATTTTACTTAAAATTTGTGAATTTTAGATGTTATTCGTATAACTTTTTCATGAAATTTAGGACATAATTAAATAATGTCTAGATATATGGATGAACATAGATCATGCATCATTTTGCTCGTTAGATGCAAGATTTTTATAGTTCATATAACATACATTATTAGTACGTATTATACATTTATGCATAGAAAGGATGTGTAAATCATACATCATGTGATTATTTATGCATAAAGGTTGTATGATAGGATATATTATTGGTCACATTAGAATCCAATATATAATAGAAGAGAAGTGACCATAAGTTCTCTTTGGGTCACAAACTCTATACCTTCAAAGAGTATGTTTACCTTATTCCAATTGTATGGAGTGCGATTGTGAAGTCGCTGAATGAAGCCTTCGTTTCTTTGCAGGGGTGTTGACCCGCAGCAAGGCAAAGATTATTTTAAGTGACGTATGGAATATAATGACGACAACAACATAACATATCATAGAATGAGATAACAAGCGGAGCTAAAGACTCCCTAAGATTTAGGTTTATATATATACGTATATATACATATATACATACGAATATAAATAGATAGATACAAGTCTTATTGCAGTTGCATTTGCAAAAGCTATTGAAAGCAATAAAGAGTACCACAGTTAGATTACAAGAGGGTACTAGCCAATAAGTCATTAAGAAAGTCTTATTGGAAACTTTTGGTTGTACTTTAAGAAAGAAAAGTTACTTTTCATCTAAATTTGAGAGAATCGTATGTGGTTTTTAAGGATGTGTAAATAGTAATAATTAGTAATAGATGTGACTTTTACATAGTATTATAGAGCATGTATGTATGCACGTGTGTGTTATAATCAATGTTGATATGGTTTGGCTGGATATTTAGTTAAATTATAAATAGGTTAAGAATAAATAACTAAATTAAAGCACATTCCATGAACTAAAATTCACTTTGAAAATAAGTCAATTGAAAAACTTGACAATGAATTGAATATAACGCCTAAATTTGACATTAATTAGGTTTGATTTTAACTTTGAAAAGTTAAAAGTAGGCACCAGAGAAGCAAGACAAAACAGCGCATGATTACGTGAACTAGGTATTGGTGCGAAAATAAAATGTCGATAAGCAGTTCTGTTTAATTAAGTTAATTTTTAAAGAAAATTGCACTAAGGTGAAAAGAGAGAGAGAGAGAGAGAGAGAGAGAGAGAGAGAGAGATGTAGAAACTCAAATTTCAAGATTGTTTCGAAGATCAAATATGAAGAAATTGATGCAAAGTTTGCTCAGAGAATCGTCCGAGTTGATAAGTTTCCTCCTACCTGTTCAGTTTTGAAAATACGTAGAACATGATTTCGAGTCTAGTGATATGAATTTTATGTGTTAAAATCATGATTTGCCCGAAAAACAGCGGAGCCCAATTGGGGCTACTGTGCTCAGGGTTTTAGCGCAGTGGCGCTTGCCAAAGAGCACTATAGCATTGGGCACTTGAATTCATCTATGCTCCTTGTTAAACGCTACGATGCTGAATTGTTGTTTTCCAAAAAACAAAATGAAACAGACTTAAACTCTTTTAAATACCTAATGTATGGGTTCAAATACACACCGAAAATAAATCATGGATCGTGCGGATGAGCCAGCACGAGCACGAGCACGAGCGCGAAGGCTACGTAACTTGTATATATCAAACCCAAGTTGTATATACTTTTTCAGACATATGAAACACACTTATTCTAAATTTAGAAAAAAAGAGAGTAGCTTACATTCTTCTAGTGCCTTAAATCTCGCTAGTTGGTAAAAAACCCGAGAATATAGCAATGTGTGACACTAGATGTGAACGTGTATTTATTATATATATATATATCATGAGTGTGAGTTGTGGGTTATATCATAATCGACATTCACTACGATTCACGAGATTGATTCCCGAGATTATGAACTTACCTAGATCAGTTATTTTGATTTGTATTTAGAAAGTTTTAATGTTAGAGTTATCTTACTGGTTTCATATCCGTTGTTCATCCATATTTTTTAGATTTAGAAGATGATCATATCCATTGTTCATCCATACTATCACATTGTTTTAGTATTAAATCTCACTCAAAGATCCGTCACTAATACGACTCAATAGTCATGAGTAACAACATATTCATGAATATTGGCACGTATTCTTAGTCCATGAGGCGGGATCCAGTCGCCTTGCATGAGGTGTGGAGATTGAGGCATAACAAAGGTTCTTGCTTCAATATAAGTAATGAGTTGTGGTTTCAAATCAGATTATAGTTAATCTTGGAGGTTTATTTTCCGATTTCTTTTGTTCTTGGTGGAATTCACATTGTTAGATACAAAGGTTGACAAATTATATCAAATATATTTTTTCTTAATATTAATACGGTATAACTTTATATTAGTAATATAGTATAAATTTTATTTATTAATTGACAATATATACCAATGATAAATTATGAATATTGTGCATTTAAAAATATAATTATTTTTATATACTTGTCAAATCTCATAAATATTTTCTCTAAACATATTAGTAATTACGTGTGTGTGTTTATATATATATATATTAAAATAATATAATCGTAGTATATTATAAACTAACATGTGATTGCTACTCACTAGGTTTGACTCGTTTAGTTGGCTCGATTGGCTTATTCAAATCATAATTAGCGAGTCAGCTCAGATTGAAATGTTTTTGGATTGTCTCGTTATGCTCAGTTCATTGGTCTTATTAGACTTAACTTGTTTGAATCCCTAAACTCGATGAACTATATTTTTTTCAACTTGGCTCAGTCGGCTACTTTGTCATCTTTATTTTCTAGTTTATTTATCTTTTGGAAAAATTAGAAAAATTCAAAGGTTTTTTTCTTTAATTTGAGTTTTGTTGGAATGATAGTAAATTAGTGGTTGTAATATCCTATTCTCGTTTGATTTGTGTGGTATGCTTTGTGGAGGAAGTGTTGCTAGAATATTGAATAGTTTGATGAGGACCGAAAGATATTACTACTAGTGGAAAAAGACAAGCATGTATGAGATTATTTGAGAGTAAAAGTGAATAATTTTGAACGAAAAATGAGTGAAACACGAGAGTTGGAGAATTGGGAGCCTTTTTTCTAACTTTTCTTGCAGGAATCATGTCTAGAAACACCAATAAAGATGTTAAACGAGTGACTAGTCAAAGACTACAAATGGAGATATATTTTGAACGAGAAAGAAAGATGGAGTTTGCTTTTGAATTCCACAACTACTTTGAAATTAAAAGAAAAGGTCAAAATTGCTACAATTAACTTTTCTAACTACGCTACTATTTGGTGAGATCAATTAGTATTAAACAAATAGAGAAAAGGAGAACGTCCTGTGGAGACATAAGAAGAGATGAAAACATTAGTGAAGAAGCATTTTATGCGAAGTCACTACTATTAAGATTTGTTCAAAAAACTACAACTGTCTAACACAATCCAATCACAATGTGGAAGACTACTGCCAAGAGATGGAAATTATTTGATATATGCCAATACAGAGGAAGATCATAAGGCAAAAAGGACTAGGTTTCTAAGTGGTTTAAATGGTAAAATTACTAATGATGTAGAATTGCACCACTATGTAGACATGGAAGATATGGTGCACACGACGATCAAAGTCGTGAAACAACCCAAGCGAAAGAGTACACAACTGACATCACAATCAAGTCGGACAAAAATGACAACTTTCTTATAAACCAAACTGTACATGACAAGAGGATAAATCTACACCCAATGCTAAGTCTGCATCAAGACGTTCTTCATCGATGCATGGGATCATGTTAAAATTGAAATAGTTACATTAAGTGTTTTAAATGTCAAGAAAAAAGTCCTGTAACCAACCAATGCCCAAACGAAAGAGTCATGGTGATGCAAAACAATGACGACATTGTAATTGATGATGAAGGGACGTTGATACCATGCGATCATTAGAGGATGACTTAGAAGAAGAATGTCTTGCCTTTGAGGAGACCCTTCAATGAGTGAATAAAGGAAAATGATGAGATGCAATGGGAGAATAGTTTTAATATCCAATGTCATGTTCAAGACGAGGTATGTAAATAATTATTGATGGTTGGAGTTGTTGCTTGTATTATTATCGTTGAAACATTAAGATTGTTGACAACAAAACTCCATGACCATATAAACTATAATAGTTTCATGATTGTGGTTAAGTGAGTGTGAATAAGAAAGTAATGGTATCATTTAAGATCCTCGAATATATGAATGAGGTGTTGTACGATCTAGTTCCAATTCAAGCAGGACACATCCTTCTAGGGAGGTCGTGGTAATTTGACAGGTGAGTAAAGCAAGTTGGCATCACCAAAAATTATTCTTTGGAACACAATCGACGATCAACTATTCTTGTACCATTAAGTCTCAAATAAGTTTAGGAAAATCAATTAAGTTTATAAAAAAAAATTGTGAACAAAAGAAAAAAGTTAAAAAGAAAAAGTTGTTTTGGAAAACAAGATGAGAAAAGAAAGATAAGGATCAGACATAGAGGACAAAAGATTGAGAGAAGGGAATAGAACTTTTATGTGAGTATGAGTGGTGTAAGGAAATTATTGTTATTAAATTAGCTAATGATATTACTATAAACTATTCTTCCAAGTTCCTTTTTTTCTTTTTTTGTAGGAGTATGAGGAAGTTTATCAAGATGATACACCACAAATTACCATCAATGCAAGGATCAAACATCGAATTGATTTTGTACCTCGTGCAACCATTCCAACTAACCTGCCTATATAAGTAATCTAGATGACACAAAAGAACTTCAAAAGCTAGTTAAGGAGTTGATGGACAAGGGGCATGTGAGAGGAAGCATAAGTCCTTGTCGAGTTTCTATGCTACTAGTACTTAAGAAAGATGAAATATGGCGAATATGTGTTAATTGTCAAGCCATCAACTACATCACGGTGGAGTATTATTTTTTTGTTTCTCGATTAAATGATATTTAGGTTAAATTCATGGTGCATGTGTGTTTTCTAAAATTGAGATTTGAAAAGTAATTATCATCAAGAATGAAAAAAGATGATGAATAGAAAACTTCATTCAAAACTAAATATAGATTTTATGAGTGGTTGATTATGCCCTTTAGATTCACCAATTCACAAAGTATTTTTATGTATTTAATGAATTGTGTCGTTATTTATTTTTGTAGTAAAAATTTGGAGGATGGTAAAGTTCATTTATATTCATTTTTTGTTACATTAAGAAAACCAAAAACTTTGTTAAGCTTAAGAAGTGTATCTTTTTCCCTGATGAACTTATTTTCTTAGGATTTGTTGTGAGTGCAACATTGATGAAGAAAAAATTCATGCAATCAAAGAGTTTTCGAGATTGATGAGTAGAGGATAAATTAGAAATTTTCATGGTCTTGATAATTTTTATAGGAGGTTTGTGAATGATTCTAGTACAATTATTGCTACCTTACCAAGGCCATAGAGAAGAATATAAGATTCAAATGAGAAGAAGAGCAAGAGAAGACATTTAAAAAACTCAAAGAAAAATGAAGTTTGAATGTGATGCATCTTTAATAGGTGTTGGAACTGTGGTTATGCAAGAAAAACAACCCGCTATTTACCTTAGTGAGAAATTAAGTGGAACAGTTTTAAATATTCAACATATGATAAAGAACTATATGCACTAGTTAGATCTTTAGAAACATGGCAACATTACCTCTTGGCCAAGTAGCTCTTAATTCACTCAAATTATCATGAGTTCTTGAAACACTTCAAAGAACAACATAAGTTGCATAAAAGGCATGTCCGGACTTTCCATTTGTTATCAAGTACAAAATGGATAAGGAAAATATATTAGTAGATGTTAAGGCTACATGATATGTGTAGGAAAATTATTTCATTTATAGATACTTAATTTTGAAGTTGTTTTTAGAAGATTTTATGGGACAAGTTAAAAAATATGTTATTATTCATATTACTTGTCATTCACAAACAAACAGTGAAACTGAAATAGTAAACATGACTTTATTTACTTTGTTGAAGACAATTATTAAATAAAACCTCAAAATAAGAAAGGGGTTAGCCTATATCTGAACACAAAGGGCGACATAAACTAGGTTTTGATCTAGGATATTTGGTGTAGTTACACTTCAAAGAAGGAGAGATTTTCAATACAATGACGATCCAAACTTCTTCCTAAAGAGGATAACATTTCAAGTATTTGAGCAAATAAATGACAAGCAAGACATACTTGGTGAGTATATATTTTTTCTTTTGATGTAGGTAATGATTTCAGGAAAAAGTTCTTTTTTTGAGAGAAAAAGAATGAAGGCATGATTGTTACAAAGTTTAATGAACCAATCAAAGGTTATTAGGATCTTTTACAAAAGCTAGAGCTAAACATTTATGTTAAGAATATAACTGTTAAGTTAGATGGTGGACAAGTTATTGTGTACCACCATAGTTTAAAAATAGACCTAAGTTATTTTACATTGTGAGCCTATATGTTTGGGTAGAAAATATTGGAGTACTATGCAAGTATGTGTGATATCGACAATGATTTTTAGATAGTCAAGCTTAATCCAAATCCATTAGTAGTTATTCAGTAGCCGAATATGTTTTAGAGATTCTGCCATAGTCGGCACCAGATTGTGAGACAAAGTTCTACATTGATTTGGTTCTTGAAACTCCTCTAGTATCTATCACTCTATACTGAATGGCTACTAAACTTAATTATTTATTATGTATTAGTTTTGCTTGAAGTAACAAGTCACTGTAGGGAGTGTCAATGTTATTTGCCAATAAGTAGGATTGGTCACTTCGAATTTGCATAGACTATCATGAGTCAAGTTAGGTGACAACTAAAAATAAGTATCCATGACCAAAGATTGATTAACTATTTGATTATTTGGGTATATCTATGTAGTGACCCGAAAATCTACCACGATTATCAGTTTGCTAAATATTACTACTTACTACTCTTCCACTGATAAAATTCATTTGAAAATTTGAAACTTATTTTTCGACTTGAAACAACACTTTTAAAATCGACTGAAAACTTCATAGCCGAAAACTTTTGATTAAAAATTATTTTAAATATAATATCAAGTTTTTAAAACATTAAAAGACATTTTCGGTCGACCCTTGTCGTCACCGGTTGATAGTTCGTTCGTCTCTGCCGGCACAAGTTGACCCTCACGGTCGACACTTTTCTTTAGCGGTTGACACTTCAATCCTCTGTGTCTCCATCGGTCGACCCTCGCGGTCGACACCTCCACCATCTCCTTCATTTTTGGTCGACACCTACAGCCGTAGGTCGACACCTTGATCCTTTCTTTCCACGCAGATCGACCTTCGCGGTCGACACCGTTGCCATTTTTCACACTACCGATCAACACCTACAACGATAGGTTGACAATTACTTCGGCTCTGCCTATGCAGGTTGACCCTCGCGGTCAACACTTGCAGGGTCTGGTCGACCACTAAGCCTATCGGTCGCCACTTACCTCACAAAACCTCAATAAAACCTCAATTTTTTCCAATACGATCAATTTCGACTCGACATTAAAAACAACAAAACCATCATTTTTGCAATCAACTAAAAATTGTTAAATACATCCAGACTACTACTGAACCTTTGAAATCTATTTTCTTTACAAAATAACTCAAAACGACTCCAACTCGACCTCTACACCTATACCTATGAATACCGCGTCAAAATTGCCCTAATAACCGACCGGATCATCCACGAGTGTGCTGCTCCAACTGCCTTTTAGTCCTGGGCTCGCTCTGAATATTCACCAGCTATCACTTCGTCACCTACATCACAGAACTCAACTATTAGCCTAATGCTAAGTAAGTAATGCATATAAACACACACTAAATCAAACACCCCGTAACACATGCAGTTTCTACAGTTTCGTCTCTACTTTCGTTTTCGTCTCTTTCTTACATTTTCTTTATCTTCTTATTACTGGGTTCTTCTTTATGCGCTAGACCAAGGAGACCCATCTCACGGTCCGCCTCATAGGACAAAGCCAACCTTGACCTAGTAAAGTGGTACTACTCGCAATCCCCCTCTTAGTACTAGGGCCGCCACGTAAAGCAGAAGAAGAAATGGCATACCTCACGGCCCTCCTCATAGGACCATGTCACTCAACCCCACCTTCATTATTTACTTATGTATCTTCTCAATTTCGTTCTTCACTACTCAAATCCTATTGTTTCTGTCTTATAAATACATGAAAATTCATTTTCATCTCGTTCTTTTACTTTAAAACAATGATGCACAACCATGAAATTACAACATAAAATAAACGTGCAATGCATCCTACTGAACTGTGATGTAGGCCCGAATGCAAAACTCCTACTACATTATTTACCTGGCGTACTTAGCAATTCGTATGCCAAAACTCGTAATTAGCTCGCTAATTGGAATATCTATAAAATCACACAATCATCAATTTTACTTCATTCAACTCATAAATTCCTAGCTCGAAAGTTATAACTCGTACAAAACCAAACTCTCTACTAAACCCGAAATCCAACTCAGTTTCTGACCAATTTCAAAAATTCATAACTTTCTCAATACTCGTCCGATTTGTACAATTCGAAATGCTACGGGCTTCTGAAGACGTCTAATTTCTAATGGTTTAAACAAGCTCTTAATCCAACACCTATAGTTTGGCCGAATGTGGCCGAACGGAAACCGTTCCACCATTCGAGCACTCGGCTATTCAAACGCTCAATCTTTCCCATAAAATCTCGTAACCTACTCATACTTCTAGTTTAAACACCAACATACTGATAGAAATCAACTCTAACTTCAATTTCACACAGTTCCCTTCTAGGTTTTCACCAAACCACCCAATACCCTTTCTAACTTCATTTGTAACAATCAAAATAACTAAAATACTAGCTATCTATTAATAACTAACTGAAGACTTACCTTAAATCGGAAGATCGAAGGAGAACAGAGGAGAATCATCGCTAAACGTCACTAAAACGAAGGAAAACGCCGAAGAGAACAGGTTTCATGCGGGGAAGGAAAGAAGAGAAGAGAGTTTTATGCTTCTACTCTTCTCTTTTTTTTTTTATAATAATTAAATCAAATTACCTTTTCGCACTCAACTATTAACCGTTTAATAAATCTGTTATTCGATTCGATTCCGGTTGAATTCTTAAAATTTTCTCTTTTCCATTAACTTCAAAATAATGTTATACTTAGTGGTAGAGATTCTTCGCTATCAAGTCCGTTAATAACCCTGCCGATTACAATTACGTAAAACCGAAAATCAGTTATAGCAGAAAGTTTCGGGTGTTACAATCTATGTATTTCTCTGAGATTGATTTAAGATCATACTAGTTGAAGATTCATGTGGAGGATATTCCAATGACTCATTTTTAAACACATTATGGGCATTTTTAATTTATGATTTTACCATGATGTAGTTGCCTTTATGGATTTGTAAATCGATTTTTCAAATCTTTATCTTCATCAGTTTGTTATGGTCATTGATTTATGTTAAGACTAGTACTCAACATATGAAATATCTTAATATAATTCTGCAAACCTTAAGACATCATTAATTATTTGCTAAAATAGAGAACTATAGTTTTTGGATGACAGTTGTGAAGTTATTGAGACATATATTTTGAGATGGTATATGTGGAGATCCAGCTAAAATTGAGGTTAAACTAGTTTAGAAGCTGTGGCAGAAAGCTTACTGAGGCCTACAATTTCTTAGGTTTCTTCAATTGTCTTGTCATTAACTTAGTTAACCACGAAAGATATAAAGTTTTTTTGAGACTAAAATGTCAATCAACTTTCGAGGAGTTGGAGGATATGTTGACATTGAATTGCCTTATATAGTTTAAACTGATGTTGTAGGAACGAGTTATTACATACATGTTGCGAAAAATGCTAACGCAAGTTTACGTGTCGCAAATGTAATAAGTTCGTAAGTACGAGTCGATCCCACGAGAACTATTGTCACAAATTATTAAAATAATTTAATTATAATTAATATCGAATACTGAGTTTTTGATAATTTTTGGATTTAAATAAAACAGCAATTCAATTTGATCAAATAACGGACAATTAAATAAAATTGTAGCATGTAACATGATAAAGTTTTAGGGTTTTTGGTTTCAGATAAATTAATCATATTTAATATTTTTCATCCAATTCATTAATATATATTCTTATATGTTGATGGCAATCTTACAAAAATATTTATTTGTCCCTCTCGAATACTAACAAATTTATTCAACTAACGAGTTATTACTTCTCAGTCTCTAACCCTAAGAATTAATTGAATACTTTAAGCATGAGAAATTAAACTACCACATAAACGCTCTAGCTGTCTCTAGCCTAAGATTCTTTTCATAGTAATTTATTCATTGCACGATTTATTATCTTCTCTCGGTCTCAAAATAATCTTATTAACATGTAATTGTTGATCAGGCAATCACAAGAATTAATAACAGAATAAATTACTCAACAGAATATTGAAACAAAGAATTAACAAATTGAATTAAAAGAAATAGTAAATAATCATATTTCGACTACATTGTAACCCTAGAGAAGAAAATTAGCTCAAGTTAGAGTAGAGATGAACAACGATAATAAAATAGTTCATAATTGCAAAAGCAAAAGAAAAGGAAAACGAGAAACTATGCTGGAATCCAGTCTCGATCTCCGTCGACAGCTTTCAGCCTCCTTTTCGTAATAATCCTCTGAGTTGCCTCTCTTTTCTTGATTTATAATCTAATTTTGAGTTATGAGTGGCGTCCATCTGATCTGATCAACGAGTGGTATTCATCTGATTTGATCAACGATTGAAATTAAAGACCTAAAAATCAGATTTTCTTTTAATCCTTGACAGCAAATCCATTGGTTGAGGTGTAGCCGATCGATCGGCACATCTTCGCCTTGATCACGCTGGCCGATCTATCGCCTATATGTGGCCGTTCGATCAGCCAACTTTCTGCCCAAAACCACCCGAAACGCAGTTTAACCGATCGATCGCCTATATGTGGCCGATCAATTGGCACTTGTTTTGTTAGTAGAATTGATTTCTTCACTCCAGCTGATCGCTCAACTATGGTCTATCGATCAAAACTTGCTCTATTCTTTTCTCGATTTCTCATTTTGGTTGATCGATCGCTCAGCTTAGCCGATCGATCGGCAATTTTTCTGTTTCCTCACTCTGTTGGTTTGTAATTTAACTAATCAATCACCTATATGTGGTGATCGATCGGCTCTCCTTTTCACACTTTTAATGACCCTTTTTGCGAACGATTCCTCTATTGAAATGCCAACCTGTTATATTTTAGTTTATCTACGCATTTACATCAAAATCGTCAAATGCTTTCAAAAACTTGAAAAAAAATTATCGAATCAAATTATAAAATAACATAAATAAGTGTGTAAAATATACGGTTATCAATACACATCTAGAAATTTGAAGTCCCATGATCGTAATAACTCCTCTCATGACCTCAAATTGCGGTAATTATCTTTTATTTTAAAGTCATGGAAAGGTTATTTGCATAACACAAGATTCAAGAGTTTTCTCAAATCATAAAGTCCGAATTATCTTTTCACACACCAGATTTGGACCTCAAACAGTAGAGATATGGAGCTCTATGACTTTATCCTCAAAATACCACTCAAGTAAGTTCATTGTTGTGGCAGAGGTATTAAGTCAATAACCCTAAGATTCTATTTCTTGTTTGGTCTTAGAGAATTGAAAAAGATATATGAATTTTGGTCTGATTATAATCTGCAATAACATGATGATGTTCAAACTACATTATAACGGCAAAAAAGTAAGAGAAATAATAGCAAAAAATAAAAATCGAGAATTTTACGTAGAAACCCAGATCGAAAAAAATCACAGGGATCGAGTTCAGAAACATCTCATTACAAAAAATAAGATTTGTAATATTTTTTTAGATATCGAATAATATAGAAAATATTCACTAAGAGAAATCACCACTTTTAAAACTATCAATGTCAAAGCACCACATCTATTTTTTTCTCACTATTTCTTTTCTCTTGCTCTAAAATAATCCTAACTATTTCTTTTTCTATTCTTAAAAGTGATTTTCTTGTTTTCTATTAAATAAAAGATTTCATTTCTTTTTGTATAACTTTGAAGCAACGAAACATTGCCTATTTATAGATAAAGTTTGTCATAAAATGACAAACTCAAAAGGAGCAATTATACTCTTTTTTTCAACAAATGTAAACACTGTTTGTGGGAGCCGTTGAAGAGAAGAAATTTTGTTTCTCTTCTTTTTTCTTTTCATTTAATGATGAGTTTCTCATCATAATAAGCGAACCCACAGGTACTTTCCTTTAGTCCGAGTTCAATGAAAGAATCATAACAAATTAAAAGGGACTTGGGAGATTGAGTCAGAGATTTATGCAAGCTACTCTCATTTGTTCCATGTTCACTCAAGGTTGTTTTAAATTTTGAAGACAAAAGTGGTTAAGTAGAGAAGAAAATAAAAAAAATCACAATTTTTATTATGTCATAGGCTACTAGAAATGTTTTTTATTTAAATTAAAGTATGACCATCTCGATTAAGCTGTGTATATAGTGTTATGATTTATAATATGTCACAAACTATTATGATATTTATTTTCTTTGTAAAGGGCCATGCTTGATATAAAATTACAATTAACAATCCTAACCTATTTACTCATTTTGCAAAGAGAAACGGGCGATAGTTTAGGATAAAAATAAAATAAAATAAAAATAATTGCGAGACGAGCTTTTACTTGAGAATTTACGAACTAGGGATGTAAACGTGCATACAAAAATTATAAGTCATAAAACTTAGCGGTAACTTTGAATCTTCATCGTCTTTGTTTTTCTTTTTTTGAAATTCGAGATTTCTGACAAAGTAAATACAAATGGATGCACAAATCTACAACAAAAATCAAAGGATATTTAATGGGAAGTCAAATTGAACCTGTTTCTAGTAAATTTTGTTCAATTTTTTAGATTTTTTTTTATTAAAAGATGATTATTTGATTGAAAACTCAAAATTCATAGATGAGATAACAAACTTGTTCAAATTGGAAAAAACCAGACTTTATGAAAGTTGATAGATCGATTTACTCAACTGTTTGGTCTTTGATTTGACATCAAATTTCTAGAAACATCTTGATAGAATGCTTTGGTTTCTTTTTTTTTCAACCAATTCTCAAATTTAATTTGTCATTTAATCAATTGATTGTGAGTATTTAATCAATCGTTTGTGAGTTTGACGGTGCTTGAAAAAAATGTAGTTGGACCGGTTGATTGAATGTCTAGTTTGGGTTAGTCGCTTTCTCATTTTCCCTCGGCCATATTCATGGTCGACGAAGCTTTTTAATTGGTCGATTGCACCCATCATGGCTGGACGCATGTATACATGCTAACCGTGGGCAGTTAAACCCCTTTTAAAACAGGTTTTTTAGGATTCTTCTAGAGATCCTTGAGTACAACTATAGATATCTAGGACTCACATTATTGTACTACATGCTGAGGATACGAATTTCTACGGTGTCTTAAGGTAGACATTAATCAAATTAAGAGCTTTATTTATAATATTTGGTCAAAATATTCATTGTTTTTTAAATTTATTTTGAAATACTTCTTAGTAGGGGTAGGCATGGACTGGACTGGTTGGCCCGTAGGGTTCGAGAATTATTTTTTAGGAACCGAAACTGGCCCCTAGCAGAATCGATACCGAACCATCAATTTTGGAATCGTCTTCATCTATTTCCGATGCGACCAATATTTGTGTCAACACAATATAAACAAGATCCATTTCTCAACGAACCAAAATTCTCAATTCATAAACTTAGAAACTAGAAAATATGAACAAAGTCAAATTTCTTTTTATGTACGAAAGAGGGTCTGTTTTACTCTGAAAAAATAATTGAACTCTTCAGACCAACCTTATTTGAGACAGATGAAGTCGATTCATTCAAGAAAGCAGAAAAAAGCTCTTTTTTTTCTTCATAAAAACAAGCAAACAAGAGCTTGACCTACTACTGAATGTTGGCTGAGTGACTAGCGAGGCGAGTGGTTGGAGTGCCAGGCTAATTCTCACGACTGCTTTAGGTTATCCGACCCATGGGTCAGATAACCCGTTTTCACTGGGCTGACCTATGAGTCGATACTCCCATGGGACAACACTATTCTTGAACATGGAACCGCAAACCGGACTGCGGTCTGTGGTTCCTCGATCCATAGAACGAGACCCGTTCCATGGCACATGGAACCAGCCTGAATCGAGGGTCAGGTCTTTCTGTTCCGGACTGGTTCTATCCACCCCTACTTCTTAGGCTCATTGAGACATGTCATATCTTATAATATGTCAATTTTTATTATATACATACGATTCTTGCCCATTTTTTTGTCATTATTTTTCATATTGGTCGTGTGTTTTAGGTTTGTTTGAAGTGTGAGTAGGTTTCTTTGATGATAGTTTTCGAAGTGTTCAATTCCAAGCCAATTAATCTATCCAGAGTTGGATAGTCTAATCCTCTTTATGGTTGGATCGTTATCTATTTTTGTCATGGTTCACTTCTAAGTGGTGGTAAAATATGAGATATTTATTATATAAAAATAAATTATAAGGTCAAAATATTCATTATTTTTGAAAATTTATTTTGAGATTCTTAAGCTCGTTGAGACATGTTTTATCATCATTTTTCATATTGATAGTGTGTTCTAGGTTTGCTTGAATTGTGAGTAGGCTTACTTCATGAAAAATGATGATAAAGTGAGTAGGCTTACTTTCATGAAGTAAGCCTACTCACAATTCACAGCTAATTAATCTACTCACAGTTGGAT
>CM039522.1:2072094-2084991 GCA_022433055.1 Begonia peltatifolia
AATTATACATTATAACATTATCCTTACGATATCAAATTTTGTTATCATCTAAATAGAGTATACTCAAACAATTTCGTCCATCAATTATATCAAATGTAGGATCAAAGCAGCTTTCGTTATATTTATCATAACTAAACCTATCAATGATCACAAACACCAACATAATTAAACCACACAGATTAAATATGGATATGTAGCATGGAAATTACATGTAATGTGATTTAACATGCCTATTTCCAATTGGTACAACCAAAACTTTATTGAGATCATTAAAACTCAAATGCCAGAGTGAATTAAATGAATACCTCATAAAATGAGTACTGCAGTAACCAAAATATTCATTACAAATGTCTATAGAATATAATCACATAAAATATACAAATTCTCATTAAACCTCAATATCTCCAAGAGATACAACCCCTATATGAGCAACATGATCATGAAAGATCTTGTGTCGTAATCCCTTGGTGGGCGGATCTGCAACCATGAAGTCTGTTGCAATGTGATCTATAGATATTTGACCACTCTGGACCGTTTCTTTCACGACAAGGAAAATAATGTCTACAAACTTAGATTTTGAGAAGCTCCTGTTGTTGTTGGAGAACATCACAATTGACTGGTTGTCACGTAAACTGTGAAGTGGCCTTTTAATACCATTCGAAATTTGTAATCCCGTGACAAAGTTACTCAGCCATAATGCTTGGTTAGATGCCTCATAACATGCTATAAACTCAGCTGCTATAGTAAAAGAGGTTGTAATACTCAGCTTGGCACTCTTCTAGGAGATAGCTGTTCCAGCTAAAACGAAAATACAGCCCAACATTGACTTCAAGTCATCTTGGCATCCAGCAAAATCAAAGTCAGTGTACCCAATAATCTCGAGCTGATCTGATTTCTTGTATGTGAGCATGTACTCTTTGGTTTTCTATAAGTATCTGAGTACTCTTTTTACAGCCTTCCAATGATTCAATCCAAGATTACACAATTATCTACCTAACATGCCAACTATGTACGCAATATCCGGAAGCCTGCATACTTGAGCATACATTAAGTTTCCTACAGCCGAAGCATAAGGAACCTTTTGCATTTCTTTGACTTCAAAGTCACTTGATGGGCATTGACTTTTATTTATTTTGTTTCTTTTGGCAACAGGGATATCTCCTAATTTGCATTCTTGCATGCCAAATCTTTTCAAAATCTTCTCGATATAGCTCTTTTGTGATAATCCAAATATACCTCGACAACGATCTCGGTATATCTAGATTTTTAATGCAAAAGAAACGTCACCAAGATATTTCATTTTAAATTTCTTTAAAAGAAATTTATTGGCATCGTGTAACAAGCCTATATCGTTGCATGCCAATAATATGTCATCGACATATAAAACTAGAAACATAATTTTATTCCCACTAGATTTGCAGTATACACAATCATCAACTTTATTCGCCTCAAAACCATATGAGGTGACTGCTTGATGAAATTTGTAATACCATTGACAGAAAGCTTATTTTAACTCATAGATGGATTTCTTTAGTTGGCAAACTAAGTCTTTTGATTTATCCGAATCAAAGAATTCGGGTTGCACCATATAGATTATTTCATCAATGTCACCATTGAGAAATGTCGTCTTGACATCCATTTGATTTAGCTTTAAAACAAAATAAGCTACTAGTGTCATAATAATTCTAAAGGAATCTTTCGTAGATATCAGAGAGAAAGTTTCCTTATAATCAATGTCTTCTCTTTGAGTAAAATCTCTCAATATTACATTTTGAATTCTTTTTGGATTTAAAAATCCATTTACAACCGACGGGTTTCGAACTTGCAGGTAATATGACGAGATCCTAAACGTCATTGTTCTTCATGAACTTTAACTCCTCATTCATGACATCAGTCCACTTTTGAGAATAAGAACTCATAATGGCTTGGTTGAAAGTAATAGGGTCATCTTACACCTCATCGAGTTTGTCATGTTCTTGTAGGAATACAATGTAATCATTCGAAATCGTACTCCTCTCTCTAGTGGACCTCCATAATAACGTAGTTTCTCGAGGGTGTTAAGTTTGTTCATCGGGAATGACTTCCTGAAGAGGTTCAGGAAGTGGTTCAACATTGACTTTATCATTATCCACTTGATCGAAATCAAGGAAAATCAAAGGAAGAAGAACAACTTCCTCCTCAAAGACAATATCTTCCTTATCTCCCCTCACAAACTCTACATCCTCAAAAAACTGGGCATTTACCATTTCAAAGAATGTCTTTACGGTGGAATCACAAAATTTGTATCCCTTTTACCATTCAAGATACCCTACAAAATAACAACTAACAGCCTTAAAGTCCAGTTTCTTTTCATTAGGCCTATAAGGCCTCAACTCAGCTAGACACCCCCACACGTGAAAGTATTTTAGAACAGGTTTCCAACCCGTCCAACGTATGGGGTTTTGTTAGTCGTCACCTTAGTAGGTACCTTGTCAAGGATATAAGCTGTCGTTTTTAGTGCTTCACCCCAGAGGGATTCAGCTAAGGTCAATGAGCAATCATGCTCCTTACCATGTCCTTAAGTGTTATGTTCCTTCTTTCAACGACATCGTTTATGTTGGGCGAACCTGGCATGGTGTAATGAGGAACAATACCAGATTCCTCGAGGTATTTAGCAAATGGTTCTGGACGTTGTTCATGTGACCAGTCATATCTACCATAGTATTCACCATCACGATCGGATCTGACGACCTTAATCATTTTATCAAGCTAATTTATAAACTCAGCTTTAAAAGCTTTAAACACGTTCAAAGATTGAGACTTCTCATGAATAAGATATAGGTAGTTATAATAAGAGTAATCGTCAATGAATGATATGAAATAATGTTCACCATTCCAAGATGCTGTGGGGAAAGGTCCACAAATATCCGTATGTATCAATTCTAGGACTTCCAAAGCTCGGTTAGCTCCTAATTTCTTTACACTTGTTTGTTTCCCTTTAATATAACTGATACAAACTTTGAAGTCAATCATATCAAGAGGGCCCAAAATCTCGTCTAACATAAGTTTTTCAACTCTCTTTTGAGAAATGTGACCTAAGCACTTGTGTCATAACGAAGTTGAATCATTGTAAGTTAATTTACGTTTCGTACCTCTTGAATAAATATGCAAGGTTTCATTAAATGAAACTATGGTTTCAAGCATATATAGATTGTCACAAACATATAAAAATCAAGAACCCATTATATTTGAATTTAATGATAAACTAAATTTTTTGTTTCTAAATAAACAAGAATAACCAAATTTGTCAAATCTAGAAATAGAAATTAAATTCCGTCTAAAAGATAGTAGAACAAATGTATCATTCAAATCCAAAAATTGTCCAGATTTTAGTAATAATCTAAAATCTCCGATAGCTTCAACTTCAACTGATTTGCCATCAGCTACAAGAAAGAATCTTTCAGCATCATTTGGCTTTCAGCAACTCAACCCTGCATAGACATACTGATGTGAATAGTAGCACCCAAATCTAACTACCACGTATGCCTTGATGCAGAAACCAAATTAATCTCAGAACAAACAAGGTTGAGAAATGTACCTTTCTTCACGCGCCACGTGCAATACTTGGCACAATCTTTCTTTTGGTATCCTTCTCCATTACAGAAGAAACAATTAAAGCCTTTGGACTTCTTTTTTTTTCAACTAAGAAGGAGCACCAGCAAGTTCTTTCTTCTTTTTCTTTCCTTTGTCCTTAGAAGATGACGTCAAATGAGCACTTTCTGTCCAATCATGTTTAATCCTCTCTTCCTCTCGGACACAATGAGAAATCAGTTCATTAAGCGTCCACTTATCCTTCTGGCAGTTGTAACTGATCTTAAACTGCCCAAATTGAGGAGGAAGAGAAATCAAGACTAACTGAACAAACACGTCTTCTAACAGCTCTAACTTAAGTTCCTTGAGTCTTAAAGCAAGTGGAAATATTTCCATTATGTACTCCCTGATATTCCCCTTTCCATTACACTTAAGTGAGACAACCTTAGCTAAAAGCGTACTTGTCTCAGTCTTTTTATTTTTCTTAAAACGTTTCTCAAATTCTTTGAGGAATGTTTCGGCATCAGTGTCTTCTGACATGTTGTCCCGATATGCTTCTGGAATGGTGCGCTTCATGATCATCAGACTTACACGATTCAAACGCTCCTACCTTTCCAGCTCCCTTTTATCATCAAGGGTATTTGATGCTAAAAGAGGTGGGAAGCGTGCGACCCTAAGTGCAATGTCTAAATCTATGCACCCGAGAACAATCATAACATTCTCTTTCCATACTTTATAGTTGGTCCCGTTAAGCATGAGAACTGCATTAACGTTACCCATTTTACTTGTGATGTTAACTGTAATATCAGAAAAAAAAAATGTAACAATATTATCTCACAAAATTAATATGCATATATATAACAATAATATAACTCAAATATAGTGCATTCATCAATAA
Source organism: Begonia peltatifolia (assembly GCA_022433055.1). Taxonomy (NCBI): domain Eukaryota; kingdom Viridiplantae; phylum Streptophyta; class Magnoliopsida; order Cucurbitales; family Begoniaceae; genus Begonia; species Begonia peltatifolia. Next base: position 2,076,563 of record CM039522.1, read on the forward strand.
GAAACTGGTACAACATTAACAGTTAGTCTTTTGGCTAAAAGTGTTAACTTGTAATTGGTAACTTGGTCTAGTATAAAAAACATTGACAATAAGACTTGTCAAACAATGAACTTATCTTTGGACAAGTTCAATATTCAAATGGCATCATAATAATTGTCACATGTTTTTAATACTATCAACAATCCATGCAACTAAATAAACGTCAACCTTCCTTTGGGTCATTCTATATTCGTACAATGTCATATTTCATATCCAACATATAAAAAACAGGATAATTAAAGCAAGAGGAGCTAATTTTATAATATGTTACCCAACCTAAGACCACATAAAATTGCACTAAAAAGAAGTTAAGAAAAATTATGTATATACATATTCAATAGCTAGGCAACCATAGTAGTCAATCCGTGAACCAAAGAATCAACCAACCTAGAATAAAATGTTCAAATCGGCCAAAAATTGGGCAAAAAATAGGGTAAATCGGAGGCGAACTGAGCCTAGAATTGTCCAGAAACGGTCATTAAAATGACCCAAAACAGCTGAACCATAGTGAACCGGAGCCCATTTGACCAAATGGACTATCCCAAAAAATGGACCGGTTCAACTGAACCGAGCCAAATCGGACCGGTCTAGTTGAACTGGTCAGGTTTATCGAATTGAACCAAACCTGAACCGAATTGGTCTGGGTCTAACCAACCAAAGAACCGGTCTAGATCAAAACCGAACCGAGTAGGTTTGGTCTGAGTGGGATCGAACCCAAATGGTTTGGTCCAATTGGACCAAACCTAACCCAATCGGTCCGAATCCGCCCGAACTGTCAGAGAGGGGCTGCGAAGCAGCAACGAAAATTGCTCGAATCTCACTAATTCTGGTAGATTTTCACCCAAAAAATTGTCTGATTTATCGAAATAATGTAGATCGGGCAATAATCCTCAACGTGAATTACGAAAAATAATATTTTTAATATCTTTAAACATGCATTCTAGCGGAATTAGATGCATAAAAAAATATTCTGAAAATTAAAAGTTTGATGCTTAATTCGATTTGATTTTAAAATTCAATTACTTGTAGTTTAACGTGATCGGCTCTGATACCAATTGATGAATTCAATTAGAATTATTGAATCCCTAATAAAATTAACGAAAACTTAATTCTCAAAATCTTCACGTTAGAAATTCTACAAGCAAATTAACGAAGCGAGAAAAGATGTACCTAGATCCATTATCTGAATGCAAAATATCATAAATCGGGTACATGGATCTTCTGAATTCGACAATCGTCCTTTCTAATGCTCTATAGAATGATAGCGGTTCCAAATAGGCAAATGGTTCAATTATAAATTGGGGTCCATAACCTTATATTTAACCTACCATTTTGTCCATCACAAATTTATAAATTATCTCTAATGTGTCAACGCATTGTAATATAACTATATTATATTATATATACTCCAAAATTCTTTAAAATTATAATAAATTACTTTAATATGAATTTAAACTCAATGATAATATAATGTATAATTTATAGTTTGATAATTTAAATTCAAATAGAATTATAAATTCCATTTTTGTCGTGGTCCACTCATGAGTGGTGGGAAAATATGAGAAAGTTATTATAGAAAAACAATTATAAGGTAAGACTATTTAAAACATAATGACAATCGACAACCATGTAAGAACGCACAGTAATTTTGAAACGGACTAAATAGAATTTGGGCCAGTGATTGATAAAATCTACTTATTTTTTTCATTCTCTAAATGATATTTTAGTGAATATTCGGAAAATAAGTCTCCATTTTCTTGAGATAATTCACAACAATGTTCAAATTCATATTAGAGTATTTAGTAAGTTAGTAGAACATGACTAACAATTGTAATGTTATAATACCATCCATTTTCTCATCACGCAACTTTGTTCATTCAAAAAGGATTTGATTAAGGGCTAAATAAGTTTATTATTATTATTTTAATTATTTTTCACGAACAAGAACATGGAGAGATGGGTTTTTAAAATACAAATTTTTATTATAATATTCAAATAATTAAATTTAGGTTAGAATGTTGCATTCCAGATCGTTGTGTACTAATTTTGTCCTTTTGTTGTTCGTAGAGAATGCTTGGAAGATTTCTTTTTTGTTTCTTCCCCAATAAATAATAATAATAATAATAAATTTATGTTTTCTACTTAGCATTATCAACAAAGATAGGATATTTTTAATAATTAATATGCTGATAATATCTTTTTTATTTATTATATATTTATACGAATAACACATAAAATATGAGAAGCAACTGGAGAAATAACGCGTCAGGATATACTTATAAACAAGTGTGTCAAATTATATTTATTAAACTCAACTGGGGCAGCATAAGTTGTACATGTTATGTCACAAAAAAACCAACAAGGTGAAACTCACTAATTAACATCATAATTATCATAAATTAATTACCTTTTAATAATTAATATTGTAGAATTATTCTTTTATTATTTAATGAGTAATATTATATTTACTCTCTTATTCTACTTTCTTAACATACTTGTCGACGTGTCAAATAATAAATAATACAATTAAGATGTAATTAATATAATAAATTTTAATTTATTATATTAATTATATCAATTATTATTCGTGACATTAACAGATATGTTAGGAAAGTATAATAAGAAAATAAATATATTATTTTTATATAATTATTATATATTTTTAATTTTTAATTTTTAATTGAAATTCTAGAAGAACTTTTGACGTTTCATGGTGTAATTGAAAAGGATTAATTACTACTAATCAACTCGCCTTTTCTACACTAAAAATGATTAAAAAAAAAGTCACATCTTGACAATGGAAAAGAAATTATTGGAAGTGAAGAGTTGATTAAGTAAAGGCTTTATACTAATAAAAGACCTTCCTCTATTTTATGTATAAAACTCAGTGCGTTCCATCTTGAGGTGGCTTTTGACTTCGGGGGGATATTTTTAAGAGACTAATCGAGTCAATTAACGAATTGTGATTGAAATCTCAATGCTAACGAACATCGTGTAATTATTTGATATCTTAAATATCCAACGAATTATCATGCAATGTTATTCCTTCGTAGTTGCATTTATCGTCTAATTAATTCATTAATCTTAACCAATCACGTGACTAACACTTAATGATATCTAGCTACACTTATAGATTAGGGATAACAAATGAAACCGAATGATCTTACCATCAATGATGTTTTGACTGTCTCATTTTCCATATACTTCACCAAATTTAGTAAGAAAATAAGTACCTAAAACTTATGTTAAGTTATTTTGGTTGAAGTGATTATGTGTTATACATTAGGATATGTATATGATGAGTACGGTGTTTAATATTTCATTACTTTGAATTGTATTTTTATTGCTCTCAATGAAAATACCATTGAAGAGGGGTATTTAGTTGTGTCATTTCACTAATTGTTAAAGTTTATAGAACTTGAATAATAAAAATAAATAGAGTTATGTACATCATTTGATTGAATAAACTGTTTTTAATTGAGAGCCTCAAAGTGTCGATCGGACGAGTGAAGTGTCAACCAAGGTAATGCTAAAGTTTTTCAGAAAGATTCAAAGTGTCGATTGGACTAATGAAGGGTCAAACGTATGTTAAGATGAAAAATTGTATCAAAAAACCCGAAAGCACACAAGTGTCGACTGATCTTTCACAGTGTCAATCGATTAGGTCTATAACAGTGTCAACCGAGTTGTTGAAAAAAATTCAAATTACACGCAACGGTCATACAAGAGTCAACTAATTATGTGAAACTACCGAGCAATACACTATTTTTCTAAGGACTTCTATAAATAAAAGAAAGCAGCTTTGTGCAACGTACCAAACTTGAGAATCATAATGAAATGCTACCCAATTTAGTTGAAAATTTGAGTCTTTAGCTTACACCACTCTCTTCCTAATTTAATTTTAGATTTTGCTTGTTGCAAGAGAGTGTATGATTTATTCATTGCACTCAAACTTTCATCCTTGTAATTTTTTTTGCTAACGAGTAAAAATGACGCCTTGAGAAAGAGTCATATATAAGGTTTTGGATTGACACCCAGAAATTAAATCTAGTAAGTTTGAAAAGTTTAGTTGGCAAATAATATTTAAGGAGTCTTTAAGCACGAACGTAGAAAAGGTTGATCGAACCGCGTCAACAAATTTGTTTGTACTCACTTACATTTTCTCTTAATTCGTTGTTTGAGATAGTTGTTGAGTTTAGAATCACCTAATTAATTGAGAAAGTATAATTTATTTTCTATATGCAAATTAATATTGTTTTCAATCACAAAAAAAAAAAAATTTAATAATTTACAGAAATTGAAGGGTCAACTTTTTGTACGATGAAAATTGGTGATTATTTGGTGCAGGAAATAATAGACAAGTTAATGCTTCTCTGTCTTTCATTTCATTTGCAAAGATCCAAGTTTTAACATGAAAATTCATATTTCATATTTGATGATGTAATTTAAGAATGTTTGGGTGTCAATTGTCAGGGAAATTGGAAGAAAATACGATGGTAAGTTTCAACTTCCTCTTTTTACGTTGGGATCTAGGGTTTTCATGGAAGAAAAATTAGATTTTATTGTGGAAACTAAAAGCTTGTGAATAAATATCTAAGATTCATGCACGAAAACGAATTGGATTATAATGGTATGTTTTGGATCAGACTATCGAAGAAAGTGGGAGTTTTTTGAAGTCTTAGGACTATTTCTCGATGTACTGGAAGCCTAGAGTGTATGTTTGAGCGACCAATTGATCAGTAGGTCGAGCAATGTGCATGAACCTTTAGTTTGAATTTCCATTTTTAGTGATATTTTTTTGTTTGATAATATACGTTATTTTATGTATGTACGACGTTATAGCAAAAGGTTTTGACACTTACTCTACTATTTGTTTTCAACCCAATTTTTATTAAACATTTTATGCATGGTATGCTTCCATATATTTTGTTTTTCAAAACGTGAAACTATATCCCTACTAAGTTTAGTCGCTCTTCCCAATGACTTATTCTTTCAAGTTTTAGTTAAGAAGATAGTTAGCAATAGACACACAGTTGACTTGAGTTCCATTTTTATCATCTTATTATTTTTTGAAAATTTATTTTTATGAGGTCAAACTATTGTCATATTATTTAATTTTTTAAAATTAAATATTATTATTTTATTTTTTACAAAGTTATTATATGTTTATAATTACGTTATCTGATTTCATTGTTGGACATAAGTTTAGGCCAACTTTATTGAGACTCGGCTCTTTATTCTAGACTATTACAAGACTTCTGTCGCAATATTAAATAATTAATGTTATGGATCGGCAGTTTGATTCTCTTATGGACCGAGTCATTCGCGCAGAGTCCCTCTCGCATAGTAATTTTCCACACGGGATAGGAAAATGTACATATTAAATGTACTTATAAGGGGCCCAAGCAATGTAACGATGGTGCGCAAGTGGTGTTAAAGTGTCTTAAAAAGGTAGACAAGCTTCAAAAAGTTGAGATGATAGAACAAGAAATCAGGCATTTCAACTGTACTTGGACCTAATCTCTCCGCAATTATGAATGCCGGCACACAACTAATTCAATTTTATACAACAAAGTTGTGTATGGATGTGGCCCATTTCTGTGTATTTTAATATTTCACTATGTTTATTTATTTATTTTAACGATTTAATTAAATTAATTTATATTTTGTTATTAAATGTTTCTATTTCTTCTTATTCCAATTTGAAATATTTATGCATAAGGGCAATCATTTCTTTTAAAAATAAAAATAAAAACAGGTTTGTATTATTGTAGTTGTTGTTGAGATAATCATGCTGTATATAAATATGAAAAATAAAATATGGGTGTTTGGTAAACTATAATTTTGAAATTAATTTAATTTGTATAATTACAATTTAAATATTTGGTAAATCAAAAAGTTAAGAAATGGGTCCATTGTTTCTTAAATATGGAAAATAAATACTACATTTAAATATAATGAAAAACATAAAATTATTTTTAAATGTTTTAAACTCAATTTAATTATATTAGCAAAAATTGATATCTAATTAATTCCCTTTTCTTTTGGAAAAAATAAATCTACAAAGAACGAGAGAAATGGTGACACAAGATCTAGATTATCTTTACGAGTAATATTAAGTTTATCCTTTTATTTTACTATCTCAAACTATAATCTTACGTGTCAAATAATTATTAGTATAATTAATATAATAAATTATAAATTATTATATTATTATATTTATTACATCAATTATTACATTTTAATAATATTCTTATTTATTATTATTTTTTTTAATTTTTTTTTTTTTAAATCAAAAGAGAGAGCCTACTAATATTATTTAAAACAAATCATTGTAATACTTCTAACTGGATGGGCCTTGACATTTTTGTATTTGCAATTTGGAGTTAAATGGATGGAATTTAATTAAAAGAAAGTGGGATTTTATTGAAAGTTGTGATTTATTTACTTGACAAAATCCAGAAAACAATAAGAGAATGAAGACATAGTTTTGATGCCATTCAAGCTACACTGCCCAACAAGTGATGGCCAAACTTTGAGAAGAACTTTCCATCTTTAGGAAACATGTTCAATCAATATATATTCTCCTGTGGGGAGAGAGAAAGAAGAAACTTTGTTCTTAATTGAACCTTAATTCTGTTTAAAGGGACGATAACATTGTCCGTTTTAAATAGCAATTCTTAATTTTATTTAACAAAATGATTATTTTTTTTACGTTGAAATTCATACGCTTTTGTATTAAGAGTTTATCTACGAATATTTTGTGATCGATCATGATGAAAATTTTATTGTATTTGTCAAGTGACGTGAGATTGTGCAACTTTAATAATACGATATAATCTAATCTGACCTGAATTGGGCCGCCTATGGTCTAATTCACGAGATAATCATGCTTATTGTCGAAAAACATGGTAATATTGATGATCAGGAATGAAAAAAATGTTCATAAATAAGAAAAATGAGAAAGGAGGATTCCTGAAACAAACAAATTTCTCAAGTGATTCAATTAGGGTTCTTCTAAATTTCTGAAACCAATTTAAGAATTTACAACCCATTACTCACAATTAGTGATTGAAATCCGAATTCGAAAGCAGAATCTAACTGGGGAATTCCTTGCTGGCAAGCTTCATAATCAGAAACCATTAGAGGATAAGCACAAGCTTTCATTTCTTCAGACCAGCCGCTGCTCTCGCCGGAATTTGCTGCAGAGCTACCGCCGATCATCTGCGTCCCATAAAACTCATCAAACCCATCAAGTTGAGCAGAAGCTCTGTAGCTTAATTCATCAACGTCAAGAACAGACGCCGGAAAGATCGCCGGAGCTGCACTGTTTAAATCGTATTGTGCTGTCGGAAACTGCGTTAGGGACTGGAAATCTTGATTTGATGAATTGGTAACAGGAAATGGGTCAGAAAATCTTCCTCCCAATTTGATGAGCGAATTTCTGAGAGACGTTTGTTCTTCAAAGCAAGGTTCTTGGTCTGAATTCAGGATCGGAACTGCTGTATAATGGGTAGACCAATTTTGGGTTTGATTCATAAAGCTCGGAAGAATCAAATTTTCATAATTATTTTCATTCTTCTTTTCCTGTTTTAAGCTGTTGATTCTTCGAAGTAAAGATTGCTGCTCTTTTCGTTGTCTTCCTAAAAGCTTCTTCTTCAACCTGGTGTTCCAGTAGTTCTTTATGTCATTATCAGTTCTTCCCGGCAACTGCGCTGCAATTATGGACCACCTGCGAAAATTCCAAAAAAATCATTTCTGGCAGTCGAATATCTTAATTATTTGTTCATAGAATCTCCATGTTTAACTAAGCAAGCTTACCTGCTTCCTATGCTCATATAGAGGCTGCAAATAATGTTATCTTCTTCATCTGAGAAACCTCCATGTTTAATATTTGGTCTGAGATAGTTCAGCCATCTTAGTCTGCAACTTTTTCCGCATCTCTTCAGACCTGGCAATAAAAATAACAGCTTTCAGCCATTGAAGGAAACGAAAAGCTTACAAATGGGGAATCCAAAAATATAATATTCAGTAATATTTTTTGTACCGATCTTCTGTGGCAAAGCAATCCAGTTTCCTCCTGTGCCATTTTGCTCGATGTAAGACTTCAGCTTAGAGTCTTCCTCAGGCGACCATGGTCCTTTCTTGACGTTTGCTTTGTCGCAGCAAGGCGCTCTTCCCATTGTTTCTCTGCCTTAATTTTTGTTGCTTTTGAAATTTTCAGGTTAAGAAATTACTGCCTGATAATGATAGTGTTGAGGTTATTATATAGAGTAGAATTGTGTGTAGGAGAGAGAGAGATAGAGAGAGAGAGAGAGAGAGTAATAGCTGGAGGACGAGTAAAAAGGAAGTTTTGAAAAATAAGAAAAGAAGAAACTTTATGTATAAAA
>CM039522.1:2085391-2169333 GCA_022433055.1 Begonia peltatifolia
AAGAAACAGATAATATTTTAATGAAGGACCCTCTAGATTTGAGAATTTTCAGGCACAAATGTATAGGATATTTGATGGAGTAATCTGCTAGAGCTATTGAAGTTGTTCTATAGTTTTCTGCCTTAATCTTCAATGGAATCTACCTAACACAAACGAATTACTAATCTTTAGCCGAGTAGATGATGAATATAACCCCAATTAATTCATATAATTATGATCATAAATTTTCCTAGTTTTGATTCGAAAGTAATTTGGATACATCTAATTTATATAATCATTAGAATTATTTTGTCTCATTTGACGGTTTAGTAGTAAAATTCGAGCTTTCAATTTTACTCAAATTTTTCTGATCGTCTCGATAATTCTTTGCAAGCTTTATAGGTTATTGTATCTCACTTCTTCGCTTATTTCATCTAAGAAACTTCTAGCATGTCTCGATTAGTGTTGACACTTTTCTTACAAATTTCATCATATATCCATCGGTAGCTTGAATACATTTAAAATTATAATATTAAGTGCGAACAAATATATTTTCTAGAAGGAAAGAAATGAAAAAGGGTAAATGGTTGAATGAATCAGCTTTCATTGACTAAAGAAGAGGAAGGTAAAGCTGGAGAATATTGTGATATCATACTGTAGTGTTCTTATGAAGTCATCTACTTTTGATCCAAACTTTGTTTTGAAATGGTCATATTTTTCACTATTTTGTGGCATTTTCTTTGCTCACATGCGTTATATAGTTTGTGATTTTAGCTTAACTTCATAACATAATTGTGCTAATCGCATTTAGTAGTTGATATAATAAGTTTATACATTTAATCATAGATTTAGGGAAATAGTTCAAGCTATTATCGATGAGTAATAAATTAATTATCTACGTGAAACAACGACAAATGAGCGCGCTCGAGAATTATTCTAAAAATGACGTGAAATAAATGCTAATTTGTATTTAACATGTTTTAGAAGTTTATTTTAGAGAAGAGTTTTGAAAACAAAAATGATTATAAAACTAGTCTTCATAGATAATCTATTGAGAAATGATGAATAGGTCGTTGGGTCTCCAAGTAAAGATTATGTAAATCCACGTCTTGCGAAGATAAAAAGGACCCAAAATCAGGGGATTCCCAGGACATATTGTTTAAGATAACGTATATAAATAGTTCATAAATAGAGTTCTGCTCCTAATTTAGTACAATGAATTTTAAAACCAAACTTAAAAAATAAAACTGTATAAAATTCTTTCCAAAACAAACAATATTACACTATTAGGTCAAGATTATACGAACATATGAATGCAACTGAATATTTCTTATGGTTGGTGACCAAATCTCACTCAAAGGTGAGAATTTTCCTAGAAGAGAGGAGACTAATTACTTCTTCATTCTCCATTAAAAACAAATCTTGTCAATGACAGCAAACAAAAGGCTTCAAAATATGGATAAAATAATGAAAAGCGTTTTTACAAATCAAACCAATCAAAAGGAACATTAATTTGAATAAATGGCCAAAACCCAATAGACTAATGAAAAATATCCTCAAGAGATTAGGAAAGAATGCGAACACCAATAAAACGATGCCACGAGCCACATCCATGACATCACATGTTGGACTACTTTGCTTGTCTTTTTTGTTATGACAATAATTTATCATGTGAATTGAGATCTTACAATACTAAAGATTATCATCAATGGAGTATGATCAATAGAGCAAAAAGAGAGCAAAAAAGAAGAAGGGATTTGTGGGTCGTGCTGTCGGTGGTGAAATACGTAAATTTTTTCAACTTGTTCTTGTTATAAAACTACCTAGAATTAATCAAAATATGCATAAACTAATGATCGATCGAGCCTCGAGCCTCGAGCGAGGCTGACTTGACTTGGGGGGAAGAAATTGCACAAGTCAAAAAGGGTGAAATGAAATATACTAAAAGGACTGTTGATCTTTCATTCTGTTAAGATTTGCTTTTGAATTTTTCACCTCTTTGTTAGTAAAATTATGTACGTGGGGTTACAAGTACACTACTTTTCAACGCCCAAAGAGAGAAGAACAGGTCCTCTCTCTCTCTCTCTCTCTCTCTCTCTCTCTCTCGTGAAATGGGTTTTGTAGGCCCCGAAGTTATTTCAATGATGGAAACTTTTGATTGGGCAAAATTTAACCCTTCCTTGGACTTGGATTAGACAACCTATTATGCATTCTTACAATCATAGCATAATGATGAACACCTGTGAATTTTCAAAGGAATTGCGCTGACCAGCGGGGCAGAGGGTTAATTTGATATTAGAGTTAAATTCAAAAAATGATTAAAGTACGAAAACTTTTTTAAAAAAATCAAATTTTTCAGACAAACAAGAATCGGGTCAAACTATAAAAAAAAAAAAAATTCAAAAAATGGTTTTCCGATAAACCGATGACCCACTGCGGAGGGTGGATCGCCAAATAATGGTTGACTGCATATATTTACGCAATCGACCGCATTGGCGGGGGCCTATTTAATTTGTATTTTTATTATTTCATCATGCATTAGAGAGTACTAAGTAGTTGTTTGCCTCAAAAGCGAAACAACCTTAATTATTGATTTTTTAAAAAACAATAATCAATCTGACCTTTGAAGCATAAGTGACAAAATCGATAATCTTGCCAACCTTATTACAAAAAGTGTCCGTCATGAATATTGTAGCCAACACTTTGAAAGTTTCAAAATGCGATGGATCCTAAAATTTGGACGCCGTTTGCTTGGTCAACCATATCCATTACCGAGAGCTCGTTACGGGCTTACTTGAACGCACGCCCCAAACATAAAGCACATTTCTTAAGCTTGTTTCTTTCAAAAGGAAGCAAGCCTTTTTCCATTTGAAATCATGCCTGAAAACTCAAGCTCTTCCCCATAAGGTTCAATACAACTTACCATATGAGAAGTCATCTCTATGGTCAAGGTGAAAGAGCACACTTACACGGACAGATGGATCAAGACCGAACGACCTTTTCTTATTTCATTGTGCCAACTGTCACGACTCGGGAGGGGGCCTAACACAAACACCACGCTAAACGATCAACCTCGGGGAGGTCCACTTTCTAACCTAAGACTTTGTGCGGAACTTTGATCGTCAATCCATGATCTCTGCAATAACAAATAAGAGGATACAAGCAATAGTAAAAATACAAAAATAATTAAAATAATTAAATGCACAATATACGGTACAATCTAAAATATGTCCTTACATATTCAAATTTAACAGAATAAAATGATGGTGACTCAAAAGAAAACAGCACAGATCCGCGTCATTTCCTATTCCTCCTTCATTTACTTGTAAGGAAGGGAGTCGTTGGAGTGAGTAACAAACTTAGTATGAGATGTTATACTTACTACTTATCACATTATGCATGCTTTTTTTAAAATCAATGCACGTGTTTTGAAAATTCAAAACGGTTTTAATGTTATTAGATTCTCTTCTTATTTTTAAAACAATTTATGATCATAAAAATAATGTAGGTGTATTAAAAATAAGTCCACATCGACCATACTATCATATATATAGCCCGGTGACAGTGACAAGGAAGATCACTCAAGGATCCTCTGAACCACACCACAAGAAAAGACCGCAATAAGACTGGTAGGACCTCATAGGGACAAGAGAAAGGTCTAACTACCAGGAGGGATCAAATGGATCAACTATACCTTGGGCCCTCGAGAATACCGCACAAGGGACTTATAAATCAGGGGTAGCAACAAATAGACACTGGCCACGTTCAATAATGGGGTGAGCCATATCATCCAGCCTGTTCCTCCATTCGCAGGGAGTACCGCAGCTCCAAATGCTAACGGGATGACCTTATCCAAACAAGTGTAGGGAGTACTACAACAACCCTTAAATACGGGTGTATCTGGGATAAACCCTTTGATACTCTCAGCGTATGGGACCGACTGAGAGTTTTAGAAAGTTTTCTCCAGTATCAAACTCCAAATGTCACAACAGAAAATCAATGTATAAATAAAACCCATATGCATGACAATATAACAAATCTCCCGATAAATCTCAAATCTAGCCCGTCGGCTAGGGTGAGTAAAACATGACATTTAAACTCTACTAGACAGTATAAATCAAGGAAAACGTGTACATACCTAAATAATATATAATGCACATGCTAATAAGAATGCCGACGTCAGTACTGGTGGTATTCCACCAAAACTAATATACGTGCATACAAAGCTAGGTGTAACGTAATAAGTATAATAACTTATACCCATGTGGCGAATCCTCCTAACCTCGGCAGCCAGTGGCTCCTCGGGAATCATTTCAAACTCAGTAAAATCCTTGTCTATGGAAATCAAAACAAAGAGAAACCTCGTTAAGGTCTAATAGGGGTTAGAAACGATATAAATTGGGAGATAGGGCGAAAACAGCTCGACTTGACTTTTGGTCAAAGTCATCGGTCAGACGTTAACTTCAACTTTCTCTTCTTTTTTCTCAGTCCAGGCCGGGTTGAACCCGGTTCGGGTTAGGTCGGTCTCGAACCGATTGGGCCGACCCGATCCAGCCCAGTTGGGTCTGGGGCTCACGACCGAGAGCCGGTGATATGTTAGGTCAAAAATTGCATTTTTCCGACCTGTTTTCACCAAAACTCATTTCGAACGCGTTTCTTACCTCCTTTCCAGACAAATCCTGCCAAAAACACTAAGAAAATCAACCCGAATCACAGATATAAGAAAACTCAAAAACTCAAAATTTATCGGGAAAAAATTGAGGGTTTGAGAGATTACCTTCAAGACGAAGAGATTGATACCAAAATGGGGCTCAACGGAGGTCGTTATGGCGTCAGCTTCTCTCTTTTCGCGTCAGCATTGGCTCTCTCTCTCTCTCTCTCTCTCTCTCTCTCTCTCTCTCTCTCTCTCTCGTTTTCTTTTCAATAAAACAATAAAGCTTCTTAAAACCTTATCGTTTTAAATTTTTATTTTTATTATATTTAATTTATTCATTTTATTTAAAATCATTTAATGTTTTTCAGTTTTTTTATTTTAAAATTTTCTCGAATAATTCTTTTCAGTAAATTCTGACATTCTTCTCCCGTGAATTTAATTTACTTGAAACCCGCATACGTCACTTAAAATTTTAATTTATTTTCTTAATTCGTACGGATCATAAGTGACCAAAAAATATCGTACGCTGAAATTTTTTTGAAAATTCGTGCATTTGGACTTAAATTTCCACTTAAAAATTTGCAAAAAATTTATTCATAAATTTACTTTTATTAAATTTTAGCGGATTTTACACAACGAAACCCTTAGTTGCCCTAGCATATTTAAGCATAATTTTCAGATATTGTAATCAGTTTTTGAATGATATTTTGAAGTATTTTCAAAAGCTTGTGCCTCAGGGTTTCTTCTTAAAAGTAATTGCCTCGGTTGCTTGCTTCCGAGAGGAGTTGCACCTCCTATTGTCTTCTAAGCCCGAGGTTGGTTAGAAGCACTTATACTCATCATTTCTACTTCTTGTCTAAGACTTTAGACAAGGAAGAAAGTGTGCCAAACTGATCTTATGTCGTTCTAATCTTCTTTGGAGGGTTGCATCGCTCGAAGGTGTCCAAAGTTACCTCTCGGATTGGTTTCGGATCTCTTGCACAACTTTCGTGTTTCTGATTCTTTTTCTACGAAATTTGCAGGGCTATATCTTAATCCATCATATTTCATCTCCTACAAATTTACTTCAATTGGACTCCATTTGTTAACTTTGCGCCTTCACTATTTTGAGGTGTTCTACCATTAGCCGAGAACAACAATATATTATCCTATATCGCGCTAACCTCTTCTTTGTAAGGTCTGATTCGTATCATGAATTCAGAAACTTAGTAGCATTATTACCCATTACTGCGAAACCCTGTAATACATACAAATTTGCAGACCTCATGTGTCCCTTTAACAGAACTAGGGCATCTTTATTGATTTTCACAACTCCATCTACAACGATGTACTAGCACCCTTTCGCATCTAGAGTACTTAACGAGATCATATTCTTTTTCAACTTGGAAACATGTCGTATATTACCTAGTGTCCTAACAATTCCATTAAACATTCCGATTTGGATGGTATCAATCTCAGCTACCTTGCAAGGTGTGTTATTACCCTTTAACACATCACATTCTAAAATGGCCTTATATGTCGAAAGCAAACTACGGTTGTAACACATGAAATTAACAAGCTAAATCTAGAATCTAATCATTGTTTGGCTTTGAGTTTTTCTTTAACACAACTAGAAGATCTCCATCATTATAGTCTTTTTCTTTTGCGACAACAACTTCACCAGACGTCATCGGTTGTTTTCCCTTCCAGCAGCTCTCTTAACATTCTGCAATTCCCGGCACTCATATTTAATGTGTCCCTTCTTCTGGTAGAAATAACAGGTTCAATTATGGTTTCTTGACTTTGATCTGCCTTTCGAATCTTGAACACCGTCACTGTCTTTGTTGTTTGACTCTTCTATTCTACCTTGAACTATGAGTCTCTCTCTGCGAGACTCGGATCCAATAACAATCTGCTTCATACTCTCCTTTAATAACAAGGCGACATAAATCTCTTTCAAAGATAGAATTTCTTGACTTATAAAATTGTATCTTTTAAAGTACTGTATGAAGAAGGTAACGATCACAGTAGAATTAACCTCGAATCATTCTCATCGTACTTGCATCTCATAGTCTCTAAATCCAAAACTAATTTCTTGAATGTAGTCAAGTGTTATAGCAAAATTTCTATCGAGAGTCTTCGACAGTTTCACTCTTTGCAAATTAGCAAATTTCAGGTTCGTAGTTCGTCCTTCATGCAAGGTGGCTTCCAATCAGAAAGAAAAAACCAGAGCTTGATGTGGGGGATTGATCGATAAACAAGGGTGATGAGCAGCAGACTTTGAGTGCGGCTTTCTGCTTGCCGGTGGCTTCTTAGTGTTTAAAAATCAAACAATATTAATTTGAAAAAAAATAAACACAGAAACACAAGGACACCAAGATTTGCGCGAAAAACACTAGACGGGAAAAAACTATGAGCAAAGGATGAATTCACTATTTGAAATCAAAGTACAATTGAGTTTCTCAATTCAAACATCAATAAATAGAGAAAACTACGAAACCCTAATATTGACTATAGGCCCAGCACGAGTATAGCCCATTATAGATCCGAGTCCACACATGTAGCCCAAAACCCAACAAACTCCTCCCCCGACTTATGTGGTGGGCTCCAATAAGCTTGCTCTTCGCCAACAAAGCCTCAAGCTTCTCCTTTGGCAAAGTCTTCGTCAACGTATTGCGGGCTGGGCAGCGTGTGCCTGCCTGAACTGTTCTAACTGGTGCGCACTTTTGCCAAGTGCAACTGCTTCGTCTCTAGCAAATCTCGAATCCAATGATACCTTACATCAATATCCTTGGACCTCGAATGAGATGACAAATTCTTTGAGAGATGGATATCACTCTGGCTATTGTTAAACACAACATACTTCTCTTGGCACAAACCCAATTCCTCAATGAATCTCTTCATCCACAAAGCTTCCTTACAACCCTCAGTAATCGTAATGTACTCGGCTTCTGTGGTGGATAACACAACACAATCTTGCAGCTTCGATTGCCAAGACACAACTCTTCCTGCAAAAGTCATCAAGAATCCTGAAACGAATCTTCTAGAATCAATGTTACCGACTATATTTGAATCGGTATACCCAACTAGCATAGGATCACTACCACCAAAACACAAACACAATCTGGAAGTATCTCGGAGATATCTGAGTATCCACTTTACTTCTTCTCAGTGTTCATTGCCAGGATTGAAGAGGAACCAGCTAACTACTACAACTAAAAGAGCAATATCAGATAGAGTGCATACCATGACGTACGTCAAACTGCCAACTGCAGACGCATAAGGAACTCCACTCATATCTGCTTTGTCTTTCTCACTTGTTGGATATTACTTCGAATTGAGCTTGAAATGACCGGCGAGTAGAGAATGCTCAACTTTGGCCTTGCTCATAGCCGATGATCAACATATCGTCAACATAAGAGGAGAATAATGAAGTCATCATCGAAGTACCTCTTGATAAACACACAATGGTCTGACGATGTCCCACTTTACCCTTGACTCATCATGAAGAATTCAAACTTCTTGTACAACTGCTGTGGAGCTTGTTTGAGGTCATACAAGCTCTTCTTCAACTTGCACACAAGTTACTCCTTTTCTTTGACTTTGAATCCTTCGGCCTATTCCATGTAGATCTATTCCTCCAAGTCACCATGAATAAACGCAATTTTCACATCACGTTGCTCGATCTCCAAGTTTAAGCGAGCTGCTAAACTAAGACCAGCTCAGATCGAGGACATCTTCACCACCGGTGAGAATATTTCTTCAAAATCAATTCTCTTCTTCTGACTGTACCCCTTTACAACCAATCAAGCCTTGTTCCATAGTTGTTAGCTTGCATTTTCTGTCTTCAACCTGTAGACTCGTCTGTTCTTGAAAGCTTTCTTGCCTTGAGTACCTTCACCAAATCATACGTGTAATTCTCGTGAAGAGATTGCACCTCCTCTTCCATGGCTTTCAACCACAGTTTCTTTTCATTAATAGAAGGGACCTCTTGGTAAGTGTTTGGCTCTTTGCCATCTGTCAGGATCACATACTCATATGAAGTAAATCTCGTCGAAGGATGTCGCTTTTTAGTATATCTTCTTAAAAGAAGTTTGTTTGGCAACTTTTGAACTTCTTCTTCGACTTGCATAGTCAGTTCAACATCATCTGTTGTGGGGAATTCGCCATTTGCGAGACCAGTATCATGCTTCAGTTCTGCTCCCCCTTGATCGGATCGCTCTGCAAGAGTAGAAGTTAGATCCAAATCAATCATATTATCATTGTACCTCTCTGCCATTTCTGTTTTATAGATGTCTTTGATGCCTTGGTCTTCTACGAACACTGTATCTTGACTTCTGACAAGTTTTTTCTGTACCAGATCATAGAACATGTAGCCAAAATCATCAAGACCATAACCAATGAACACACATGACTTCATCTTCACATCGAGCTTCGAGCACTTGTCTTTCGAAATGTGAACGAAGGCCTTCACCCAAAGATGCGCAGATGGTTATAAGAATCTTTTTTTCCAGACCACATCTTATTCGGAACTTCGAAACCCAGCGAAACACTCGACGTAATATTGAACCACTATATTCAAGGCTTTATCCCAAAAGGATCTTGACAACTGTGATTGCGAAAGCAAGCATCTCACTCTCTCAACAAATGTAATGTTTATTCACTCAGCTAAATTGTTCAACTGAGGAGTCTTTGTAGGTGTCTATTGATGCCGAATACCTTCCTCTTTGCAATACTCATCAAAAGGACCATAGTACTCACCCCCATTATTTGTCCGGATGCACTTGAACTTCACGCTTGTTTCTATTTTCACACGAGTATGAAATTGCTTGAAAATGTTTAGCACTTCATCTTTTGACTTCAACATATACACTCAAATCTTCCTTGAGTGATCATCGATGAAAGTCACAAAGTACACTACACTATCAAGTGTTCTTGTCTTCATCGAACGCTCACATCAGAGTACACCATGTCAACTATACCCTGTTTCTGTGAGTGACGAGCGCTCTTGAAAGTTACTCAAGTCTGATTGTCTGCCAAACAGTGAACACAATGCTTTAGAGAGCCATTTTTTATACCTAAGAGTAGATTCTTCTTATCTAGAATCATCAATCATTTCTCGCTCATACGGCTAAGCCAGCTGTGTCAAAGTTCTACCACGCCTTCATTCACTGCATGGATGTGGAATCCGCGATCTTCGCGTGCATCACATATAAAGAGGAATATTTTTCTCCTCTCGCTTCAATCAATTAGCCTTTGGTGAGTTTTCATTTTCCATCACGAAAGGTGTTGCAAAACTCTTTGTTGTCAAGCTTTTCGGTTGATATCAAATTCATGCAGATGTTAGGGATGTGCTTCACACCTTTTAAAACCAAAATGTTGCTGGTGTTGGCCTCCAAATGCACGTCTCCCAAAGCAATGGCATTTGCAATGCCATCATTTCTCATAATTACACTTTTAAAGTCACCGGAAGTATAAGACATGAAAAAATCCCTCTGCAAAATAGCATGTATCAAAGCGCCACTATCAATCACCCAACTTGTATCTTAACAGACGAGATTTACGACGTCTTCAACGTACACACTAAAGGGATCCTCGGTGGCCGTGGCTGCATTCTTACCTGTGTCACCTCTTTCGGTCTTCTTTTCTTTTCCCTTTGCATTTAGATTTTTCCAGAGAAACTTTTGACAAAGTTTGTGTATTTTCCTGACTTGGTTTTACTTCGGTTTCTCTTGCCCAGATCTTTGCTTTGACTTTTCTCCCTGTTTTAGGTGACTAGAATGTCTAACTGAGAAGAAGAACTCGTTAGCTTTCTTCTTATCTTCTCGTTCAGAGTATTACTCTCGACTACAGCCATAGCTAAGATACACCATCTGGGACGGAGTTGGACAACCACATTCTGAATGTCTCCAATGAGTCCGGTAAAGTTCTAAAAATCATCAACCCTTGAACTGCTTCATCAAACTTGATTTTTATTACAACCAACTGATTGATAATTCATTGAAATATATTCAAATGATCGGTCATAGCTTTTTCATTCTGCTACTTTAACCCTAGAAGCTGCTTAATCAAATACAACTTGTTGTTGGCCGTCTTCCGAGCGTACAACTTCTCAAGTTTTTCCACAAGCTCTAAGCATTATTGTGCTCATTGACATGGTTAATGACGTTATCATCTACCCACCGCCGAATGTAACTGCACACTTCACGATGACACAATTCCCATTCGACTTCAGATTTACCTGTCGACTTTGCACCAGCAAATACGGGTAAATAATAGTCTTTCACATAGAGAAGATCCTCTATCTTCCATTTCCACATATGATAGTTAAAGTCGTTCAATATGACCGTCTGACTCGGATTACTTTCCATGATTTAAAATAAATCTCACAAATAATTTCAGAATTTTCAAATCCCAAATTTGATCACCAAAATTTCATAATCAAATATTTCAAAAATTTCTCAATCGAGAAATTCTTCCACCCAAAATAATTCTAAGAAACAGTATACGAAAAACTGTTTCTACTTCTAGTGAAAAATCAAACTGGAATGAATCGCAAGTCAACACTACTGGCTTAGCAATCACTGGCAGCGACGAACAGAAGCAACGACGGTAGTGTTGTTCCTTGTATGTCGTGCACTGGGTCTGATTTCTTTCACCGAGTCAGTGTCACTGTGTGGCTAGTGGTTTTGTGAAATGTCGTATGAAACCAGCATTCTAAATGGAGGTTGTGCAAGCGCGGCATTCTGCTCGCGAGTTTTCTCTCAACGTTGAGGGTTTCTCCGCTCCTTTCCTCTTCTTTGTGCGACAATAGGTGGCAATGCCAGAGGAGAAAGAAACTTTGATAGAGGAGGACGAATCGTCCTCTTGGCAGTAAACTCTGTCGACGGTTGACGTGGCATAGTCTGAACGGTGACCTCTTCTCCTTCTATGTTCTTTGCAGCGAGAAGAACAGAACAAAGAAAAAAAATTTCTTTTTTCTTTCTTTTTTTTTTATTTCATAATTTGTTTTTCCAAAATTACAATTTCACCAAAATTAGAAACCCATCGTTCGAGAAGTTCGGTAAATCAAACATTGATTTTCAGAAACCTTCAATTTCACTCTCATACCAATTGTTGAAAAATCAAATGATAATAATTTGAAAAAGAAATAAACGCGAAAACACAAGGACACCAAGATTTACGTGAAAATCCTAGATGAGAAAAAATCACGGGCATAGGAAGAATTCACTTTTTGAAATCAAGGCACAAATTGAGTTTTGCGACCCAAGCATCAATTAATAGAGAAAATCACGAAACCTTAATATTGACTACGGGCCCAGAACGAGTATGACCTATTATGGATCTGAGTCGACACATGTGGTCTGGAACCCAACAAACACAATTTATGAGCGTAAAGAAAATTTTCATTTTTTAAGCTAGCTTTTGGAATTGAGAAGGCCCAAGATCACCTAACAGTTGTATCAGAGCCCAGTTTTATAATAGAATCTCAATTTGTTGGGAGAAACTAAGTTTCAGCTCTCCGATGTTTGACAGGGAGATTGTTGGGTTATCTTACCTCGGTTGTGGAAGGGGCTGGTGATCAATTTATAAGTGTGAGAGAAATACTGATTTCTTAAGCTAGCTTTTGGGATTGAGAATGTCCAAGATCACCTAGCACTTAGAAGCATTCGATAGAGACTCCGGCAATGTATTTCAAAGCCGAGGCTGAATTTGGCTACAGAGGAGATTTGCAAATCCCTTCTCCTATCTCAGGCTCGAACGTTTTAACCGACGCTACAGAATGCCTCGGCTTGATTATGGAATCACCAAATTCAGCTCGTCGAGAATCGAATGGCGACAGTGGTCGATTGCTTCTACCCAAAACAGCGATAAACTGAGAGTTCTCCTCTGTGAATGGCGATGGCAGATCAACATGATTCTTCTTTTTCCTTGTTGAAGAAGAAGAACCCTTGACAGATTGGCAGGATTTTTCCTTACGTGAAAACTACTTTAAATTACGTTTGAAACTACTTATAGGACAACCTCTAAAAACTACATACTTTACTGAGGATCGACACCCATTATTCATTGATGAATATTAAGGTTTTGCTTTTGCCAACTTCATGATTTTGTTTACTTCACAAATATTTGGTTTTCTTGAACAACAAGCTTCCATATCTATTTTCTCGAAGCTTTTAGCAACTTTCTGTACTATTTTCTTTAAAAATCTTTAATGCCTCAGGTCGTGGAGTAAAGTATTATTTGATAATCGAGTCATTCATCCTGATATTTCTTTCTTGGCCAATCTCCATATCGTGACAATATTTGGAAGACTTTCATTTTCTACAAAAATTCATATATTAGTAAAATGAACCTCGAATAATCAAAAATTATCAAAAGCTAACTAATTCTAAAAACTAGGTCTAAAATTTTGATTTATGCACTACTATAGCAAAATTACTATAATCTTATAAAAAAATATGACTTAGTTACAAAACTCATGCAAATTTGCACCATAATATCTCTATGAGATAAATTTATTACCAGTCATAACAAACTGCTCTTTAAGACCCTTAAAAAATCTACTATCGAAAAATATCAAATTCAACGGTTAGAGAATTCCCAAAATGTGAAGAAGTCGAATGTTTAAGAGATGCTCTCATTGGCATTCACATCTAACATGCATCATTCATCATGAGTTAATGGAACATACTTGTTCAACTTGGTATCCTAAATTAGGATGCGCTGTTTAAAATCATTTTAATTTATTATTATTTAATAAAAGTATTTAAAACATAAAACATCTATTACATGAAGAAAACAACATACATTTTATACATTGAAAATTTACACGAAAAATCAGAGTATTAACACAGATGCTACTACAAAAGTAGGTCACTACATGTGACATTTCAAAAAGATTTATACAAAGAAAAAATCAAACATCTCACCCAAACAAAAAGACCATCTACCTTAATGGTTCACCTATGCCTCTATGCAAATTTGATAATGCCTTATGTTTTTTCTCTCGGTGAACAATCTCGATATTTGAAAATATAAATTATCTACATAATGAGTTTGAATTCACCCATGCAAATCATTTTGAAAACCAGCATATCACGTTGATTTAACAATGTTTTCAAAATATTCATTTTTAACATCACAATACAATTTGAAAATATAAATTTTCATAAAACATCATTCATTTCACATTAAAACAACATTCATTTAATCACTTCAATCCACAATCAAAATCTTAAACCGAATCAGAACCAAGGACATGATTTAAATCTATCTCCACCCAAACAATGCAATAAAGGTTTAATTAATTATTTTAAATGTAAGATTTACTTACCTATTGAACGTTCCTCCTCTCCCACGAAATTTTCACCTAATGAACTGATTTTTAGTTCTATAGAATCGCCTCCAAAAGCTAATTAACTTTCCTTTTATGAGCAAGTCCAAAATTTTGCTTTTTCTCCCACTTGTTCTTTCTTCTTTCTCATTTTTCTCTCTTCTCAATCTGAATCCCACAAAAATGGTTGTTTCTTCAGCCTTTGTCCCTCATTTCTAGATGGAATAAACTTTCTTTTTTAACCTACTTCTTCATGTCTTTGTATAAAATTACCCTTTCTTCTATGGATATTCGCAAAAATAACATGATTACTTATGATTAAGTATACTTAGATGAAACTAATTAATTTTAATTAGTCTTAAGTTCATCAACATGATTAGCATAATTAATCATGATTAACTAACCTTAATGATACTTAATTAACTTAATTAATTACTTAAGCAAACAATTTACACAACATATGTTGATCGTCACGTGTTCTAACTCTATTGATTGTCCAAAGCTATTGCATGGATACATGCTACAAAACAGTGCAGTTTAAAAACATAAATTGCATTAATCAGATTAAAAAGTAAATAAATTTTGCTATATATATTCAACTTCGTTTATTCAAAAATCATTCTTTTTCTCTACATGTCTAGTTTAAGACTGTTAAATTTTAAAGTAATTCAATTATCACAGCAAAAATTATTATATTTATAACCAAGTATGTTCCTATAAAACAGTTGCATTCTTGGTATTCACAATAACTTTGTACCATTTCTTCAATACAACTTCCACAACTTATATTCATATATCATTCATAATAAATATCTACAATACATTATTGGCCATAGAATATTGAACGTTCAAATCATTACAAAAAGTGTGTTAGATTTCAATGTGACTGAATTCTATCTAGTCAAGCCGGTTATACCCACACTATGAATGAAACTTGCAATTGTATTATAATTTTCATAGTGATATTATCCATACCCGTGGCTTTTTTCTCAAAATAGTTTTTTCACATAAGAAAATATCTTTTTTCAGCTATCATTCAATTTTTAACAAGTGGTACCAGAGCCTAGTTGGTAGAGAGTATACATATTGGTTTTTGAAATTTATTGAAACATCAATTCTCACTGATCATTCTGCATCGAACAATTTTTTTGTAATTTTTTAGAAAATTACATTATTTGGGAAAAAGAAAAAAGTGTTCCCTGCCATTCGTCTTGCTCAAGAAGATTTGTTATTTGTTGTCATTCAACCACCATCAGAAAACTCTTGTCATACTTGTGAAAGCTTCAGATTTTTTCCCTTTTAGTTTGCCAAAGTTGAAGTGTCTCCGAGCAATAGGTTCGTTATCTGACGGTGTCTATTCATTATCCGTCTCCAGTCTACATCCTTGTTTTACATTCTGACTGTCAAGCCATTTCAATTGTGGCTGCTACGAGAGTATCCTCTGCAGAGTTGAATTTTTACCAAAGATAAAAACTATTGAAAACCTTAGAATTTTTGGAAGGTTTTGAATATGTTAAATTTGATTATTTGAGGCAGATTTAGAATACGAGAATATCTCAATATTGGAAATTGTTTTTCAGTTGAAATACAAATCAGGTTTGCTTTGTGATATTTATGATTATTTTGGCGATTAGATATAATTTGATTTCGGGCTATCTAAATTTTGAGAATAATTTTTTAAATATTGTGATATCTATGATTTTTCCTTTCAATTTGAGAGTGAATATTTTATTGGAGTCGGTGATTTTGAGTCAGATATTTTGTGAAAAAATGTGTTTTTTGAGGCGATAAGATATTTGATGTATATATTTAACTTTTAAGTCGATATTCGATATTTCGTTATTGTAAGATAATGATAGTGGAGCTATAAAGGCTTTGAAGAGCAAATTGATATGATAACTCAGTAGGCAAGATATGCTTGCACAAATTTGGATGATGCTTTGCGGGACTAGAAGACGTCGTCATTATGGTTTAAATGTTTTTAAGTTTGATCAGCATCTGAGCTCAGTTGACCCATCAAGATTCTTTGGAAGAAAATTTGAAAAATGGTTATTTGTATCAAGATTCGTTTTGAGGTAGAGATTGTAAAAATTCAGGATCTTGAATTTGTTTTTGTTGGTTTGGACTGACGAGCACGCATTATGGATTTCCTTCGTAGAATTCATGTCAAGGTAGAGGTTGTTAGATTTCGATATAACCTGAATTCTATTTGGGTCAGTTTGGTTAGACTCATGTTGAGAATTTCATTATGGTTTTATTTTTTTATAAATTCATATACACTAGAGTCATAAAACTCGTGATTGTATTTTGATCTTCATATTGATATTATCCTCTGCCCATGGTTTTTTCTCAAAAGAATACTTTCACGTAAATCTAATGTCTCACGTCGTATTTTCTTTTTCCAGTTACGTTAAATTTCTAACAAAGTGGAACATCATAATTCAAATAAACATTGCCTAGAAACTAAACTACACAACGAGAAACAAAATGCATCACTGAAGGTTGCAGCCCTTACCAAAATATCTAACCCAACATATGTTATTATTCGATTTCTAACAATAAGAATTGCACAATTTCATGTAGTTTGGAAAAGATAGAAGAATCAATGCACAAATAAAGTTCTTTCCCTACACAAACAAGACGTGTTTTAGAGTATGATTCAAGAACAAATTTACGCGAGTTTGTATCCAAAACAGACGATGTCTTGGGCTGAAGCGGAACTCCACAATCACTCACCTTTCTAATTCTTCCTTCTTATGCTCTATTTTCAAAAATAAAACAAGAAAAAAAGGGTTGGCTAAAATCTTTTTTAACGAAAAACTATTTACTAGAGCATTCAAATGTTTTCATCCAAAACCATTAGCTACTATGGGAGAAAGTTCTATTCGATCAGCTGGTGTGTACAAAAAACATCAAAAAGCCTTGAAATGTGCTGGTACTGACAACCCTACTTCGAAATAAGAGTAATGTTACATCTATTCTTTTATTGTATTATCTTAAAATACTAATTGACATATCAAGCATTGATTGATGTAATTAATACGCCATTAATATAATAAATTATAAATAATTATTATTTGAAAAATCAACTAGTATTTTAATATACGAAATGTGTACACTATTTTGGTAAATAAAAGTGTTCTAGAACTACAAGCTTATTACCATTTTATCCTCCTTTAAAATCTAGAAAGTTTGACCGTAAAATAATCTACTACGTTTGAAAAATGTTTTAGACACACTTTTCAAACCTTCCAGGCAGTTGCAACATAGTGTCATCAATGTGGGTAAAAAGGAGAAACAAAGTCTATGATTATCATCGTTTCAGGGATGCAATTGGCTGATTGACGAAGCCATTTAAAATAAGATTTTTTTTTTAATTTAAATTTTAAATTATGAATTTTTTTTCAAATATCTTTTAAAATATAATATTTTAAAAGAAACGAATAGACTTCAGAATTTTAAAAGAAACGAAGCCATTTAAAATAATATATATTTTTTAATTTATAAACTGTGTTTATAATCATTTTAAAACTAAACTTTTTTGAGAAATTTTTCATTTAGTTAAATAAAACTAAACAAATTAGCAACAATTTAACTTCATTTAAGCATCTTAAGTGATATATGAACCAAAAATTATAATAAAGAAAATAAATTTACGAATCGTTTAAAAATAAAATTGAAACTACGAAACCTTAATTGGGTCACTAGACCAGATTGCCCAGTCCACTTAGAATAGTCACAAGTCAGGTCCGAGCTTGGTCTGACAAAAATTGGCCTAGACAAGCTTAGGTCCAGTCAAAAGCCCGTGACACAAAAAGTGTCCCAAAATCCTTTGACCATCTGGTCAACCCAAAGACCAGACCACAGTAAACTTTCTATACTTTGTAAAGTTTTGGGGAGAGCCCACAACTTGTTGAATCACAATCCCAACTCAAATTGCATCCCCAACGTCTTGTGTCATAGCACCAACGCTTGTCTCCTTGAAACCAATTCTGTAAACAAGGGGTCGTGACATCAACTTCTCAAGCCACGACCCCGATCGTTCTATCTAATATTACAACTATCAGACTGGTCCAAGGTCAGGCTCTACCGGCCAGGCCTGGACTGGCCCTTGACCTTTGTTTGAGATAGACGAAACTCTTAATGAGAACTAAAAATGACAAGGACTAAACTGAAAAAAGAACCAAAAAACGAAGAGATTTCAGATTTCTAGCTGTTTCTCGCAGCAACGTAGTCTTCTTTCATTTGTTTAGTACATTAACAAGAGAAGAATATGGATAATGGGTCAAATGTTTTCTTCCAAACACCATTATTGCTCCACGTTAAGTTTTACACCTGCAATATTGGTAGAAACTACAAATTACTTGAATCATATTCCATAAATGAAAACCAAAACTATATTATACATCATTCCACCAAAACAATCATACTAACTGTTGTGCAGGAGAAAAATTACAACCCAAAATGTCGATTTCCATCTAAGCCGATTCGCCTGTCATCTTTTTCGACTATTTATTAACTCTTTTTTTTTGCATATTTATAGATGACGCAGAAATTTCAACAAAAAGAATAAATTATCTAGTTCATGTTGGGTGTCATAAAGAACAACCATCAGGAATTCTTAAATCACAAACATTGAATTTATATTATCTACAGACACTAGAACTAGAAGCAAACTACACAGAAACTTAGAGACAGCTAGCGGCTTAAATAGTTGAGGCACCTTGAGAGAATCTTCTGTTTATGAATGGCCTTATAGCTCAACGGTCCAATCCATCTCGTCGTTTATTAGACCCATCTGTAATCTGGTTAGCGATGAGTAGAGTTTTTGAGAAACAACCCCGACGCCATCTCCGTACGACGCCCTGCACAATAATGAATTTATGTTGAATTCCATGGATTCTCACAACCAGCTTCAGCATAAAGATGTTTTGAGGAAGATGATTCAAGTCTTATATTACACTTTCTAAAATGCCAAACGAAAGGGGAATTCCAAAATACTAAATTTCAATGCTTATGAGGATAAATTTATTAACACATTGACCCTCTGCAATCGACTGTTTACCTTCTGCCTAGATAAGTGATGCTACCCACTGGTGACACAACAACAGCTGTTCCGGTACAGAAGACTTCATCAGCATCGAGCAATTCTTCTACATCCACAAGCCGTTCCTCAACCTGAAAATCCTCAACTGAGCTTTTGTTTTCTTTGATTTTTCATATGTTAATCAAATAAAACTATACATTCTCGTTAAGAAATAAGACAGACTGGCACTGGCAATGAAGAGACAAGGCGAGGAGAGAGAGAGAGAGAGAGAGAGAGAGAGAGAGAGAGAGGGAAAAAATGATACGCTGCATAATATCTCCATTAAGTTATAATCAAAGAGGTTTTCCATAATTATATAACACAAGTACCTGGAACCCGAGGCTTAGGGCAACATCAATAATACTTTTCCGAGTAATTCCAGGTAAGATAGTCCCTTTTATAGCAGGAGTGGAGATAACATTACCCTGGAAATAGAAGTTAATGAAAAAAGTACATATCAGACCATCTCCCCCACTGCAAGTTATTTTATTGAAATAATAGCGCCGAGGAGAGAGAAGAGATAAAAGTAACTTCTTTTAAAAAGTTAACCCAAAAACCACTTGCACCAACATATTGGTGAACACTTTGTCTCACAATTCACATTTCTTACAAAAGTGAGAAACTAGAGTTAAAAGTAGCAATTGATATGGAAACTAAATAGAAATATGTTAACCAACTAAAAGCCATGATGTTCTGCTGCAAAATTCCACTACTTGCTTATGAAGTCCTGGTGCAGTTAGCGCCATATTGAGACCATAATAATAACAGCATGAACGTCAAGCTAAACACGAGCCTCGTGTCAGTTTTACATATGGAAGTACAAATTATCAATCTTCAAAAGTTGTATTCTTCGTTAGTCATGATATTTATGAAAGTTAAGCATCAAACGATGTGACCATTAGTTAAATGAATGCAGATGGTATATATATCAAACAATCACAATATAAAGTCATTCATTGATGCTATTATTTTAGATCTAAACAAATGGATGAGTTAATCTAAAATCTTTGTGTCAGACTACTAATTGATGAGAGTTACTTCCACAGTCCAAAAAAAATAAAGTAAATTTATTTCGGTTATTTTTTTAGTTCATCAAATTCCTATAAAATGCAATTAGATCCACTACGAGGTGGTCACCTTTACGACAAATATATTGCAAGAGGACACCTCTTCAAGATATCTTTTGTTGATACAATCGAGGTACAGAACATCAGAGTAGCCTTTGGCTTTTGCAGCAGACTGTGCCTTCAGAACCTAAAATCATGTCTCCAAAGAAAAAAAGTAAATCAGTTACTCTATAATTCATACACAGAAGAGATGGTGAAATTAATTATTTTATGTCATTCTGTTTGAAGACAATTTTAAATAATAGAGGCAAAAGTACCATGTTTTGCGCATATATTTATACCAAACCATCATCAAAAAATAATTTTGTCCATTCACTATTATGAGATATAAAGCAGATTACATCATTTTTTAACCGGTAAATAACACTAGAGGCAGATTAATATGCAGTTTTCAACAAATTTTCAGATTTTTTTGAACTAGAAAAATCTAAGAGAAATGTCCTAAATGGTATATGAAGTTCAAAAAAAAAAGAAAGAAAAAGGAAAACAAACAATAACAGATCACACAAACACGTTAATATGTAATCAAAGAAGAAGTTTATCTCACTGCAGCATAGTTTCCAATAGTTTTTACACCTCCAGTGCCACCAGGAGTTGCACGATGAAGATCATGCTCAACAATCAAATGAATTGGTGCCACACCTTCCTGCAGTCAAAGATATATACATATGACAGTGTCGATACTCAAAATATGATGAATTGCAGTGAGTTGACTTACCCAAGAAGTATTGTTAAACTATTAAATAATAAGAATTTTTCACAATCTATGACCAATGTTCGTTCCTTAGAGCAAATACAACCACTAACAAATTTTAAATAACAAAAAGAAAACAGGGGATGGAAAAAGTAATCAGATGATACTGAGGAAGATATCACAAAATATCTCGAACCTTAAAATAGTTTCCAACTGGTGAAACATAAATAAGAAATGTGTACTCTGGGGCTGGTGCAAGACCAAGAACAGCACCACTGCCCATCAACAATGGCCTGATGTACAAGGAACCTTTACCAGGTGGGGGTACCTAGAGATTATTTAATAATATGTTATTAACAAGCGTATGGAGAACCAAATGATTAAAATTTTTTATATTACCCAACGTCTGTTTGCCAACACAGTAGCTTTTACAGCATCCACAAATTGGTCAACTGTTGGGGATGGCATACACATCCTCTCTGCACCCAATCTCATCCGCAACGCATTCTCTTCCGGACGAAACAGGAGAATATGCCCATCTTGTTTTTTGTACGCCTTTAGACCTTCGAATAATCCCTACAGATGCATAGAAAATAAGTACTCAAATTAACAATCAGAATCTCAAAGATGCACAGGACAACTATCATTGGTTATTTGATAATGCAATGATCAATATTGCAATCTTCAAATATGTTTTAGTTTCCACACAAAGTAGATAACAAGATACGATCAACATTTAAAATCAGAATAAGAATATCTTTGCCAATAATTAAAGGTTCTATGATTGAGGAGATACAAATTTGGAGAATATCAAGCAGTTTTAACATGTGAGGAAATGAAAAGAATTTTAAATTAGTATTCCAAAATCCTGCCAAAACTTTTTACACGATGTCGTGGACCATTGGCAGTGCTAACCTGCCCATAATTTAAGACTCCAGCTGATGGGCTCAACTCAATGTTTCCAAATCGTTGCAATTCGCCTTTAGAAAAGTTTTCTCCCTGAGAACATTTCATGACGTACATATAATCAGTGGGAAGAAACCCAAATCCAAGGTTGTCCCAGTCTATGTCAGCTAAGTCAGCTGTTGCACTGCACCAAAAACAAGTCAAATGTGAGAAGTACTGAATAGCTCCTCAAACATCAAAATCATGTAAAGAAAACAACATTGTCGACACGACTATAGAACTGCCATGAATTATATAATAAAACAAAAATTCTAGTTTGAGTATACACAATATCAAAGCTCCTCACTCTTTTCGGGTCACATATCACAAGAAAAAAAAAAGGGGAGATCATTCTCAGTCAACACATTCGTGACTAATAACTTAAAAGTTTCCTCTAACGTGGCAGCACTCTGTCCAAGGTATTACATCTTGAATTTGATTATTACGAGTGTATTTGACAATACGTTAAACAAATTGATGAAACTTCAGAAATCAATATCGAAATGAATAGTAAATAGTTCTAAAAATTCTGGCTGTTGGGGAAAAAAACTTCGAGAGGTTAGTGATCGAAAAAGAAATATAATTAGACTTTATTCCTTTTCCACTAGAAACAGCATGTTTCCCAGATTTTTTCTTTTTGATATCTTCGTAGATTCTAGCTCGGATAAATCCCAGACCGATTCTAGTGTGAGAATTTTCATTTACACAGCTTAAAAAGTACAAGTTCAGACTGTAATAGCTAATTAGATTGAAAAATGTCTAGAAAATAAAATAGGAAACAATATTACGAAAATAATAACAAGATGACCTGTAAGTCTCCGAAAGGGTAGCATCACGCCTTATAGGAGAAATCACTGGCTGTGTTTGAGAAGAAACAAAGTGAAGGTGTCTTTGGAGCTGCAAACCGACAAAGTAGGAGATAAACCAAAATCTCAGAAACTGAAAAATAAACTGCGTACAAAACGATTCAACTGAGCCAAGAATCAACGGAGTGAGAAACCTTTAAAGGGAAAGGGGAAGAAGAATGCCTAGCGTCGATAGATGTGGAGAAAATGGACGAATGGCGAGAGCGACAAAGAAGGTGATTTGGGTTTAGCCCAGTGAACGCAGCGCTGCTTTCCATCTCTCTCTCTCTCTCTCTCTCTCTCTCTCTCTTCCTCTCCCCTTAACCCTTTTCAAGCGAGCTAATAGCTATGGCTGCTGGAAACTAAGACAGCGACGCTACTTCCGGCTGCGTTTGTATTAAACCTAACCTTTTACTTTTCTTCCCAAAATAAACCGTTTTGATTGAACCAAATTTTGTAACTGAACCCAACCAAACCAACTTGGTACCTTGGTTTGCTTTTAGAAAAAATACAAACCAAATTCAAATTTACAAAATAATGTACATATACACATAAATATACATACATACAAATATACACATATACGCGTACATGTATATATACATATATGTGTATATACATGTATGTATAATTCATAATTGTTACTAAGGGTGGACAAAACTAAACTGGAAATGTAGTTTTAATTGAACTGTGTGGTTCAGTCCAGTTTGGGTCAGTCTACCCATCCATGGTTTTGGTTCCATTTCTGAACTTTCAAAAATTGTGCGATTTGGTTTTTGTTCCGGTTCCACATTTTAAGAACGGTGAAAACTAATTCGGACTAGGGGTCAAATATTCGACTCGAACAGTGGTTCCAAAAATCAACTTGTACCCAAAAAATTGGCCCCGAACTCAATTCAAACTCCCAAACTTGACAAAAAAAAAACAACAAAAAATATAAATAATTTTTTTTAAAAAAATTGGAACCCATAATTTTTGTTTCAATTTTGAGTCTATGGGACTGTGGGTCACAGTTTTGGTTTCGATTCCAGTTTAAAAATAGATTCGGATCACACCGTGTCCACCCCTAATTGTTACATTAAAGTCTTGAAAACAAGACTTTTTAATTGAATCCAACATTGTAACACTCTGTATTTTCATGGTACCGATTTTCGGGTTGTCGGAATGATAAACGACGAGATTCGGGTAGGATTGGAGAGTGAAAAATTTGTAAGGTTAGGTGGAGAATTATTTCGAGGTTAATGGTGGAGAGAAAATTTTAAGAATCCGACCGGAAATGAATTGAATGGCTGTTAGCTTAAAAGATTAAAGTGTGAGGGTAAAAAGGTAATTAGATTATTATTATTTTAATTAATTTTTTTTTAAACATATGAGGAGGGAGAGGATCGGCAGAAGCAACCCCCATCCCACTGTGCGACTCTCCCTTTCGGTTTCTCTCCTCCCCGCGACATTCCACCGGCGATTTTGTTGTGGTTTTCTCTTCCATTTCAACGGTTTAAGGTGAGTTCAAGTGGTTTATGTTTCAATGTTGGTTTGGTGTTGGAGTTGAGGAGAAATTTGATGGATAGGAGATTTGCGGTTTTAGGGTTAGAGTGTTTATTGAGTGTAACGTTGATTTTGTGGATTATTGAGGATAAATACGATAGAGTGGTGAAGGATGTACTGAGTTTTAGTGGAATGACCGTGGAAGGGGGATTTTGACTCTAGGGCCTACTCCATTTTCGGGTTTCAGCCTTAGCTACGGTAAACGATTTTAAATTTTTTTATGGAGGTTAAACTAGGTTACGATTGGAGCGTTTAGCCACTGGAATTGTGTGATTCTGATAACCGACGCAAAAGTTATGCGCGTCAGAATTTAAGTTGAATTTGAAGCCGAATAGGTTAATTAGTGATTTTGGCGAGTTCGTGAAGTGTTGAGCTAATGTGGTGATTTTAGTGCATAAGTAGAGTAATGGGATGAGTTTTGATGGGAAGATGGTTTTTGTTGTAGGTTGAGCAGGTTTTGGATGAGACGAGTACCATAGAAAGCTAGAACACCAGGTAAGTAGTGTATGTATATGTTTTGCCTAGGTGGGCCTACACCAAAGAATGTTAGGTTGTGTGGGTTGATTGTGATGTGCGTGTGTATTGTTTGACATGCATCATGTTTTTTGAAACGGGAACAAAAATGAATTTGTGTATGGTTTTATGTGCGAGTGTGAAGTACGAGGTGTGGCGAGGACGATGTGTGTGTGGGCAGCTAGGCCCCGTTGCTAGAGAAACTGGGACGATGGCGATGTGCTAGGGTGCGGTGTGGCGAGTGCATCCAGCCTCACCCTAGGATGGCTGCCGCGGTGTGCGTGTGGTGGTGTGCAACTATAGCGTCGTTGCTGGAAGAACCGGGACGATAGAGACGTGCCAGAGGGGTGGTGTGGCGAGTGCGTTCAGCCTCACCCTGAAATGGTTGCGGTGCGTAGAGTGACGCGTGGGTACGGATTGAGGGTCTCGTTACTGGAGAAACTGGGACGATGGCGACGTGCTAGGGTGTGAAGTGACGAGAGAGTTCAGCCTTACCATGGTACAGCCATACCACGCGGCACTGGTTGTGATAACATGAGTGAGAACGTAGAAACTGCATGTGATAGGATTGCATTGTCATTTTACGTTTCATATTGCACTGTTTACTGAGTGTTAGGCTTATGTTGTGTATTCTATGGTGTAGGTGTAGAGATCCCCGAAGGTGAGTTGCTAGAGCTTAGACAGGATGAGTAGGCAGTTGGCGGCGTACTACCGTGTGCCAGCAGGTGGAGCTTGTCGTGACGGCCCGACCCGTGGAGTGAAAAAGGGAGGTAGGTTTTTGGGAGTTACGTTTTGGTGACGTCTATGTCGAGTGGGTAGATGTTGAGGCATAAATGGGTGTAGATGTTGTTAGTCGGGATTGATGTATAGGTACATTGTTAAACTATTTGAAAGAGTTTAAATGAATAGTCTAGGTTTTCAATTGGTGGTTTTAATTCGAGGAAGTTTTCGAGTTCACTTTCTTTTTGAGCTGCTGTTATTTTTAGATTGCCGGTGTGAAGTGTCAACCGAAGTTCATAGGTGTCGACCAATCAGTGTAAATGGAATGGTAAGTGTCGATCGCGGGGTTCGATCGGCGCAGGCAGAGAGGAATGAGGTGTCGATCGGCGACCGTGGGTGTCGACCGATTAGTGCAAATTCAGCGAGAGTGTCGACTACGGGGGTTAACCTGCACGAGCAGAGAGAGTCAAAGTGTCGACCTGCGAAAGCAAGTGTCGACCACTCTCCGAGCTAAACGTAAAAGTGTAGACTGGTGATTCCTAGTGTCGACCAATGTGAAGACCCGAGAGGAAGGCGGTGTCGACCAATGGAAACCCGAGACGACCTAGGTGTTGACCGACATTTACAAGTGTCGATCGGTCTCTGTATTTCTATGTTTTAAAAAGGTGAAGTCCATTTAAACCAATTTTAAACGAACTTTCCGCTGCGGCTTTTCGTAAATAATTTTCGAGGATGTCGTTTTGAGTCGAGGGACCAAAAATTTTAAATTTTATACGAATTCTGTCGAGCTGAGAAGCGCGTGTACAGTTGACGACCTGGGTCCGGGTACGACTCGGGGGCGATAAAGTCATGGTATCGGAGCAGTGAACATACCGGAAACGGGTAGGTTTTCGGGGCGTTACAAACATAACTTTAGTTTATAGATTTGTCAACAAGCTCCTAAGTTTTATTATTCTAAAATAAATCTAACTATTCTTCTCTCGCTTCCTTCCATTTAGAAATTGAGTTCTCTGTTATGAACAGTAGAGGGAAAGGAGTAGAGAAAACAAGAAGAGGAGGAAGAAGAAGAGAATAATTAATGTATCTGTTATGTGTTTTCCAAAGAAGAGTTTTACATGTATATACCTACATATAGTAATGATGATATGAAAGTAACAACAACTGTAATCTAACTGAAAGTGATTAGTAAAAAGTGTGTACTTTAATATCCCTCCTCAAGATCAAGGCCAAGGGCCGAAGATCTTGGATAGGAAAATGTTGAATGTCGTTGGTGGGAGAGGTTTCATGAGAGCGTCAGTGAGTTGGTTTGTCGAAGGAGTGAACTTGATCGATAGTTGTTTTTTAAACATCCTTTTTCGGACAAAATAGAAATCAATCTCTACGTGTTTTGATTTTGAACGCAGTACTAGATTTGAGGTCAGATAGGTTGCACTGAAGACATCATAGAGTATGATAGGCATTGTGGGAGATGGAAAACCTAGCTCCTTTAAGAGCGACTGTAGCCATAGGACTTTAACGGCGCCATTAGCGACGCTATGATATTTTGATTCCGTGCTGGAGCGCGAGACAACCCTTTGTTTGGTGGAAGACCAGTAGATAAGGTCTGGGCATAAAAGAATACAAAAATCACTGGTACTTTTCCGATCATCCGGACAGGAGACCCAGTCAGCGTCCGTATAACATGTTAGATCACAGATATAGATGGCGTAAAGGAGATGACAAGGAACAAAGTACCTTTAAGATACTGAAGAATCCTCTTCACTGCTTACCAATAGACGTCAGAAGGGGAATGCATGAACTGTGAGACCTTGTTCACTGCAAATGTGATATCGGGTCGTGTAAGGCAGTAGTATTGGAGACCTCCCACTATACTGCGATATAGAAAATCATCCTATAAAAATATTCATGAGTGGAGAGATAGAATAGGCCTAGCTACCAAGGGAGTCGGAACCGGCTTGCAAGAATTCATATTTTCCCTTTGAAGGAGCTCATATATATATCGAGATTGAGAAAGGTTCATACCGGTAGATGTCTCAATGATGGAGTTACCAAGAAAGTAGGATAATGGTTCAAGATCTCGAACTCTAAACTAAGAATCTAAATACGTTAAGAGCTTATCTAAGAGTACAGCACAGTCACTTGTCACAATAATGTCATCCACATACACAAGCATAATAGATGGATAATAGCATGCGACGAGTCATAATAGATGGTATGAAAAGTGACGAGTCAGACTTTTAAGCAGAGAAACCCTAGTTAATTAATGCAATGTATAGCTTGACATGCTCTCAGAGATTATTTGAGGCCATAAAGAACTTTATGGAGAAAACATACAACCGACAGAGAAGAGGATCTTAGCATTCATATTCAAGTCTTTACCTCTTTGCTAGTAATAAGCTCCAACGGAAAGGTTTTTGTGAGTTTTCTAAAAAACTTTCAATCTCTTCTCTCAAGGTATTGTAATATTTTTTTCCATTGGGTCATCAATCCCAAAATCCAATAGCTCATTTGATTTTTTTTAATGACAAAGTAATCTTCTTTCCAAGAACATAACTATTGATTCGATCGAAATGATTAGGGATCAAATTTGGTGTGCTTGGATTATAAACTTCTTTAGGAAATCAACTACTACCTCACTAATCTGTCGAATAATGAGGTTGTTGGTGGGAGAATCAATAATTGTGCTAGAGACATAGACTTTTGTCAGGATTTAGAGATTTGGAGATGCGACTCTAACACTGAAAAAGATGATTATGGAAATGTGAATGAAGGGAAGCACAATTTCATAAGCGACCCCCAAGGTTTGAGCAAGAATGGACAATTTTTCATTGTGCGAATGTACATTTGGGCATCTTGACGAGTTTTAAATTTATCACATCAGTTGATAAGAGAAATTAATTTCTTAAAAACCTTCAATTTGTGATTTTTGTTGATCAGGAGCAACTATAGGTTGACCAAATGAACCAATTTGGAGACAAACCACAAATTTAAGTGTGATTGAGTCAAAATAATTCCCAATTGAATCCACGTGTTATCCAATGTATTTTTGTCTAAAGATTTTATGAAAATATTAGCTAATTAATTTTCAAATATCACAAATTTAAGAGTCATGTCACTTTTTTGAACTTTTTTTCAGATGCAGTGATATTTTAATCTCAATATGTTTGGAGCGAGAATATTAAATAAGATTTTTAAAAATATTTATTGCACTAGAACTATTGTATCTAATCAAATATTCTCATCAATTTGACCATAATCCGTTAGAGTTTGTTTCATCAAAAGAATTTGCACACATAAGTGGTGGCAACTATATACTTACTTTCAACCGTAGAAAGTGTCACCAATTTTGCTTCTTAGAGAACTATGACACCAAAATCTCTTCAAGAAATTGATAATTTTCATTTGTGCTCTATTAGTCTACCTGACTTCCAACGTATTCAGAATCGACATATCCACTAAATCAATAGTTCCTTCCAAAGTTCGATCCTTGTGCAATATTTAAGTGACACTTTTTTAAACATGCTTGAAATCAGACATATAAGCATACGCTAAACAAAATATCTAGTCTAATAGTCGTTAAGTACAAAAGAGACCAATCATACCTTTATATTTCTTGATAATCACATTCTTCTCCAATTTAGAAGATGTGCTCATGGGTGTACAAAAAAGTTTTCAATTATCCATTCTAAATCTCTCGATAAGCTCTTGGACATATTTTTCTTTGTTTGAAAATATTCCTTCCTATAACTGCTAATTTGAAAAAAAAAAAAAAAATCTTAAATACCCCTCATGCTCATCTCGAGTTCAATATGTATCATTTTTGCAAAGATTATCATTTTATTGCACAAAAATAATATCATCACCGTAAATTTGGACAACTAACATATTTTTGTAATTGTTTTTTGTGAATAAGATTGTCTATTTTTCCTATCTTAAAACTTCTTTCTAAAAAGAATTTGCTCAATTTCTCATGTCAAACTTTACGAGATTGTTTAAATCCACAAAGAGGTTTGTTAAGCTTATACACAAGATAAACTTCATCATGTGCCTTGAAATCTAATGGTTTATGTACATCTCCTTTGTACTATATCTATTTAGGAAATCACTTTTTACATTTATTTGTAGAAGGTGAAATTCTCAAAGTAAGTAAAAACTAGTTGCATACTAATTCATTGTAAACGAGTTAGGAGAAAAAAGTTTCCTTAAAATAAAATCATTCTTCTTAATTATATGTTTTTGCAATTTACCTTGATTTATTGCTTATTATTCTTCTATTTTCATCCATTTTATTCTTAAATACTCATTTAGTTCTAATAATTGAGGGTTCCATAGGTCTTGGAACGAACTACCAAAATTGATTTCTCTTGAATTAGTTCAACTCTTTTTGCATGGCCATGCCCTAATTTTAATTAATTTTGGCCTCATCAAAATTATGTGGTTCAATGTGAGAAGTAAAAGTAATATTGGCTCAAAAATTCTTAAGAGAGGATCT
This sequence comes from Begonia peltatifolia, assembly GCA_022433055.1. NCBI lineage: Eukaryota > Viridiplantae > Streptophyta > Magnoliopsida > Cucurbitales > Begoniaceae > Begonia > Begonia peltatifolia. The sequence goes on from CM039522.1 coordinate 2,115,308, forward strand.
AGTCTTTATACTTAGAGTGGGATCACTCAGAATGTTAGCAATGGGATGACTTTTGGCTTATCTTCAATCATTGGTATGAATCCTCATGTTTTTCTTCAACATGGCAAAATTTTTATTTTTTTGGGAGCATACTCTTGAAATGAGTTTGCCTTGGAGAATTTCATTTAAATTAATGATTTTCATCCCCTTTTCCAACTTATTATTTAACTCCTTTTCATTTGATGATTATATAGATTTACCGAATATGATGTGGATAGATTCCTTTACAGCTTGACTCCTTTTGTCGAGCACTCTTAAGTTTTACTTGATGTGCCACTAAGGAGGTCACTCTCTCCAATCCGAACCAAGAAATTCGCTAACATTTTGGGTCAATTATTTAGTGACAATTTGAAGAAGAAATCAAACATAAAATGCAAGGGACTTTCAAGTAACAAAGAGAAGATAAGTCAATGAGGTCCTTGGAGCATTAACATAGAAGCCAATCCGAGTATCTTCTCCAAATGCAATGTCGCTCTTGAGGTTAATTTAATGTTTGAAAGCTTTAACAATTTAAAGAAAGAATCAAGCTTAAAGGAGGCAAATGAAGGCCCAAACTCATTTTGAATATACCAAAGAGCCCAAGTCCAAAAGAAATTTAGATCCAGCAATCATCATGGAGGAGAGCCCGTGGCTAAATTCTAGGATGACTCATTCATCCTACTTTGTGTTTATTTTATTTTTAGTCTTTGTTGCACTAACTTTTATTAAGTATGTATTATTTTTGTATTTAATAGTAGAGACTATCTTAGATTAAGGGGACAAGTGCTTGGGAGAAGCCAAAAAAGTGTTTAACTTACCTTTTTTTGGCGATGATATTTAAACCATCCTTCTGAGGGTGTTAAGGGCAACAAATCCTTGAATGAAAATCACGTAGAAGTTTTTTTTTTTCTAAATTTGAAGTCTTCTTCAAGTTTTTATGTCTATTTCTTGGTGAGTAATATCTAAATAAATTGTGTGAAGATTAAATCCATCTTTTATGAGTATAGGGTGGATTTCTCATAGCTACTTATTTCTCTTCTTATTTTATCAAGAAGAAACTCCTACAAATGAGTAAAAACACTTATCTCCACCATTGAAGGATCATCGTCCACCAAGTCACGAGAGTAACATTGCAGCACAACAGAGCAATGTTGCATTGAAGAAAAGATTATGTATATATTCTTTGGTTTTTTATAGAATAATTTTTATGATTAATATGATTATCTTTTATTGCTTCAGCAACTAAGCATTTAGTGGTGGAGAAGAGAGAGTATCTACCATGTGAATTTAGTTATTTACATTATGATTATTAAATAAATTAATTCAGATAAATCATTATCTTTTTCGTGATTATTTTATTAACTGTTTAAAAGACACGAATAATTATTTTACTCAGTTAAATATAAATATAAATTATCACCGATATTAAATTTTATGAAATCAATAGCTTCATGTATGTAACGTAGTTGAATTCAAATATTTGCAAATTGTTTTGTCTGAATCATATGATCAATTAAATTGTGCTTTCATGAATTTTTCATAATATTTTTCTATCATAAATGTGAAGAAAATATTGTAGAAATTAATCAACTAACTTTAACGAGCCTTGTATGAAAACAAAAATTCTAGATCGTCTAAACAGATTTGCTAGTTCAATTTAATTTTCTAACTATTTATTTTTTAAATATTTCACATCACTCAATTATTTAATCTCTAGCGTGTTTGTTTTACATCGATATAAAGCTAGGACAATATTGTCTTTGTGAGTTCGACCCTCTTCTTATCATATATTTCTTAATTACAACACGTGCGTATATTTATTAACCCTACCATGAGTCAAACATCACGTCTTAATTACGCTAGTGAGGTTCCTCAGCATGGGATGCCACTTGTGAGGATTCATGATCTCTTTCTTTGTTACTTTTAGGTTTACAAATGTCCCATCATGGGTAAGTATCAATATTTTGATTCTTATTTTGAAAAAATCACACATACCAGGTCATCTATGTAACACATACGAGTGATATTATGTATTTAAGCAACCTTTATACCGTTGGTTTTTGTTAGAGATGTTAAAGAGACGAACTGGCACCAGCCTGCCCGCTCGGCTCGTTACTGAAGCAGGCCAAGCTCAGTAACAAGCGGATTTAGCCTAAACCACACAGAAGGGCCGGGCCGAGCTTAGCCATCTGAGCTCACGAGCCCGTCGATGACCGGGCTCAACGAGCCTGCTCGCGAGCTGACTCGGTCAACCCAGCTTGGGGCCCTACCCTAAGCCCTCTCCGACGCCCGGCAATTGACAGTCTCCGATGGTTCGGGCAAGCCCAGCTCTAACATTCTCTCCGACGCCTCGACAGCGGATAGGGACAGTCTCGTCTTCGTCTTCCTTCGACATCTACCGGCGACGACGAGTACAACCATCTCCAGATCTTATTCATCCAACCCGAGCTGCAGCCTGCCAAACACAAGATTGATGAAATTTTCGGCTAACCAATTGATGTCCCGGCAATTGCGAACAAGATTGACGAACCCCAAGCCTAAATTAAAACCCGTTGTTCCCGTCGGCCGTCCCTCCCTTCAGCAGTTCGGTCAGCTTCAGAGTTCTGCGACTGTTTTTCAGTTCGGAAAATCCCTTTCCCCTACATTTTGTCTCTACAGTCCATTTTCCTCTCTTGCCGGCTGCCAGAGGCCACTAACCAGTGCCCTCTTGGCTCTTTCTTGCTTTGTCAGTCTCTGTCAAGCAACGATCATCAGACCGTTGCTGAAAAGCCTAAGATTCTCAGCAACGGTAACAAGACCGTTGCTCTGAGAGCAATCTCAGGCTGAGTTGCTGAGATTCTTAGCAACAGTCTTGTGACCGTTGCTGGTTGCTCTGCCTTTGAGAGCTTCAAAGAGACGAGAGTCGAAAGTCAAAAGTTAGACTCTCGGCCTCTCTCTCCCCTTTCGCCCTTCTCTCTTTTTTTTTTTTCTATAAATTTTTCCTTCCTCCCTTCATTTTGTTTCACCCCAATTTTTTTTGCAATCTCTCTCAATTCATTTATACCTTAGAATGCTCTCAATCAATTTGTACTCAATTTGCTCTCAATCTATTTGGTGCTCTCAATCCATTCTTCGATTTGCTTTAACAAGGTAAAATGTAATTTATTTTTTTACATATATTTACATAATTTTTAATTATATTTATAGTTATACTAACTAAATTTTTTTTTAGGTTTCGTATACGTGAGTTGATCAATTCACACAACCTACAAGCTTTTGTTGGACATTGGTTTTGTGGTATCATTTTCTTATTTAAATTTTATTTTTAGTTATAGATCCACGTGACTATAATATTGATGATGATATTGAAGAAATTAGGGAAATAAATCCTGCATTTTCAATTGGGCAATCATTTGTACAAGCATTCACATTCACTTCATCCATTAAAAAAAAAAATACAAAACATCTGAAATATGGAAACATTTTGTAATGAAACAAATAAAAATTAATGAAAAAGTAGAATCTAGAGCTCAATGCAACTATTATATTAAAAATTATGCATATATTTTCGGTAGTTCAACTAATACACTAGGTAGGCATTATAAAAAATGTCATTTAAACGAGCAAGTTAGAGATCCTACATAAAAATTATTGAATGCTAGTGGTAATAACACTTTTTTGTATTTACAAAATAAAATGAGAGAAGAAATAACAAAACTTGTAGCACAATATGAGTTGCCTTTAGCGTTCACCGATAATGATGAATTTGAAAAATTTATGAAAAAGTATGTTACTACTAATTTTAAACGTATTCCTAGAAATGATATTATTAAAATATTTAATAATATGAAAAATGAACTAATTTCATTGGTCTATTTGTATCACCTCTGATTTATGGAGTTTACGTAATTCTAAGGCTATGTCATTATAACTTCTCATTTATTGATGACTATTGGCAATTAAACAAATGAATTTTAGGATTTCGTAACTAAATTTATCTTAACTAGAATTTCGTTCTCGTAGTTGTTAATGAATTTTAGGATTTCGTAATTGTGAATTTTAGAATATTCTTGATAAATCCTAAAATTTACAATTTCGTAATTGTGAATATCATCATACTGAATATCCTCATCTTGGCAAGTTATTTGTGCTTTTATTAATGAAAAAATACCAAGTATTAATCTTCATAAATCTAGTTGCGATATAGTTAATATATTTCTTGATTTTTTAAAACTATTTTATGATGCTACAAATGAATGTTCAGGAATTTATTAGCTCACTTCTCATCTTGTTCTACCAATTTTTATAAACTTAACGGGTAATTTTGTACAATATCGACAAATAAATTAATATAGAAATATAATTAATAAAATGGAAACAAAATTTAAAAAATATTGACTTAACATTATTCTCATTTTTTGTTAAGCATGTATAATAGATCCTAGTTATAAGTTAAGAGAAGTATGTCTCATGATTAATAAAATTTTTAATAATTTACATACTACTTATTTACTTTCTACGGATCAAATAGCACATGGAATTGGTTATGAATCTAAATATTCTAATGTTAATCGTTCACGCGTTTCTTCACATGCTAGTTCAAGTAGTGGTGTCAAAATATTGTAGGTTCACAATTTGGTATTCATGATATTTGGCATCAATTAGATGCAGATATTTACTCTAGTTCTATAAAAAATGAACTAGATATTTATTTTGAAACTTGATATCAATTTTCTCGCGAAGAAAACTTTTATATTTTAAATTGGTGGAAAATGTTTTCTACCACATATCTTATTCTTTCAATAATAACACGTGATCTACTAACACCTCCAGCCTCTACCGTAGTATCGAAGTCTGCTTTTAGTGTATGTGGACGTGTATACGATGAACGCCGAGAACGACTTGCACTCGATCTCGTAGAGGCACTAATTTTGCATGAAAGATTGCAACGACATCATTATGAGAAACCAACAACGACAGTACAAAATACTTGAATACTTTAAAAATTTGGATGTAGAAGAATGAATATTAAGATTGTAATTTAAATTTTGAAGTATTTTTTCAACTTGTAATTTTTTTTTTTACATTTTGCACATGATTGACAATTAGATGGATGTCAATTGCCAACCTAGTTGGGATGTGTCTAATTTGTAGTAATGCAAATGTAAAATTTACAATGAATGATATATTTTTTTATATATTTATTTGGAAAAAATTAAATGTATGAGTTAATTTTTTTTAAGGGGAGTTAATTTTACGGTCCAAGAGCTGATAATTCGCCACCACTTTGGCCATTGATTGACTTTCTTTGTAAGTGACAACCAATCAATCGCTCAAGTGGGGCGATTGTTCATCTGTCATTGTGTAAAATTACAAAGTGACAACCCTGCCAATCAATCGCCCAATCGCCTCCACCCCAGTCGGCTCGACACTCTATAATTTTACAAAGTGACAATCGATCAATCACCCCACTTGGGCGATTGATCGACTACTCGTAAAATTTTACATATATCTTAAGCAGCCGATCCCAAAATTTTCAAAACAGTGAACACTGCCAACAACGAAACGCAACGTCGAAAATCGCCAAAACGCCTCCTGAGTCCACAATTTCGACCTCTGACGACTCCTTCGAAGCTCACTAAATCTCAGTCATCAAGTTATATTTTTTCTGCAATTTGATAATGTAATTGAATTTTTGTTCTTTCTGGTTGTTGAATTGAAGCTAGGGCTATGAATTTTAAACTTGTTGGTTTGGGATACAATCGACTCCCGCGCGCACTGCTATGTGCACGCCCGAGCGAGTGGCATGCAGCGTACCGCGCGTGACCTAACAAGAGAGCCGATCAATCGCACGACAAGGCATGATCGATGACTGCCGATGGGCACTCGAGAGGGTGCCGATCGATCACGCCAAAGGCGCGATCGTTCTGTTCTGTGCACAACAATGTAAATGCTGATAAATTTGTTTTGCATGAATTTGTTTTGCTTTCTCTTGTCGAATTAGTACTGCATGTATTATTTGATTTTTATTGCTAAATTCTAAATTTGAGGGTTGGTTTGAATTGTTTGATTTTTATTGCTGAATTCTAAACTTGAGGTTGTACTGAATTGTGTCTTGAGGTGGGTTTCTTGATATTAGTTTTAATTGTGTGTGTTATGGCTACTGAATGATTTTTTTTTTTTTTTGTTTTCTATTGTCGAATGACTGTATTATTTGACTTTTATGGCTGAATTCTAAACTTGAGATTGATTTGGTATATGCATTATGGCTTACAGATTAAAAAGATGCCGCCAAAACGTTTAAAAGTTTCTTCAAACTTAGCTTTAGTAAGTCAAATAGATCACTCATTCATCAACTTTGAGGCAAGAAAATACTTTATGGACTTCAAGACAAAAAATAAACCTCTTATATGCGAAATCCAATTTCAACCCAATGAGTCTGATAGAGATATTTTAGACATGCTTAGGCAAAGACGATGAGAGACGATGAGAAACTCTTGCTGTATTAGGTGGTGATGCAAACGTAAGTGTTGTTCAGGAATTCTACGCAAATCTCAGGGCATCAAATTCAGATAGTACTGTTCAAAATCGTAACAAGATCATCCAGTTCTCAGCCGAGATCATTAATGCTAAGTTTGGTTTGAACAACTTAAATAAAGATGATTGTCACACCATGATGGAAGAGTGACTAGATTATTGGATGATCATATAAGAGATGGGCCACCGAGGTTCACACTAGGTTTACTCGGTCGTCAACCCAGCTCAACCATTACATGTGATATTAAGTTGTCTCAACTGTTACGCTCAATTTTGGTGCAAGTTCATCAAAGAAAACTTGATGCCGACGTCCCAAAATTATGAGCTCACCAAAGAGTGGGCGGTGCTAGTGTATTGCATTCTCACTGGTCGATCCATAAACGTCGGCCGAATCATCCACAATAATATCAGTGAATATTTTAAGGGTTTCACCACTGGTGGCTATATCCACCTCATCCTAATCATGCACCTATATGCTGTAGAGAATGTTTCTATGAGCTCAACTGATAAGCTTTGGATCCAGCAAAAGTTTTATGGCTCTTCAAATATTTTAAGAATAGCTAAACGGCCGTATGACACTGCTAAAAATAATAGATTGTGATGCATTAAGCATGATGCTAATGCTGAGATTCCTCCTAAACTAATGTTATTACCTCGTATCCAACGCAACACAGATGGTATTATAACGGGTGCATAAGATAACGTAGCGCAGACAAAAAGAGACCACGCCGAGCCTCGCCAAAAACAACGATACGAAAACCAATCAACTATGCTACTCGATCAAGGCACCTCTTCATCATCTGTCGTGCCACCTCGCTCTTACTCAACTAACGATGTGAGCCAGATGTTGGAAAATCTCACCATAAAAAAAAGCCAAATGTTTACCAATCTGGCTGCTAAACAAACCAGCTTTGAACACGATTTAAGACAAAGACTGGAAAATATTTATGATTAGCAAATACAGTTATCACCAGAATAGAGCCGCATCGAACATTGGTTGAGGAATATGCAAAACCATTCAATAGAGCAGACAACCTTCTTTGCACAATATGTGGCATTAGATGCTCATTATGACTATTTGGGTCTAGCATTATCCATCTTCCCAGAGCACCTATTGAGGCCATATCACCCTCCACGAGTGGGTGATGACAACGATTAGCCTGACACTTCATGAGATATGCTATTTTTCACCCATTTTTTAGTTTATTTTATGCATTGAAGACAATGTAAGTTTGAGAGTGATTTTAGCTTACCTTATGACTTTGCTATATTTTGTGTTATATTTTGTTCATGTAATTTGAAGTTTTGGTTGAAGTGTTTATTATTTAAATTTTGAATAAATTCATGCTTTACTTGTTAGAAAATTTTTTTATTTTGTGTAAGTGTAGTTTAATGAAATATATAATACATTTATATAAAATAATTTTATTTATATAAACTCAACTCGTTAATCACGGCTCGTTAGGCTCGTTGAGCCGGCACAGCTCAGATCGGATTGTTAGACTTGTGGCTCACGAGTCGACCCGTTTTGAAAATTTTTTGGGGTCAGCTCGTTAGGCTCGACAAGCTCAGTGAGCCAAGTCTTTGCAGGTTCGACTCGGCTCGGCCGGTTCGTTTAATATCTCTAATTTTCGTGGTTCTTACGCATGGCGAAATTCACTATTATTCATAATAATAGTAACATGCGTTATCCATGTGATTTTAAAATTATTTTAAAATTATAAAAATCATAAATTTTGATTATTAGTCTAAAAAAATTATTTTTGAGAAATATATATTTTTTCAAAATATAAACAATTTACATTGAGAAAAATTATTAGATTTAAATTGTGGAATAATAAAAGAAAGTACATTTTGGAGAAACATTTTTACTCAGTTACTCTCGTCTGATTATAACAGCATTAAATCAGAATCAAGTGTTTTTTCTGAAAAACTTTGAAACCGTCGAGTTTTCTTTGAAAATATTTATATTTAAATTTCTTGAAGTGTGAGCGTACAGTTTACAAAAATAATACACTCTTATAGTTGTGGAGAGACGTGTTCTCAACACATAAGATGTCTCTTTTCGATTTTAGAAATTTTTTTTCCTAAAACCGAATATGGGAAATGTCACACATTTTCTCTTAAAGGGATTATATCTCTTTTTTTTCTCCTTTGATTGTCATTCTCTGTCGAATCACATTTGCCAATTTTATATATCTATTTTAAAAATAAATTTTCAGATTATTTTAATAATAACTAATTTTTTAAAAAATAAATATTATGTAATCAAATCTAATTTGATTAGCAGTGATTTATTTAATAAATTAATTTATCGATTAATCATATAATGTAAAAATAATTTTTATAATATATTTTTGAAAACAACTTTTCAACATAATCTCATTTTATGAGATTTTTCAAATTTACTTTTAAATAATCAACAAAATATAAGTCAATCGTATATTAAATATAATATGATTAGATTTTTCAGATTTACTTATATTCAAATTTCAAAAATCTGATTTGATAGTTTGTTGAATAAGTAACTTCAATTTAAATTTGAAAATTAAATCTTATCTAATGAGATTTTTTAAATTTAATTCAAATCCTTTAAAACAATCTTATCTAATGAGATATTTTATTTTGAATTTAAAACATAAAAATTATTTATATATTTTAAATCAAAATATATTCATTTGAGTATCTATATATGATTAATCATAATTAATCATTTATATATTTATTCTTATAACATAGAAATTAAATAGTGATATAAGATAACACAGAGATCGATTAACTATAATCGTAAACTCTAATAATATTTATTGATTAATATAAACTATTTATATTAAATAGTACAATTACCAGTTGTCACTCTATTAATTTTTCGCTTAAGGAATGTGCGGCGCCAAGTGCCCAACTAAACCAACCTCTCTCCTCTGAATAGCTTACAACGAAACTACCTCCTTGATGACACAAGTGTTTACAAAAGAAAACCCTCCCAACGCTCTTTATATTCCAAACACAAAAACTAGAAATAAAAATCACAATCAAGGATCACCACAATAACACAAGGACTCAACTCAATTACTAGATCAAGCTTCACTGCCTTGGCTCGGTGTCTCAAAGTCTATATATACACAACAGCCCAGCCATAAAACATGAATGAACATTAATGCACAGCTAACATAAATGCTCCCTCGGATCATGCATGCACTGTGCGCGCCTCTGGTGCCCACCGCGCACGCCACTCGGCCGCATGGTTTGCCCATCACACGCCTCGTCTGGTTATCTGGCGCCCAGCGCCTAGTGCCCCACGCTTCCGTGTCCTGAGCCTGTGCCAACACCGTATCGCGTAGCATTGCTTCGCTCGTGCCTGTTCGTGTTGCGCCTGCCTATTCGCGCCCCACAGTGTGCCTGCCGCGTACTGCGTACCTGTCTGTCGTGTACCGCGTTGCACTTCCTCACTCTCGCCCCACCGTGTGCTAGCCGTATACCGCGTACTGCGTTGCACCGCTTCGCTTGCACCCCACCGTGTTGCGCCTGGCGGCAGCCCTGCTCCTCCTTCCTTGGGCCCTCAGCCCGTGCCTTCATTGTTGTCTAAGTGTTGGACACTAGACGCGCACCAGGCTGCATGGGTGGTGCAACCCACTAGGCACTCAAAACCAAAGGGATCGGATGTCCGGGTAAGCACGCGAGCCGGAGCTCGCGGCATGGCGCAACGCTTCATGGCGAACCAGCACAAGCGCGCCGCAACATGGCTGGGTGCGAGCGAAACGCCATAACACGTTGGGACGCGAGCGAACAGGCGCAACACGGAGGGGTGCAAGCGAAGAGGTGCAACACGGTACATGATAGGCAAGTACGCAATACGCGGCTGGCACATGATGAGGCGCGATCGGACAGGCGCAACACAAATGGGCACGAGCGAAGCAGCGCGACGTGGTACGCGGCTAGCACATGCTCGGGACACGAAAGCGTGGGGCACTAGGCGCTGGGCGCCAGATAACCAGACGAGGCGCGCGATGGGTGAACCATGCGGTCGAGTGGCGAGCGCGCGCGAGGTGCATGCATGATTTGACGGAGCATTTATGTTAGCTGTGCATTAATGTTCATTCATGTATTATGGCTGGGCCATTGTGTATATATAGACCTTGAGACACCGAGCCAAGGCAGTGAAGCTTGATCTAGTAATTGAGTTGAGTACTTATGCTATTGTGGTGATCCTTGAGTGTGATTTTTGTTCCTACTCTTTGTGTTTGGAATATAAAGAGGGTTGGTAGAGTTTTCTCCCGTAAACACTTGTGTCACCGAGGAGGTAGTTTCGTTGTAAGTTATTCAAAGGGGAGAGGCTGCCGTAGTCGGGGACTTGGCGCCACACATTCCATAAGCAAAAAATTAAGGTCCCTGAAAATCTTGGAGTGAATTTGGAAGTTTGCGTCAATCGATTGGAAATCCGAGCTCTAATTTTGGCTTTTCGGCAGAAAAGGCTTAGAGCTTATTCGAGTGAGTCGGTGGCAGCCTCAGTGCCAGTTGGAAGCACCGGCAAACCCCGTGATGTTGATTCTGCCAAACGTCATACATTTCTCATGTGATTTCAAAACTGTTGGTTAAAAGATTTTTGAGCTTCTTGCAGTGTAAATTTGACATAGGAAACGTCAACTTCTAGAATATATTTACTCAAAGTAATGTCCACTGATATAGTTATTACATATGTATTAATCCTTAGTTATTAATTGAATAATTAATTAATAATATTTATGAATTGCGCACTAATTATTCAATCTTTAAACTAACAAACAAGATAATCTTGTATTATGGATTTTATTATATTAATGTTAGCATTTTCAGCTACTCATTTAATTTATTCTCAAAATACAAGATTTATGTAATGTAACTTAACAAAAGTTTACTGAGTAGATATAAGAATAAATTAAAATGAAATAAGAGTCTACTAAATACAATGAATTAAGATCATACATATATGACCATCATTATGATAAAATTAATTGTTGTTTATTTAACGGATATTATAATAACAATATAATTTCATCTGCTACAGTATTATATAATAATATTATATAAAATACAATCACTTTATGTCCCTACATATATAGTCGAGATATAACTATAAATTCTCAACGAAGTGAAATGTATTTATGACTTTATTAATTTGAAGATTCTATATTTCAAATATAAGTCACGGACTAATATAATTATTTCTTTTTAAATTTAATCATACATATATCATTATATATGTAAATTTAAACTTGCACAAATAATCAATGATTTTTTTTTAATTTATAAAGTATATCGAATAATGTAAATATAAAATTAATCATAAAAGTTATTAATTAATTACAATAACAAAATGCTCATAATATTTGCTTATTAGACATATTATTACCGACATATACTTCATACAGTGAATGTTATAGATGAATTTTACTTATTTGTGCTCACTCTAAAAATCACTCGCATTGATGCACCCCTCTTGCCATTGTCTCAAGGTCAAATGCGCAATTGCATAAGCAGTTTTGATGGCGCTAAGTACTCCTTGCCGTGTCGTTAAAGTTGTGTACATAATTAGTGTTCAATAGATTGGATGGTGCTACAACAATAGCAATTGCTCATTGTATTGCTAACTAAAACTTAACTTCTAAACATATGGTCAGCATTGAGATGCATGCAACAAGAACGTTACATTGATAATCTCAAACCAATAACCCTTTGTCGTCTCAGATACAAGTCACTTCAAAAAAAAAAAAAAAAAATCTATATTTTAATCCTCAACAAAAATACAACATGCAACTCCTTTGTATTCCAATAAGTTAAGAATCCATAAAATTAAGATTTCCCAGTTTAAAATTAGCGAACACTTGCATGTCATGCCCCAAAAGGGACCTGAGCCGGAATGAGAGACAACCCGATGCAAAAATCAGACTAAATCATCCGATCGTTAACTTTTAATATTAAATAAAACAACAAAAAAAACATAATAATTCAAATAGAAGTTAAAACCTGTAAACAAATGGGCTAACAGGACCAACAAGTATCATCTATATAAAATGATAATATAAGTTCAAATTAAAATTTTCAGAAAAAGTTCAAATAAAATAAAAGTTTACGAGTTCCATTAAAATTTAACCTCTCGATTAAGGAATAAATTTATTAGGAAATTATTATAAAAGGGTAATTTGCACGATGAGTCTACCCTGAGTCGGTAATTGAAAGTTCTGATTAAATCTTGAAAGGAAGAATTATTTTGGGTGAATCGATTAAACTCAATATGAATAAATTTTATTTTTTGGTTATCACAAAAGACAAATTGTCCTGATCAGATTTAAAATTTTGTGCTCAGATACATGACAAAATCAACTGTTTCATTATTTTAGTTAAAACAAAATTTTTTATGTCGAAATATCAAAAATATACTTAAAAAATCAAAAAGATCGGATTTATAACTTAGAAAGTTGACGTTTCCTATGTCGAATTTACACCGCAAGAAGCTCAAAAATCTTTTAACCAATAGTCTTGAAATCACATGAGAAATGTATGAAGTTTGACATAATCAACGTCACGGTGGTTCGCCTGTGCTTCCAACTGGCACTAAGGCTGCCACTGACTCGCTCGAATAAGCTCTAAGCCTTTTCTGCCCAAAAGCAAAAATTAGACCTCGGATTTCCGATCGATTGACGGGAACTTCTAAATTCACTCCAAGATTTTCAGGGGCGAGTAGAAGCTTTAGAGTGCAGGAGAGCTGGCGGTGAGAGGAAAGCCTTGTTTAATGAGGGGGAAAGAGAAGAAAGTTTGGGAGTGCCGTAAAAGAACTGAAACCAATGGTATATTAGCGAGACGCTGTCTTGCTAATTCATTTGCGAGACAGCAGGCCCCGGTCCAATAAATAAATTGGACCGCGGTTCAATATTTGGAGCATCGTTTGGGCTGTGATTCAGCCTTTATGGGCTTGATTTATGGGTCGCTGTCTAACATCTTTTGGGCCGGGATCCAACTTTATTTGAGTTCCGATTTTTAAATCTGTGTTGGCCCAAAATTATGTTTTTACACTAATTAAATTATGGGCTATTTGAGGAATAAATTTTTAATTGAGAATTTTGATGGATAAAATTACCCAAGTAAAAATTAGATAAAATTAACCGAGTAAGATTGGATTAATTTAAAAAAAAGAAATTGAGAATTTAATAGATAAATTTTAGCTCAAAAGATTGATGATTTTATTTTTAATTAGGAATCAATTTCTGCAGATAAATTTTTAGACCTTGAATTTGGGGCGGAATGATATTAGGCCTTGAATAGTAGTCGGCCTACTCGAGATATGAGTTTATTTTATGTTCAATTTTTACACGATTTAAATAATTATTTTATAATATAATTGTTAAAAATTCTCTGTTGGTACTTTGTTTTAATGCATATATTATTTTATGGACGTTTCTATTTCTCATCATGAAAATATTATTTTAAGTAGAATAGTGAAACAACTGATTGTGTTATGTCCTTCAATGAAAAATGCTAAACTTAATCCGGTTGTTTAATGTGACGTTTGTGATTGTGCGGTATTGTTGTTTTTATTTCATTTGTATAGACATAATATGCACGGAGATCGTAAGTGACTCTATTTTTATTCATTTCTTAATTTGTTAAATTGAATATGAATACTGGAAATAAGATATATTTACGTTGAATTTAGTCGACTCACCCCAACAACACATCCTTTTAACAATTAATTTAACGGAATTTCATTTAACGATTCAGAAATAGGATTGACATGTAGATTTTCTATTATATTAATTCTTCCAAGAAATTTATTGTATTCGAAATGTTAGTTCTTATTGAAAAATTGTAAATTTTTTGTCTGCCACATTTGTTTTTAGATATGTATCTCTAATATCACTTTATGAATTTATAATTTAGCTCTCTTGATTTGAATTCTAAAATTGTCAAGTAAAACCTCCGTTGCTAATAAATTAATAAACTAAGTTTAAGAGTCAGACGACTCTAGCTAGTTTCCAGATCGGGTCGCTTCCTATTCTGTCTCAGATCCTCTCTAACTTGTGACACATATCATTATTAAGTTTGAATCTAATCTTTTAAATCGATTACTTGTAATAAGTGAAGATGGATAAAGAGAAGCCATCGATTATAAGGATGTCAATGACTATGGGTAAGTATGGTATTCAAGAGCAATATAAACTACTATTTTGCACCAACACATTTCTTACCATATCCATGAATTTGGCACGAAGAATCCATGCTAAAATGACCGTGGTTGATTTTAGATTCGCTTATTGAATAAAAATTGTGTATAGTATTAGCTGTCACATTCGAACAAGTCAAGTAATCAATTAAACATCTAATAAAGTATGAACTATTAGGGTATAACGACAAGAAGCTTTTGTTTTGGTTCGATAATGGGTGGAATCAAAAGCAATGGGTAATTAATTAGGGTTTTAGTCTCTAGGTCAAAAAACCGGTTATAACTTAAAAAAATGCAGAACTTTAAGATTTTCTTTAGAAGAAAATTGTTATAATATAAAAGATCACAGATACCACTGATTAGGCTCATAACTATTCTAAAATTCGAGTCATTTTGACGACATCTACATTCATAATTATAAACCCGAGAATATAAAAAATAAGGAATACAAATTTAGGTCTAACACGAGCTATCAAAGATTTTCTAATTAGAATCCTACTACAACTTTTAAAATACAAATATCGTGAATGCGATAACTTAAAATAACGTAAATTCTTCGTTTTTATTCATTTTTTGTAGGATTAACGTATCACATGTTCAAACAAGAAAATACACCTTCATTTTCCTCTGAATGACGTCTATATAATTAATTTAACTATGTTCGCTTACCTACTAGCCCCCCTTGCAAAATTGAAAATAATCAGACAAAAATGATATAATATATAGTTATGTAGCTGTCGCATGTTTCTTCTCTCTCCTCCAATTTGCAATAAAAAAGCATTTTTAAACTAATATTAAGCTACCTATAATAACCTCATACGACAAAGTTGTCTCCTTTGTTCCTCTCCCTCTCCCATGTCAACCTATCTTTATAACTACCATTCTAGATATTGTTTGCTATAATATTTTCTATATTATTTCAATGAAATAAAGGTTAGTGAGATATTTTTTATTTGCTAGCCCTAGCTATGACTAGAAAGGCTAAAATAGTCTTTTCCTCTTTCTAATATTCTCTAACCTCTACATAATAATATTCATTGAAAAACATCTAAGTTTATCCATCTATATTGTGCTAATATGTGAAAGTTGGTCTCAAACACGGATCGAAATCCTATCGCTAATTTGTGTTTCACTGTTGTAACTATTTTTTTAAATAATTATATAACGTAATTATTTGATTTTCTACTGTAACCGCTCACCCTCTATTATTTTCAAAAGCAACAATCCAAAAAAGACGGATTTTTAGTGCGTCCAAGTTGTGATTTTTCTTCATATGATTCGATATTTCTCTCATAAGCTTGAAAAAAGAGCTGTTATATTTGGCTGCAGAGGTCATTTAATTTAGTATCTACGCTTTTTCTATACATAAAAAATTAGGCACAATAAAATATAAGAGGAGAGATAATTCGACATGGAAACTTCAAAGAGAACGAAAGAGAGATAAGGAAGAGAGAGCAAAGAGAGGAAGTTCGGGATGGATCAAAAAAGCTGACTTGTTTCTTTTGTTTTTTGTGTGTCTTGCTTGAAATGTCCATCCACATGGGTCTTGGGGGGCATAAATATCCATGGTTGTATTTGGTTGCTTACGTGAATGCATTTGATTGGTTGGGAGTCAACTTTTTCAACATATTAACTTGAATTTTGCATTGGATAAGACCTTACTTGGCCCCTAAATGGCAATTAGAGTAGAAGAAGAAGATGAAGAAGATGACTAAATCAATCCATAAAGGTCATGGGAGGCTCAATAATTCATTGATTGCTCTTTCTAATATGAAGGTTAAAGATAACCATTAAAGTGGTCTCTCATTCCACTTTTTCTACGTGTCACTACGCAATAACCATTCGATTGGGTAGAGGATGTGATACCAAACTTGAAATCATTCCACAATAATTTATGATAGCGATCAACTTTCATATAAATGTACTTTATGTTAAGTTATTATTGTGTTAGGTTCGGTAAAATATGGGACGAGCTTAATGTACAAAAACTAGATTCAATGATGCGTTGAATAAAAAAATAGAATTAGTTAACTTATCATACTGATATGGTCCGTTGGATCGCTTTTTTCTATTTTATTCAATTTGATATCTTATCGTCAGAGACAATGTAGAATGGTGATTTTCTTTAAAAGATTAAGATGATATAATCATCAACAAACTAAGGACAATGTTCTTCTATTGATTCTAATGAATTCAATATGTTATTCTTCTCGATAAATTAAGATAGATTAAGACTTTGTGATTAGAGAATTAGAAATTAAGATGATAGAGAAATTTATAAGAATACTTTCACTAATCAATTAAATTTGATATTCATAGATAAGATTAGAATGCAAAATTAAATAATAAACAGTATCTTTGAACTTGAAGATTTCATATCTACCCAGTCACTAGGAGACAGATTTTTGAGTAGAGTTCATTGTACTGTCTGGAAGTCTTTGATTAAAAACGAATGGATGAAATGGTCCCACGATAACGATGGAGTGTTAATCTTGTGTTTTTCAACAATCCTTCGAGGTCTTTATAATGTTACGAATTATTATTATTATTATTATTAAATATATTTTGAGGAACGATCTTCATAAATAATAAGATAAATAAGAAATATAATAATATAAATAAGAAATATTTATTCAGCTTAGTAAAAAGAAACATTTGTATATATTTATAATCATATATTGTAATGTTCATGTCGTACGTTGTTGACAGCTATGAGTATGGGAGTCCCAATCTATGATTGTGAGGGCCATTAAAACCAGCTGGTTATTGTCAACCAAAAGCAAAATAAACACCCACTCACAGTTTCATTATTTGGATAATACTAATTAAATAAATAAAATTAAATCACTATATATTTACTTTGATTTCCCATTGTAAATATTGACCTTTTTTTCAAGATGGTAAAATTTTATTGAAACTATAATGAGACATTAGTGTTTATATAAAAAAATCGTTTTATGGAACTCATAACTACTTTGTTCTTTGAACTTAATGATTCCTGTCATATCTAAATATTATAAGCATTATAATTTAATTTGACAACTATTCTATAAAATAAGAAATTAGAAACGTAGAAATAATAATATTAATTTGTGATACATTATATTTTAATTGGTGCAACAATTTCACTCTTATGCCAATTATAGGTGTGGTATTGATTTATACCTTAGTTACTTATTGTAGTGTATTATATGATTGTACGAATAAAATAGTAAAGTTGCCAAAAGCGAATAATATCTTACTTAAGAGCAAAGAGTTCGTTACAAATAGTGTCAGAGTCTCTACCCAACCTGAAATGTGGCCATCGAAGACGTTGAGCCTCATGAAGTATGGGAGGAGGGATTGTGATGATCCGAAAGATCATGAGTACGATTGCAAGGTAAACCTTGGAGAAACCCGAGTATAGGCAAGTTTTAGATTCGAGTATAGGTAAATGTCGGATCATTACAAAAGGGGGTTCGGGCGCAATCCCACATCGTTTGGAGGGAAGATAGAAATGAAACATATATAAAGGATTCCTCCCTTAAAAAATAAGATGCGTTTTAAGAACACAATGACGTCGGATCCCATAAGAACTCTAAAGTTAAGAGTGCTCCGGTAAGAGCAGTACCAATTTAGATGACCACTTGGGAAGTCCTCGTTGATAAACAAATCCATGGCGACGTAAAGTTGCCAAAAACAGACAATATTTTACTGGGGAGCAAGGGGTTCATTACATGTGGACTGCTCCAAGTCTCGTTGACTATGACTTGAAAAGAAGGGTCAATTGTATTGAGTTGAATAAATTTGATTCAATGCATGAATACTTAAGCTAGATTGAGATCAACTGGTTTGAAAGTGAATGAAAGTTTCCTTATTCAATTCATTATTAAGTCGCTGAATTATGAGTATTAGTAAATTCCAAATGAGTTACAATAGTATTAGAGACAAACCAAATGTCAATGAGCTTTAAATAAAGCTCGAGAAAACAAAATTAGAAACAAAGAGTTCAATCTACTAATCTCATCAACACACATATGATGAAACTTCTGCTTATCCAAAGAAATGGTTGACCAAATAATAAAGAACGGAATCCTTCTTAGTTTGGATTTTATTGATTTTCAAACTTGTAAAAATTGTTTAGAAATACACAATAAGAAAGGATTCACGGGGGCACATAGCTTATGGAAATCACGTACACATGTCGGCTCAATAAGGATTAAGCATAATTATTTTGATGAGGAAGGTGATATTTGTTATATATTATTCCCAATTGTTAATGATTTTTGAGTAAAATTGTTGATTGAATATGTTCTTAAATTGTTCATTAAAAATATCTTTGAAAGTGAGTATTTAGATGTGTCGATCCGATTATTGAGTCTATGGAAAAAAAAAGGTAAAATTATGATGCAAGACTCTTTCATAAAAGGATCGAAGTGTTGAAAATCATTATGTGTTGGCACCTAAGATGAGATGCAGACAACTAGTCTCGTGCCATGTTCAAATTGGAAGAGCTTGCAAATGCCTAGCCCATAGAACTAATTTGGTCATAGACACTCAAAGTGAAAACCTAGTCTTGAGCATCATGTCATTTGAGAATAAAAGTGTGAATGGTAGAAACTTGAGAGCGGAGACCCAAAAAATGTTTGGACTTGAAGAGCAAATGCCTAGAGAAATCTGCAGTAGCATAATCCCAAGGCAATTTTTTTGAAATTCAATTTGTGGACACCCAGGACAGATACAAACATCCTCTACAGACATCCATAAGATCTTGCAAAATTCTGGTCATAAATACAAGAATTAAACACATACACCATGTCACAAAGTGCAAATGCCTGAGTAGAGTCTAGCAAAGTACTAGTGGAAGCTCATCGCTTCCGTGATGATGACCGCTGTTGGAGAATTTTGAATGTCTCTAAAAATAGAAGTTCACTTTGATGTGCAACTAAATGAAAGTTACCCTTTACATCAAAGTATTGTCTATTCAATAGTTGATATCCAAAGTTTCATCCTTGAGCTAGAATCCTAAATCTTGTAGTCCTAAACTTGAATTATTCATCCTTGAGAGAGTTAGACCTTGTACTTCAACTTTTTCACCATTTTTATACTTTGTGAAAACTAAGAGGAAGACACCATTGAAAATGTCTTAAAGAGTTATTTAGTTCGATTGACACCCATAAAATCAATTAAGAAACATAGTAAAATTTAATTTAAACCTTAAAGTATGAGTTTTTTTTTTAAACCTCCTTAAAGTAAAATTTAGAACAATTCAAAATCTAAACTATAAAAAAAAGTAATTTAAACCTTATTCGTCGACCGGTTTGTAGATCAGTCAACCAGTTACTGTAGACCGGTCGACTAGTTTATCATGTGCTTACATGGTACTGGATTCTCAAAATGGTCGATTAGTCACACCCGTGATTAATTATTTGATCACGGGCTAGTCGACCGGTCTGACTGACAGGTCAACCGGTCAGTGTGACATTTAGTGAGACAGGTCGACAGGTCCGTGAGACCAGTTGACCGTTCTCCTCTCCTATTTAAGGAGAGGTTCTTCATTTTCAAACCATCGAAAACTCTAAAACTTCTCAACTATTTTCTCCACTAATTTCTTGTTCTAGCGAAATTTCTCTTGGTTGATCAGTCAAATTTCTCTTTATCGTTTGACGACGACGATGGATTCTAATTTAAGTAGATCAGTTGATTTAGATAAGACATCAACTGATGATGCCGATATGGATTGCTATTTGTACGTCACAGCTGCATATGGTGATCTACGAGCTTTTAATCTCTTAGATGCAAATGAAGAAATAGAAGTGCATTCGATCTCCAGAACACTAGAAGATGAGCTTCAAACACCGATCGGCTCAGATGACGATGAGGTGAAAAACATACCTACAAGAGAACAAATCTCAATGAGATTTTTTTGGGTAGATAATATATTTCTTTAAACGAAATTAGAGAAGAAATAGTCAACTACTCTTTGAAAAATAATAATTGTATAAAATTCACCAAAAGTAAAAAGAGGCGACTGACGGTTGAATGCGAAGATGGACGTGAGTGGTGACTGCATGCCTCAAAGATGCAAGATGAGCTTATATTTCAAATAAAAGTTTGACCGATTCTCATAGCTATTCAAGAAAAATTGAGAATCGACACATTACAAAAAAATGGATGAAGAATTATTATCTAGATAGGTTCAAAAGTCAACCTATGTGAGAAATTTTTTCCATTATCGAAACAGTGATAAAGAAGTTGACTGTCAACATTACACCTAGTCTTGCAAAAAGAGCAAGAAGCATAGCTCGAACATTTAATGAAGGCTTTTGTAGCAGAAATACATAGATCAAATCCGAATAGCACATTAAAAATACATACTTGCAAGGTAAGTTTGTTGCAGTACGGTCGTTCTATTATCTACTTGGATGGTTGCCATCTAAAGAGTTCATGTTTCAGCCAATTACTTACAGTCGTTGATATTGATGCCAACGATATAATATATCCTGTTGTTATTGCTAATGTCGAAAAAGAGTACACGAACACATGAATGTGATTTTTGCAACATTTGAAACGACACTTAAACACTGGATCAATAGACGAATGGACAATTATTTCGTATCGACAAAAGGTATAATACATTTGCAATTGTTATTTATAAATGAGAGTATTGTGGTAATTATATTATTTTATGTTGACTATGTTTTTATTTCAAATATTAGGTTTTGGTGAAGGCTGTGGAAAATGAATTTAAAGAAGCCGAGCACCGCTACGGCCTCCGATATATGTACGCGAATTTCAAAGACCAATTCGGGGTAGAGCATACAGAGACGCGATGTGGAATGCAGACAGGGCAACTACAAGTTATCATTTCAAAATAGAAACGAAAAAATTACATCAGCTTAACCTGGATGCCCACGCACGACTTCGAGAAGAAGAGCCTAGATATTGAGCTAGTCATGCCTTCTTGATGCAAATTGGACCCTGCAAAGAGGCGGTTAGCGCGAAATATGATAAGATAGTGGTGTTCTCGGCTAAATCTGATAACATCCAAAATAGTAAATGGTGCAAAATTAGTAAATGGTGTCCAATTGAAATGCAATTTTGATGAGACTCAATATGATGAGTTAAAATTAATCCCTGAAAATTTCGTGAGAAAAGGATGAGAAACACAAAAGTTATGCAAAAATGATCTGTAACCGGTCCGAGAGGCAACTTGGTGCACCTCCGGGTGATGTAACCTTCCAAGGAAGATTACAACGGCATAAGATTGGTTTGGCTTACTTTCTCCCTTGTCTAAGGTCTTAGACAAGATGTAGAAAATGTGAGTATAAGAGCCCCTAAGCAACCTCGGGTTTAGAAGAAAATAGGAGGCGCAACTCCTCTCAGAAGCAAACGATCGAGGCAATTACCTTTGAGACGAATTCCAAGGCACGAGAGCTTCTAAAAACTACTTCAATTGTGATTCAAAAACTGAGTACAAATTATGAAAAAGAAGTTTAAATATGCTAGGGTAGCTAAGGGCTAGGGTGGCAACATAAAAATGGAAAGGATGACCTGGTTTGATCAAAACTGCTCCATTTGTGTGCCTACTATCTTCAACCGTGGGATTTTCCTTCATGTAAGGTAAGTTTGTCTTGCACCATGTAGGGGAGAGTGAGCTAGTTCATCACATGTGAGTTTGAATTGGATGAGGTGCCAAACTCTTTAATGTATCGGGCCAAATTTGTGGCGCACGCTTAAGTGAGTTTGCGCGCTTAAGTAAGCCCGTAATGGTGTTTGGTAACAGGTCTGGTTGACCAAGCAAATGACATTCAAATTTTACGATCCAGCCCATTCAAGAAAGCTCCAAGTGTTGGTTATAATCTTCATGAAGGTCACTTTTGGTAATAAGGCTGTCAAGGCTATTGCGTTTGC
Organism: Begonia peltatifolia; assembly: GCA_022433055.1. NCBI lineage: Eukaryota > Viridiplantae > Streptophyta > Magnoliopsida > Cucurbitales > Begoniaceae > Begonia > Begonia peltatifolia. The sequence continues at coordinate 2,137,932 of CM039522.1, forward strand.
CACTTAAACTTCAAAGGTCAAATTGATGGCCGTTTTTGGAAAGACCAACAATTAAGGTTGCTTAGCCTTTGAGACCAACAACTCCTTAGCACCCTCTAATGCATAATGAAATAATAAAATACAAATTAAATAGGTCCAAAGTTTGCCTAAACTCAATGGAGGTAATAAATTACATAGAGTTGTCAAAGGGAAGACAAATTCCCTCTTCTGCTACTCCTATGCTCAACGAAGTTTGGGAAGCTTCTTCTCCTATGCTCCATGTCAACATGTTGGTAGGTTTATTAATATCTTGCGGGGTTGGCTTCCATTCCAAGCGATCCATTAGTCCTTCATCTGCAAAAAGAGCAATAATTAGAAAAAGATTAGTGAGAGTGTGTGACATACCTTGTGAGCGTGTGATATGCTTCCTTGATGTATCATTCTCTCTGGATGAGAGAGGATTTGCCCTCAAATCTAAAGGTTTGTCTTCATCATGCTCTTCCTCATCTTCATCTCTCATGTATGGGAAGAGGTCTTGAACATTGAATGTAGCTGACACCCCGTAATCACCCGGTAGCTCCAATTTATACACATTGTTGTTCATGCGTTCAATTACTTTGAACGGGCCATCAGCTCTAGGGAAGAGTTTGGATTTCCTCTATTGAGGGAAACGTTCCTTTCTTAAGTGAAGCCAAACAAGGTCACCTTTGTTAAAAATCATCTCCTTTCGTCCCTTGTTTGCCCTTCTAGTGGTAGCCTCGTTCTTTCTCTGGATGGCATTTCAAATTTGTTCGTGTAACTTCTTGACTTGAGTTGCCTTATCAGCTCTTTCTCGATTAGCTATGTCCTTTATGGGAAGTGGTATAAGATCCAAGGGTGTGGTAGGATTAAAACCATACACCACTTCGAAGGGTGTCCATTGAGTTGAGGAATGAACGCTTCTATTATACGCAAATTCCAAATAGGGGAGCTGGACATCCCATTCACTTATTTTTTTTCCTACAACACTCCTAAGTAGGGTACCGAGAGTTCTATTTACCACTTCGGTCTGTCCATCCGTTTGTGAATGAAAGGAGGTACTGAACAATAGTTTAGTTCCTACTTTCTTCCACATCGTTTTCCAAAAAGTGCTAAGAAACTTCGTATCTCGATCCAATACCAATGTGTGTAGAACTCCATGTAGCCTTACGATCTCCTTGAAGAATAGATCCGCTATATCTTTGGCATCATTAGTTTTAGTGCAAGGGATGAAATGTGCCATTTTTGAAAATCTGTCTACCACTACCATGATTGAATCCTTAGATCTGGCAGTGCGTGGTAATCCTAAAATAAAATCTAGGCTGACGTCAACCCATGGATGTGTAGGCACTGGTAAAGGTAAATACAGTCCTTGAGGGAGAATCTTGCTCTTAGCCCTTTTGCAAACTATACAACGTTCTATTAACTTGTGTACATCTCTCATGATATGAGGCCAAAAGAAATGCTCCTTTACTAATTCTAGGGTTTTGCCTTCACCGAAATGACTGGATAATTCTCCACCGTGTGCTTCACTTACTAGGCATTTCCTCATTCCAGTGTTAGGGACACACAGTTTGTTCCCTTTAAAGAGGTACCCATCTAGAATGCGGAATTCACCATTGGCCTTAATAAGACATTTTTGGTACATTTCTCCAAAATCGGCGTCTGAGTGATAATTATCTTTAATCCCTTCAAAACCAAAAAATTTGGTTCCTAACTCGGTCAACAGTAGGTGTCTACTTGAGAGTGCATCTGCAACTACGTTGGTTTCTCCTTTTAGGTATTTGAGGGTATATGGAAATCTTTCTAAGTAATCGACTCATTTAGAGCGTCTAGTATTGAGCTTGCCCTGGCATCTTATGTGTTTCAACGCTTGGTGGTCCGTATTCATGACAAATTCTTTAGTGAGGAGGTAATGTTGCCACTGTTCGAGCGCTCGTATCACCACATAGAACTCTTTATCATAGATTGAGTAGTTCAAGGCTGGACCTTTTAGTTTTTCATTGAAATAGGCTATAGGTCGTCTTTCCTGCATTAAAACCGCTCCAATACCTACTCCAGAGGCATCACACTCAACCTCGAATACTTTGTTGAAGTCTGGAAGTGCAAGTACAGGTGCTTGACACAACCTTTCCTTAATTAACTCGAAGCCTTTCTGACATGCTGAAGTCCATTAAAAAATTCTACCTTTCTTAGTGCAATCCGTTATTGGTGCTGTGATAGCACTAAAATCCTTTATAAACCTTCGGTAGAAGGAGGCTAGACTATGAAAACTTCTAACCTCAGTGATGTTAGTTGGAACGGGCCATTCTTTGATTGCTTTTATCTTGTCACTATCGGCCTCCATTCCGTCCTTTGAGATTATGAAACCTAGGAAATACACTTTATCTTGGGCAAAAGAGCACTTTTGTAGGTTACCAAATAACTTTGTTTCCCTTAGGGTTTCGAAAAGAATCCTAAGGTGATCCAAATGACTGTATAGGTCCGAGCTATAAATTAGTACGTCGTCGAAATAGACAACAATAAACTTGCCCAAAAAGTCTTTCACACATGATACATTAAACGCATGAACGTGCTTGGGGCATTTGTCAAACCAAACGGCATCACCATCCATTCAAATAAACCGTATTTAGTTTTGAAGGCTGTCTCCCATTCGTCGCCTTCCTTCATTCTAATTTGGTGGTAACCACTTTTATATCCACTTTAGAAAATATGGTTGCACCACTAAGCTCATCTAACATGTCCTCTAATTGTGGGATAGGAAACCTATATTTAACAGTAATTTGGTTGATTGCCCTACTATCCACGCACATTCTCATAGATCCGTCCTTCTTTGGTACAAGTAAGGTGGGTACAGCACAGAGACTCATTGATTCTCTTATATACCCCTTCTCCAACAGTTCATTTACTTGTGTCTCTAACTCTTTTGTTTCGGCAGGGTTAAGTCTGTAAGCTGGTCTATTAGGTAATAAGGCTCCTGGGTGTAAAACGATTTGATGGTCGATCCCGCGTAAGGGAGGTAATCCTGGTGGGAGTTCCTCGGGAAATACATCCTGAAATTTTTTTAGTAATTTAGTGACGGAGTTAGGAATGTTTCCCAGTTCCATAACTCGGTCTTTGAACATTACTAGTATGAGAGGTCCTCCCTCTAATATAGCGTTATTCATTTCACCTTTTGTCATGAGTAAATTGGCTTTATCTCTTTCTTTCTTTCGGGTCGTTTCATCCTTGGATATCTATTCAGGGGTTAATGGAGCTAATTTGATTGTTTTTCCTCCGTATTTAAAAGAGTAATAGTTGGAAAAACCGTCGTGTGAGATTTTTCTATCGTACTGCCAAGGTCGCCCCAAAAGCAGGTGACTGGCATTCATAGGTATGATATCACATAAGATGGAGTCCTTGTACTTTCCTATGGAAAATTCAATAGTTGCTTATTTGTTGACATTTAGATCATCATGATCGTCTAACCATCGTAGTTTGTAGGGTTTTGGGTGTGGAGTAGTCTTTAACCCTAATTTCTCTACAAGGTCTTTGGAAGCCACGTTGGTGCAGCTCCTTCCATCGATGATTACAGAGCAGACCTTATCATTGATTAGACAACGAGTGTGAAAAATATTCTCTCGTTGACTTTGCTCTTCTATAGGTTTAAAAATAAGAACTCGTCTTACAACCATTAATAGTGATCCTTCTTGTGCATCAGATTTCTCCTTCGGAATCAATCTCTTCAATAGTCTCCTCGTCTTGCTCTTCTTCACTATCAACTTCTCCAGATCCTTCCTTGATTATCATAATACGTCGGTTAGGACATTCAGCCATCATGTGTCCGTATCCTTGGATTTGAAACATTTGATGCTGCTTGTCTTTTCAGTACTAGTTATAGTAGGTTTTGTGTGAATTGGAGTATTAGTTACTTTAGTAGGCCAACTTCTGGTGAAAGACTTCTTTTCTTCTACCCCAAAGTTCTTCTTAATGGTTTCTGGAGTTTTGGTTGGGAATCTACTGGTAGTTGGTCTTAAACCTCTCTTGATTTGTCTCTCAACTTTTAATGTCATTTCAACCACTGAGTCTAAGTTATCGTGGTGGTGTAATTCTACAATGTTGCCAATCTCTCTGTTTAGTCCACGAATGAACATGGCAATCACTTGTTCCTTAAGCTCTTTAAGTTCTCCTCTCATTCTTAAAGTCTCAAATTCAACAAGGTATTCTTCTACCATTTGTCCTTTTTGTAATAAATTCTGCATTTGTAGAAACAACTTTTGACGATAGTGAGTTGGTACGAATTTCTGTTGCATGAGGTTCTTCATTTCCCTCCAAGTGGTAATTGGGTCTATACGGTCATACCACCTTTGATTTTTATGATCTTCCCACCATAGCGCGGCATAACCAGTTAATTCCATGGCAACAGGTTGTAACTTAGTTTGCTCAGAGTATCCATAATATTAAAAAATCTTATCAACTTTGTTGACCCAATCATAGAACGCATCTTCGTTGCTAGATCCATTAAATTTGGGTATGGTTATTTTGGCACGTCTAAAATCATCGTTGTCCCTTCGTCTTGGTGGTAGAAAATCCTCCTCCCAATCTCTCACTTCATCCTCATGTAGATCTTGGTTATGGAATCTCTCTCTAGGACGTGTCACGTTTCTCCTTTGCATGAGCTCCTGGGGGTTTGGTTCGGTTCTTTGTAATAATTCTTGAAAATCCACTTCCGTCCTATTCCTTCTAAAAGGTTCTTGAGAGTTTAATTTGTGGGGGTTACGTTCTTCTTGCTTATCCATTCTTTCCATCAATAATTTCATCATTTTTGCAAAGTTGTCTAATTGTCCTTGAACACTTGATTCCCCAACATGAGGGTTTTCGGTTTGGATACTTTCTGTGATCTCTTGTTATTCTTGGTTAGGGTTATAATTTAATCCACTTCTAGTAGTCATAATTAAGGAACTACTTAAAGCCTAATTTTGTTTATGAAAATATCTTAGGATAAGTTTGTTTAAGTATGTTAAGAATTTATTTTTATTAAATTCTTCTCAGTTGAACTAGATAATTCTTTATTTAAAATAAAGTTATTTAAGGATCTACTTAACTTCTTAGTTCAATTAATAGCTTAGTAGTTATTAGTTTTCAAAATTGTATGTCCAAACATATTTATGTGAATTAGGAAACAATTTGAATTCAAATTGGTTATTTAAGATTCTACTTAATTCCTTAAGTTTTAGGAAGATACTTTAAAAGGAAAATTTATAATTAAGTGGGTTATAATTTTTTTATAACATCAATTCAATCTATAAATTCAATTTTCAAAATATGCTAGTTACCAATTATGATTCACTAATCATGGTTTATTACCTTGTCAATCTTTCATGCAAATATAGTAAGATATAATATTCAAACTCAAAATTTAAACACCATAATCACAATTGAAACAAGATTCTACTAGTCTTAATTTTGCATCTTCTTCGGCTTCTTGTTAATCAACTCGATTAGCACTAACAAGTTAATATGATTAAATCAAATTTTAAGCATGCAATTCAAATCATAATCGTGCCAAATATCAAAAAATGATTTACCAATTTCGTCCTAGATAATAATATAATCGGATATCAAACAAATAGCCTAAGGTGTAGACAACCTTCCTCGGCTCAAAACAGGATCCGATTAATTTTTCACTTTAAATTAGTTATATGATATGAAAATAAAATTCAAACTAAATAAATAAAAAAATAAAAAAAAAATTCACAAGGGAAGCCACCAATGGCTCTGATACCAGATGATGCAAATTGAACCCTGCAAAGAGGCGGTTAGCGCGAAATATAATAAGATAGTGGTGTTCTCGGCTAAATCTGATAACATCCAAAATAGTAAAGGTGTAAAATTAGTAAATGATGTCCAATTGAAATGAAATTTTGATGAGACTCAATATGATGAGTTAAAATTAATCCCTAAAAATTTCGTGATAAAAGGATGAGAAACACAAAAGTTATGCAAAGATGATCTGTAACCTGTCCGAGAGGCAACTTGGTGCACCTCCGGGTGATGTAAACTTCCAAGGAAGATTACAACGGCACAAGATCGTTTTGGCTCACTTTCTCCCTTGTCTAAGGTCTTAGACAAGATGTAGAAAATGTGAGTATAAGAGCCCCTAAGCAACCTCGGGCTTAGAAGACAATAGGAGGCGCAACTCCTCTCGGAAGCAAGCGACCGAGGCAATTACCTTTGAGACGAACTCCAAGGCACGAGAGTAAGTTTTTCTTGCACCATGTAGGGGAGAGTGAGATAGTTCATCACATGTGAGTTTGAATTGGATGAGGCGCCAAACTCTTTAATGGATCGGGCCAAATTTGTGGCGCACGCTTAAGTGGGTTTGCGCGCTTAAATAAACCCGTAATGGTATTTGGTAACAGGTCTGGTTGACCAAGCAAATGACATCCAAATTTTACGATCCAGCCCATTCGGAAAAGCTCCAAGTGTTGGCTACAATCTTCATGAAGGTCACTTTTGGTAATAAGACTGGCAAGGCTATTGCTTTTGCCACTTAAACTTCAAAGGTCAAATTGATGGCCGTTTTTGGAAAGACCAACAATTAAGGTTGCTTAGCCTTTGAGGTCAACAACTCCTTAGCACCCTCTAATGCATAATGAAATAATAAAATACAAATTAAATAGGTCCAAAGTTTGCCTAAACTCAATGGAGGTAATAAATTACATAAAGTTGTCAAAGGGAAGACAAATTCCCTCTTCTGCTACTCCTATGCTCAATGAAGTTTGGGAAGCTTCTTCTCTTATGCTCCATATCAACATGTTGGTGGGTTTATTAATGTCTTGCGGGGTTGGCTTCCATTCCAAGCGATCCATTAGTCCTTCATCTGCAAAAAGAGAGCAATAATTAGTAAAAAGATTAGTGAGAGTGTGTCACATACCTTGTGAGTGTGTAATATGCTTCCTTGGTGTATCACTTCTCTTCGATCCCTAGGTGCGAAATGAGGTTGGATAATTTATGCGAGTCATTCAATATAGTTCTATTGCCTGCCAAAGACAAACTGATCTTGACCATGTTTGAGATGATTAGAAAGTGCTTGATGACTTGCTTTGTGAAAAAATTTGAAAAGTTTGCTCAATCAATAGCCTCTTATGTCCCTAGATAAGAAAAAAATTTGTTAAGCTAGAGAGCAACAATTTGAGGTCAGCAACGGCTACGAAAGATACGTTGTCGACATGAATGTCGGTGGATACAACTGTAACAGGTGGGAGTTTACCAGAATCACTTGTGTCCACTTTATTCCCTGCATGCATTTTTTAAGAGTGGCACCGGAAAATTACGTGTATCAATACTATCATCGAGAGATTTATAGGCAGATGTACTTACAGTTTATTCAACCCGTGATCGGCCACCAAATGTGGCTGCACATGCGCGGTCTGAAGGAACTCATCCCGCTAAGAAGATATCACTAATCTAGTAGGTCGAAAAAGACAAGAGTGCGAGATGTCGACTAGCCGTCCAGTTCGACAATTAGCAAGAAGAAATCAAAAATGTCGTGTCGTATATAACAGGCAGCATGGGCATAACAGCCGCACTTGTCCTCACAGGGGATTCGCTTTAGACGTTGCTTCGCAAGACACGTATATAAGTTTTCATTTATTTGATGGAACACAGGTACAGTTCAATACATTTCGCTTATAAATACACTTTTATTTTTTTTAATATAGTTTTCATTATGTGTAAAAATCTGCGACGCAGGGCCGAGGTAGAAATGATTGACTATTGTAATTTATATTTGAAAATAAAAATAAAGATAAATTATTTAGCACCCGTGTAATATTTATTTCATTTTCATGTAATTTCAATAGTTATTCAAATTATAATTATTTATTTTAGTTTATTTAAATAATATTTATTTATTTATTTTAAGTTATTCAAAATTGTAATTATATATTTCTTTTAGTTTATATAATTATTTAAATTAAAATTTTCGTTGAAAAAAACTCTATTGTAAAATAATTTAAAAATATTAATTAATTAACTAATTTAAAAAAGAATTAAAGTACATAAAATTTACCGACGAGAAGTAAAGTACATAAAATGAAACACAAAAACTAATTTAAAATATGTTGGTAGGCCATCATTGTCTTCATCATTGTTCGCCATCCAATTCTTGATCCCCCTATTCATCTCTCTATAGGATTAAATGAGATAATTTTGTGACTCAATCGCATCTCTCTGGCCCACGGCGAGCTCATCAACTCTGCCTATGAGAAGCTGTATCTCTTGTTGTTGTCTCTGCTGCATCTGGTACTGATGCATTTGATACATCTATTGTAGATGCTTTACCATGTTTCATCCACTACCTTCCTGGGGGTTAATGGCGGCGATGTGACTTCGAGAGGTGGATGCCCTCTGATTGCTTTTTAGCATCCAAGTGTCGTCGATGTCAACGAGACTCATCCCAATCCAATGACTACTGTCAAATATGTTGACGGATTTGTGAGCTCTCATCTAGTTGTCAACCAGTAGCTGAATCCCAGCGAGCTGGATGATCTTATGAATCAGTGCGCCATACAAGAGACTCTTGTTAGATGTCTGCCCGACCTCACGCATGTAACATAGAATCAAGAAGCCAAGGTTAAAAATCTTCCCATTGTACAACTTCTCCATGACATACAGATCTATGCAGCGCACGAGATCTCTATGTCCATCGCGTGACAGAAAGATGTGAGTTAGCATGTTGTGAAGAATCCGAACTCTAAGATTCAAATATCTCGATCATGACTTCATGAACCCCTCAATGTCGGAATTGCGATGAATTCCCCGTAAGAACTCTACTCCCTCGGGCAATCTAAAAAAAGGCCAGTCTCGAGAAGCATGGTAATATTGTTGCACCCCTTCCATGGAAAACCTGAGTATTATATATATCATCTGTGGACGTATCATAAGCTCTGTATTGATGATGTACGTCCTCAAACTGTTTGACCTCCTGGTTGCTGTCAAGTTCGTGTAGAACAAGTGAACTATTCTGTTACAACTCTCACCCTTCAATACATATACCACACGTAGGCCGATGTATTCAAACATCACTTGGATCCCTAATGATTCACAATCTTTAAAGTTGACAATCTTCTAATAAATAATTAAGCGTTTGAGGAAATTCTGCTCAAACTTCTTTCGCTGCTCTTCATTATGAAATTCTATGGCCAGATACTGTCACGTTCAAATATTAATAGTAGTGCTATCTTTAATACTTGATTGAAACAAAATTATAATTTTTTTAAAAATAAAATTATAAATTTTAGGGTAAAACTCAATTTAAACCCTAAACTCAATTTATATAGTTTGCAAAATTACCACATAACTTTTTCCAATTAAATTTCATTATGAATCTATGAAGAAATTGTAAAAGTATTAAATGATAAAAATTACATTAAAAAAAAAGTGTTAGAACAAACAAAAGTTAATAAAACCTTAAACTATAAAAAAATAACAATGCATACCTTGCATTGCAGGTCAACCAGGTTTTAGAGTTTTCGAGAACTGTATATTGAAAAATGGAGAACCTCTCCTTAAATAGGAAAGGAGAATGGTTAACCGGTCTCACTACAAGAGATGACCCGTGATGCCCGTGCTCACGGGCCGGTCGATCAGTTTAGTGCCACGTAGGCACTAGATAGACCGATCGACCGGTCTAGAGTAACAAGTCGATGAGTAAGGTTTAAATTATTTTTTTTATTGTTTAAGGTTTGAATTGTTTCAAATTTTACTTTAAGAGTTTTTTTTAAAAAAAAAACCTATACTTTATTTACCTTAAGAAAAATGATGACGCCCAAGAAAAGTTATTGTAATTTTCAATTCACACATAAAAACTCTATCATTTAGAGCCAAAAGAACTATAGTGAAAAGAATCTTCGAGAGGAGCCTTGTGGTGCGAATATAGGCAAGGTTGGCAGAACTGCTTTTAAACCATTTGCAATCTCTTCCTCTTGTATCTTACTTTATTGTTTTTGCTTGCATATTAAATTTGATTTATTTAATTAAGAGACAAAGTATGTATATTGAGATTGCAAACTAAATAGGATTTTTGATAAGAAGAAAAGGCTAGTAAACATAATTCACACCCCTTTTAGATTAGTATTGATCATTCAATTCGTATGGGAGTGGATGTTTACATTTTTCTGCGATTAAAAATTCTTTGGAGGTATTTTTAAATATATGTATGACCTTCAATATGTAGAGCTCAAATGTCTATGGACAATTCATCTCAAGACCTCTTTATTTTGATGGAAATGTATATTTATTGGAAATTAAGAATAAAAATAAGTATTGAATCGCTAGATTATGAGTTATAGCACATCGTTGGAAATAATTCTTACATCCAATTAACACAAGGAGGTGTATTCGTTCCTAAGTTGTCTTTAGAAATTTGATGACTATGATAAAATAAAATTATGTTTGAATACTAAAGTCATGAACACATTGTACTATGTTCATGGAGTAACGAGTTCATGGAGAGACATGAAGCGGCAAAAAATACTAATATATCAAAATTGATACAATTTCAGCACTTAGTGCATGCCATGCAGCCTTGCGCCCCGCCCCCTGCATGCTGTCGTCTACGCATGCCCTATGCCCAGCTCCTCGCGTGCCTCGCATCCCAGCGCCCACACGCGCCGTGCGTCCCAGTGCCCCCGTGCCCCTTGCGCATTCCAGTGCGTCTCAACGTGACTTTCTGCATCAAAACTTACCTTTTTTTGTATTTCAATGATTTTCTTCCTATTTTTATGTAATAGTTAAGTTTCTTTAATCTTAAATTGTTTTATTTTAAAGATTTTTATAGATAATTTTTAATATTTATCTTAGCATATTTAAATACGAGTATTGTAACCTTTTAAAAACAATTTATGATCAAACAAACTTTGCGTTTTTGAGAGAATTTTTTCTTGTATTATTTACAAAGTATAGATTTTCTTCTAGTCAAATCTTGAGAGATTAAATTGATAGTTTTGTTTTTTACCAAGAAGTTTGATCTAGGTCAAGTTTCTTATTTGATAACTTTTGTTCTATCAGCCAAATTTGATCGGAATCAAGTTCATTTTTACTTGATTTAAAGACATTCTTGAATTTTTATTTTGCGTTGTTGAAGGATTCTGTGTTTGATATACTTGTGAATCTCATCATGAATTTACTAAGAATGTCTTCATACACAAGTCTCTCGCTAAATAAACACTTTTCTCTTAATTATTTGATTAGAAGACAATAAAAAACTTTAATCTCAATTTCGCTTTACATCATACTATAAGAAAATGTTAATATGAGTTTAAAATATATTGCAGTGGATTTTATTAGGAAATTAAGACCACGAGGATTAATCACCATAATTGGTTGCCATTCCAATTGGTCACCCTTATAATATAATGTTTACATTTAAATAAAAAATAAAACAAGTATAATGTTAGAGTCAAAGGTGAAACTGGACTTTATATTAAGTTTTCTTAATTCTAAATTGCTTTCTATATTATTTTGTTTTAAACTTTTGTTTCATAAACTTTATATTACACAATTTAAAACAAAATATATATTAAAAAAAAAAAAAAAGAAGATTAAATGATGAACATTCTTTGTGAAGGCTAGGAAGTTGTCTACAATGCTATCGATTCTAATTTGAAATTAGTGGTAGTTGAATTTTCATACGTAGGCGTGTTTTCTCTCTTCACTGAGAATACTCATTTTTATCATGATATTCATGTTATTATCTTCTTCCTTTTGTTTTATTGGCGAATTGTCAAACTACATAAAAGTATTATTTTATGCTTTATTTATATTATTTATAAATGCTATTATATTAGAATAATTTATAAAGAACTTGATCCATTTTTTCTTAAAAATCATAATATTGTCCATAATTTATTTTGTGATAAATAAAATAAATGTCCAATTCATTTTTTAAATTATTTATTGGCATATCAATTTATTAATTAATTATTAAATGATACAATCTCGTAATATCTGTTTATTGATTTAATATTAATATTAAGGGTTTGCTCTTAAATTATTAAACAAATAACTTATTCCTTCTAATTTCTCTAATTTTAATATTTTAAATATTTATTTATTTTGGTGACGAGAAAAAGTAAATGTCGGAGCCGCAATAGATGAGCATTTATCTTTAACCGGGGCAAAGACAACCTTATCCGTGGTTAGAGCGTCTTCCTGTTTCTCTCTCTATATATATGTCCAAACACCCCCTCACTTTAGTTCACACCAAATCAAACTTCGGAGCCCGGCGTCATGCTTGCTTCTCCGTCTTTCACGATTCTCGCTTCTTCGACTTTCTTCTGCCGAGACTCTCCACCGCAGTCGCCGCGGGTCAGTTTCCGGCCACCTCAAGTCTTCGCCGCTTCTGCCTCCACGGCTTACGCTTCATCGGAAGAGTATGCGTCGATATATCTGAGCCCACGCGGATCACCCCCGTGCTCGTCCCTGTACGAAATTCTCGGAATCTCCACGGGAGCCTCGTGCCATGAGATCAAGGCGGCGTACCGTCGGCTCGCTAGGATACTTCATCCGGACGTGGCGGAGATTGACCGAAAGTATCATTCTGCGCACGAATTCATGAAGATTCGTGATGCTTACGCCACCTTATCGGATCCTGAAAAACGCGCTGATTATGACCGGAAATTTCTAAGGCGCTCCCGTTCGTTAAATTCTCCCTCGATTTACACTGGGTTTTCTGGTTATAGTGGCCGGAATTGGGAGACTGATCAGTGTTGGTAGCGACTTGGACTACATATCGTTCCAACATCGACCTGACAAACAATCGGACATCAGGAGAGTTCTAAATGATCATCGGCAATGGCTACTAATCAATACATACAAATTCATAAAGGAAGATGAGGCTTAGTCTCCGCCGTCCGCCGGGGGCAATGATGGATCTGTTTGGACAGCCAGATACAGAATCGACAAATCAATACGATCTTGACCATCTTCTAATTGCAACGAGATTGGTGAAATTAACAGCCTCAAGTCCTCAACCTACACGAAGCCCTAAAAAACTCCCTTTCAAATGTGATGTTCCATTGTTTCTATGCAGATTACGTTTACATCAAATCCAAAACTCTGTCTATTCGTCTTCCATTTTTGTGAAGTTATATGTTTTAAGAAATTAGTAATTTCCTGTAACTATTGTCTAAATCAAAGTGACTGGCAATGGCTTTCAGCTGGATTTCTTCCTCAATCCACCACGACAACGAACTCTGACAAAGATTGGGCGAGGATTGATTTGTTTCTGGGAAAACAGAGTAGATTTGCAGATGTAGGGTAGTGTTGATTTTGTGGTGATGATAAAGATTCAATTTGCAAGCCCACTTGGACTCCCACTACTTCTATACTCCATCTTGGAACATTCATCCATTTACTTTAAATTAGAGATTTCTAACCAGATTACATTTATTTTTTATTTCTACGCCATAATTTTAGCTACTGACATGATATTTACGTGTCATTTATTAATTAATATAATAATTAAAATAATTAATTATAAATAATTAAAATAAGACTATTTACGTGTCATTTATTAATTAATATAATAATTAAAATAATTAATTATAAATAATTAAAATAAGACATTATCTGCATTAATTAATAAGTCTCGTATAAAAAAATAAGATAAACTCTTTCAAGTTTATTCACTTAAAGTAAAAAGAAAAACTATTTCGCGTCAGTCATAGACTAATCACATAATCACGTGATTAGGGAGAGTACTCTTATAAAGTTCTCTACCATCATAATTTCTTATTCTTTAATCACAAAATCTTAATCTATGTTAATTTATCGATAAGAATAACATATTGAATTCGTTAGAACCAATAGAAGAACACCATCCTTAGGTTGTTGACGATTACATCAACATGTTAATCTTTTAGAGAAAATAACCTTTCTGTGTCATCTCCGACGATAAGATATCAAACTGAATAAAATAGAAAAAGCGATCCAAATGCCATGTCAGTATGATCAACGCATCATTGAATCTAGTCTTCGCACATTGCGCTCGTCCCATATTTTATCGAACGTAACACAATGATCACTTAACTTAAAGTACAATTATATGAAAATTGATCACTATCATAAATTATTGTCGAACGATTTTAAGTTTGGTATCACATTTTCTGCCGGACGATTGACGATTGCTTAGTGCATAAAGGCGAGTAGAAAAAGTGAAAAGAGGGACCACCTTAATTGTTATGTTTATCCATGAGATTAGAAAGCACATTCAATGAATTATTGAGCCTCCCATGATCTTTATGGATTGATTTAGTCCTTTTCTTCATTTACGGGGGGCCAAGTAAGGTCTTATCCAGTGTAAAATTCAATTTAATACGTTGAAAAAGATGGTTCCCAACCAATCAAATGCTTCCACATAAGCAACCCAAATACAACCATGGAATTTTATGTCCCATGTGGATGGACGACCCTTAAAAGCAAGATACACAAAAAAACAAAAGAGACAAAGTCATCTTTTTTGATCCATCCCTAACTTCTTAATTGGCTACGAAAGAAAGTTCCTCATCCAATTCTATCTTTGGTTTTTTTGCACCCTTTTTTCTTTTTTTTTTTTTTTTTTTAATAAAATCACATTATTTTTAGCGTAATTTCAACAATCATTTCTTTATAACGAAATTTTTTTTTTAATTTTCTTTCTTTCTCTCTCTTCGAAGCTTCCACGTCGAGTCTCTCTCCTCTTGCTTTTCATTGTTTCTATTTTTATTTTACGTTATAGAGAAGGCATAGATCGTAAATTGAAGGACATCTAAGAACAAAAGTTCTTTTTTCTAGCTTCTCGAAGAGATTGAAGATTAGTTACAATCAAACACAAATTAACGATATGATTCTCGCCAGCATTAGAGATAATTGCCACTAGTCGATTAAATTATGTCTACTTTTACCACGATATAGATAGATAAACTTGGATGTATTTCAATAATATTCACAATTCTATGAATATTATTAAGTAGAAGCTGTAACAAGAGGTTAGAGAATATTTCAAAGTGGAAAAGACTATTTTAACCTTTCTAGTGATAGCCACGGCTAGCAAATAAAAAAAAATACCTCAATAACATTTACTCCATTAAATGAATATACAAAATAATATATCAAACAATATCAAGAACGGTAGTTATAAGATTCTAGAAGATTAGGTTGACATGGGAGAGGGAGAGGAATGGCTTTTGGACTTTTGGTAAAGCTATGAAAGGAGACAACTTAGATACTCTCCTATGAGGTTATTATAGGTAGATTAATATTAGTTTAATATATGCTTTTTTATTGCAAGTTGGATGAGAGAAGAAAAATGTGACAGCTACATAAACTATATATTGTATCATTTAGTCTAATTATTTTGGCTCATCTAGGTCCCACTGCATGGGGCGACTAGAAGATAAGCCAACATAGTCATTTTAAATGTATAAATCCAAAGGAAAATGAAGATGGATATTTTTGTTTGAACATGTAATATGTTAATCATACAAAAAAATGAATACAAACGAAGGATTTACTTTATTTTAAGTTATCCAAGGACCGATCAAGTCCAAACCTAAACCTAAGCCCAAGAGTAAGGATTCAATTGAAGACATTGCCTGATCAATACACAATCCAAAGCTAAGAAGACGCGTGAAGCCTTGCAAAGATTGGTTTTAGAGATCCAAGAAAGAGAGAGCGGAGCCACGACAACTTGATCTAAAACTATTAAATGTGTTAAGTATTGAAGATAATCAAGTTGAAATAAGGGAGGTCGAAGTTACGTGAAAATTTATAGAGGGTGCGATGCACATACTCACAAATAACTAAAAAGGAGGGTGCGACGCACATGCACATGTAAGAATTAAAAAGACATGTGTCAATCACATGTTCATACGAGTGTTAAAAAGTCATATGCATATGCACATGCACATGTAAGTGCATGCAAATCTCGTAGAAAAGATTTTATCTGGCAAATCTACTCAAATCAATTCAAATCATGTTCAAATAGAGTTTAAACATGAGATAACAATCATGCAGAGGATGATGTTTTACATGATTTTAGGAGTTTTTTATTTTTATTTTTTTTCTTTTAGCAATTAATTTTAACGTGTAGCTTATTTAATGACAAAACACTTTCGATTAAGAACATTGATATTCTTTAAGTCATACTTAAAGAATCTCGCTTAATAGATTTAGTTCTTATCAATGAATTTAGTCTGGGTTAAGCTTCTATTTTGATAACTAAAATTGAAGTTTAGTTTCTTTTTAATTCTTGAATCGAAAAGGTGTTTCTTTGAACTATTTCGTTGATTGAAGTGTCTCAAATTTGCTAATATCTGAAGTTCGCATAAGTTGGTAGAAGTGCTTTGGCTCCTCCGATTAAAGATGCTATCTTTATTTTATTATCAATACCTTCTTAATAATAGTACTTTCATCCTACTAGTTAAAAAACATAAAAAATTCATTTTTTTTATCCTTATTATCAAGTCTCCATTTTTATCATTAATTCTTTTTTTTTTTGTGAATTTCTCTTCTTGAAAATCCAAAAGTATGAGAAAATCTATTCTTTGTCCACTTTTGCAAATTTCGAGAACGATAAAAAAAAATTAGAACTGTAAAAAATTAAAATTTTGTTTTAGAGATTTCGAAAGTTCAATAATTTGAAATTAAAATTTTTTTCTTAAATTTGTAGATATTCTTTGAATATTCAAATTGCTGTTCAATATTCAAATTATCGTTGAATCATCATTCAAAATATTTTCTTTATCCAAAATTTGCCTTATTACAACTTTATCATTGATTTGACCATTCTTAAATGTTTGAACTTTGAGCTTTAAAGTTTGACTTTTGATAGTTTGGTTTGTTGAATATTTATCGATCAAGTTTTTATTAAAGAACTAAAAGGGAGATCCAGAGGTAAAAGGTAAGAGGGTGAGATTATTATAAAAAAAACTTTAATTTTCTAGCGAAATACGAGCGGAGTGACATCCATTGAGTGTAAACACGTGAGAGAGTATGTGAGGACAATAAAGTTAAATTATTTATTGTTTATTAACACTTTTTCTTTATTTGATTTTTTTAGCCAAAAATAATGAGTGACGGGCACAATGAAGTTGATTTAAAATTATTCATGAACGCCATGCAAGATCAATACACGACTCTAACTCGGAGGATAGAACGATTGGAAACTTTGACCCCTACCCATGCACGATAAAGAAGGAATTTTGATGGAGCATTCAAAGAGTATAAATGTTATTATTCAAAGGAAAGGAATGACCTAGAGGAACCAGCAAAAAGAGATCTTTTAATTACGAGGTAAGTATTGAATGTGCAACTCAAGGATGATGGAGACAAAGTAAAACGTGAGCATATATTTCATACAAGATGACATGTGTACAACAAAGTTTGTAGTTTAATCATTGATAGTGTGAGTTGCTAATGTAGCAAGCACATTACTAATTCAAAAGTTGAACTTAAAAATCGAGCAACATTCAAAACCATACAAGTTGCAATGATTAAGCAATTGTGGAAAAATCAAGGCGACTAAACAAGTAAAAGTTTCTTTATCAATTGGAAGGTACAAAGACTTGACAATTCAACCAAAACGTCAAGCATTATGGTTACAAGAATGAATATTCGTTGGTTTACAATGAAAAAATCGTGATCTTTACACCATTAAAGCCACGAGAGGCAACTGTAGACTAAGAGATGATCGCGAATGAATTCCAAAAGATTAGGGTAAAAAAAGAAAAAGAAAGTGGTGAAACGAAATTAGTTGAAAAAGAGAAAGAGAGTGAAGAAAGAAAAATAGCTGTAAAGAGTACAAAGAGGGATGAAAAATTGAGGGAGAAAGAGAGAAAAATCGAGGGTAAAGAGAGAAAAATATAGAGGGAGAGAGGACAAAAGTCGAGTGAGAAATAAATGGTGTTGATGAACAAAAGTGAGGATAAGCGTGAAAAGATTTTGTTTTTATATAAAGATGTTTATTTATCCTCTAATGACTTATCAAATTCTCTTTCAAGTGTTCCAATTTCTCTTTTTCAGAAATTTAAGGATATATTTCCAGAGGAGTTATTCGAAAGAGTACCATCACTTACAAAAATTGAGTATCAAATCGATTTCATCCCAGATGTAACAATTTCAAACCGACCAACGTATCGAGCTAATCTAGAGGAAAACAAATGAAATTGAAAGCAAGTGGATGAGTTGGCGGACAAAGGTCTAGTGAAAGAAAGTCTAAGTCTGCTCGGTACCTGTGATATTGGTACCAAAGAAGGATGGATCATAGAGGATGTACGTGGATTGCTGAGAAATCAATAAAATAACGGTAAAGTATCAATATCCTATGCCAAGGTTAGATGACATGCTTGATAAGTTATATGGTACTTTTTTATTCTCAAAAATTGATTTAAAGAATGGATATTATAAA
This sequence comes from Begonia peltatifolia, assembly GCA_022433055.1. NCBI lineage: Eukaryota > Viridiplantae > Streptophyta > Magnoliopsida > Cucurbitales > Begoniaceae > Begonia > Begonia peltatifolia. The sequence goes on from CM039522.1 coordinate 2,156,359, forward strand.
ATTCGTACGAAAAAGGGAGATGAGGGGAAAACCGCTTTTAAAACAAAATATGGGCTTTATGAGTTGTTAGTCATGTCCTTTGGATTATCTAATGCACCTAGCATATTTATGAGGTTAATAAATTACGTATTACGACCGTTTATTGAAAAACTTGATATGTTTTATTTTGATGATATATTAGTTTATAGCAAAGTGTTAGAACAACATGTTGAACATTTAAAATCTATTTTTAATGTTTTTGCAAATAAACCAACTATATGTTAATCTTAAAAAGTGTAATTTTTGCATGGAATTGGTAGTGTTTCTTGGTTTTGTAGTGAGCTTGAATGGAGTATTGGTTGACGAAGAAATGGTGAAGGAAATCAAGGAGTAGCCGAAACCTAAAAATGCTAACGAGGTATGCAATTTTCATGGCATAACTAGCTTTTATCAAAGGTTCATTGGAGACTTTAGTAGTATTGCGACACCATTGAATGATTTGGTTAAATAAAATGTAGACTTTAAGTGGACTGAGGTACATAATGAATATTGTAATCTTTTAAAAGAAAAATTAACTAATGCACCTTTGTTAGTATTGTCGAATTTTGACAAAACATTTGATATTGAATGTGAATGCGTTGGGAAAGAGAATTGGTGGTGTATTGATACAGGATGTGAAGCCGATCATTTTATTTAGTGAAAAGCCTAGTGATACGGTTTTAAAGTATCCAACATATGACAAGAAGTTGTATGCCTTGGTAAGAATATTGCAAACATGGCAACACTATTTTTGACCCAAAAAGTTCTTCATTCATTCCGACTATAAAAGTCTAAAGCACTTAAAGATACAAAAAAAGTTGCACAAGAGACATGCAAAAATGGATAAGGTTCCTAGAGACATTTCCTTATGTTATTTATTATAAAAAAAAGTAAAGCGAATGTGGTTGCTGATACATTGTCAAGAATGTACGTGCTTATAATTACTTTACAATCTAAGTTGTTAAGATTTTATTTAATGAAGAACTTATATCAATTGGACTTAGATTTTAATCTCATTTGGAAAGAATGTGAGAAACATGCATGTAATGACTATTATAGACATGATAGATTGTTATTTAAAAATGATAAACTTTGTATCCCTAAATGTTCTTTAAGAGAGATACTTGTTAGAGAGACTCATGCAAGAGGGTTAGTGAGACACTTTGAAGTTAATAAAACGTTGAATGTGCTTTGTGAACACTTTTATTGGCTGAGAATGAAACATGATGTTTAAGCCGTTTGTGATAAGTGCATTAAGTGTAAGAAAGCCACATCAAAGATTAGACCTTATGGACAGTACACTCCTCTACTTATTCCTAACTAACCTTAGGTGGACATATCGATCGATTTTGAGATTGGTTTGCCGAGAACACAAAGAAAGAAAGATAGTGTAACGACCCATTTTTTCAGTAAAATATTGTTCGCTTTGAGGATTGGGTCGTAACCCAATATCCTCCCATCACGAATTTGTTTAGCGAGGACTTTCCAGTCGATCACCCAACCTGGTATTGCTCTCGCCGGAACATTATTAACTTCAGAGTTCTTATGGGATCCGTTGCTAATTGTGATGCAAAACCTGTCTTACTATCTATGTTTCATTTCCATAAACCTCCCGAAGCAATGTGGGATTGTGACGGCCCGTTTTCTACGACCCGGGATTTGCCTATACTCGAGTCCAGGATTCGCCTACCCTCAGCTTTCGTCCCGAGGTTTGTCTCGCAACCCGAGATTTGTCCCGCAGTCCTCCTCATACGTACACATTCTGGTCATGACAATCACCCCCTCGGGGTCCAACGTCTTCGTTGACCACATTTCTGGTTGGGTACAGGCTCTGATACCATTTGTAAACGACACATTTTTCCAGTAAAATATTATCTGCTTTGGAAATTGGGTCGTAGCCTAATATCCTCCACTCACGGACTTGTTTGGCAAAAACTTCTCAGTTGGTCACCCAATCTGGTACTATTATTACCAGAGCACTCTTACCTTTGAAGTTCTTATGGGATCCGTTGCCAATTGTGCTTTAAAACAGGTCTTACTATCTTGCGAGGATTTCCTTACATATGTTTCATTTCCATATATCTTCTCAAGCGATGTGAGATTATGACGATCCCCTTTCTATGACCAGAGATTTGTCTATACTCGAGTCCGGGATTCGCCTACACTCAGCTTACGTCCCGAGATTTGTCCCGCAGTCGTCCTCATACGTACACATTCGGGTCATCACAGATAGCATATCTGTGGTAATAGATAGGTTTAGTAAGATGGTTCACTTTATAACATGCTCAAAGGCAAATGACGCTACTCATGTGGTGACTTATTCTTCAAAGAAGTTGTGTGTTTACACGAAATTCCTAGAACCATTATGAGTGATAGAGATGTAAGTTCCTAAGTCACTTTTGAAGAAATTTATGGAGTAAGCTAGGGAAAAAACTCTTATTTTCAGTCGTGGTACATCCCCAAACAGATGGACAAACTGAAGTGGTGAATAGAACACTTTGTACATTGTTAAAAACAATCATTTCTAAAAATTTAAAACAAAGGAAATTTTTTTTACCTCATGTTGAATTTGCTTATAACCGAGTTGTTCATTCAATTACTTTATATTCACCCTTTGAAATTATTTATGGATATAATCCTTTATCCACTCCTGATATCTTATCTTCACATACTAACAAGTTTGTTAATCTAGATGGAGAAAAAAGACTAAATTTGTTAGGGGCTTCCATGCAAAAATACAAGAGAATATTCGGGAAAGAAACGAGCATTATGCACGCTAAGCCAACAAAAGTCGTAAAAAGATAATATTTGAACCTGGAGATTGAGTTTGGCTACATCTTCGAAAAGAAAAGTTTCCAAATCAACAAAAAAACAACTTGCATCCATGAGGAGATGGACCTTCGCAAGTCCTTGAACGCATAAACGACAATGCCTACGAGATCGACTTACCGAGCAAATATGGTAATATTAGTGTATCTTTTAATGTTAGTCACTTATCTTTCTATGATGCAGGAGATTTGAGGACGAATCTTTTAGAAGTGAGAAGGAATGATGTGATCCAAAGAGTGAGTAAGTCCAAGCCCAAGAGCAAGGATCCAATTGAGGACATTGACTGCTCAATGGCGTGATCCAAAGCTAAGAAGATGCGTGAGGCCTTATAAGAATTGATTTTAGAGATCCAAGAGAGAGGGTCGACTACCACTTGTAAGTGTCAATAGGTGACTTAAGAGTGTCAAAGTTTGCAGTCGTGTGTAATGTTTTCGAATTGGGTTTGTAGTCCTGGTTTAGGGTCCATCGATAGGTTTCTCTTAATGTTGAGTAGATATTTATGATTTTAGTTTTCTTTTAGGCTCAGATGACTTTACTGATTTTGAACTTGTACCTGAGGTTGCTGCTCATTATAAGGAAGAGGAGTAGTCAACGTCAAGGTAGGAATTTTATGCTTTTTGCATTGCATGACATTGTTTTCCAAAACTAATATTTTGGTGGGTTGTCATTTGTAAAAGTATGATAAGGCCTGGTTGCCAACATGTTAGTTTTATACATATATGTACGTGTGGTTTTCTTATGTTTAATTTACAGCTCTCTTGACATTTGGTTTTGCAGTGATATGTTAGGAGAATCAATCCTCTTGTTACTTTAAACAGTCTTGGCATCAAAGTATCAAGAGGATACCCCATTACACCTTCTCTTGCATGAAGATGGTATTGTTTACATGTATAGAAAACTAGTAGTAGCGTAGTGGTGACGCGTCTTGGGGTTTCAAATCCCTAAACCCAATCATGATGGTTACTGTTTGCGTTGATGTCGTGGCTGATAGGCTGAATATTTGGATCGTCAACACAATTTCCTCCAACCTCATGAGAAGTTTTAGGTCTTCATATCACCGTCTTTCTGTGATTTGTGCTGGATTTTCATTGAGGATGTTTTCTGTGGAAAATGGTGAGGTTTATTTTTAATGTATAGCTGCGTATGTACATGCAGTGTTTTGTAAAAGCAACATCATTAAGGGCTTGTGGAGTGGGTTTTGTTAAGAAGAAAGAAAAATGTTTCTTTAACTGTTTTGTAAACTCATGTATAGTTTTGAAATGAAAACACGTTTTGAAAAGTTGATAAAAACCCATTTTCAAAACGATATGCATTAAATATAACATTTTTACTGTGTTAGTCACTCACCGCAACAATCCCTTTTCAATCCAAGTAAAGAGAATAGTAGATAACTTCAGTAGGGACTTGAGGGAGGCCACTAGTGTTTTCTTTTTCTGTTAGACCTGCATTTGTATTTCATTGGTAAGAATTTAGTTTGTTGAACTTGAAATTGTAACTCTAACTCTTGAATTGGATTCTTTACTTTCTTGAATGGTACCATGTTGTTAAGTATTTTGTTTTTATTGCACTATTTGCTTGGGATTTTACTATTTGGGACTGCCTGAAAGACTTTCGATATCAAATCTAGTTTGGGGCTAGGTGATCGAGTTACCTTTCCAAGAATCGAGTCGTCTAATCTGGTGTTTCTGCTACGGTTTATCATCGAGTCGTGACAAGACTATGCGACGCCTTGTCTGTAAATTTTATTGAGCAAAAAAAAAGCAAGGTTGAAGTGTTGATCAAGCAAAAGAGCAGTCGACCATACTATGGACCGAACCAAGGGAAAAGTCTCCAAAAGAAGAAGACGACATTCATGCATCCCGTGTCAAGTAGCGGTCCACCGAACTTAAGGAGAAAGCAAAAAAAAAAAACAAGTTGATCATCATAAATAGACAAAATTACTTTTATTGATCATCTAGCATTAGAAATGTGAAATATAAACCTATTTAAATTCGTTTAATTATCACAACATTAAACAGAAAAAACTCTCCGCTAGACAACTTTCCCAATTTCGACCCTCCCATGAATTCAGTTAATACTATATTCTATAGTTTGTTCTTTAGTTCACGTGAAAAGTACATGATCTAGAGACACTTGGACCCTTACTAGTTCAATGTAAATGTTGTAGTAAAAATTATAGATACGTTTCTAGTAGTTCAACTAGCACAATTTATAGATATTTTAACAAATGTCACTTAATTGAACAAATAACAGTTTCCACACAAATACAATGAATGCTAGTGTCAGTGGCACTTTTACATATTCAAAAACTAGAATGAGAAAAGGAATAACAAAATTTGTAGTAATATCCAAGTTGCTTTTATCATTCACTAATAGTGAAGTGATTGAAATTTTTTTGAAAGAATATGTTATTCCTATTTTTAAACGTGTACCTAAAAATATAATGAAAAATAACATTATTAAAATGTTTCATGATATGAAAAGTAAAATAATTGCATTTTTTTGCAAAAGTTCTCATCAATGTCTACTTGTAGTAATGCTGATTTATAGAGGCATGTAGTGTTATTGGTTATATAGTTGTATCTATAGAATCGAAATAACCTAGAAGGGTGAATTATGTTATTAGTTTTCTTGTGATTAAAAACAATATTAGTTTTCTCGCATAAAATAATTTATAATTCTCTATTAGTTAGTTGATTCTAACATCAAAAACTATCTCAATTATCGGTCGACACTTTGAACTCTTTAGAATTTCTTCAATGTTTATGTGGTTGACACTTTAATGGAGGGGTCGAAAGCTTTCTGCAATGTTCTATCGGTCGACGTGTTTAGTGTTCCACATGTTGACACTTTCCTAGTCAAGTTGACACTTATTCCTCTCAAGTTAAAAATTGTTTCTTCACACAAATGCTATGCATAACTCCTTTACTTTAATCATTCAAGTCTTATAAAAGAATTTAACCATCTTAGTTTTTAGGCAGGAAAGACTATTCCAATTCTTGGGAAATAATCTAAAACAATATTCTCTTTCTTGGAATTCAAGTAAGTAAATACATTAAGTTTTAACGTTTTGGCTATAGACCCCACGTCACAAAAAGTACATTTAAATTAGTGGTAAATTATTTTCTTTAAAGTTATTTACTATTTAAATAATTATTTTTACTTGGACATGCATGCATGCATAAGTATTTGACATAGGAATGCAAATAGATAAAAATGGTAAGATATAATGTATGCGAGTATGAATTCATCAAAATGAATGAAACTGACGGAAAACATGAGATGACTAATGAAAATCTGTTGATCCAAACTGCTCCAGTTGATATGAACTGGTCCAATCAACCTGAATTCGTCCCTATCAAACCATATATTTTTGGATCATAAAAGTGTTCTAAATCGAGCCAAATAGACCCGAATTGGCCCTACTAACCAGAATCGCACTGGTAAACCCAAATTGGTCTGACCAATCCAAACCCGTCCTTTGTTAAAGTTGTCCAAATCGATCCAAAACCCAACCCTAAAAATTTATCTGTAAGTAATTTTACCTTTTTGTTTCAAAAAAGATTATTTTAGAATTTAAGAAAGAATTTAACTGCTATAATTTTTAGTCAAGAATGACTATTCCAAACTTAAAAGAAATTATCTAAAAATCATATTCTCTCTTTTGGTATCCAGGTAAGTAAAGACACTATGTTTTGACATTTTGGTCAAAAGCTCTACGTCACAAAACACATATTTAAATTATTTAACTATTTAAATCATGTTCTTACTTGGACACGTATGTATAAACATTTGACTTTAAAATCTAGAAAAATAAAAATGATAAGACATAATTTATGCGAGTATCAATGCATGAAAATGAATACGTGAAAATGAATGAAGTTGATGGAAAGCATGATATGACTAATGAAAGATTGAATGCACGGTTATAAATTTGAAATGACTATTATTATTTTATGAAGGTAAGAAACCACTTGTTTTCTGCATGAAAATAAATGAAATGGATAGAAAACATGATATGACTAATGAAAGCCTGAACGCATGATTATAAATTTGAGATGACTAATATTACTTTATCAAGGTAAGAAACCGCTTGTTTTCTGCATGAAAATAAATAAAATTGATAGAAAGCATGACATGATTAATAAAAGCTTGAACGCATGATTATAAATTTGAGATGACTGATATTATTTTATCAGGGTAAACACAGTTTGTTTTCTAAAATCCTAAAAGTATGGTGAGGATGGAAAATGAGTTTAATCCAATGTGCAAGTTTAAGCCTGGAATTGATTAATGTATGCAATTACATTCATATGTACGTATTTTTACTTACGAAGTTTATGTCACACATTAGTTTAATGATGTAGGTGAATTTTTATCTAAATATGAGCTAGCATTATATTATGTTTTTAGCATTATATTATGTTTTTAGCATTATAAACATTTCCAATAAATAAGTTCTATTTACAATTTCAACTGTTAATGTTTTAATTTCATTTGTTGTTGGAACTTTAGCTAAACGCTTTTTTATTCAATGAAACTATTGCATATTTAATTTTCGAGTCTTTGTAGCACCCCGAGAACCCACATATTCCCGGTGCGCTACAGTACATCTACACACTATGACATACACTAAAACTTGACATAACTCACCCATTTTAATACCACTCTTGTTTTCAAATCATTTTCAAAAGAACATTTGGTGAGTATAAAATTTTTGACTTGATTCGAAAACAACTCGCGCCACGAAGAGGGAATACGAGATCTTCAATATAAAATACGCCGCGAAAAAGAAACAATTTAAAAATAGTTTAAGATAAAATGACAAGACTCGAAATCCTAGAAAAGAATCCAACACACCCTTCGAACTACACAATCCGGTGCCGCGCACTCACGTCCCCACTTCGACACTCCACGCGCACCCTCGCGGTGTCGCGCGTGCCAACACAACATCACCACGTCGCGCGTACTCTCACAGCACTGCGTGCCCCACGCACCCTGCCTCCGTACCGCACGTCCGTGCGCACGCCCTTACCTGACGCCGCACGACCCGTAAGCATCCTTAGGTCGCGTGCCCCACGCACCTGCGACCACGCCGCACACCCACTCCCAACCACACTTCTCTAACACTCGCTGTACACATCCCGACCTATTCCATATTCCCTCGACTCCCAACCTCTCTCTCGAAATTTCGGCAGAGTAACGCCTAAAAACTAGCTATCCCAAAAATTTAAACCTGTACACAGTTCATTAAAATCTAATAGTATTCATCTATCAACCATTCAGAGAAGTTACCATAGCAAAAATCAGAGCATGAAGATGACAAAAATCCATCAAATGCAAATGAAGACAATTCACGGTATAGAGCAAATTCCAAGCTCCTACATGTAAAATATATGCGTACGTCGCCAAAATCACACGCACTACATATACACCTATACACTGATGCATATACAACTCATCTTATCGACTGTACATCATCACAACAAAAGGAAAATACCCGCAACCAAACCAAGCCACCACCTACCATCCCTACGGGTCGGGCGTCCTAACAAAATTTATCGTCCGGTACCTCGGTCGCACGCCGCCAACCATCCTATGTTTCAGGACTAGGCTCTCGAGGCTCACCAGCGATATCGTCAGCACCTACACCACAGAACACACAACATAAGTCTAACGCTCGGTAAGTAATGCAATATGAAAGTAAAAGCCGACAATACAACCTATCACATGCAGTCTCTACACTCACACTCATGTTGTCACATCTGTGACGCGTAGTGTAGCTGCACCAATGTAAGGAGGAACCTAACGGCACCCTACACCCTGACACGTCGCCACCGTCCCGGACTCGTCAGCAACGAGGCCCACAAGCTACACACACACATCACCACACGACAACCACATCAGGGTACGGGTGTACCTCGCGCCACACTACACCCTAACACGTCGCTCCCGTCCCAGCCTCCCCAGGACAGGGCCACAGTTGCCACACACACACGTTTCGTGACAGCCCAGCCAGCCCACTCCTCAAGTGGAATCCGCAACTGGTGTTGCACCGGCCCACACACTAGTAGGATCCGCGGTACCACTGCCCATCACCCTCACCGTCAACACATTTACGCCGTATGACGACCCAGCCGGCCCACTCCTCGAGCGGAATCCGCGACTGGTGAGGCACCAGTCCGCACACTAGCAGGATCCGCGGTACCACCGCCACACGTCTCACCACATACTCAAAACATGCTTAAAAACCTTTTTCGTTCACTTTTTTAAAATATGATGCATGTCAAACAATACGCATGCACACCACAATCAATCACATAGACCCTAAAGTTCTACAGTGTAGGCTCACTTGAGCAAAATGCATGCATGTACTACTTACCTGGTGTCTTAAACTCGCTCGACGCACAGCTTCGCCAAAAAGTGTCTCAACCTAAAACACAAATAATCACCCATCAATTTTAATCTCAAAATTCACCAAATAAGCTAAAAATAATATTTCTTAACTAAACCTATGAAGTTCCAGTTAAAACGGGTCATCAAAATAAATTCGTCCGAAAACCAGCCTAAAGTTCGGACGCGCATAACTTTTGCGTCCGTCAACGGAATCGAATGATTCAAGTGGTTAAACGTCCCCTTAAGAACCTAGTTTAACTTACTAAGATGGATTTTTAAACGGTAAGCCACAGATAGTTGAAAAACACCAAAAACCAAATCTGCCATATTCATCCAATTTTCACATTCTTGTTTTCTTCCACCAAAACTCACTCAAAACTAGTTTTACGCCTCAAAAAGGGCTATGCTACTATAATACGTCGCAATTCTATGAAAAATGCTCATTAATTTGACTTGGATCAAAATTCGACATAGACTTCTGACGCGCATAACGTTTGTGTCGGATATCGGAATCGAACGATTCTAGTGGACATAAGTCTCTCTAACAACCTATTTTAACCCACAAAAATAGAATTTGAAACGATCAACTGAACTTATGCCGAAACGGCCAAAAACAGAATCTGCTCTTACACAACACAACAAACCGATTTTGATTTCAGTTGATTTCTGAAATTTCTACATGTAATCGGCCACATTCCACTCACCCATGCATAATCGACTCAAAAATCGGAGATTCGAGCACCAGCCCGAATCTTGCTCAATTCCCCCCCCCGCAAGTCACTCTCCCTCTCACCGAGCACCCACTACTTCCCCTCACTAACACCAGCATTCCCAGCCTTACATTCACTCCACACTTTGGCCAAGTCCACAAAACGAAAGAAAGCCGACCATCAAGCTCGGCCCAAAACAGGGCAGGACAATAGAGGGAGAGAGAGAGACTTACCGAGCGATGTCGTTCTGCACACGGGCGGGCGAAGAAGAAGGACTCCAGTAAGGCGCCCAAATCGTCGGTGGCAGAATTGGCCGGAAACCCACACCCTCGCGATCGTCGGCAGAAAGCGCTCAGCTCTCACTTCGGGAGTTCGAGCTGCTGAAACTAAATGACCCCGATTCGTCGGAGAAGAAATACTCGGCCGCGGTTTCGCTCACACACTCGAGCTCATCGTCCACCGATCGAAGACCAAAATCTCAGCTCTCGATCGCCCTCTCTCCCTTGCGTCTCCCCTCTGCTTCCCTCGAGTGTCAAGTGAAACAGCCGAATGGCTTCCTCCCGAAGCCATTCGGTTGTTATGTTTTATTTTATTTTTTTTGTTTTTAATTTATTTTTTTTATAAAAGATTACCAAATTGCCCTCACGTGTTTTTATCATCCGTAATCTCGTTGAATTCACGACCTCCCGACTTTAAATTCTGAAAACCATCACAAAAGCAGACTCCGAGTTTTATAATTTAATTCCCCTGTTAAATATTTTCCGAAACTCCAACTGAACTTAAATTAAAAGTTTCAGAAATAAAATTTAAAAAAATCCAAAATTTCCGAGTTATTACATTCTTATTCAATATATTAAATTTAGTTTGGATATTTTTAATGTTTTCGTTTAATAAAAAATTTTGGTATTTTCTATGAATTTTAAAATTAAAAAATTTAAAGTTTTATAACTATCTAATTTAACTTAATTTGAAAATCGATTTGGAGAAAATTTTAGGGTTTCAAATTAGGGAAAGGAAAAAAAAATTTTTGAGTCGTTAAAATAGATCTTCAAATAATTCTTTTTAGTGTGAATGTTCGATTTTGTTTTGATGTTTTCATTTATTTTATTACATATTTTGTAATTTATATTTTTATTTTTCTTTTATAATTTTTATAGATCCTTTTTAATTTCCTTTAATGCATTTTATTTTTTTATCTCCATCTTATCAAATCTAAAATCTGTTAAGGAATACTATAACATCAAGCACATCTCGAATTTTTGTTAATTAAGTAATTATTTCTTCTCTTTTGAGAGAAGAGGAGTGGCTGAAAATATGAAGAAAGAGAATGTCGTTTCAAGAAAGAGAAAATTTGTTGTGAAATTTAAAATTTTGAATTTAGCTAGAGAGCACAAGACGAGGAGAGAGAGGAAGAAAAGTTTAAGTAAAAGAGAGAATATTGGCAAAAGAGACAAATGAAGCTTTTGAATTTGAAATTCAAAAGAAGATTTAGTGTGAAAGGAGGAAAATTTGGAAAACTTTACAAAGGAAACACCAAAAAAAAAAAAATGGAATATGAACGGAGAACGGGAAGAGATTCCTTCTTGGTAGGCTGATACTAGACCCTGTTGTTGCAGCATTAATGCAACATCGCATTGCAGAAAAGATTTTTTATATTTTTATATGTTGATTTCTTTTTTTTTTCTTATTCTTGTTCTTCTCTAAGCTAATTTCTCAAGGGGTTAAGATAAAAAAGTATCGAATGAATTAATTTCTTATGAAATGTTATAATATTAAATTAAATAATTCAATACGTGTTTATTGATTAATTTATTCCATAAATGCCACATAAATAAATATTATGATTTCTATTTCATATGCCCTAAAGTAGAAATTGAAACTAATATTGAATTACATGAATTGTTAACTCAAGTGACATGTGTTAATTATAAATATTTTCATATTTTCATAACTCAAGAATGATTTTTTTTTTTTAAAATTCTAAGTAATATTTATTTTTCATAAGTGTAACAGAAAATATGAAAAAGAATTAATGAAGTAAGTATATCCATCATTGATTCAATTAAGATTTTTTAAATCATTTAACTTAATGTTATAACATTATTTACAACATTTTGTAGGAAAGAGATTATTTAAAGAGTGAAACCAATTCAAAGTCATACTTATCTTATAACAACTCAAAAACCTACTATGGTTCCCGGTTCGCTCTGCTACTAACTCTGTAATGACCCCGAGTCGTCCCCGGACCCTAGTTGCTATCCTTACTTTTGTCCATAAAATCGGGTAAAAGTTCATGTAAAATTTAAAACTTCATTCCTCGACTTAAAACGACATTTTTTAAAACATTTAATAACATCGTAGCAGAATACTCCACCAAAATCAATTTAAACGAAATTTCAATTTTTAGAATACAAATAAAAGGGAATCGATTGACCCCTATGGGCACCGGTCGACACCTTACCCATACTGCACCCAAGGGTAAACACCCACATACGCAGGTCGGCACCTCGGATGCATATGTTTGCATCGGCGACCCTAGCGGTCGACATCTCCCTGCTCATCACGTTAATCGGTCGACACCTGTATGCACATGTCGAAACTTTAATATTCTCTGTCCACTTCGGTTGAACCTTGCGGCTGACACTTCTGTTATTTTTACACCACCGGTCGACACTGTAATAACTCGAAAATTTTTTAAATTTAAATTATTTTTCTCATTAAAATTTTCGGGAAGGTTTTTAGCGAGAAATTTATTTTATGAAACTTAGAATTTAATTCGTACAAAAATTTGTAGATATTAAATTCAGGAGGACGTGAAATTAACAAAGTTACGGACGGTTAAAATACATGAGGGCAATTTAGTAATTTGATTTATTAATATTTAAAAATAAAATAAATGTAGAAAATCGAATGGCTTCACGATGAAGCCACTTGGTTTTCTCCTCTGTCACGAGCACCCAAAGGCGAGAGACACTGAGAGAGAGAGAGAGAGAGAGAGAGAGAGAGAGAGAGAGAGAGAGAG
>CM039522.1:2169343-2286872 GCA_022433055.1 Begonia peltatifolia
TGTGTGTGTGTGTGTGTGTGTGTGTGTGTGTGTGTGTGTGTGTGTGTCGAAGCCGGAGAGCAAACGGCCAACAATCGACGGCAGAGAAAGACGTCCGTGTCCAGAGAGTTCTGACGAGGCAAGGGCGGGCGTGGTTTGGTCTTCCCGAGCTCAAAACTAAAAGTGAGCCTTGTTTTGATTTTCTGGTTTGGTCGAGCTTAGCACTCGGTTTCCTTTAATTTTCTGTTGACTTGGCTGAGATATTTGAGTGAATTGGAAGTGAGAATGTGTGCGTTTAGTGAATGGCTAGTAGACATCCGAGAGTGAGGGACAAAAACCGACGGGTTGAGCTCGGTTTGTTCGGTTTCAGCTCTGTCTGTAAGTTTTTGTGTTAGGTCGTGGATAGATGATCGAATTGTGGTCAGAACGTGAGGGAATTGGGTGAAAATGCTGAAAGCCGAGGGGTAGGAGATTTGGATAAAAATCGAGAAGGGGTTTTCCTTCGGTCACCTCGGATTCTCGAGTTTGAAAATCCCAACTTTGATTATATTGAGTTTAAATGAAAGAAATGTGATTTAATGGTGAAGAAAACTGGTGAATTGGAGTTGAAACCGGGAATGTGGACTTTTGAGTTTTGAAAACAGAATCTGTTTTAGTGTTTTTGGCTCAGTTTCGGTTTATCGTTTTAAAATCCCTTTTAATATGTTAAACTAAGTTATTAGATGGGCGTTTAGCTGCCGGAATCGTTCGATTCTGATAACCGATGCAAAAGTTATGCGCGTCGAAAAGTTATGTCGAGTTTTGAGCTGGGTAGAATTAGTAAGGGTTTTTAGTAGAATTGTGGCACGTGATGTTAGTGTTGATGATTTTAGTGCGCAAGGCAAGTTTTGAGTTAAGTTTTTACGAATTTTGATTTTTGTTTTAGGTCGAGGCATTTTTGGCGAAATTGTGCGTCTGGAAAGGCTTAGAACGCCAGGTAAGTAGTGCATGCATATGTTTTGCTCAGTAGGGCCTACACTGTGGAACATTAGGATTTATGTAGTTTGATTGTGATGTGCGTGCGTATTGTTTGACATGCATCATGTTTTGAAAAGGGAACAAAAATGGTTTTTGAGCATATTTTAAGTAAGTAGTGGTAAGACGCGTGGCGGTGGTACTGCAGATCCTGCTCAGTGAATTGGCCGGTGCGTAACCAACCGCAAATTCTGCTCAGGGAGTGGGCCGACTGGGCCGTCACGCGGCATGTATGGGTTGACAGTGATAATGATGGACAGTGGCACCGCGGATCTTGCTCTGGGAGTGAGCCAATGAATCACCAGTCGCAGATTCTGCTCGGCGAGTGTGCCAGCTGGGCTGCCGTGAAATGTGTGTGTGTAGCATATGTGGCTCCGTTGTTGGAGAGTGCAGGACAGTAGCGACGCATCAGGGTGTAGTGTGGCATGAGGTTTACTCTCACCATGGTGTGGTTGCTGTGAGGTGGCGCGGGTGTGTCGCTTGTGGGTCTCATTGCTGGGGAATCCGGGCCGGTGGCGACGTGTTAGGGTGTAGCGTGGCGCGAGGTTCACCCTCACCCTGACACGGCTGCACTACGCGTCACGAATTGTTTCTTCACACAAATGATATGCATAACTCCTTTACTTTGATCATTCAAGTCCTATAAATTTTAGGCATTATCAAAAGAACTTATACAAATATGTTAACACAACTAAATACCTCTTATCAAGAATATTTGTAAACAAGATAAAAATATATATATATATATATGATCAATAAATCAATCTTAAGATTAATTAACTAATTTAGCATACTAATCATCAAAACAAAAGTTAAACTTAATTATCTTTAAGCAAACAATCTCCTATCTCTTTACAATGACAAACATATATTATTTTAAGTTGTTTATAATACCTTTCCTCCTTAACACATGTTATATATCACTTCAGTTAATTTACTTTGATACAAAATAAATGGTTGTAATGCAGATCTTCCTCCCCCTTAATATATAGTTTCAATACTTATTCTTTAATAGTCATCTTTCTCTCCCTCTTTGTCATCATCACAAAAACAATTGGCAGAATGAAAGTTTATTTTGGACTCCTCTTTAACTAAAGAAAAGACAATAATATATCAAATTAGAGTATAACCAAACAATATAATATATCACCAACCCAAAGACAAGTCAAAATATCAACACAATCTAACCAAAGAACAAGAGTATCAACCTAAATATCTGAAGAAGGAATGTCAATACTAGAGGATGAAATGTTTGGATTGGCTGTGGAGGGCGGTTCATCGATGAAAGTATGCAAATTACTTGTCAAGTGAAAACCATGATAAAACCTCGGCTTGAAGGCATGCAAAACAGTGTTCCATGCTCGATCTTCTCCTCTAGATAAATAGGTACACATTAGGTAGATCTTCTCCTCTAAGCCAGAAATGCCTCCTAGAGAGTGAGAACGATTAGAGCAAGGATACGACTTGTGGACTGGAGTATCAGCCATATCAATATCACTTAGCTCAATGAGATGATCAGAGCATTTAGTAGATGAGGAATGTTGATGAATAGGTTTGAACATCTAAACTTGATCCTCACCCCGCACAAAGCCCATCCTAGCTAGAGTTGAAGTAGTACGGTTTTTAGCTATTTTGGGATCTCAATCAAAAGAATCACCACTCGATTGACTTTGAAAATTTTCATTAGGAAAAGATTGAACATAAGTGACTTGGCATAATTACTAGTGATATCCTTCATACAACGTAGAATAACATGACCTATATTGAAGCGTTCTCGACCAAAAAACTTGTAGTGAGAATATAAATCCATGCAGCTAATGTGATCCTAATGATTATCTTTTGGCAAGAGATTGTATGTGAGAATGTGGTGAAGAAGTCTCGCTTGGAAATTTAAATCCCTTGCTTTTAGTTTAAGAACCACATGACCATCTAGGTTTTTCAAAATTTTCTTTAAGAATTCCACTCCTCTGTCAGTTCAAAAAAAATTTGGATCCTTGGAAGCATTATAGTATGTTTCCAGTGACTCATCTATGTCAAAATCTAGCAACTCATTCACAGATTGTCCAATCATTTTAATATTTTTCCCATAAACATAATTTTGAGTGATTATAGGACATAGAGTAATTCCATAATTGTAATAACCCGAAAATTTCAAATTTTAATTTTTAATTTTTAGAATTTTTAGTTTAATCCCGGTCGGAGTTTTGGGAAATATTTCAACGGGAAACATTTAAATTATAAGGCTTGAGGCCTACCTTTTTCGATTGGTTTTCGAAATTTAAAGTCGGGAGGTCAAGAAATTAACGAAATTCGGACGATTGAAGCACGTGAGGGCAATTTGGTAATTTGTATTTTTATTATTTAAAAAAATAAATAAAACAAACCACCCGAATGGCTTTGGGAAGAAGCCATTCGGCTGGTTTTCTGCGAGTAACCGAGAGCGCCCGAGAGCAAGCGTGCAGGGGAGAGCGGTCGTGTGCAGAGCTGTGATCGACGGCCGGCGAGCGTGGGTACAAGGTGCGGGTTGCGAACAGGTGCTGTTGTCCCGACGAACCGAAGCTATTCTGTTTCAGCAGCTCGAGTTCCCGAGAAAGCTGAGAGAGAGACGCAGGAGAGGGGAGGAAAATCCTCGAGTTCCGATTTCTTCGGCAGACGCGAGTGGGCGTGGAGGAGACTGCCGGGACTGGGTGTTCGGCTGTGCATTGCCCTCCATTCGACCGAGCGCACTGTAACGCAACGGTAAGCTCTTTCCTTGTTCTGTCGTCCCATTTTTTTTTGGCTTGGCCGAGCTTAGTGCTCGGCCTGCTTTCGGCATTGATGGAATTTGGCCGCAAGTGGTAGGGTAGCGCGAAGGTGATGCCGCGAGCTTAAGGAAACCGAAGGTGAGCTCTGTCGGTTTCCTGTTTTGGCCGAGCTTAGTGCTCGGCCTTCTTGTCTTTGCAGTGAGCTTGGCCGAGAGTTATGGACGAGATGGGGCTAGTTGTGTGTGGAAGTTTGTAAATTGAAGTTTGAAATAAAAAATTTAACCATTTTTGTGCAGGGGCAGTTCGGTTTTTAGCTAATTTGGCCGAGTTTTGGTTAATTGTTTTAAGTTCTGTTCTTGTGGGATGGATTAGGCTGTTAGAGGGACGTATGGCCGCTGGAATCGTTCGATTCCGATATCCGACGCAAAAGTTATGCGCGTCGGAAGTTTATGCGAGATTTTAGTTTAAGTCAAATTAGTGACCGTTTTTCGTGAAAATTCGACGTGTGAGAGTAGCATAGCTATTTTGATGCATATAACTAGTTGGGAGTGAGTTTTGGTTGAAGGGAAGTGAAAATGTGAAATTTTAATAAAAATGGCAGATTTGGTTATTGGCGTTTTTCGCCTATCTGCGGCCTACCGATTTAAAATCCATCTTGGGATGTTAAACTAGGTTCTTAAGGAAACGTTTAGCCACTTGAATCGCTCGATTCCGTTGGCGGACGCAAAGGTTATGCACATCCGAACGTTGGGCTGGTTTTCAGCCAAACTGAACCAATGAACCGTTTTAATTGAAATTTCGTGAGTGAAGTTAGAGAAGGTTGTTTTTAGCTAGTTGGTAAATGTTGGAAGAAATACTGATGAGAAATTGGTTGTGTTTTAGGTTGAGGCTTTCTGTTGGCGAAGCTGTGCATCGAGCGAGCTTAGGACGCCAGGTAAGTAGTGCATGCATGTGTTTTGCCCAAGTGGGCCTACACTGTAGAACTTTAGGGTTTATGTGATTGATTGTGGTGTGCGTGCGTATTGTTTGACATGCATCATATTTTTAAAAACGGGAACGACAATGATTTTTAGCATGTTTTGATGTATGAGGTGAGACGTGTGGCGGTGGTACCGCGGATCCCGCTAGTGTGCGGGCCGGTGCTTCACCAATCGCGGATCCTACTCGAGGGGTGGGCCGGCTGAGACATCATGCGGCGTGAATGTGTTGACGGTGAGGATATGAGCAGTGGTACCGCGGATCCTACTAGTGTGTGGGCCGGTGCAACACCAGTCGCGGATCCTACTCGAGGGGTGGGCCAGCTGGGCTGTCGCGAAACGTGTGTGTGTGGCAACTGTGGCCCCGTGCTGGGGAGGCTGGGACAGGGGCGACGTGTCAGGGTGTAGAGTGGCGCGAGGTACACCCTTACCCTGATGTGGTTGCCGTGTCGTGATGCGTGTGTGTAGCTTGTGAGCCTCGTTGCTGGGGAGTCCGGGACGATGGCGACGTGTCAAGGTGTAGGGTGGCGTGAGGTTCCTCCTTACCCTGGTGCGGCTGCATTACGCGTCACAGATGTGACAACATGAGTGTGAGTGTAGAGACTGCATGTGATAGGATTGCATTGTTGGCTTTTACTTTCATATCGCATTACTTATTGAGCGTTAGGCTGATATTGTGTGTTCTGTGGTGTAGGTGCTGACGATACTGCTGGTGAGCCTCGTGTGCCTAGTCGTGAGGCGTAGGATGGTTGGCGGCGTGCGACCGCGGCACCGGATGGCGGACTTTTGTTAGGGCGACCCGACCCGTGGAGATGGTAGGTTGTGGCCTGGTCGGTTTGTGGGTTTCCTTTCTTTTGCGGTGATTATGTACAGAGGATGGGATTGGTTGTTGTATATGCGTCAGTGTATAGGTGTATATGGAGTGCGTGTGATTTTGGCGACGTACGCATATATTTTACATGTTAGAGTATGGTGTTGCTGTATATTGTGAACTTTCTTTATTTGTATTGGACGGATTTTCGTGTTTTCTTACTCTCATTTGGTTATGATGATTTCTCTGGATGATGGATAGGTAAATATTATTGGATTCTGGTGAATTGTGTGCAGGGTTGAATTTTGGGATAGCCAGTTTTTAGGCGTTACTCTGCCGAAATTTCGGGAGAGGGGTTGGGACTCGAGAGGATACGAAATAGGTCAAGGTGTGTACAATGAATGCTAGAGAAGTTTAGATGAGCGTGGATGTGCGGCGTGATCGCAGGTGCGCAGGCATGCGGCCCTGTTGGGTACCCACGGGTCGTGCGACACCGGGTGAGGGTGTGCGCGCGGACGTGCTGTACAGCGGCAGGGTGCGTGGGGCACGCGGCGCTGTGAGCGTGCGCGAAACACAGTAACGTTGAGTGGTATGTGCGGCACCGTGAGAGTGTGCGTGGAGTGTCGAAGTGGAGACGCGAGTTGTTTTCGAATCGAGTAAAAAAAAAATGAATTGAAAACAAAAGGGCATTAAATTGAGTGAATTATGTTAAGTGTTAGTGTGTAGTGTGTAGGTGTACTGTAGCGCACGGGGAATGCGGGGTTTCGCGGGGTGTCACAGTTATGGTATCAGAGCCACGGGGTCGACGTTGTTCAGAGGATTACCTAACACCGCCAGCCGCTGAACGGGAGCACTCCACCAACTGTAAGTGTTTAGATTTGAATTTATTGTATTACTAATGTGAGCTTTATACTTTTGTTAAAGGTAGAAAATGTCAGGAGAGGCGAGAGGTAGAGGTAGAGGGCGGCCACGACGAGAGGCGCCTCCTAGAGCTGTTGGCGACATGGATGATACCGTCCGGCAGCTTACCGAGTTGGTCCACCGTCAGTCTCAGCAGTTGGAGAGGTTTATGAGCAGGGACGATCAGGGTCAGTCTAGCGCCCCGGGTTCGTCCGACAGAGGGGGTGACAGACTGCACAGACTTAGACCTCCGACCTTTGACAGATCATCTCCGGATCCTCTCAGTGCTGAGGAGTGGATACGGAATATGGAGAGGATGATGAGTTTTGCCAAGGTAGAGGAGCAGGACAGAGTTTCTAGTGCGGCGTTCTATCTTGCCAAGAACGCGAGCCATTGGTGGGATACTGTGGTGGCCACGAGAGATGTGGGGGCCATGACCTGGGAGGAGTTCAGGTCAGTGTTTTTCGGCAAGTATTTCAGTCATTCAGTCAAGTCGCAGAAGATGGTAGAGTTTGCATAGTTGAAGCAGACCGACACTGTGGCTGAGTATGTGCGACAGTTCGAGGTCTTGTCGAGGTTTGCAGGACATTTGGTGAGCCTCGATGAGAATAAGGTACATCAGTTCGTGCAAGGCCTGAAGCCGGATATTTATATGGGCATGCGGATTGCGGGGATCCGGGGCATGCCGTACGAGGAGGTGGTGGCGAAGGCCCTTGACATTGAGGAGGCTCGGGCGAAGCTTCCTAGTTATCGGGAGGTACCCAGAGAGCAGCCTCGCAGATCATTCAGAGAGTCGCTGCCACAGGCCAGCGGGGAGGTATCCGTGCAGAGAGGCCTGAAGAGGCCTAGTGACAGTTCTAGCAGCCAGGGGAGCACTAAGAGGCCGCAGGGGTCGGGGCAGTTTCCAGTGTGCTCGAAATGTCAGAAGAGCCACCCAGGCGAGTGCAGGCCGGGCCCAGTGAGGTGCTATAACTGTGGCGAGGTGGGCCACATGTCCAGAGAGTGCCAGAAGCCGCGTCAGAACCGCTGCTTCAACTGCAATGAGGTGGGACATTTTGCCAGTAGATGCCCAGTGGCGAGCAGGTCGTCAGCCAGAGTTACACCGAGGGTTTTTGCCTTGTTTGAGCCAGATGATGTTGCCCAGCCATCAGTGATAGCAGGTAACATTTTTGTTTCTGGTGTGGCAGCATATACTTTGATTGATACGGGCGCTACGCACTCGTTTGTGTTGATGAGATTTGTGGTTAAGGCCAACTTGGAGTTCAGCCCCGCCGAGCGACAATATGATGTGACCTTGCCATCCGGGGAGCATTTGTATTCAGGACAGGTGGTGCGGGGCAATATTGTGACAGTAGGGAGGAAGCAGTTATATGCCGAGCTAGTCATTCTCCATATGAGTGGTTATGAGGTGATCTTGGGAATGGACTGGCTGTTCAGACATCATGCGGAGATTGACTGCAGGACCAGAGAGGTTCATTTCCGGCCCCCAGGCGGGGAGAGCTACACATTTAAAGCAGGTAAGGGTCTTACCAGGATTTCTGCTATACTTTCTCGTCAGGCACCATGGGTGTTGGGCATGGGTTGCCAGAGATTTTTGGCTAGAGTTGAGGATGCCCAGTCACCGGGCGATGCTCGGATACAGGATATTCTTATTGTGCAGGAGTTCCCGGAGGTATTCCGTGACGAATTGCCGGGGTTACCTCCTGACAGGGAGATTGAATTCGAGATAGATGTTTTCCCAGGTGCCGAGCCGGTGTGCAAGAATCCCTATAGATTAGCACCTACTGAACTTAAGGAGCTGAAAGCTCAGTTGGAGGAGCTGACAGATAAGGGATTTATATGTCCTAGTTTTTCGCCCTGGGGAGCGCCAGTTCTATTTGTCAAGAAGAAGGACGGATCCCTACGCATGTGTATTGATTACCGGGAGCTGAATACGTTGACGGTGAAGAACAGGTATCTATTGCCAAGGATTGACGATTTGTTTGATCAGCTGCAGGGTGCCCGTGTGTTTTCCCAAGATCGACCTGAGGTCCAGCTATCATCAGTTAAAGATGAAGGAGAGAGATGTACCGAAAACGACCTTCAGGACGAGGTACGGGCATTTCGAGTTCCTGGTTATGTCTTTTGGGCTGACCAACGCCCCTGCAACATTCATGGATATGATGCACCAGGTGTTCAGGGAGTACCTGGACAAGTTTGTGATCGTGTTTATTGACGAGATTCTGATCTACTCGCAGAGTGAGGAGGAGCACAGGGAGCACCTGAGGATTGTACTGACTATTTTGAGCCAGCATCGGCTGTATGCTAAGTTCTCAAAGTGTGAGTTTTGGTTGGACACGATTCACTTCTTGGGGCATGTGATCTCCTCTGAGGGTATTTCAGTTGATCCGGGGAAGGTTCAGGCTGTAAAAGAGTGGCCGCGGCTGACCAGTGCTAGCGAGATACGCAGTTTTCTGGGGTTGGGTGGATATTATCAGAGATTTATTGAGGGGTTCTCTAAGATCTCGGCCCTCTTGACCCGGCTGACCAGGAAGAATGCAAAGTATGAATGGACCGACCGGTGTGAAGACAGCTTCCAGACATTGAAGTAGAGGTTGACTATGGCCCCTGTACTGACGCTGTCCGTGGAAGGAGAGAAGTTCTGCATTTATTGCGATGCCTCCAGGATTGGTTTGGGGTGTGTTTTGATGCAGAGTGGGAGAGTCATTGCCTATGCTTCTAGGCAGTTGAAGGCTTACGAGCAGAATTATCCCACTCACGACTTGGAGCTGGCGGCAGTTGTATTTGCACTCAAGATTTGGAGGCATTATCTGTATGGGTAGCAGTGCGAGATTTACTCAGACCATCAGAGCTTGAGGTACATTTTCACGTAGAATGAGCTGAATTTGAGACAGAGAAGATGGCTCGAGCTGGTCAAGGACTACGACGTGGAGATCAGGTACCACCCCGGGAAGGCGAATGTGGTGGCAGATGCCTTGAGTAGAGTGACAGCCTCGACTTCTGCCATGATTACGGTACAGCCTGTTGAGTTAGTGACAGAGATGCAGAGTTTTGGTTTGGAGGTAGTTTCTAATCTGGCAGCCACCCTTTCTGCCTTGTCGTTGAGGCCGACTATTCTGGACAGGATCAGGCAGACTCAGGAGACTGATTCAGAGTGTAGCGAGCTGAAGGCGAGTATGGAGGCCAGGCCTGATTCTGAGTTCAGCTATTCAGAGGATGGGATTCTGAAATTTCGGGATAGGTGGTACGTCCCGAAGGATGAGGAGCTGAGGAGGGATATATTATCAGAGGCCCATTCATCTTCTTTCTCTGTGCATCCGGGAAGCACTAAGATGTACAGAGATTTGAAGCAGCACTATTGGTGGCCTAACATGAAACGAGCAGTGGCTGAGTATGTTGAGGCCTGCGTAGTCTGCCAGCAGGTGAAGGCGGAGCATCAGCGACCGTCTGGGATGCTCCAACCATTGCCTATACCGGAGTGGAAGTGGGAGCGAATCACCATGGATTTTGTGGTGGGGTTACCGAGGACTACCAAGGGTCATGACGCGATTTGGGTGATTGTGGACAGGTTGACGAAGTCGTCTCACTTTTTGCCTGTGAGGATGACTTATACGATGGATCAGTTTGCCCAGTTGTATGTTCAGGAGATAATCAGACTCCATGGGATTCCGGTGTCGATTGTTTCAGACCGAGACCCCAGGTTCACGTCTAAGTTTTGGAGGAGCTGCATAAGGCTATAGGCACCAGATTGGATTTCAGTACGGCCTTTCATCCTCAGACCGATGGGCAGTCGGAGATGACTATACAGATTCTGGAGAATATGTTCAGGGCTTGTGTGTTGGAGTTTCAGGCGACTTGGAGCAAGTTTTTACCGCTAGTGGAGTTCTCGTATAATAACAGTTTTCAGTCTACTATTGGTATGGCACCATTCGAGGCTCTCTATGGAAGGAAGTGCAGGTCGCCATTATCTTGGGATGAGGTTGGGGAGGCCCGATTGATAGGCCTTGAGATTTTGCAGCAGATTGTCGACAAGATTTCTGTTATACGGAAGAGAATTGAAGCGGCCCAGAGTCGACAGAAGAGTTATGCTGATCAGAGACGCTGAGAGTTGGAGTTTAATGAGGGCGATGAGGTTTTTCTGAAGGTCTCACTATTTAAGGGAGTGGTAAGGTTCGGAAAGCGGGGGAAGCTCAACCCTCGGTTTGTGGGACCATTCCCGATTGTCAAGCGGATTGGGAGAACTGCATATCAGCTTCAGTTGCCTGCGTAGATGGATGCCGTCCATGATGTTTTTCATGTCTCGATGCTGAGAAAGTGTATGCACGATCCCTCTCAGGCAGTGCCACAACAGGATATAGAGATCCAGCCGACGCTGTCGTACGAGGAAAAGCCAGTGAGGATCTTAGAATCAACTGTGAAGGTGCTGCGCAACAAGGAGATTCCACTGGTCAAGGTGATGTGGCGCAACCATGGTGTAAAGGAGACTACTTGGGAGCGGCGTCATGACATGATGCGGCAGTATCTCGGCTTATTCGGTACGTAAATTTTGGGGACAAAATTCCTATAAGGTGGGGGGAATGTAATAACCCGGAAATTTCGAATTTTAATTTTTAATTTTCGAAATTTTTAGTTTAATCTCGGTCGGAGTTTTGAAAAATATTTCAACGGGAAAGATTTAAATTATAAGGCTTGAGGCCTACCTTTTTCGATTGGTTTTTGAAATTTAAAGTCGGGAGGTCGAGAAATTAACGAAATTCGGACGATTGAAGCACGTGAGGGCAATTTGGTAATTTATATTTTTATTATTTAAAAAAATAAATAAAACAAACCACCCGAATAGCTTCGGGAAAAAGCCATTCGGCTGGTTTTCTGCGAGCAACCGAGAGCGCCCGAGAGCAAACGTGCAAGGGAGAGCGGTCGTGTGCGGAGCTGTGATCGACGGCCGGCGAGCGTGGGTGCAAGGTGCGGGTTGCGAACAGGTGCTGCTGTCCCGACGAACCGAAGCCATTCGGTTTCAGTAGCTCGAGTTCCCGAGAGAGCCGAGAGAGAGACGCGGGAGAGGGGAGGAAAATCCTCGAGTTTCGATTTCTTCGGTAGACGCGAGTGGGCGTGGGGGAGACTGCCGGGACTGGGTGTTCGGCTGTGCATTGCCCTCCATTCGACCGAGCGCACAGTAACGCAACGGTAAGCTCTTTCCTTGTTCTGCCGTCCCATTTTTTTTTTGGCTTGGCCGAGCTTAGTGCTCAGCCTGCTTTCGGCATTGATGGAATTTGGCCGCAAGTGGTAGGGTAGCGAGAAGGTGATGCCGCGAGCTTAAGGAAACCGAAGGTGAGCCCTGTCGGTTTCCTGTTTCGGCCGAGCTTAGTGCTCGGCCTTCTTGCCTTTGCAGTGAGCTTGGCCGAGAGTTATGGATGAGATGGGGCTAGTTGTGTGTGGAAGTTTGTAAATTGAAGTTTGAAATAAAAAATTTAACCATTTTTGTGCAGGGGCAGTTCGGTTTTTAGCTAATTTGGCCTAGTTTTGGTTAATTGTTTTAAGTTCTGTTTTTGTGGGATGGATTAGGCTGTTAGAGGAATGTATGGCCGCTGGAATCGTTCGATTCCGATATCCGACGTAAAAGTTATGCACGTCGGAAGTTTATGCGAGATTTTGGTTTAAGTCAAATTAGTGACCGTTTTTCGTGGAAATTCGACGTGTGAGAGTAGCATAGCCATTTTGATGCATATAACTAGTTGGGAGTGAGTTTTGGTTGAAGGGAAGTGAAAATGTGAAATTTTAATAAAAATGGCAGATTCGGTTATTGGCATTTTTCGCCTATCTGCAGCCTACTGATTTAAAATCCGTCTTGGGATGTTAAACTAGGTTCCTAAGGGAACGTTAAGCCACTTGAATCGCTCGATTCCGTTGGCGGACGCAAAAGTTATGCATATCCGAACGTTGGGCTGGTTTTCAGCCAAACCGAACCAATGAACCGTTTTAGTTGAAATTTCGTGAGTAAAGTTAGAGAAGGTTGTTTTTAGCTAGTTGGTAAATGTTGGGAGAAATACTGATGAGAAATTGGTTGTGTTTTAGGTTGAGGCTTTCTGTTGGCAAAGCTGTGCATCGAGCGAGCTTAGGACGCCAGGTAAGTAGTGCATGCATGTGTTTTGCCCAAGTGGGCCTACACTGTAGAACTTTAGGGTTTATGTGATTGATTGTGGTGTGCGTGCGTATTGTTTGACATGCATCATATTTTTAAAAACGGGAACGAAAATGATTTTTAGCATGTTTTGATGTATGAGGTGAAACGTGTGGCGGTGGTACCGCGGATCCCGTCAGTGTGCGGGCCGGTGCTTCACCAGTCGCGGATCCTACTCGAGGGGTGGGCCGGCTGGGCCGTCATGTAACGTGAATGTGTTGACGGTGAGGATATGGGCAGTGGTACCGCGGATCCTACTAGTGTGTGGGCCGGTGCAACACCAGTCGCGGATCCTACTCGAGGGGTGGGCCGGCTGGGCTGTCGCGAAATGTGTGTGTGTGGCAACTGTGGCCCCGTGCTGGGGAGGCTGGGACGGGGGCGACGTGTCAGGGTGTAGAGTGGCGCAAGGTACACCCTTACCCTGATGTGGTTGCCGTGTGGTGATGCGTGTGTGTAGCTTGTGGGCCTCATTGCTGGGGAGTCCGGGACGATGGCGATGTGTCAGGGTGTAGGGTGCGCGTGAGGTTCCTCTTTACCCTGGTGCGGCTGCACTACGCATCACAGATGTGACAACATGAGTGTGAGTGTAGAGACTGCATGTGATAGGATTGCATTGTCGGCTTTTACTTTCATATCACATTACTTACTGAGCGTTAGGCTGATGTTGTGTGTTCTGTGGTGTAGGTGCTGACGATACTGCTGGTGAGCCTCGTGTGCCTAGTTCTTAGGCGTAGGATGGTTGGCGGCGTGCGACCGCGGCACCGGATGGCGCACTTTTGTTAGGGCGACCCGACCCGTGGAGATGGTAGGTTGTGGCCTGGTCGGTTTGTGGGTTTTCTTTCTTTTGCGGTGATTATGTACGGAGGATGGGATTGGTTGTTGTATATGCGTCAGTGTATAGGTGTATATGGAGTGCGTGTGATTTTGGCGACGTACGCATATATTTTACATGTTAGAGTATGGTGTTGCTCTATATTGTGAACTTTCTTTATTTGTATTGGACGGATTTTCGTGTCTTCTTACTCTCATTTGGTTAGGATGATTTCTCTGGATGATGGATAGGTAAATATTATTGGATTCTGGTTAATTGTGTGCAGGGTTGAATTTTGGGATAGCCAGTTTTTAGGCGTTACTCTGCCGAAATTTCGGAAGAGGGGTTGGGACTCGAGAGGATACGAAATAGGTCAAGGTGTGTACAATGAATGCTAGAGAAGTTTAGATGAGTGTGGATGTGCGGCGTGATCACAGGTGCGCGGGGCATGCGGCCCTGTTGGGTACCCACGGGTCGTGCGACACCGGGTGAGGGTGTGCGCGCGGACATACTGTACAGCGGCAGGGTGCATGGGGCACGCGACGCTGTGAGCGTGCGTGAAACACAGTAACGTTGAGTGGTATGTGCGGCACCGTGAGAGTGTGCGTGGGGTGTCGAAGTGGAGACGCGAGTTGTTTTCGAATCGAGTAAAAAAAAAATGAATTGAAAACAAAAGGGTATTAAATTGAGTGAATTATGTTAAGTGTTAGTGTGTGTGTGTAGTGTGTAGGTGTACTGTAGCGCACGGGGAACGCGGGGTTTCGCGGGGTGTCACAATAATCACATAAACCATCCTAATATCGGCTAATAATAGAGGTTCTCTAATATGCACAAGGAATACAAACCCATACTCTCGTAAATATTTTCCAAATCCAAGCTTAGTATACTAGTACTGATACACGATGAGAGAGTATCAAAGGCTTATTCTTGAAATCATCATCATACCTGGACTTGAATTCATCAATTTTTAAGAACTGAGAAGTCCATTATGAGGAGAAAGGCTGAGATGGTTCGACCTGCAAACTTCTAACCTTTCTCTTAACGTATCTAGATCAAAAGGAGAATGTCATAAGAGGAATAATAGACAGAAAAAGTGAGTTTTAGACAAAAAAAAAATGGCGAAACGGTGAAAACTTGCTAGAAAATGAGAGAAAGAAATCGAGAGACGGCTCGCTGATTAGGGTTTAACCGACACTTCTATATATATATAATAGACTTAGTGGTTGACATTTTATAAGCAAGTGTTGACTACTTAATGTAAAATGAAATTTTTCCCAGACTTGGAGGTGTCGACCTTTTTCCTCATAGGTCGACACTTGAATTGGAGAATTGATTTTAAGAGGCAATGAGGTTTCAACAGCACCATACATAAGTCGACGCTTTCACAAAATTAAGATTTTTTAAAAAATGGAAGAAGCATCCAAGAGTTGATCCCTTCAATGGTCGACACTTGCTAGGCCAATCTTCCATTTGGATAAAATTTAATCACCCCTAAATGTTATCGTAATGCCATTAAAAGTTCCATTTATTGGCTTAATAAAAATATCAACTAATTAATCAATGAAATTAACGAATTTAATAGATACATCTTCTTTTTGCGTATGATCTCAAATGAAATGATAGCGAATCTCAATATGTTTGGTTCTAGAGCGTTGGATAAAAGCTTTGAAAATGTTGGCAGCACTAGTGTTATCACACCTAATCGAAATTTTCACATAAAATTGATTATAATTCTCTAAGGTGTGCTTCATCAAAAGTATTTAAGCACAACAACTCCCGGTAGTTGAATATTCGTTCGGTAATAGAGAGTCCCATAGAGTTTTGTTTCTTTAGAAAACCAATATACTAAAGATTTTCTACGAAATAAAAAAGTAACACTTCTTCTTTTTTTATCAACTAAACTATCGGTATTTCATAATCGAATATCACACTAAATTGAAGAAGTTCCTTTGGGATACCATCAACCAACTCCTTGAATTCCATGACCTATATCACTCAAGAAAGCTTATATTAACATAACAAATCAGTGTGGATAGTTCGCTACACATGCATTAAGGGGAACGTTTAAAAATCAATCCATGCACCATATTCCAGTTTTTCTTCACTATCAAAACTTCAAATTCCAAAAAATTCATGACTGGTAATATACTTAAGTAATTCCATCAAGTATAGGGCATATACCTTCTTTAATATGTCTAATATATCTTAGTAAAAAAGTTTCACAAATGGAAGTCATGAAGATAGGCTAATACCATTAAAATCAAAACAATGTGCATATTCTTATTCACAGTTTTTATCAAATTTCAAGAATTTATAACTTGCAATATGCTTAACCAATTACTTCAATTGCAGAGCCTATATATTCCTTGAGATGTATAACAGATCATGTATAAAAAATGTCAAATTATAAGTTCAATTAGATGATCATCAACTTCAAAGAACCAAAACTACATAGTTTTAACCAATCCCACAATAATTGCATAAACATGTTTACTTATAACCATTCCTTTCCATCCATGACACCTAACATGCTTGTAACAATATTTTAGTACCTTCTAAAGCATAACAAGATTAATAAAATTGACAATTTCAAAGTCCAACACACTTCCCTTAATAGACATTTCACAATTCGCATTATTCATCACTTTTCATGCATGGAAAATCAACAATCAATGTCTAACCATCAAAACTCATGAGAAGACTTACCTTGCCTTTAAAATAGTGGAGAGGAAGCTTCTATTTCGTGCACTCTCAACTTGCGAAGTGAGAGGATAGCAACTCATAACTTTATTTGTAAAGGGAATAGAAGTGTAAGATGTTGGGGGTTAAGCTTTGAGTCACCACTCTCAATTGTGTGTCATAACTCAACCTTGACAACCTGGCATTACTTCGGTAGATTTATTAAGTTATTCCTCTCAAAGTTTTTTGATTTTTTGATAGATCTCATATGGTTGTAGTCGACTTCAGAAGCATGATTTCTTTTATTTTGTTAACATTGTTGAATCTACGAGTTGACAAGTCGACCGCGCCGTAAAAATTGGTACTTTTAAGTAATTAAATTCCATGTATTAACTTTCGTGTTAAAAATAGTCAACGAATTATGGTTGAAATATTTTGTCATTTAGCGACTATGTTGGATTTTTCAATTAATTAGTCAAAATCGATAATTTGATAAATTATCGTGTGGTTTAATCTGGAAAAATGTATTCTTGGGTTAATTTGGATATTAACCTTGAAAAAGAATTTGAAAAATGTTGGGAGTTGTCGGATAAGGATATAAAGAATTTATGCCTTCGTTCTCCGCAGCTCGACAAAGGTTGCAACCATCCATTGTGTTCCAGATTGGGTTACTAGTCTCGATGAAAAATCCATCCTTGTGTCTTTCTTAGTGTCAATAGAATAATCATGATATTAGTTTTGTTCTATACTCATACGAATTTGTTGATTACGAGTCAGTGCCATATGTGGTAACTTCGACTGGCCGGAAAAGGAATAGTCAATGAGATAGGGATTTTATATTTTTGCATTGAATTGTATGGTTGAATGAAAACCTATTTTTGTGATTGCACCTGTATAAAACTTGACGGGGCTTGATTGCCAACACTCTTGTTTTTACGTATAGGTATATATGGTTTTAAACAATTACCATTGGTGCATGATTTTATATTGTGATGATAAAGTATCAGGAGGACATCTCAGTATCGCTTCTGCTTCATGAATGTGATTTTAATTGCACGTTATGAAAATTGGCAATAGAGCAATGATGATGCAGTCCTTGAGTTTCAAATCCTTAAATCTAATCATTTTATGTGATGACCCGAATATGTACATATGAGAATGACTGTAGGGCAAACTTTGAGACGTAAGCTGAGTGTAGGCAAATTCCGGACTCACGTATAGGCAAAATCCAGCTCGTAGAAAGGGGGTCGTCACAATCCCACATCGATTGCAGAGGTATACAAAAATGAAACATATATAAAGAAATTGTCCTAAAATAGTAAGACGTGTTTTGGAGCATGATTGACAACAGATCCCATAAGAACTTTGAAGTTAAGAGTGCTCTAGTGAGAGCAGTATCAGGTTAGGTGACCTATTGGGTTACGGTCCAATTCCCAGACTGGATAATATCTTAGCGGGAAAATGAGTCGTTACATTTTATGTTTGAGTTTTATGATTATTCGGTCGCTGCTTGGTCTTCATATCACTGGCCACTCTTGTGACGTGGCTGAACATACGGGTCGCTATCACCTTTATTGTTCTTATTGACTTACGAGATGTTTCAAGGTCTTCAGATTGCCATCTTCTGTGTTAGTATGTCGGAGGGGTCCTTATGTGATTCTTTTTTTTTTTTCAGTGAGTTGATTTTTATTTGAAAAGTACGATGATGGCTTATTTTGTATAGTCATCCATGTATACGATAATGTTATATTTATTGGTTCATTGGTGGCTCGTGGAGGCTATTTTTGATAAAATGACAGAAACGAGTTTTTTGGATTGATATTTGAAAACCTACTCATGTTTTGGAAATGAAAAATAAAAGAAGTTTTACATGCACTGCATTTAGTATAACTTGCTTACTAAATTAGTTACTCATCTCAACGACTCTCTCTCTTTCTAAGAAAAACAAAAAACAATGGGTAGCTAGAGTTTGGAAGCAATTGCTTATTTAACTTCTGTTTGAGTGTTATTTAATTTCTAGTGAGAACTCTCTCTTCTTGAGTTGTATAAGTATTTGGATTTGAACTAGGCATGTAGGACATATTGAACTCGTTACAAAATGCATTCTAAATCTATGACTTGAAAATGAGAGTCAATTTAGTGAGTTGATTAAAATCAATAAAGATTCTAAGTAATATATCTAAAGTTTTAAAAATGGTGTTTGTGCATCAAGAAAATTTGCGTATAGTGTAAAACCTCTGTGTCTATGTCTCGCCCAACACCTTAATTTTTTTTTTCAAATAATCATCATTGTTCTTTGATTTAACAATACCATAGTGTAAAAGCTCTTACCTGATGCATTGATCACCAAGTTGGAAAGGGTGTAAAGGACCAAATTTGCATTTTAAGATTTGAATTTCAGGATTTGATGCTAGAATCACATAATACAATGATATGCAAGGTCCATTCCGTGGAAGGGTAATGATTTTCTACCACGAATAATGGTTGTTGTTGATCATCATCACATATAAAAGATGATGGCATGTCATTGTGACCAACAATTGGCTGATTGTTAGAGGAAAATTTGTAGTTGTCCACTATATTAAGGTGTCGCAAATCACAATAAGTTTTTTTTTTTTTTTTATCGTCAAAAGTCGAGAAGTATTTATTCTTCGATTAAAAACTCAGCCAACATAAAAATCATTTTCCTCACCAGATAAATAATCTATTCTATGTGCATGCCTCTGTCATAAATCTTCAATTTCGTCATTATCAGAGTAAATTTTCAATCATTGTGTCACACGTTCTTGTCTCTCTTTAGCAACAAATACGACTGCAATCAGCGTGAGATTGCGAGTGATATTTTTCAGTCTCAACAAAATTTTGATCAATTTAATCACATCGTAGATTAAATCTATCCAGCCATAAGTAGTTGTTCGTAATGTATTTTCCGCTAGAACTATCTTCAACCATTAGTTCAAGGTAAATTTCTTGATCTGAGAACAATTAGGTGCAGCGAGAGATTTTTTTCAAAGTCAAGACTGAAAATAAAAGAAACACCAATGAAATAGTTATCAAAATATGGATAATAATATTAATTATCAAAAGTTTCTCTATAATATTCACCATAACTTTTCTAAATGAAGTTCAATTTACAATTTGAAATCTCTAATAAGATAACGTAAATTTCTACGACAATTTTTTAGAAAATAAAGTCTATCTAAGAAAATTAAAATACTAAACTAATAAATAAAATAAAATATTCAAAAATGGCGAACTTATGGGTTTGAGTCACAGTTGTGTATTGCGTCACAATGCTGTAGACATGTAAAGAAAAGTCGTACTGAAATCTAACCTGGTGTCCATATCCTTATGTAGACTCTTCCAAAACTTGGACATGAACCTGGGGTCTCAGTCTGAAACAATCGACACCGGAATCCCATGAAGTCTGACTATCTCCTGAATATACAACTGGGCAAACTGATCCATGGTATAAGTCATCCTCACATGCAAAAAGTGAGACGACTTCGTACACCTGTCTACAATCACCCAGATAGCATCATGGCCCTTGGCAGTACTCGGCAGTCTCACCACAAAATCCATAGTGATCAGTTCCCACTTCCACTCCAGTATTGGCAATGGTTGGAGCATCCCAGACGGTCGCTGATGTTCCGCCTTCACCTGCTAGCAGACAACGCAGGTCTCAACATACTCAGCCACCGCTCATTGCATGTTAGGCCACCAATAGTGCTGCTTCAAATCCCTGTACATCTTAGTGCTCCCGGGATGCACAGAGAAAGAAGATGAATGAGCCTCCAATAATATATTCTTCCTCAGCTCCTCATCCTTCGGGACGTACCACCTATCCCGAAATTTCATAATCTTATCCTCTGGATAGCTGAACTCAAAATCAGGCCTGGCCTCCATACTCGCCTTCAGCTCGCTACACTCCGAGTCAGTCTCCTAGGCCTGTCTGATCCTATCCAGAATAGTCGGCCTCAACGACAAAGTCGAAAGAGTAGCGGCCAGATCAGAAACCACCTCCAGGCTAAAACTCTACATCTCTGTCACCAACTCAACAGGCACTATCGAAGTCATGGCAAAAGTCGAGGGTGTCACCCGACTCAAGGCATCCGCCACCACATTCGCGTTTTCCGGGTGGTACTTGGTCTCCACATCGTAATCCTTGACCAGCTCGAGCCATCTTCTCTGTCTCAAATTCAGCTCCTTCTGCGTGAAAATGTACCTCAAGCTCTGATGGTCTGAGTAAATCTCGCACTGCTATCCATAAAGATAATGCCTCCAAATCTTGAGTGCAAACACAACAGCCGCCAGTTCCAAATCGTGAGTGGGATAATTCTGCCCGTAAGCCTTCAACTGCCTAGAGGCATAGGCAATGACTCTCCCACCCTGCATCAAAACACACCCCAAACCAATCCTGGAAGCATCACAATAAATGCAGAACTTCTCTCCTTTCACGGGCAGTGTAAGTATAGGAGCCGTAATCAACCTCTGCTTCAGTGTCTGAAAGCTGTCCTCACACCTGTCGGTCCATTCATACTTCGCATTCTTTCTGGTCAGCCGGGTCAAGGGGGCCGACATCTTAGAGAACCCCTCAATGAACCTCCGACAATAGCCAGCCCCACCCAAGAAAACTCCGTATCTCGCTTGTAACACCCCGAGAAACCCGCGTTCCCGGTGTGCTACAGTGCATCTACACACTACACACACTAACACTTGACATAACTCACTCAATTTAATACCCCTTTCGTTTTCAAAACATTTTTAAAAGAACATTTGTGAGTATGAAAAATTTTCGACTCGATTCGAAAACAACTCGCGTCCCGAAGAGGGTACACGAAGTCCTCAACATAAAAACTACGCAGCGGAAAAAGAAAACCATTTAAAATAGTTTAAGATAACGCGGTAAGACTTGAAATCCCAGAAAAAATCCAACGCACCCCTCGAACTACACAATCCGGTACCGCACACTCACGTCTCCACTTCGACACCCAGCGCGCACCCTCGCAGTGCCGCACGTGCCAACTCCACGTCACTGTGTCTCGCGCACGCTCATAGCGCCGCGTGCCCCACGCACCCTGCCGCTGTACAACACGTCCGCACGCACACCCTCACCCGGCGACGTACGACCCGTGAGCACCCGCAGGGCCGTGTGCCCCGTGCACCTGCGATCACGCCGCACTCCCACGCTCATCTACCCTTCTTTAGCATTCACTGTTCACATCTCAACCCATTCCATATCTCCATCGACTCCCAACCTCTCTCCCGAAATTTCGACAGAGTAACGGCTAAAAACTGACTATCCCAAAATTTAAACCCTGCACACAATTCACCATAATCCAACAATATTTAACTATCAACCATCCAGAGGAAAACCACCATAACAAAATCAGAGTTTAAGGATAACGAAAACACATCAAATACAAATAAAGAAAGTCCCCAGTATAGAGTAATATCATACTCTAACATATAACAATACGTACGTGGCCCCAAAACACTACAACCCCTCTATACAATCTAAAAAAAATCAACGTCTATACAACTCCGCTGTCTACACAAATACCCGACATAATAATAAATCCACTATCACCTACCGCCACCACGGGTCGGGTCGCCCTAACAAAAATCCGTCCTTCGGTGCCTCGGGCGCACGCCGCCAACCATCCTACGCCTCTGGGCTAGGCTCTCGAGGCTCACCAGCAGTATCGTCAGCACCTACACCACAAAACACACAACATAAGTCTAACACTCAGTAAGTAATGCGATATGAAAGTAAAAGCCGACAATGCAATCCTATCACATGCAGTCTCTACACTCACACTCATATTGTCACATCTGTGACGCGTAGTGCAGCCGCACCAGGGTAAGTAGGAACCTCACGCCACGCTACACCCTGACACATCGCCACCGTCCCGGACTCCCCAGCAACGAGGCCCACAAGCTACACACACGCATCACCACACAGCAACCACATCAGGGTAAGGGTGTACCTCGCGCCACTCTACACCCTGACACGTCCCCCCCGTCCCAGCCTCCCCAGCACGGGGCCACAGTTGTCACACCCACACGTTTCGCGACAGCCTAGCCGGCCCACCCCTCGAGTAGGATCCACGACTGGTATTGCACCGGCCTACAAACTAGTAGGATCCGCGGTACCACTGCCCATATCCTCACCGTCAACACATTCACGTCGCATGACGGCCCAGCCGGCCCACCCCTCGAGTGGAATCCGCGACTGGTGAAGCACCGGCCCGCACACTAGCGGGATCCGTGGTACCACCGCCACACATCTCACTACATACTCAAAACATGCTCAAAACCATTTTCGTTCTCGTTTTTAAAATATGATGCATCTCAAACAATACGCACTCACCCCACAATCAATCACATAAACCCTAAAGTTCTACAGTGTAGGCCCACTTGGGCAAAACACATGCATACACTACTTACCTGGCGTCCTTAGCTATTCGATCCAACCCGATCGATTCCGTTTTTTGGAAATTCTAAAGCATAAAGTTATAAGTTATCATTCACGATTTACAATTTTAATTCACAACCACCACATATAACTAAATCCACAAATTTCTATTTTTAAACACTAAATAAACAACCACAAGATCATCAAGTGTAACTCTTTGCACTTAACTTCCAAATCAACAACTAAGCTAATCTATTCTCTTAACATCCATCAACCAGCATGAACACCACCTAATATTCAATATCCAAATATAATAGAACTCAAAACATGTGCATGTAACCTCTATCTCCAAACACCCATCATTCTATAATGCACAATCTAAAAATTGAAATCCAATTCAAATAATTATCCCAATGATAGGTCATCATCCACACGACCTCAATTAACCACCCTAACAATTTAACACTTCAATCAATTTCAACCAAATAACTCAATATCAAGGAATTAAAATTGAAACTATCACAACTCAACTTTCGAAATTTGTCATAAATGTTGTCCAACTTCAAAAATTCACAACAAACTGAATATAAGTCCGAATTCAATGATTTAAAATGCTAAGGGCTCCTAAACGAGTCTATTTTAACATGGTGAAATCCATTTGTCAAAAATAAACTCAATTAATAGCAGAAAATCAAAAATCAAATCTGCCCGGAAATCGTTTCACAGTTTTTCATTCCACTTTGAAAATTCATATAAAATCGTATATTTGGTCAAATTCGATGACTCGACATGTTTTGGAAACCTTATAAGGTCTAGTTTATGCTGGTGAAATCCATTTTCCAAAATCGAAGCATAATCGATGACAGAAACATCAAAACCGAACTGCCCGTTGAAATTTTCCAGTTTTTGCACAATAACTTCTAAAATTCATAACTCATTCAATCCTTACCCGATTTCAACGATTCAAGATGCTACGTAACCCTAGTTATGTCCACTTTGACGTGGTTTCATCCATTTGCCAAAAACCAGACTCGTTAAATAGCAGAAATTCGAAAACCGCAGCTGCCCAAAACCTTTTCACAGATTGTTTTTTATCAAACTTAGAAAAATCATATCTTCCTTTACGATCATCGAAACAACTCGATTCCAAAGCCAAAAGTTTCCTTAAAGTATCTAATTCAACATACTATAACAGTTTTTAAAATGAACAACCGGAGCTCAGGTGAAAAATGTCAAAACCGAGCTGCCCAATCCGAAACCCTAGATTTTTATTGGCCAAAACCAGAAAAGAAAGAGAACAGTTACCGAAATCGAAGAGAGGGCAGTGTTCCACGCAGGATAGAGGAGATGGAGCTGCGTTCTTCGGCCGAGGAGAAAATGGGTGATCGGGTTCCTCTTTCGTGCAAAGCTGAGAGGGAAAGAAAAAAAAAGGGGGAGGAAAACAAAAATAAAGATCCCGGGAGAAGTATGGGAAATGTTTTGTTTTTATTTATTTTTTAATATAAATAATAATAATAAACTTAATTACTAAATCGCCCTCAATCTCTAATTTTTTTGTTAAACAGTCAATCAGTTCGCTTCTGTTTAGAATTTTAGAATTTTTTCTTTTCCATTAGCTTCAAAATAATCTTTTACTTAACAGTATAAATTTTCGTCTCTTGATTCCGAGTAAAACTCCGCCGTCTACCGATACGTAAATCTGAAAATCATTTTAACGAAAAATTTAAAGGTGTTACATCGCTAGCACTGGTCGGCCGCGGCCACTCCTTTATAGTTTGAACTTTCACCAGATCAACTGAAATATCCTCAGAGGAGATAACATGCCCCAAGAAGTGAATCCTGTCCAACCAAAACTCGCATTTCAAGAACTTAGCGTATAGCTGATGCTGGTTTAGAATAGTCAATACGGTCCTCAAGTGTTCTCTGTGCTCCTCCTCACTCCGCGAATAAATTAGAATGTCGTCGATAAACACAATCACAAACTTGTCCAGGTACTCCCTGAACACCTGGTGCATCAGATCTATAAAGGCTGCAGGGGCATTGGTCAACCCAAAGGACATAACCAGGAACTCAAAATGCCCATATCTCGTCCTCAAGGCCGTCTTCGATACATCCTCTTCCTTCACCTTAGGTCGATCTTAGAAAACACTCGGGCATCCTGTATCTGATCAAACAAATCGTCAATCCTCGGCAATGGATACCTGTTCTTCACCGTCAACTTATTCAGTTCCCGATAGTCAATACACATACGTAGAGATCCATCATTTTTCTTGACGAATAGAACTGGCGCACCTCAAGGTGAAAAACTAGGGCGTATAAAGCCCTTATCTGTCAGTTCCTCCAACTGAGCCTTCAGCTCCTTAAGTTCGGTAGGTATTAACCTGTACTGGTTCTTGCACATCAGCTCGGCACCTGGGAAAACATCTATCTTAAATTCAATCTCCCTGTCAGGGGGCAACCCCGGCAAATCATCACCAAACACCTCCGGGAACTCCTGTAACCGAGTATCACTCTGTGACTGCGCATCCCCGACACTTGCCAAAAATTTCTGGCAACCCTTGCCCAACAACCGTGGAGTCTGACGAGTAAAGATAGCAGAAATCCTAGCAAGACCTTTACCTGCTTTAAATGTGTAGCTCTCCCCGCCTGGGGGCCAAAAATGAACATCTCTAGTTCTGCAGTCAATCTTCGCATGATGTCTGAACAGCCAGTCCATTCCCAAGATCACCTCATAATCGCTCATATGGAGTATGACTAGCTCGGCCTATAACTGCTTCTCCCCCACTGTCACCACATTGTCCCACACCACCTGTTCTGAATACAAATGTTCCCTTGATGGGAAGGTCACATCATAATGTCGCTCGGCGGGACTGAACTCCAAATTTGCCTTAATAACAAATCCCGTCGACACAAACGAGTGCGTAACGCCCGTATCAATCAAAGTATAAGCTGCCACACCAGAAACAAAAATGTTATCTGCAATCACTGATGGCTGGGCAACATCATATGGCTCAAAAAGGCAAAGACGCTCAGTGTAACTCTGGTTGACGTCTTGCTCGCAACTGGGCATCTGTTGGCAAAGTGTCCCACCTCATTGCAATTGAAGCAGCGGTTCTGATGCGGCTTCTGGCACTCTCTGAACATGTGGCCCATCTCACCACAGTTATAACACCGTACTGGGCCTGCTCTGCGCTCTCCCATGTGGCTCCTCTTACACTTCGAGCACACTGGAAACTGTCCCGACCCCTGTGGCCTCTTGGTGCTCCCCCTGGCTGCTAGAACTGTCACTAGGCCTCTTTAGGCCTTTCTGCATGGACGCCTCCCCGCTCGACTGTGGTAGTGACTCTCTGAATGATCTCCGAGCCTGCTCCTTGGGTACCTCCCGATAACTAGGAAGCTTCGCCCGATCCTCCTCAATGTCCAGGGCCTTTGCTACCACTTCCTCGTATGGCATGCCTCGAGTCCCTGCAATCCGCATGCCCATATAGATATCCGGCTTCAGGCCCTGCACAAACTGATGTACCTTATTCTCATCAAGGCTCACCAAATGCCCTGCAAACCGCGACAAGTTGTCAAACTGTCGTACATACTCGGCCACAGTGCCGGTCTGCCTCAACTGCGCAAACTCCACCATCTTCTGTGTCCTGACAGAATGGCTGAAATACTTACCAAAAAACACCGACCTGAACTCCTCCCAGGTCATGGTCTCCACATCTCTAGTGGCCACTACCGTATCCCACCAATGACTCACATCCTTGGCCAGATAGAATGCCGCATTGGAAACTATGTTCTGCTCCTCTACCTTGGCAAAACCCATCATCCTCTCCATGCTCCGTATCCACTCCTCAGCACTGAGAAGATCCAGAGATAACCCGTCAAAAGTCGGGGGTCTAAGTCTATGCAGCCTGTCACCCCCTCTGTCAGACGAACCCTGGGTGCTAGACTGACCCTGGTCGTCCCTGCTCATAAATCTCTCCAACTGCTGAGACTGACGGTGGACTAACTCGGTAAGCTGCCGGACCGTATCATCCATATCGCCCACAGCTCTGGGCACCTCTCGTCGTGGTCGGCCTCTACCTCTGCCTCTGCCTCTCGCCTCTCCTGACATTTCCTAACCTTAACATATGCAACACTCACATTAGTCCTACAATAAATTTAAATCTAAACACTTACAGTTGGTGGAGTGCTCCCGTGCAGCGGCTGGCGGTGTTAGGTAATCCTCTAAACGACGTTGACCCCGTGGCTCTGATACCATAACTGTAACATCCTGCGAAATCCACACGTTTCCGGTGCACTATAGTACGTCTACACACTATACATTATGACACCACTGAAACTTGACACAACTCACTCAATTTAATACCACTTTCGTTTTCAAAACATCTTCAAAGAACATTTGTTAGTATGAAAAATTTTCGACTCGATTCGAGAACAACTCGCGTCCCGAAGAGGGAACACGAAATCCTCAATATAAAAACTACGCAGCAGAAAAGAAAACCATTTAAAATAGTTTTACAATAAACCGACAAGACTCGAAATCCTAGGAAAGAGTCTAACGCACCCCTCGAACTACACAAATCCGATACCACGCACTCACGTCCTCACTTCGATGCCCCACGCACACCCTAGCGGTGCCGCACGTGCTAACTCAACATCACCGCGTCTCGCGCACGCTTATAGCGCCGCGTGCCCCATGCACCTTGCCGCTGTACAGCACGTCTGCGCACACGCCCTCACCCAATGCCGCACAACTCGTGAGCACCCGCAGGGCTGCGTGCCCCTCGCACCTGCGATCACGCCGCACTCCCACGCTCATCTACACTTCTCTAGCACTCACTGTACACATCCCGACCTATTCCATATCCTTTCGACTCTCAATCCCTCTCCTGAAATTTTGGCAGAGTAACGCCTAAAAACTGGCTATCCCAAAATTTAAACGCTACACACAGTTCACTAGAAAACTAGAAATACTTATCCATCAACCATCCAGAGAATCTCCATAACAAAACCGAAGTTTAAAGACAACAAAATTCATCAACTACAAATGAAGAAAATTCACAGTATAGAGTATTACCAAACTCCTACATGTACAGAGTACGCGTACGTCACCAAAACCACAAGCACGCTATAAACCCCTATACAACTGACGCCTATACAACTCGTCAAATCAACTGTACATCGACACAGCAAAAGAAATTACCCGCAAAAGAATCAAGCCACCACCTACCGTCTCCACGGGTCGGGTCGCCCTAACAAAATCCGCCGTCCGGTGCCTTAGTCGCACGCCACCAACCGTCCTATGCCTCATAACTAGGCTCTCGAGGCTCACCAGCAATATCGTCAGCACCTACACCATAGAACACACAACATAAGCGTAACGCTCAGTAAGTAATGCGATATGAAAGTAAAAGCCCACAATGCAATCCTATCACATGCAGTCTCTACACTCACACTCATGTTGTCACACCTGTGACGCGTAGTGTAGCCGCACCAGGGTAAGGAGGAAACTAACGCTACCCTACACCCTGACATGTCGCCACCGTCCCGGACTCCCCAGCAACGAGGCCCACAAGCTACACACACGCATCACCACATGGCAACCACATCAGAGTGAGGGTGTACCTCGCGCCACATTACACCCTGACACGTCGCCCCCGTCCCAGCCTCCCCAACACGGGGCCACAGTTGCCACACACACACGTTTCGCGACAGTCCAGCCGGCAAACTCCTCGAGCGGAATCCGCGACTGGTGTTGCACCGGCCTACACACTAATAGGATCCGCAGTACCACTGCCCATCACCCTCACTATCAATATATACATGCCGCGTGACGGCCCAGCCGAACCACCCCTCGAGTGAAATCCGCAGTTGGTTACGCACCGGCGCACACAGTAGCAGCATCCGCGGTACCACTGCCACGTGTCTCACCACTTAATCAAAATATGCTCAAAATCATTTTCGTTCCCGTTTTTTTTATAAATATAATGCATGTCAAACAATACGCACGCACACCACAATCAATGACATAAACCATAAGGTTCTACGGTGTAGGCCCACTTGGGCAAAACACATGCATGCACTACTTACCTGGCGTCCTAAGCTCACTCAATGCACAGCTTCGCCAAAAAATGCCTCAACCTAAAACACAAACAATCACTCATCAATCTTTACTTCAAAACTCACCAAATAATTTAAAATGACATTACTTAACCAAATCCATGAAATTCTAGTTAAAACGGGTCACCAATATAGTTCGGCCGAAAACCAGCCCAAAGTTCGGACAGGCATAACTTTTGCGTCCATCAACGGAATCGAACGATTCAAGTGGCTAAACGCCCCCTTAGGAATCCAGTTTAACATACTAAGACGGATTTTAAAACGATAAACCACAGCTAGGTGAAAAACGTTCGAAACCGAATCTACCCCTTTTTATCAAATTTCACATTTTTGTTTTTCTTCAACCAAAACTCAGTCAAATTTAGCTTTACGCACCAAAACAGTCATGCCACTATCACATGTTGAAATTCTACAAAAAACGCTCACTAATTTGACTTGGACCAAATCCAACATAAACTTCCGACGCGCATAACTTTTGCATCGGATACCGGAATCAAACGATTCCAGCAGCCATACGTTTCTCTAACAACCTAGTTTAACTCACAAAAATATAATTGAAAACGATCAACCCATGTCTGGCCAAAATGGCCAAAAACATAATCTGTTTTCATATAAAAAATTTTAAAAATCTCAACTTCGACCCAATTTCACCAGTTTCTTCACCAAACAGCCACATTACAATCCATTATGCATAAACTAATAACAATTCAAAGCTTCTCGATCAGAAAGTTCAAATGGAAGCACAAGCTTCCTGGTTTTCTTCTCAAAACCAGAACACCACCAATGTCCACCCCTCCTCCCCTACTGCAATTCCTCCACACTTTAGCACAACTAGCCGAGGCAGGAACACAAGCAGTACCACACCTTTGGCCACCAAAAT
Source organism: Begonia peltatifolia (assembly GCA_022433055.1). Classification (NCBI taxonomy): domain Eukaryota; kingdom Viridiplantae; phylum Streptophyta; class Magnoliopsida; order Cucurbitales; family Begoniaceae; genus Begonia; species Begonia peltatifolia. Next base: position 2,198,852 of record CM039522.1, read on the forward strand.
AGAAGAGGAGCAGGGGACATCCCCACATGTTCTTGGTTAGGTTTGGGGCAGGAACACCCAGCCCCTAGCGCACCCGCCCCAGCCTCTACACACCAGGCTCAAACAAAGCGGGAGTTCGGAAGCAACCGAACTCCCGACTTGCTAGTAGAAATTGAAATGGAATAGGGCGATTTACCTTGAGTCTTCAGCACGGGAATGGTCGAGCTACACATCGTCCCGACCCGTCGGAGTTCCCTACCCACGTCGGCTGCCACTAACTTCTCCTCCAGTCGTCAGCCGTCATCGGAGCTCAGAGTTTTCTTTTCTCTCTCGAGTCCCCCTCTCGGTTCTCTCGGCGCCAAGGTGTAACAGCCGAATGGCTTCCTCCCGAAGCCATTCGGTTGTTATATCAATTTCTTTTTTTTTTTAAATAAATAAAGATTACCAAATTGCCCTCACATGTTTTTATCGTCCATAACTTCGCTAAATTCTCGCCCTCCCAACTTTAAAATTTTTGAAAACTATCACAAAACTAGACTCCGAGTTTTATAATTTAATTTACCCGTTAAAATATTTCTCAAAACTCCAACCGAAATTAAATTAAAAATTTCAGAAATTAGATTTAAAAAATCTGAAATTTTCGAGTTATTACATCATGTGCATATGAGATATGTTCACTATAGGTTTATAAATCAACATATTGTTCACTAAGTAGCACCAACATGTGACTTAAGTTGAATGTTAATATTGCTTGACTAGCATAACACAGAATGTGTTGTAGTATGGAGATGAATGTTTTACTTGTCCACAAATTAAGGTTGAACATTAGAAATTTGCTAGATTATTACAAGCTTATTAGTTCTATAGTGGAAATGAAATCAGATACAATAGACTTCGAGACCGGAATACCAAGGACCGCACAGAGATTTGGAATTGATTGTGTTGTTGTTTACCCATTGACTAAATTTGTATACTTTATTTTTGTAAGGATGAGTTATTTTCTGCCTATGTTGAGTTGGCTTTAACTGAAGAACAATATTTGACTTTATAGTGTTCCTCCCAATATAGTTTCAGACAGAGACCTGATGTTTGCTTTAAAGTTTTGGAAAGCCTTACAAGAGCTTTGGGTACAAAGTTGAACTCAGTGTGACATCACCCTAGACAGTTTGAGAGGATAATCCAAATTCTCGAGAATATGTTACCATTTTGTATTATGGATTCCAATGATAGTTGAGTGAACAATTTTCTGTTGGTAAAGTTTGTATATGATAATAGTTATCAATCTAGTGTTAGAGTTTCACCTTTTGAGGCCATTTATGGAAGACCATGTAGATCTCTTTATGTCGGGATGAGGCTGAGGGACAAGTGACACTTGGACTTGATTTGATTTGATTTAAGAGACAAAAAAGAAAACTTAAATTATTAAAGGATCGATTTGTGACAATTTACATTCAGCGGTAGGGTTATGTAGAAAAACAATGAGTTTGAGACTGATGAATTTGTTTTTCTTAAAGCCAAACTGAATCTTGAAGTTAGTTATTTTGGTGTGAAGGGTAAGTTAGTCTTGAGGTATATCAGACGAATTTGTACTTTTAGTGAGTCGTTCAATGGTGTATAGATTGAATTTACCCCAAACTTAGTTATCTATATAATGTGTTTTTTTGTCAATGTTAAGGGAGTATATTCCAAACTCATCACATATTATCTCTTGTACATACGTTTCTATTTAGTAGGATGTATCTTATGAGGAGGAGCTTGAGATAATATAGGGACATGAAATTCGAGTCCTCAGACACTATGAGGTTTTGTTGGTCATAATTTAGTAGACAAACCATGGTGAGTAGCAAACTACTTGCTAGATTGAATTAGAGATGTAAGTTAATTACCCCACTTTTTCAATTGTAAATTGCCAAGATTTTAAATGATGGGTTTGCGGGTAATAAAGTTATATCTTTTAAATCTAGTTTCTCATTCTTATATGAAAACTTTTGGTTGTCACTATAAGAAAGGAAAGTTTCATTAACAAAACTTCGTAAATTCCGTTCATGAATTTAGGATCTAGACGTGAATAACAATTTATATAGAAGGTAAGTCGAGTCACAAAGTCTTTTCCATGTAGTTTAACTTTTAATTAAGAAGAATATTTGAGGTTTTTGTTTAACCTTTAGAAACTTGGAATTTGAACTTCGAAGCAGATGATCGGTGATCTTGAGACGCTAGTCTATGATGGAAATCAAAGGTTTAAGCGGGTAAGTTTTTGTGAAAACCGATTTTGTTATTTTGTTTGAATTAGGGATTTGTAATTGAAAAGTTCAATTTTTGGATTAAGAATTGAAATTGACGGATAAAGTAAAAGATTATACATGAATTTGGATTGAAAGTATTAGTGTTTGAATTCAAAATCATAAGGTGCAGGAGAAGGATGAAAATCAGATCTTTTATTAAAGCCTAATAGATAGATCATCACGATCAGTGGTTCGACCGAACGATTCTTAAGGTGTTTCCATTGAATACCATATATGTCATGTAGACTGCTCTTCAAATGCTAATGTGTGAGCAATCCTTCGAGTCCGATCTTGATAGCGAGTAGCGGTCCAGTTGATCGAAACTTGAACCGGTAGATCAAATGTCAGTTTCTGATGACCAATTTGTCCATTTTTACTGACCACATTGGTGGTCGACCGGGGTTGTTAGTGGTCTATTGCAACCCTTTTTCAGTGACTAATGGCTGGTTTAGGTTTGCCTAATAAGTGTTAAAAACCCATTTTTAGACCAAATTATCATTGGATTATTTTTATAAGTCGTGAGTTGGTTCCTCCAACGCATGTTCTTAAAATATACTGACTTAAATACACCTATAACTACTGAAATTTGACAGTTGGATTTTGAAGGTAAGTAGTATACATCAGTTGAGGCATTGCAAAAACACAGTGCAGTCTGCTACAACTTTCTCAAAAGCTGACTGCCACTTTACTTTCCAAACAAACTTAACATTTTTCTTGTTAAATGCATCAACAATAAAGCAATAGATGAAAAACTTACAATGAAACGTTAGTAATAGTCAACGATTCCCAGGGAACTCTTAACCTCAGTAACATTCTTGAGTAGCCTCCAATCCAATACAGCCACAACCCTAGTTGGATCCAATTAGTTGCCATCTCAAGAACCAACTTGTCTAAAAATTTCATTTATGTAATCTAAAAGCTGCACTTTTCTCTTTTAATATACAACTAATGATCTCATGTTGTCTACAACACATCCTCTAATGTCTCCAAATGTACATTATGAGTTTTGGAATGACCAATATATTATTAATGAAAGCTCGACCCGTCATATCCATAAAAGCACCGCACCTCGAGCACTGGTTAAATCAAACGCTAAGACCATAATTTACCGTGCCCACAATGTCTATATGTTATCTTGAGAATATTCTCCTCGATCTCAAATCAATCCTAGGATCTTGATCCTTCAAAATTGTCGAACAACTCATCCATCCTTGACAATGAACACCTATAACTAATCTTCACTGGACCAAAATTCTAGTAATCAACTCATAATAGAAGCAAACTATCATGCTTCTTAACGAGTGAAAACAATGTTGGTGCTTCTCTCGATGAAATACTATTAGAATATGACCACTTCAAAATAAACATGTAGTTGTGTTTTCAGCTTTTTTAACTCAATTGAAGTCAACATGAAAGAGCTATAAATATTGAAGTACTGAGTATACTCAATAAATATCATGGTCGGGTGCAACTTAGGTAGATCTTAAAAAAATAAACATGTTAGAATACTCAATTTCAACTGCTAAAATTTAATCTTGTTCGATCATTTCAAAACAGGACTGCACCGAACTGTGTCCACCCCTAAGTCTTCAACTACATCTATGGAAAAGAGTTGGTAACATTGACAACCAAAATTAAAATCACAAATGAAAACTAGCCATGGCCATTCAAAGTGAGAACTAGACATGGTTTGTGCAAAATTTTGTCTTTAGAACTCCATTATCACGGGTCAAAGCTTCACCAACACCCACCTCCTTCTTCCTCTCCCACCATCACAGACATCTTTTCCCCCATTACCACCCGAATGCCAAGTCGAAGGCGTCTCTCCGACTCAGTCGGAAGAAGGGAGGTGAGCACGCTAACAATTTGGACCTTAACCTTCCAAACTCCTCTTCTTGGTTCATCTTCCACAATAGAAATTGCAGAAAGAGTAGATCTACTCAGATGGAAGAGAAATGTGAGAGTCTGCATATTCATAAAAGACAGTTTTTTTTTTGGCTGAATTTGTTCGCGCAATACTCGAATGGAGTGGATCTTATTTCGTTTTGGCCTTCATCACAAAACCCCAATCTCAACAGCAATTCAATAAGATGGTAATATTACTAGAATTTTCAAGGAGTAGAGTAAGTGGAAAAGAGATAGAGAGGAAGAGTGAAAGAGAATTTGCTGCTACTTACCCCAAAGTTTAAATTGATAACATAGCTTAGTTTAACGTTTAAATTATCAGAAAATATCACTTCAAATGCCGTTATCTCAAAACTTCAGGATTGAAATTGCCAAGTACCCAAAAAAAGTAAACTAATGTTATATTTATTATTTATTATTGTCTTCTAATTATTACAATTTAATATGAAACTCATTTATTAGTGCAATTAATTATATTATTTTATTATTTATATTTTATGACATTATTCGTATCAATTAATGAGTGTCACTTCAAATGTAAAAATTAAAAGATAAAAATAAATAGTAAATATAACATTACTAAAAAAATATAAATGAAAAATTTATTTATTTTTAATTTTAAACTTATTGTCTTAACGTAACTATCTTTTTAAATTTTTTATTTGATATTAATTGTTTGAGTACATAGTAACTAATTTTCTGATTTTAAAGAAACTTGTAAAAAAAATACGTTATATATAACCTAAGTAGCAATGACTCAGACGTGACGACAAAAAAAATAAAAATATAAACTATAATTTGTACCTCAATGTTTAGGGTCGTATTAGAGCTAGTTTTTTTTTTTTTTTTTTACCAATTGTAAATTCACTTTTCAATTATAAACAATTTAGATCTTACCATTAATTTATCTATTAAATCCAAGACACTATAACACATTAGATTTAATCAGGGGTTTTAACAATATTGGTAATCTCTTCGGCCACTCTAGTCATATTTTGAACCCTATCTCACGATTGACAAAATTTAAAATCATTAGAATTAATATTGTTAAGACTCAAAAATTGTATTAGAAATCATTTGCATGTTTAATAATCAGGCCAAAACAATTAATTAAATGAAAACTAACATATATGTATGAATTTTTGGATAAATTAACGGCAACGTACAATTGTTGTGACAGAACTAAGTAAAGACGTGACAACAAAAAAAGGATAAACTACAATTTATATCCTAACATTTGGGGTTATACTAGAATTAAATTTTTTTTAACAAATCGAAACTCGATTTTTTAGCTATCAATAATTTAGACCTTGTAATTTTCTAGAATAGGTGTAACGTAAGTGGGGGAGTGGTGAATATGGTTACTACACTTTTTGCAATATTGAAAATCTTATCGGTTTTCAATACTCGATGGTTGAGTTCTCTAAAATGCAAGCTAATTACTTTCACAAACAAGCAAATAAATAGAGAGAAGAAGATTGCAAACACGATCAGTCAATGTGGTTTGGCCAAACTGCATATGTCCATAGGTTTCATCCAGACGACTGCGACGATTAATTTTGAAAAAGGTGGATTACTGAGGAAGTTTATATGGACTACAACAATTCCATTGGCAAACTATTGCATGTTTGGTTTGGTCAACAACATATGATTTTTGTGCAAACCATCTCAGATATGGACTACCACGGGTACGCTTTTAGTTTACCACTCTAGACTACCACGTCTCAGGTCTAATTGATCGCGATTGTCATTTGAATAATGTCTTAGGTCTATGCTACCTTAGGTGCATGCCTAGTTGACTGCAAGCTGACTTTTCAAAATGTTTGGAGTCTAGACTAACCCTTGGTTGACCCTAAAAAGTTATTTTAACTCCGTATGAAACATGTGAGCTTGAAAGAAGACCTAGTAATAATCTATAACGGCTTAGTAAACATATTATCATCTTACAATACCCAACATAAGGGTATTTAATAATATGATATAAATTTATATTTAAACTAAATACAACTTTGTCAATTGAAACCTTCAATCATTAAAACAAGTGTGCTTAAGCTATATTAAACTAACAAATTTATTCGTTAAATCTAGTACGTGTATAACACATTTTATTTAATAAGTTGTTTTAGTATGATTGTTAATTTCTCCAGCAATTTCTAATTTGATTTCGAACTCTATTACGTGATTGTCATAGTTCAAATTTACTAAATAGATGATCGATAGAATTCAAAATTGGATTAAAAAGTAGGCCTAAACACTTGCACAATGAAAAATGTGGTGGTATACATGTATTGGATTTAACGAATAAATTGACGATAATATCTAAATTATTTATAGCTGAAAAATAGAGATTCAACGTGTAAAACAAAAATGATTTAACTTTAATGTGTAAATGATTTTAAACATTATATTCCAAATTGTATTTATGAGGAAAGAAATAAAAGAAATTCCAGTCTCGATCTCCTCCGTTGAAATAAGTTGATCTTATTGTTTTGATTTTTAAAAACAGAGAAGTGGAAAAGCTAGATGAAGAAGAAGAAGAAGAACAGAGGAATGGCGGCAATCATAATGACTATTTCATGCGTTCATTGAAAAGAGCAGTTTACAAATATATATCAGAAAGATAAAAAATGAAGACTTGAAAAGACTTGAACTACGGTTACACCTTAACGAAACTATAACTGAATAGTTTACCTATATTTACATCCTCCTTCAAGATCACAGCCATAAACCGAAGATCTTGTATAGAAAGATAGAGAACGTCACCGGTGGGAGAGATTTAGTGAGCGCATCTGCAAGTTGAGTTTCTGACAGTAAATTTGACTAATAACTTCTTTGAGAGCACTTTCTCTTGAACGAAGTGAAAGTTGATTTCCACATGTTTTGATTTTAAGTGTAAAACTGAGTTGGATGCAAAATAAGTGGCACTTATGTTGTGACAGAGAATGAGAGGTACTATGTTAGAGATAATACCTAACTCACTTAGCAATGAATGTAGCCAGAGAACTTCAGCTATACAGTTTGCTACACTACGATACTTTGATTCAGTGCTGGAGCGTGAGACCATTTTTGTTTAGTGGAGGACCAAGTGATAAGTTTTTTTCCTAGAAAAATACAGAAGCCACTGGTGCTTTTTTGATCATCTGCACAGGTAGACCAATCTGTATCCGTATAACAGGTCAAACTAAAACAATAGAAATAGGTGCAAGAGATTCCTAGAGAAATAGTATCTTTAAGATATCTCAAAATGCGTTTGATAACTTGCCAGTGAACTTCTGTAGGTGCATGCATAAACTGTGAGACTTTGTTGACAGCAAAGGCGATATCAGGTCGAGTAAGACAGTAATATTACAAACCACCAATAATACTACGGTATACGAAACCATCACGCAGAGATGTCCCAGAGTATATGGACAAAATAGGGCCGGCCACCATGGGAGTAGAAACAGGTTTGCTAGAGTCCATGTTGGCCCTATGGAGTAGCTCAGAAATGTATCGAGATTGTAAAAGAGTCATACCAGTAGAAGTGTGAGTGACAGAGATGTCCAGGAAGAAAGATAGTGATCCAAGGTCTCAAACTTTGAATCGTGAATGAAGATACTTTAGAAGCTGATCTAAATAGGTTTCGAAGTCTCCTGTCACCATAATATCGTCGACATACACAAGCATAATGATGATGGAGGATCTTGTACGGCATATAAAAAGTAATGTATCAGACATAAATGCCGATAAACCCCAATTAATCAATGTGTTGTTTAACCTGGTATACCAAGCCCTGGGAGATTGCTTGAGGCCGTAGAGAGCTTTCCATAATAAGCAAACAACAGACAGAGAAGATGAGCTGATAAAACTTGGAGGTTGTTGCATGTATACTGTTTGAATTAGATCTCCGTGCAAGAAAGCATTGCTAATATCCAGTGGTCTAATAGTACACCGAAAAGAGACCGTCAAAGAAAGAACAATATGAACTGAGGTTGCTTTGACCACTAGACTGAAAGTCTCGTCATAGTCAATACCTTCGGTTTGATCATAACATTTTGCTACGAGACGAGCTTTGTACTGAGAAACAGTGTCATCTAAGTTTAATTTACTCTTGAAAACTCATTTGCACTCTATGATTTTAGGTCCTTCTAGGAGTGGAACTAATTTCCAAGTGTTGGCTTCCTGGAGTGCTGATATCTCCTCTTTCATAACAAGTAACCAATGGGGATATTTTGAAGTTTGGTTAAAGGTTTTCAGTTCAAAAACAGGTTCAATGAGAAACACTTTAGGGGTGAAAATTCCATCTTTGGCTCGGATGTCATGGGATGAGAGTTGTGGACAGGTAGTTTGGTGATGGAATTATCTCAGGCAAAATGGGTGAAGTAGGCTGGTTAAGATTAAGAGAAGGAAATGAATAGATAGGGTCAAGGGAGTCTATATCTATGGGGGAGAGGGGTTGTGGAGGAGAAAGGGATGTAAATGGTGCATTTTCATCTATAGGTACAGAGTAAGATGACATACAGGGGATTGAGAGAGAAAAATGTGGAAGTTGTGAGTTTGAAAGAGCGAGGGAAATATGTGGGAAAACAGACTCAACAAAGGTAACATGTCAAAAGAAATAAAGTTTGTGGGAGGTGGGATATAGACATAAATAACCTTTGTGATGAGGACTAGACCTTATAAAGACACCAATGCTGCAACTTGTGTTGATTGAAAGGACAAAGGAAAGGGAAACAGAAGCAGCCAAAAACGTGTAGCGAAGAATAATATGGAATTTTGTGAAACAGGCATTTGAAGGGGGACTTGTGATTTAGAACCAGAGTAGGGAGTAAGTTGACTAGGTTAGTAGCTGTGGTAAAAGCGTAGGTCCAAAAATATTGAAGGACCGAGGAGTGAAAAGGTAGAGCGATACCAGTTTCGATAACATGGAGACTTTTTTGTTCTACTCGACCATTTTGATTTGATGTATATAGACATGAGATGCGATGCTGAATCCCTATGGATTTACAAACAGATGTTAGAGATTGAAATTCTCCACCGCCGTCTAACTGAACAACTTTGATTTTGACACCAAATTGAGTGTGAACGAATTGATGAAAGTTTACGAAGGTGGTGAAAACTTCACTCTTTAATTTTAACAGAAAGAGTCAAGTATAACGAGTACAGCCATCCACAAATAGAAGAAAATATCGTGCACCAGTAATTGATTTAACCGGGAATGGACCTCAAACATCAGTGTGGATAACGTTAAAAGAAAATTGAGCATGTGATTAAGAATTTTGAAACGGTAATCGATGATTTTTGCTCATTTCATAGGGAACACAAAAATTATCCACAACAGTTTTGGGATTTACATTACAAGATTTTAAAGATTGCTGTAAAACGAAAAAGACAAGTGCCCCAAGCGGAGGTGCCAAAATTGTTCATCAGCAGTTGTTGGACTGTGCAGCTGAGTAAAGAATGACAAAACAGGATCGACCGATTGGATTTGACAGAGGGCGTCAATGAAAGAACCCCGAATTAAAATGTGATGAAAGTTTCGGTCCTTGAGAAAAAAGGAGGTGGGATGAAAATCAACGAAAATTCCAAATCCCACGATCTGGTCCGATGCGGTTGCGAATCCCACGATCTGGTCCGGTGTGGTCCCAAAATCAGACTGGACCAGACCATTCTCACCCATACACAACATAACTGAGCTACACTTAACAGGTTATGAGCGATGTGCGGAGTAAGAAAAATAGAACGTAAGGTTGAATTTTCAAATGAACCAAAATTACAGAGGCGAAGAGAGTTACTGTCTGCGGTGGTGACCTGAGAAGAGCCGGTGAGCGATTGGAGATTGTTGAGGGTGGTAGACTGTGGAGTGAGGTGATGAGTTATGCCAGAATCTAGGAGCCATGGTGTTGCTGACGGTGAGCTAACTGGAGTTGGTAGCAGGCCAGTGGACAAGGCTGAAGAGGAAGGAGCGCTATTCGAGTAAGTGTTTTGACAGTAATGGGTTTGGATTGGGCCGGGTTGGGTGTAAAGGAGGTTTGCTTGGATATGGGCTGATGGATAATGAACTTGGTTCTGGGCTTGGGCTGGGAAGATAGGGTTGTGGGCTTATTAGGCAGTAGAGGAGAGGTGTTAACACTTTAGGGCTGAGTTCCCATTTTATTACAAATTTTGCACCGAGGCCGGTAGTTCTACGTGGGTCGAGATGATCTCCATGGACCAAGCTGGGAACCGGGTCCACTGTGAGGATAACCTGGTGCTGGATTTGGGCAAACTGCAGTATTAGGCCGAGGCCTCTAGGACGGGCAGAATGAACGCTGGTAAGCGATGTTTGCCTGCAGTTGGGTTGGTGTCGGAAAAGCAACCACAGTGTTCTATTTTTCTAGGTGAAAGTCGTAACTTTGGAGGAGACTGTAGATCTCTTTAAGCGGTGGCTGGTCGGAGCAGTTGGTGACAAAAGTCATGAAGGCATTGTATTCATTGCCTATTCATCCTAAAAAATATATGAGTTGATCTTGATAAGTAACGGTTTGCCCAATTGTAGGCAACGTATTGCAAATATAAGTGATTTTGTGGATGTAAGCAGCAGCAGAGACTCCGTCTTTGGAGATACAGTAGAGCTGATTACGATGATCAGTGACGTGCGCTAAGGACGAAGAGGCAAAACGAGTTGCCAAAGCCGTCCAAACTTCACTGATGGTCGTAAAAGCGACGAATTGTGGAAGCAGATCCTCTGATATTGAAGAAAAAATCCAGCTCATTATCAGAGTATTGTACCATTTCCAAATGGTGAATTCAAGATTTGGTTGAGAAGAGAGGTTATCCAGAGTCGGTAGAGGGGATGGACGAGATCCATCAAGCATATGTGCAATACCATTTACGATGACAACGTGCAAGATTTAGGTTTTCCATACTAAGTAATTTGTGGAGTTCAGTTTGATAGTAATTGTTTGATTTATTACTTGAAAGGGTGGGAGAGAAAGAGAGGAATTGGGGTTGAGGGAGAGACAGGGATTGTTGACCTAGTGGACGCCATTTGCAGCTCTGATACTACATTGAAATGAGTTGATCTTACTGTTTTGATTTTTAGAAATAGAGAAGCGGAAAAGCTAGACGAAGAAAAAGAAGAAGAACAGAGGAATGACGGCAGTGATAATGACTATTTCATGTGTTCATTGGAAAGAACAATTTACAAATATATGTGAGAAAGATAAAAAATGACGATATTAGCTGTATATCTAGAAAGATCACAAACAACCAAATTAATTAGGATTTGCCCAATCAATTAAAATTACAACCCAATTAATCTGGATTTTCAAATATAGGATTTTCCAATAAATTCAAATCAAATAGGATATTTTGTAATTATCGTTAGACTATCTTTATATATCTACTTTCTTTTGTGTATATTGTTTCCTTGTAATTCAGTCTATATATATGACATTTCTCTAATAGTATTTTATGTGTTCAAACCATTTTCTCTCTTCTTGTATTTTAATTTTACATGGTATCAGAGTACTATTTTTTTTTTCTCATGGCTGATACAGAAACAGATTCTATCACCTCTTCACCTATCAAAATACATACCTATTCCATTCATCACTCTGACTGCCCTTCCACTGTTTTAGTTACTCCGCCACTGTCTGGAGATACTTATGGTTCATGGAGTCGAGCTGTGACGATGACACTTCGTGTTAAAAACAAACTTGGTTTTTTCTATGGGTTAGTTCTGAAACCAAAAGAGAAAGTTAATATTCTTAATTGGGAACGCTACAACGATCTCGTTGGGAGTTAGATTCTCATCTGTGTATCATCTGAAATTCGTCCAAGTATTTTATATACTGAAACTGCAGCACAAGTTTGGACTGATCTAAATGAACATTTCTTTCAATCCAACGCTCCTAAAATCTATCAATTGAAGCAATCAATTTCAACTCTTAAACAAGAAGGTATGTCAACTTCCTTATATTTCACACAACTCAAATCTTATGGGATGAGCTCAATTCCGTTGTCTCTTTCACTCCATGTATCTGTAGCAATTCAAAAATTATCATTGATCAACAAAATCAAGATCATGCCATGGAGTTCTTTCAAGGACTTCATGATCACTATTTGGCTATTTGTAGCCAAATCTTTTTAATGGAACCCTTCCCCTCAACCCAGGGTATTTATAATCTCATATGCCAAGAAGAGAAATAACAGGAAATTCATATTGGATCTATTCCAATTATTGATTCAGCAGCACTTCAAGCATTTAAGTCAACGTTTCAGACTTCGAGAAAGCATCAACGCCCCTTCTGTGACCACTATAATAAGCACGGTCACACACAAGACACATGTTTCAAAATTCATGGCTTCCCAGATTGATCAGTCAAAAAATCAGTGCCTCATCACATACTTCTGCTAATCCGGCTGCTCAATTTTTACCACCCCAATACAATAGAATTCTGACACTTATAGCCAAATATGAAGTTCATGGGCTATTCGTTAATTTGACAGGTATTGCTTTGACTTGTTCTTTCTTTTGTTAGATTATTAACTCAGGTGCTTCTAATCATATAAGAAATTCTTTTTCATTCTTTTCTTCATATTCTATTATTCGTAAATATAGATTTGTTCAATTGCCTGATAGTTTTCACGCTCCTATGACACACATAGGAACTGTTCCATGTTCATTCTCTCTAACACTCATGAATGTTTTTCACATTCCTACTTTAAAATTCAGTTTGATATCGATTTCAATGTGATGCATTTTTCTCTTCTTCTGAGTGTTTATTTCAGGACCGAGTAACGAAGAAGACAATTGATCAGGGTAGTGCTCGACATGGACTCTTTGATCTTAATGTAGATTTAGTTTCAAATTCAGTTTTTCTTTCTAAGCAATGTAATAAATTTAACAGAGTATATTATGATCAAATATCACGTTTTATTTCCAAGAATTGTAATAATTTTGACCTATGGCCTTCATGCCTTGGCCATCCATCTAAATCTAAATTTAATTTTATTGTTCGCAATTCTTCTTTTATTCGGGTCAATAAAGACTTTGTTTGTGATGTTTGTCCACATGCGAAACAGTCACGACTTCCTTTTTTACAAAACACAATTTGTTCTACTATTTGTTTTGAATTAATCCATATTGATATTTAGGATCCTTACTCTGTACCTTCCAAGAATGGATCACGCTACTTTCTAACCATTGTTGATGATTATTCAAGGTATACTTGGATTTATTTGATAAAATACAAATATGAAACTTTCACTATACTTGTCCATTTTTTAAATCTAATTAATCATTAATTTAATAAACAAATCTCTCAGTGACATTTTTTTCCCTCAACTTCAAACCATTCGATCTGATAATGGTTCTGAATTCCTTTCATAAAAAAATGCAAACTTCCCAACAAAATGGCATTGTAGAACACAAGCACCGACATCTTCTTGATGTTGCACAAGTTCTACGATTTTAAGCGAATTTACCTTTGTCGTTTTGTGGTGAATGTATTCTCGTTGTTGCATTTCTCATTGATAAACTTTCAACTCATACTCTTAAATATCTGTCACCACATCAAGTTTTACTACAAACCAAATCATCATATTCATCGTTTCGAGTTTTTGGATGTTTATGTTTTGCTAAAAACATGAACATTAAACACAAATTTGATGATCGAGCCACACCTGGTATTTTTGTTGGTTGTCCATATGGTCAAAAAAGATACCAAATTTATGATTTGAAAACTCATCAAATCTTCATTTCTCGTGACTTCATATTTCACGAATCAATTTTTTCGTATCATGATATTGCGTCATCACTGCTTAAAAATTCAATTAGCATAAATGCTCCAATAAATGATGAAGATCCAGTTGATTACTTTATTACACCTCTGCTTCCCAATCTAATTGATACTTCTAACGACAACGTTGTAACCACACCCACATTCTCTACACAACATGTTATTACTCCTCTATCTATTTTTGTCAGTACTGGTAAAACGGTCTCCATCCTTCGAGATCATCCACAGTGCACTTGTGGTCCTCCGCTACATCTCTCTAATTATATTTGTAATCATATCTCATCCTCGACAGCTTTTCTATTAGCAAAATTTTTTTCGATGTCTAATTTAAGTAATCCTCATAAAGCTTTTCTCACATCTGTCATTGACAATAAATAACCATGTTCTTATTATCACGCTATAAAGTCAAATGAATGGCGTGATGCCATGGCCAAAAAAAATTCAGGCCCTTGAATCAAACAACATTGGTTCGTATGTTCTCTTCCCGACGACAAATCAACGATAGACTGTAAATGCGTTTACAAAATAAAATATTGTTACAATGACTCTATCGAGAGAAATAAAGCTCGATTAGTCGCCAAAGGTTATGCTCAAATTGCATGTATAGATTATCATGATACCTTTACTCCTGTGGCTAAATTAGTCACTGTTAGTGTTTTCATATCCCTTGCTGCTATTAAAAATTGGTTTATATACCAACTTGATGTCAATAATGTTTTCCTTCAAGATGATCTTTTTGAAGACGTGTATGAAACTTCCCCCTGGATTCTCTCGTAAGGGGAAGACTCATGTATGCAAATTAAATAAATCTATTTACGGTCTCAAACAAGATTCTTGTCAATGGTTCTCTAAATTTTCTACAACTCTTATTCAAAAAGGTTTTCACCAATCTATTTCTGATTATAGTCTTTTTACTTATTATCAAAATCCAACGTCTATTTTTGTTCTCGTTTATGTTGATGATATTATTATCACTGGTAACAATGAATATGCAATTTCTGACATCAAACTATATCTTGCTCAATCTTTCTCAATAAAAGATCTCGATCTTCTTCGATATTTTTTAGGCATTGAAGTGTCTCGATCAAATAACAACATATTTCTATGTCAACGAAAATATACTCTCGACATCTTAACTGACTCTAGTCTGACTGGTTGTCGACCATTAGATTTTCCTATGGAACAACACCTTTGCCTACGACCTAATGATTATACTTTTCTCTTTGATCCAATGATCTATCGTCGCCTGGTTGGGCGTCTCCTATATCTCACTATAACAAAGTCTGATATTCAGTATACTGTAAACACTTTAAATCAATTCATTCAATCTCCACATTCCTCTCATCTTAATGTCGCTATACGAGTTCTACGTTATATTAAAGGAAATGTTGGTAAAGTATTATTTCTTTCTACATCTAATTCTATCGTTTAGTTGGCTATGCTGACTCTGACTGTGCAGGTTGTCCTACTACTCATCTCTCTACCACCGGCTATTTTACCATGCTAGGTTTGAGTTCTATTTCTTGGAAAACTAAGAAACAAACAACAGTCTCTCGCTCTTCTACTGAAGCTGAGCATCGTTCACTCACAAGTTTAAGCTTTGAATTACAATAGTTGAAATACCTTCTCTCTGATCTTGGTTTTGATCATCTACAACCAATTTCGATTTATTGTGACAGTCAGGCTGCAATTCATATTGCTGAAAATCTAGTATTCCATGAACGCATAAAACATATTGAAATTGATTGTCATTTTGTTCGTGAGAAAATTAAAACAGATCTTATCGTTCCTTCCTATTTACGTTCATATGACCAATTGGCAGACATCTTCACCAAATCACTTGGAGGCAATGCTTATCAACGTTTTCTTTGCAAGTTGGGTGTTCTTAATATCTCAATCCCAACGCCAACTTGAGGGGGAGTATTAGCTGTATATCTAGGAAGATAACAAACAACCAAATCAATTAGGATTTGCTCAATCAATTAAAATTACAACACAATCAATCAGGATTTTCAATTATAAGATTTTCCAATAAATTCAAATCAATTAACATATTTTGTAATTATCATTAGACTATCTTTGTATATCTACTTCTTTTTATGTATATTGTTTCCTTGTAATTCAGCATATATATATATATGGCATATCTCTAATGATATTTTATGTCTTCAAATATTTTCTCTCTTCTTCGTGTATTTTAATTTTATAGATAACTTGAAAAGACTTAGAACTACATTTACACCTTAACAAAACTATATCGGAATAGTTTACATATATTTGCATCCTCCTCGCAGTCTCAGTCTTCGTCTTCATTTACACGAATTTTCACAGATGGCAGTACCTGCAGTGTTCTCTCCTCTCTTTGTCTTTGTCTCCATTTTCAGCACTTTCTCTTCATTGCCAGAGGGTATCCCCACAACTGGCAGAAGAAGACGCAAAAGGACTATGATTTCTTCTAGAACCAAAGAACAGAGATTGGCTCAGTACCCAAATAGCAATCTTGCGCTGTTTTTGTACTGAAATGCAACGAATCTATGGTGGAATTTAAATCTAACCCTCACCTGCAGGAAACACTTGAATGGTGTAGCGTTTCACCTTCATCTAATGAAACCAACCACCAACAAAGGCGAAGAAGTGGACAGAATCTTAGATACCTCCAGTTGGTGATAATTTTTTACAACCAAAAAATGGCAGCCATTAATGGTGAACCTTAAAGCTCTGAAGAATTTTAAAGGAATAGTAGGAGCATAATTATTATTTAATGCAAGAATAAGGTGTTAGAACAAAAAGAGAAGCGTTTGACTTTTGAAAACGTCTACCAAAACCAGTCTTCTCCTGGTTTCCTAGTTTCATACAGAACTCTCGCATGAACACCGCCGAGATCTACCCCTCAGCCAAGCCTCTACTTCAAGTCTGAATAATTTGTTTTTTCAAGAAGATTCAAATCGGAGAAAGTTCATCTTTCTTTCTCGATCGGATCTCCGTCATACCCGGAGTTTAGCCGAAATTGTTTTTTTTTTTTGGTCCGACGTTGTAGTCATGGCGGACATCGTGAAGCAAATCTTGGCAAAGCCAATTCAGTTGGCCGACCAAGTGACGAAGGTGGCCGACGAGGCTAGTTCGTCCAAGCAGGAGTGTGCAGAGCTCAAATTAAAGACCGAAAGGCTAGCGGCGCTGCTCCGGCAGGCGGCTCGAGCTAGCTCAGATCTGTACGAACGGCCAACGAGGCGGATCATCGACGAGACTGACCAAGTTCTCGAAAAAACTCTCGCTCTAGTCCTTAAATGTCGCGATAACGGCATCATGAAGCGCGTCTTCACCATTATCCCCGCCACTGCCTTCCGCAAAATGTCCTCCCAGCTGGAAAATTCCATCGGCGACGTTTCCTGGTTGCTCCGGGTATCTGCTCCGGCGGAAGAACGAGGCGGCGAGCACTTAGGTCTTCCTCCTATCGCAGCAAACGAGCCGATTCTATGTCTCATATGGGAACCCATAGCCACACTCCACACTGGTACGCTTGAGGATCGATCAGATGCGGCAGCTACTCTGGTTTCACTTGCCCGGGACAACGAACGGAACGGAAAACTGATCATCGAGGAAGGAGGTATTCCGCCATTGCTGAGGCTCGTAAAAGAGGGTAAACCAGAAGGTCAGGAAAACGCTATCAAGGCAATTGGGCTTCTTGGACGTGACCCAGAAAATGTCGACCACATGTTGCCCGCCGGAGTTTGCTCAGTGTTTGCGAAAATACTGAAAGAAAGTCCGATGAAGGTTCAGGCAGTGGCAGCGTGGGCTGTGTCGGAGCTTGTGGCAAATCACCCAAAATGTCAAGATCTCTTCGCCCAGCATAACATAATCCGCTTGCTTGTCAGCCATCTTGCCTTCGAAACAGTTCAAGAACACAGCAAATACAACATATCAAGCAAGGCTACTTCCATCCATGGCGTCATTATGGCGAACAAGCCCACCGAGGAAGATGAAAATCCTGGCCATAGTCGAATTTCTCATCCTGGAGGAAATCAGACTCCAAATCAGATGCACGAAGTTGTTACTAACACAATGGCAATGATGTCTAAGACCAAAGCTACGCAACAAACTGACGGAGCCAGCCGCCAATCCAACCATCCCGTGAGCAACAGCCAGAGCAACGGAAAGCATAATCTCTCTCATTCAGGGCCGAGCACGAAAGGGAGAGATCTGGAAGACCCTTCAACCAAGGCCAAGATGAAAGCCATGGCAGCCAGAGCCCTTTGGCAGCTCGCCAAGGAAAACTCAACCATTTGCCGTAGCATCACAGAATCGAGGGCTCTGTTATGCTTTGCGGTTCTGCTGGAAAAGGGGTCCGAGGCTGTCCAGTTCAACTCTGCAATGGCATTAATGGAGATCACCTCAGTAGCAGAGAAAGATCCCGAGTTGAGAAGATCGGCATTCAAGCCTAACTCCCACGCCTGCAAAGCCGTTGTCGATCAGCTACTGAATGTCATCGACAAGGAAGATCTTAATCTCCTCATCCCTTGCATGAAATCAATAGGGAATCTCGCTCGAACATTTCGAGCGACGGAGACAAGAATTATAGGCCCGTTGGTGAGATTTCTCGAGGACAGAGAAGCTGAAGTTTCAATGGAGGCTTCAATTGCACTCATCAAATTTGCCCAAACCGAAAACTATCTCCACATCAATCACTCAAAAGCAGTCATAGCCGGAGGAGGGGCAAAGCACTTGGTTCAGCTTGTATATTTCGGGGAACAAATTGGGAAGATCCCTGCATTGGTCTTGCTTTGCTATATTGCCATTCATGTGCCAGACAGTGAGGAGCTTGCGCAGGCTGAGGTTCTTACGGTGCTGGAATGGGCGTCTAAGGAGTCTTATTTCACGCAGGATGAGATTGTGGATGCGCTGCTGCAAGACGCTAGAGGAAAGTTGGAGCTGTACCAATCAAGAACCTCAAGAGGATTCCATTAACTCTGAAATACGTAGAACAATCAATCTCTGCAATCTAAACATGTTTAACCAGTCCTCTTTTCTTCTTTTTACCCTCATTTTTTGTGGATTTGTAAGTAAAATTGATGGTCTTCTTCAATCTTTCTAAGAAATCATTGTTTTCGGTTAACTAAATGTTGTTTTGTTTCCATAAAAAAAAAAACATGGATTACTATACAAAAACGTGAGTGTTGTGAGACACGCGAGAATTAATCATAAAGGATAGAGAAGAAATCAAGAACACAAGATTTACATGGTTTGGACAAAACTGTCCTACGTCCGTGGATAAAAACTCAATTAGCAAAGTTTTATTAGAGAATAAAGAAAACAAGTACTTTCGTAATGTTACAGTATTATCCGAAATTATAAGAAAAAATAACGTTCGTCAAAAAATCATACTTTCTTTTTTTCTTCTCTTTTTTATTTTTTTTCTTACTTTAAATCAGATCTAATTTCTCTTGATT
Source organism: Begonia peltatifolia (assembly GCA_022433055.1). Classification (NCBI taxonomy): domain Eukaryota; kingdom Viridiplantae; phylum Streptophyta; class Magnoliopsida; order Cucurbitales; family Begoniaceae; genus Begonia; species Begonia peltatifolia. Next base: position 2,218,229 of record CM039522.1, read on the forward strand.
CGATCTGAATCTTCTCAGATCTCTCTTTTTATGCCTTTTTGACTTTCTAACTAATTTTTATGTCTTCACAACTTTCAAACTAATTTAATTTTGAATATGATAAGATATCTGCAAATCTAATTATAAATATAATTAAAAAATTGTTGAATCAATATTTACAGTGTACTTCAAAAACAAAGAAAAGACTACCTTGTTTAGACATGACAGCAACCTCAATATGAACAAACTGCAAGATTCATACATGGGGAATTATTATAAGCTTGAAGAATATGTCAATGAGAAAAGAGATCTCAAAAGACACATCTGCTCCAGCTTGCCCAACTTGATTATAAAGTCAATCGAGGCCCAATTATCTGAATATATAAAGACTTAAATTTGGAGTCAAGCAGGTTGAACAAGTCCTACATACAGAAAGAGATACCAAAGGTTTATCAATTTAGTATATTAAGCAACTTGGTGGGTAGAATCTTAAAACATACTGAATTGAAACTACCCTTAAATCTACTTAAACATATTATAATGAATGAATTATAGAAGACGCGAATTTTAATAAGGTTCCAAAAGAGATAGAATAACAAGAGATTGCTCATGTGCTACGTAAGAATCGCAATTTTTATCATACTTTTTCTGAGTAAATCGTCCATAATTCAAAGTTATTCGGCCACTTTAGCCATTTCAGCGTGTCTGGTAGAATCACCTGAAACAATTTATGACGAAGAACACAGCCATTGCAATCAAAAACCGATTCAACTAGAATGAAAGAGGGTTACTGTACGTACACAAATCTTCTAATACAACACCTGTAGCTTATCCTATAGCCCGGTGCGGCATGAAACCTTTTGAATTTAGTAAATAGAAGAAAATATTATATGAATAAAGGATTAAAATGAGGCGCAGGTGAGTGAGGAGTCTTCACTCACTTTTGCTATTTGATCACGTAGAGAATAGTTTTCTTGCGAGTAACACTGTCAAAGACACTCTTGAGTGTATGCATGCATGTATGATTAGAACGTACAATTAGAGTATTACAATTTTGCTTTGATTTTCATATGTTAAGAGAGGGTACCAAGCACATTTTTGATTAGTTGGTCAAGAAAATGGTTTTAGTATTTGATCATAACATGCTATCTAGTGTTTGACTACTTCCATCATGTTGGGCCTCCACGCAACATCATTTAATTGAATCCTGTCACCCAACCTTTGTTGGGCCTTCACCACTCTTTTATGGAATATTAAAAATTGATAAAAGCACTACTAGCCAACGAGCCTGAAAAACTTTACAGTTGACCATGACTCCACTCATTTAGTTAAACAAGTCAAGTACCCTAAACTTACGAAGTCAAAGGTGGGCTCTATGGTAAATGAGCCAAGATAGACAAGCCTACCCAGATAAACTACGTAAAAACCAGTACTTTTATATTTATTAAATTTCACATGTTCAATTTTTGCATTATTAATGGTCAATGTCACGGGTTGACTGTTTTTGTCGAGTTGCGAAAACGTTAGATTTTTCTATAAATTGATCAAATCGATAATTTGAAAAGTTACCGTATGGTTAAATTTGAGAAAATTAATTTTGAGTAATTTAGAATTGGTTTTGAGAGAGAATTTAGATTAGTTGTCGAATAAGAATATAAATAATTTTTATTTAATATAAACAATATTTATTTAAAGTAAAAAAATTAAAGAAAAGGTAAATTTTATTAAAGGGGGGCAAAACCCTATTTCCTTCTCTCATTTGCGCCGGAGGGAGAGAGGGGAAGAGAGAAAGAGAGAGAGAGATTTCATTCAAATGGCAGAATCACGTTCATGGAATTGCAAACAAAAACTTTTGTGAACAAATTTCGCACGTAAGTTGATCCAAAACCTATGTTTTCGAGTTCAAATACTAGGTTTTTTTTTGTTGGTTCAGATTCGAGGTTGGAAACTCGAATCCATTGGTTGTTTTTTGAGTTATTTTGATAAATTTGAGTTGTGTGCAAAGTTTTAAACTGATTGGTGAGAAAAATCAGTGAAAATGACAAGTTTCTCATGAAACTCATCACTGAAATGACGTCTCTGGGCGCCCTCTGTTGAATTGCAGAATTCTGTAGTTGAAGTGTGGAGTCTTGCAAGCGAATAGTTTCGCAGTGGAACCTAGACTCTTGCAGTGGAGTTGGGGCTCTAGCAGATGACTCCCACAGCTGCAGTTTGGGCTCCCAAATAGTGTATTTTAGTGAAATATTTCATCGTTCATTGGTCGTTCTCTTTCTGTTTACGTTCTTATCCCGATATAAGACCCAACCATATATTCCTATTGTTCGAAAATAATATTAATGATACTAATTTGTTTTAAGCTCAGACTAGTTTGTAGATTACAAGCTAATACGAGAGGTTGTATTTCCTGTACTTAAGAAAAGCGATCGGCGTCTGTAATAGTTTGAATTCTAAATACTTATGTCGATGATGTATTTGAGGATAATTATTTCTATAAATGATATATAAATAGAAGTTATAAAAGTGATATTTGAGAAATAATATATTAAAAGGTAAAATTTAATGAATTGAAATGAAATATTACGATTTTCGAGAAAAAATTAAAATAAATTATATGGTGATTAGATAAAAATTTATGAAAATTAAATATTTAATTTAATTATGATTAAATGTTAATTAATTAAGATATTTTGGTAAATAATCAAAAAGTGAGGGGTAAAATTATCTTTTCTTTTGGATAACAATGGTTTAATGGTAATTAACTATTAAACCACTATTTCAACAGATAAAAGGTGGCATTCGTATGATGATTCGTTCAAAAGATGAAGGAAAAAGAAAGAAAGAGAGAGAGAGAGAGAAGAAAAGAAAGAGGAAAGCAGAGGAGGAGAGACAGCCAAAATGAGAGAAAACCCGCATGGAAAGAGAGAGAAAGGGAGGGAAAAAAGTGAGATTCGTCGATCCGTCCTTTAGGGAAGTTGTTCAGCTCGGTGGTGAGATGAGCGTTTTGGTGGAGAAATCGGTAGTTTTGGTAGAGATTTCGAGGAAAAGTAGTAAAACTGACATACAGTAAATATCTCTAACGATTAAAATAGATAGATCGGACTTTATTGCCTTGATAGGTGCAGAGATAAATTTCAATTCTATTTAAATTCTGATAGATTCAAAGTCTGGGTGAATTGACTGGAAGTGGATAGATTAAGATTAGATCTTGAAGTGAGCATCTGATATAGTTTTTATAAAAATAAAAAAAAACCGAATAATGAATTGTGAAAAATTGGTTTATCTCTGATTTTTATGAAATGTTTTGAAACGATATTTTAAGCTAAATTGACATGTTGGTTTTCAAAACCGATTGTTTATATTGAATTGAAATGTAGTTTAAATTTGATTTATATATTGAATTGTTAAATGTAGCATTTGAAAACTTACGTTTTATATTGGATTAAACTCATTGATTTTTAATATAAAATTCATGGGTGAGTGCGTTGTTTTTTTCTACATGCATAACATAACTTTACATCTGTTTTTAAAGCATGTATTTAGGAATGAGGGAGTAGAAATGTAGTAGTAATATAAAAACCTATTAGACTACACTTGCCTCTTCATGCATTTAGGAATGAAAGAGTAGGAATGCCGTGATAAAATAAGAATTCATTGGCCTGAACTCGCCTATTTATGCATTTAGGAAGGAGATAGTAGGAATGTCATGGTAACATGAAAACCTATTGGGCTGCACTCACATCTTCATGTATTTAAGAATGATGAAGTAGGAATGTCATGGTAACATAAGAACTCATTGGGTTGAACTCGCCTATTTCTGTGTGAATTGTATTTTTACATTTCATATTAAATGTGAAAAACTACTTTTGAAAAATGTGATGGAAATAAAAAGGGTTTTGAATCCTGCATTATTATTTTAATTGCATCAGATTTATTTAATTGATGAGAATGAGTTTTAAAACGTGGTGGGATGGATTTTAAACAGTTTGAATTGCGAACATACATGTATTTTTATATAAATGACATAGATCTCAAATCAAAATAATATTGATTTAAGTTGATTTCACAATTATATGCGGTAGATGGTGTATAAGCCTGGATAGTGTGGATAAATTCTGAACTAAGTATTCTAGTTGCTAAATTTATTTGTTGGGTCAATGACTCATTATTGTCGATATTCATATTTTTCAGATATCGAGGATGTTTACCAGGACGGAAAAACTAAAGTAAGATAAAGTGTATAATAAAGCATAGGTGAAAGATCACAGTTGATGGTTTTCAGGTTTGGAAAGTCACATGTCGTGACTCAGATATATATTTATATTTTTATTCGCTTCCGCTAGAATACTCTTTGATAATGATGTAAACATAAATATATGAAATGTATTTTGTGAGAGTATTGACAGATCATAATTTAGGATACCATGTAAGAAATGTAGGATATATGTCGTTTAGAAGTTCCTACTTAAGGAATATATGTTTTGAGTAGGTTGCTTGATAAACTTCCCACCTCGGGAATCCGTAATTAGGATCCACATATGAGGAATATTGTATGTTTGTGGTGTATGTAGTTTAGAAGTTCCCACTTAGAAAATGTACGTTTTGAGGTTGTTGTTTCAAGAATCTTCCCAATTCAGGATCCGGTTTGGGGAGGAATTGGGTCATGACAGTGTCAAAGCATTACAAGGATATCCTTACACATTTTTTGCTATTTGAAAATATTTTGTTTGTACTTTACAAAAATGAGAAATAGGGCAGTGATAATGTACTCATTGAGTTTTAATCTGTAACCTTATCAAGGTATGCTTATCGATTACAATTATATGTGTTGTTGTCGCTTAGCTTACTCGCAGGCCACTTGAGATAAAGCTACTCGATTTTTGGATTATTGTTACTTGCACTTCCAATTTGCTCATGAGGTGTTACTGGATTTTCGGATCACCATCTTTTTATATTAGTGTGTTGGACGGATCATAAAGTGACCTTGTTTTTTCACTATAATGATGCATTATTTTGGTATAGTTATCTATGTCTACGCAATATTAATAACAATATCATATCGGTTGCTCAAGGAGCAAGTTTTCTGAAACGATATAAATGAATCTTCTTGAAATGATGTTTGAAAACTACTTTTTATCTAGTCACATTTTGAGACAAAAGGTAGAGAAATTTTACATGCGTTGTATTTATTAAGATAATCCTACTAAGTTAGTTATTCACCCTAAATGATCATATTCTCTTCCAAACAAAGATAATAGTTATGGGTAGCTAGAGTTTGGTGACAGTCTTTTATTTTATTTTTGTGTTAAGAGTGTTTATTTATTTCTTGGTGAAAAAACTTATATTTTATTGGGCCTGTATAAGATTTTATGGATTTGAGCTTCGATATTTAGACCTTGTTATGTAGTTGTTTAATTATTGCATTATAATGTCTGCAATCAATGTTGTACTCTTAGTCATTCATTTATATTCAAGTCTTTTACTACGAACCAATCTTTAAGATGTGAGATCGGGTCCTCTCTGAGGATCTAGTCGTTCGACTAGACGTTCTTTTAAGTCAGCCTCTGGATTGTGACAGAAACTTTTAGTACCAGAGCCAAGTTTAGACAAATTCTTAAATAGGGATTAGTTAAGGATTTGATAGTGCAATAATTAGGACGTTGCTCTTTGTGCATAAGAGGTTTTCTGACACTTAGTGGAATTTTCTTTTTCAATAGTTAAGATGTTTACGAGAAGGAACCCTCGTAACCAAACCCAAGATGCTAGTTTTGAATTTATTGCAGCCCTGATAGAGGCGCTGCATAACTTATTGAATAAGTTATTGCAGCCTCGATAGAGGCGCTGCATAACTTATTGAATAATGGTACGTCTCATAATTTTATGATGACTCAGATGACTTATTTTTTATAGTTTGCTAGTTTAAAAGCGCCCATGTTTGATGGTGGTGCAAACCCCTTGGATGCATAGAATTGAGTTTAGAAGATGGAGCGTAACTTTGGGTCTCTTCAAGATCCATATGACTACCATGTAGGGATTGGTACCCACGACTTAAAGAAGTTAGTATTGAGTTGGTGGAACATAGTGAGGTCAAGCTTCGATGTACAGTCTATGACGTGGAAAGACTTCTATAGGTGTTTAGAGGTTACTATAGTAGTAGAAGCTACCATGGTTCCATGAGAAGAACTTTTAATGAGTTTGTTCAAAGATCTATGATACTGATGGAGTACTATGATTGATTCTACGAGCTTTTCCCCTATTTTAAGGGGATTTTTGACTCTATTTTCGAATGTTTTTAGGCTGCTCAAAGGATATAAATAGTATTTGATGCCACTTATGGAAGTTTCCAAGAAATGTTGGCTAAGAAGAAGGAGAGGAAAGTCATAAAAAAGAATCAGGGAAGATTCTAGAGGCAAGGATCTAGTGGAGTCAGACCCCAGGTGTCAACAATAAATTGTCTGACAACGGTCGATTTAGCCCCTATACTTGTCATTAATGTGGACAGTTAGGAGATTTGAGGAGCAACCCGCAAAATCATTAGCAACAATAGCCACGCCAGTCCTTCTCTTCTTCACTGGGTAGTGTGGCTTGACCTGCTTCTAGAGGCTGACATAGTTTTAGTAGTATCAGGAGTAACATGCCTTTACTCCCCAGTAGCCATTAGGGCCTAGATTATCTTATTATCCTTAGTATCAGCCAATCATTTTACATTTTCAGAGCCCGACTAGGTATCAAGAGAGCTATGGGTCTAGTCCATATTCGTAAAAGAGGTCGAGCGAGTTGAGAGAGTAGGCATCAGAGTAGTGGTGCTTATCCTAGTTCCTCTAGAGTTGACAATAGACAGGGTCACAAGGGTAAGAAGAAAGTTTCAGGGCATACTTATGCAGTTGGTGGAGTTGAGTACTATTGTGGACAAGAAGAGCAAGGCGTTGTCAACGATATTACTCTTATTTTCCACTCTTTTGTTTGGGTGTTATTCGATGCTGTCTCAATGCATGTTTTTATTTCTTCTGTGTTCATGTCGGTTTTGGGATACCTGTGGAGGAGACAAAATCTCTATTGCTACTTAGCACTTCATTGGGTTTTGTAGAAGGGAGTGTCTTCTATGTGCAAGTTAGTTTAAATTTTCTACGAACTTAGTAGCCTTACTAATGAATAAGTTCGATAAAATCTTGGTATGAACTAGTTAAAGAATTATAAAGCATCTATAGAGTTTCTCTTGAAGAGGGTAACAATTATCTTGAAGACTGAACACGTTGTCTACTGCAATGGTTCTAGTGTAAGGACGACCAACGTTATTCTGTAATCTTGTTCGGGAGGTCAAATTTTGTATTGATTTAGTTTCTGTTGCTACCATAATTTGGATTTCTGCCTATAAAATGGCACCTACAAAGTTGTATGAATTGAGAAAATAGTTCGATGAATTTATTGAGCGAGGATTTATCTGAGAGAGCATCTTGCCATGAGGTGCTCCAGTGTTGTTTGCAAAAAAGGCATGAGTTTTTATGGTTATAAATTGATTATCGAAGATTGAAAATAAGTATGCATTGCCAATGATTGATGAGTTATTTGACTAGCTTGGTGGATCTCTAAGATTGACTTGATGTTCAGATAACATCATATTAAAGTTCGTGATGAAGATATTCTAAAGACAAAGTTTAGGTCGAGATATGGGCATTTCGAGTTTCTGATCTTACCTTTCAGTTTGACTAATGCATCAACTGTTTTTATGGACCTTATGATTCAACTTTTTCAAACCATTTTTTAATTGTGTTGCAAACTTTAAGGGATTGCGAGTTATATGCCAAGAGAAGTAAGTGTGACTTCTGGGCATCTGAGGTTAAGTTTTTGGGACTTGTGGGTTTTGTGTAGCAATTTCAGTTGATCTTGCAAAGATCAAGGCAGTTGTGCAATGATAGCCTCTGTAGAACATGTGAGAGATTTGTAGTTTACTTGGTCTATCCGACTACTATCATCGTTTTGTGAAGGATTTATCCTCGATAGTCTCGTCTTTGACCAAGTTAACAAGGAAATGTGTGAAATTTGAATGGGATGCCCATTGTTAGAGTGCATTTAAGGAGTTGAAGTTAGGGCTTACAAGTGCTCTAGTTCTAATAGTGGCGAGCAGTGAGTTCTAATAGTGGCGAGCAATGAGCAACCAAATGAAAATTATAATGATGTGGGGTCTTGGTTGTGTTTTGATGCAGTAGGATAAGGTGGCTGCTTATGCATCTCGACAATTGAAGCCAGATGAGCAAAATTATCTGATTCGTGATTTGGAGTTGACAACTATAATCTTTGCTCTGAAGATTTTGATGAGCTATTTGCATGGTGTTAGCTTTCATGTTTGCTCGAATCATAAGAGCCTAAAGTATCTTTTCATTAAGTGAAATTTGAATTTGAGATTGCGCAGATGGGTAGATTATATGGAGAATTATGATTTCAGCTTGAATTATCATCTTGGCAGGCCGAATGTTGCAGCTGATTCCTTACGGCAAAATCCTCAATGATCGCTTCCCTATCTAGTTCTGAAAATGTTTTGATGCTATTGGAGATTTTGATCTGCAGTGCAACAAAATTTATGTTTACAATATTGTTGATACTCTGAGTTTGCTTCAAAGGGCTAAGCAAATGCAGAAGTAAGATAATGAGTTAGTAGAGAAAGTCAATCAACTGCAAAATGGTGAACAACTTGCTGATTAGGGATTCAATGTTGAAGGAATTGTGCTTTTCAAAGGCCAAGTGGCAGTTTCTTGTAATCAAGAGTTGAGACAGGCTATAGTCAAAGAATCTCATAGGTCTAAATTTGTTATCCACCCAAGAAGTATGAAGATGTATCATTACTTAAGTGGACAATATTGGTGGGTGGATATTAAGCTTGAACTGGCAAATTTTGTAGCCAAATGTCTGACATGTCAGCAAGTAAAATATGAACATCAAATACTATCATGTCTATTGCAGCCTTTGCCTTTTCTAGAGTAGAAGTGGGATAGAATCATGATGGATTTCATTACTAGTGTTTCAAGGACTCTTTAGAATTTGACGCAGTATGGGTCATTATTAATTGTTTCACCAAGTCAACTCACTTTATATCAATTCAGATGGATTTTCCCTTTTCTAGGTTGAACCAGTTGTATATCGAGAAAAAACATTCATCTTCACGGGGTTCCCTCAAGTATCGTTTCTGATAGTGATCCCAAGTTTACATCAAAGTTTTTTAGAGCTTTGTAGAAAACGCTGGGTACGGAATTGAATCTTAGTTATACTCAAATGGATGGGTAGTCGGAGAGGACTATCCAGATTTTAGAGGATATGTAGCAGGTTTGTATGTTTGATTTCAGAGATAGTTGAATTAATCATCTAGCATTGGTTGAGTTCGTTTACAACGACATTTGTGTACCAAAATTAATGTTTCCCCATACGAGGCGTTGTATGAGAGATCATGTTGTTTGCTATTGTGCTGAGACAGAAGAGAGGATTTCTCTTAGGCTAGAGTTGATTAAAGTGACTACCAAGAAAATTCAATTGATTAGGGGGAGGCCAAAGATCGTGCATAGTAGGCAAAAGAGTTATGTTGCTATCAAAAGATGTGAAAATGAGTTTGACGTGTAGACTTTGTCTTCTTGAAGGTCCATCTAAAGTGTGACATCAGTCGTTCAAGACGTAAGGGAAGTTATTCCAGAGGTACATTGACTCGTTCCATATTGTTGAGGATTGGTAGTATGACGTACAAGCTTGATTTACCTCCCTAGCTTGGGTGCATTCATAATGTTTTCTACATATCTTTGTCGAGGAAGTATACGTCTGACCTGTACATGTCATCTCTTGCACTGACGTTCCTATCCAAGAGAATGTTTTCTACAAAGAAGTGGTTGATTGGATTTTAGGTAGAAAGTTTTGAGTTCTTCATCACATGCATATTCCCTTGGTTCATGTGTTATGGGAGAACCACACTGAGCGGGAAGCTACTTGAGAGTTCAAGTATGAGATGGTTTAGAAATATCCTAATTTATTTGATGTTTTTCCTTAAGGTTGTATTGAACTTCGTGGGCGAAATTTCTTGAAGGAGGGGAGGATGTAAAAACAAGTATTTTTTGATTATGAAATTTCGTATGTTAAATTTTTGTGTTATTTTCGTTAGACGTCATGAGTTGACTTGATTTGTCGTGTTGAAGGCAAGTTAAATTTTTCAATAAATTGATAAAATTGGTAATTTGAAAAGTTATCGCACGGCTAAATTTGAAAAATCTAATTTAAGACAAATTGAAATATACATTGAGTGAGAATTTAGATAACGTTCAGAGTTGTTGCATAAATATATAAAGAATTTTTGTTTAATATAAAAAAATTATTTAAAGTAGATAAATTAAAATAAGGTAATTTTATGAAAAGGAGAGAAAACTTTAATCTCTTCCCCCATTGGCATTAGAGAGATCGACAAAGGACTTTTCAATCAAACAATTCGCCGTGTTTCAAGGGCATAATGGCATTCACAAGACTGCGAGCAACCACTTTCGTGTAGGAACTTTGCAAGTAAACCTTCATTTTTTGCGTTCAAAGTTTAGGTTCATTTATTGGTTTGGATTTAAGATTGGAAACTCAAATCCATTGGTTGTTTTTAAGTTATTTTGATAAATTTGAGTGATGTGAAAAGTTTTAAACTAATTGAACGTGAAATAGCGTCTCTGGGGACCCTCTATTGAATTTTTGGAGTTTCGCGGAATCCTGTATCAAAGTTCCACAACAGGAAAGGCAGAGTCCTATAGTGGAGTTCTGCATTAGCGTTTTGTAGCTAAAGTGTAGAGTCTTGCAGATGAACTACAGAGTCCTGCAATGTAGTTCTGTAGTTGAAATGCAGAGTCTTGCGGTTGAATCTAGAGTCATGTAGTGAAACTTGGTCTAGCACATTGGACTCTGGGCTCTCGTATACGACTCCCATAGCTGCAGTCTGGGCTCCCGAACAACAGACTTTAGTGAAATATTTCACCATTCCTTTGTCGTTCTTTTTTTAATTGGGTTCCCACCTTGGTAAGGATCCATCAATATTTTCCTAATGTTTGAAAATGATATTTATGGTACTCATTTTGTTATAGAATCCGACCAGTTTGTAAGTTACGAGCCAATATCAGAGGTTGTTGCTTTTGTGAATAAGAAGAGCAATATTCGTCGAAGTAGAGATTTTATGTTTTTAACATTGCGTTGTATCGTTTTATAAAAAACTTATTTTTGGTGAGTTGCACCATAGAAAACTTGACAGGGTCTAGTCACCAGAACGTCTACTTTCATGTATATGTACGTATGTTTTATATGTTTATAATTGACGAATCATATTTTCATATTGTTATGATGTGTGTGTGTACGTCTGTGTGTGTGCGCACGCGCCCACGCGTGCGTGCACAGATAAATAGTCAAGTCCGGTTCTGATTCGGAATCAGACTAGACAGAAGGATTCGGATTTTTATCCCGAATCCCAGAACTGTGCATGCGGAGGACTAGCATCGGACTGAAAATTTCAGTCCCATCTCAGTTTCTCCCATCGTAATTCTAAATATTTTTTGTGTTAATCTATGCCTGCACTTCCCTGCATCTGTCTCGTAATCCACTTGTTTAGGGTAATATCACAGACTGAACTTTTACAAGGAAAGAGCATCTTTAACCAGGTTCTTCATATTGGTCAAGTACAAATACAGAAGATAAGATCAAATCTGGAGGAAAAACTGATGAAGAGGATGACAATAGTCCATAGAAAAGTAGAGGAGTGGAGAGCAGAGGCAAGGGAGCAGCACGCTGCTCAAATGTAGAAGGTAAGTGAAGAGACGAGGAAGATGATAAATCGACATTCTTGTGTTTCCTGGACACGCCATCTCTTGCGGCTGCTTTCCTTACAATAATTAAATAGCCCGAGATTGTATATTGAGCTTCAAATGCAAAACCTATTTTCCATCTTTGTCTTTTAAGGTCCAATTTACTATTACTAATTTTTGAAAAAAATTCAAATTTCACGAACAGAGTAGGAAAGAGTCAAAGTGTTTCAATTATAAAGTAGAAACGCCTTGGACAATCGACATATTAAATGAAGAAGAAGACAGGGGAGTTGGCCATTGGGTAGAGTCAGACTACTTTATTGTCATTTTTTGTCATTATTATTTCATCCATCGACAAAATATTTCAAAATAAATGTTCGGTCTGGTCCGAGTTTTTAGGAATTTTGGATTCGGACTGTGGAGCAGATCGTTTCCAACGAAAAATTTTTATGAGAACCGATCCCAAACCAAGAACTGTGGAGAACCGACCGAAAGGAAACCAAAACCCTCGATCCGGTTCTCGATTCTCAGTCCAGTTCTACCCACCCCTAATGTATATATAGTTGTTCCATATCGAATTTTGAATTTTGGTTTTTCCAAAAAATTGTAAAAATTTATAAGGCGTATTAGATTAACTTGTGGATCATACTAATAACATTTATTTTTTATAATTGGAATGTAAATGATAACTTTAGTACAAATCTCATTGGAAAAAAAAAATATTTTTATACAATCAAATGAACAAACTCTAAAAAAAAAAATCAAGTAAAAAAAATCTATAATCTATATATGTACGTGTGTGTATATATATGTATGTACTAGATGATGAATCTTCTTGATATTTTGGACGCTATCGGTGTTAAAGTGTCACCAGGCTATCTCTACACATGTTTTACTGTGTAAAGATGTTTGTACGCTACGAAAATAAATAATAGAGCAGTGATTACACACTTCTTGGTTTTTGAATCCCTTAATCAATGTATGTTTATTGATTATGGTTACGAGTGGTGTGAGCTTTCTCGCAGGCCACTAGTGATAACGTTGCTGGAACTTTGGATCGTCGTTATTTCCACTTTCTGCTAGTTCATGAGCTATTATTGGATTTTCGGATCGCTGTCTTTCTATGTTAGTTTGTCGGAGGGGTCTTTGAGTGACCCTTATTTTTCAATGAAATTGATTTAAATATTTAAATATGATGATGACTTATTTTAATATAATTTTCTATGTATATAACAATGTTTTAAATAATTTCACAATCTGTTGCTTAAGGAGCAAGTTTTCTAAAAACAATGGAAATGAATTTTTTTTAAACAATGTTTGAAAATCATTTGTTATCTAGTAACAATGCAAGACGAAAGGTAAAAGAAGTTTTACAAGCATTGCATTTAGTATAATTTTCCTCTTGAGTTAGACACTTATCTCAAACGACCTCTTCTTTTACAATGCAAAGATAAAAGTGATCGGTAGATAGAGTTTGATGGCAGATTCCTATTTTATTTCCTTCTGTATTAGAAGACAAAGATAAGAGTGATCAATAGGTTGAGTTTGGTGGCAAATTTCTATTTTATTTTCTTATTTGTTAGAGTGCTTGTTTGTTTCTCGGTGAAGACTTCTTTAGTATTTGGATCTATATTAAAAAAGAAAAATAAAAGAGGATATAAAACACTTGCTTGAAAAAGTAAAACCAAATTTTAAAGTCAAATCAAACTTGTTATCTAAATGAAAAAAAATCATATGAAAAACTAAATAAAATTGAACCTTAAATTAAAAAAAAAAAGAGTATTTAACTTGATAATTCATGTATTTTGACTGAAAAAATCCAACCAGAAATCAATTTTTTGGAGTAAAATTTGGCTCTAAAATAAGACTACCAAAAAAAAAATGCTAAAAGAAGACGGCCAAAATCAAACGAGAAAACCAGTTCGATTTCCTAGCCTGGGTTGGGTGTCGACTACATAAGAATTTGCCTTATCTTGTCATTTTGCTCGTATTTTCACCATAAATCCAAACCAAATCAGACACTGATTACCTACCCTCAACGTGGGGCAATGAATGGAATGTTCAACTGAATAAGGAGATTTATTTTATTTTGGGTCAATCCTCACTTCCAATATCAAATCATTAATTATTTGGTTTTTTATATAATCCATTTCAAGTTTTCAGCCCTTCAGTCATATTCATTGTGCTAGTAAATGATATCAAGTAAACCCATCTACGTGCAATCAACGTGTAAGATGTGCTTGTCGTGATCCCATCTACTCTAATTACAGGACTTATTCTTTGAAATAATATCAATTAGCTTTCTTATGGTTGTATGATTGGATTTGTAGACGTTTCACATGTAATAATGATTTATTATAATGAAATTAATCCAAGTCAAATATATATATTACTAGACCTAGGGCTGCACCATTTTGGTAGGCCAATATTAATCTATGTTAAGCATTCTAAATGATCTCAAGGACGTCTTGAGACAACCTTATGGTGCCTTTATTACCAAGGAGGATTTCTAATGAGGTCCCGTTAAGAGGGGTCCCCTCCCCTTCGGTTACTCGATGAAGTCCGAGCTTTTAATTTTTCGCATGTGAGATGTTAAAATCACATCATATGCAACTTTTTGTTAGAAAAACATTAGCTTCACTTATGAGTCTCCTATCATAGACCTACAAATGAAATCACCGTGAAAATGGAAACTGGCCAAATGAGAAACAAAAAGAGGAGCTAGAGTTTACTTGAATGCTTGAATAGTTGTATATATTAGATAGGGTTACAAGAAAAAATGGTAAAATACTAAAGAGTCCATAACGACAAAAGACTAGGTAAATACTCATAACATAATGATTTGAATAGTAGAACTAGATTTGAATAGTAGAACTAGATTTCATGAAATCTGTATGCCGCTCTTGATATCATAATGTAAGGGAATACGTCGAAGAAAAAAAACACTTATATCAGCAAATAACAAACGTAACAAAAATAAGTAGGATAAGTTATAGTAAGATACTCGACCTCTATAGAGATTTAGAAATAGACAGACTTATAATTTACAAAATCACCAGTTAAATCAGTATCAAAATACAAACGCATCTCTAACAAGAAAATAGATTAAAAAAAAATAAAATACTACAACTGAATACCTCAAATATATTTTGAAAATATAAAGATAACAATATAATCACCTATACTAGATGAAGTAATGAAATTAATTACAATATAAATATCATGTGTAATATTTGGACAAGGAACAATTAGAAAAACAAAGCTCTTAGACATTACTATAGTATAAGCTAGGATATGATAAATGAATCTCGTTACAAGATGAATATCGTGAATTGAGCTCAACAGTTGTATCAATAATCTTGCTATCATAAGAGGAACATAGTCAATAGGTCACTTTTACATTATTCTTAGAAAGAATAATCATTTGAAAAAAAAAACATCTTCAATTCCTAAAAAGTAATTTGAAAAACCTAAATCTTTCGTGACAAACAACTAACTCAAATTTCAACGCAAAAGTTTTATTAGACTCATCACTATTGATAATTATACCGTCACATATAAAGAAAATCCAATATATTAGAGTTGTTAAACGAGCGTGTTGGTTCAAAATTAGTCTAGCCAGCCGCACAAGGCAACCTACTCCGACTCCCATACCCATCTCCTTCATTTCTTTTTTTAATAAATTTTTTTTCTTTTTTTTTCTTTCTTCTTTTCAAATTAGTATGTTTACTCTTTTTTATTTTTTTTTTATTTTTCTCGTTTCTCTTTCTTTCTTAAATAATTTTGAAATTAAATCGTAAATTTTTTTTTGTTGAAATATTTTCATTTTTTTTATTTTCTAATAAAATGTCTGATACTCTTTTTTTTATTTTAATGAAATTTAAAATTAAATTATAGTTTAAAGATTAAGTGCAACACTCAATTTGTTTTCAAGTATAATTTCAAAAATTATTCAAGAGATTTTATTATGTTGCTGTCTAGAGTTAATAATGGTTGCTTCAATTTAAATTCTTACTTTAAAATACATCTTCAAACATATATACTGGAGGCGGGGATGTTCGTTTTTTCTAAGGCACCGGATAATATGTGTTCAATTATGTAGTAAGTTATATATATATTTATTTATTTTGTCAAATCATTTGTTTTTGTAATTACATGTCATTTTTACAATAATTAAATAATTTTATTATTTAGATGACTACATATCATATTTGAACATTACAATACTAAATATTTATTATAATTTAAATAACAAAAATTTATATATATATATATATATATATATATATAATATTTTTATATAAAATAATAATATTATTTTTGTACGCTAGGCTCATTAGGCTCGGCTCGTTGAATCAGCTCGGCTCGGCTCAACTCGTTAGGCTCGTAAGCCAGCTTGAGTTAAAATTTTTTTGGAGTCAGATCGTTATGTTCGCCAGACTCGTTAAACTCGGCTAGTTAGACTCGACTCGTTAAACTTGCAAAACTCTGCTGGACTTTTCAGGCTTAACTCGGTCGCCTCATTAACTAATGACTATTAGATGGCATTTGACAAATATGACTAGTCATGATGACAGATATAAAAACAAAGTGAAGTAATCTAAGTTGAGAACTTCTCAAACCATACCAGATGTTTGTTCGAGATTATAAAGAGTTTTTATAAGTTTACAAGGATTTTTAACATTCATCAAAGTCATATTGATTAACCTATTTTCTTCTTATCTTAATTATAAGATTTCTAATTAAACATATATCATTTTCTTTCTCACATGTGTGATTTATTTATTGGTTAGATCTCACGTGTGACTCTATCTTTCCTAAATATTTTATCTAATGTCTATCATCCAATGTATTCTTCCTAATCATGTACAACCCCCTCTCACAACTTCAATTTTAGTGACAAATCGATCAATCACTCATGTTCATTTATTCATGATATATGTTCAATAATATTATGCATTTCTCTAATGTGTCAAAAATTTATAACTCATGTAATGAATACATAGAAATATGATATTAAGATCAACTAACATATCAATTTCATATATGAATACTCCAACCTTACGTGCAACTAACGTCATGCACACCTATCCTTGAGTGCAACTAATGTTATGCAACTAATTTCTAATATTGAGTACAACTATATTCATGCACTCATTCTCTAATTTCACCTAGTGTTCAACTAATCAATACTATTTGTGAAACTGTATCTAGTGCAATCATTCCATAAAATAGAATAATTTCAATATACCTATGTGTATACAATAATGTCCATATAGTGAATAACCAATCAATGTAGTCATATCAACCCAGACTGAATTCATCCCAGTAGAATCCAATATAGATCCACCTACGTGCATATGCTAATGATAATACACACATACATTCGATAAATATGATCAACTTATATTTATTCCTTATTCATTAATACCCTTCTTATATCAATACAAACACACAACCTACTTACCAATCACCCACTAATAGTAGATTTCTCGGTTGCACATTGCCAACTCTAGCTGCCAAAACACATCAAAATACGTAGTCTACCTACTCAATGGTAACTATGGTGAACTAATGTGCATCAACCTAGTAAACAAGAAAATACATCAAGCCCATATGTTAGCCAAATTGTCATCCATGTGCTTCATATCATGTTATAACACCCAGAATTTTCCGTTAAAACTAATTTTAGATTTACGTAATTGTAATCGACGGAGTTTTGATCAGAATTGAGAATGAAGAATTTCTACTCTTAAATAAAAGATTATTTTGAGTCTAATGGAGGAGAGAAAAATTTAAGAATCCAACCGGAATCAGACCGTATAACAGATTTATTAAGGTTAAGGGTTAAGGGCGAGATAGTAATTAGAATTATTATTATTATTATTATAAAAAAATAATATATCAAAACACCTTACGGTGTTTTCCTTCCTCAGCACCGAAACCCCTTTCCCCTTCCCCTCTCTGCATTTTCTCCTCCCCACAACGTGAGAAACCCTCCTTCGTCAACGACAACCAATGATCTCTCTCAGTTCCTCTACACTTCATCAATTTAAGGTATGATTTAGTTAGTTTTAAATAGATAGCTAGTTCCTTAATTGTTTTGAGTGTTAAAAATGAGGTTAGTGAGGATATTGGATAGTTTTAGTGAAAACCTACGAGGGTGTTGTGGAAAATTGAAGTTAGAGTTGATTTCTACCAGCATGTTGGTGTTTAAGCTAGAAATAGGAATAGATTATGAGATTTTATGAGAAAGATTGAGCGTTTGATTAGTCGAGTACCTGAATTGTAGAATGGTCTCCGTTTGGCCACATTCGGCCAATAAGGGGATGTCCAATTAGGAAATGGATGAGACCATTGGAAACTAGACGTTCTGTGGAGTCTGTAGCATTTTGAATCGTCCAATTCGGACGAATATTTGAGAAGTTATGCAATTCTGAATATGGTCGGAAATTGTATAAGATTTTAGGTTTAGTTAAATTAGTTGTGAGAGTGTTGCTTCCTTTAGAGTTTTATGAATTGAAAGGAAAGTAGAGCTGATAAATGTGTGGTTTTATAGGTTGTCCAGTTAGCGAGCCGCATACAGTGTACGAGTTGTTAAGGACGCCAAGTAAGTAATGTAGTAGGAGTTTTGTCTTCGGGCCTACATTACAGTTCAGTAAGATGCATTGCATGATTATCTTATGTTATGCTTTCATGGTTGTGCATCATTGTTTTAAAATAGAAGAACGAAATGAAAATGAATTTTCATGTTTTTACGAAGTGAAACAGTAGGATGTGAGTAGTGTAGAACGAAATTGAGAAGATACGTAAGAAGATAATGAAGGTGGGGTTGAGTGACATTGTCTTATGAGGGAGACCCCGACGTATGTCACTCTTTCCCCGCTTTACGTGGTGACATTATCCTATTAGGGGGACCGCGTCCTATGAGGGGGATCATTAGGTGTGTTACTTTACTAAACTGAGGTTGACTCTGTTCTATGAGGGGGACCGCGTCCTCTAAGGGGGACCGCATTCTATGAGGGGTGTCACCTTAGTTTAGCACGTAAAGAAGAACCCAGTACTAAGAAGATAAAGAAGATGTAAGAAATAGACGAAAACAAAAGTAGAAATGAAACTGTAGAGACTGCATATGTTAGGATGTATTGTTTTCATCATTATGTTTTATGCATTATTTACTTAACATTAGGCTAATAGTTGAGTTCTGTTATATACGTGACGACGCCATAGTTGGTGAGTACTCCAAGTATGCCCATGACTAGAAGGCGGTTGGAGGAGTACGCACGTGGACGATCTGGTCGGTTGTTAGGGCGTTTTGACTATGGTGGGCATAGGTACGGGTTTTGAGAGTGTGTAATCGAAATGATTTTAGTTGTTTTAAGTCTATTGAATGTATAGACGGATTTCAAACTTTCGTAGTCGTTTTTTTTACTTAAATTTTGATTTTGAGTTGATGGAAAAGTGTGCGTTGGGTTATTATTAGTATTGAGTCGAAGTCCGATCGATTTTGTAAAGTTTTTTTTAAGGTTTTAAAACAGAGTTCTGGGGAGGAACTGTCAACCGATAGGCTTAGTGGTCGACCAGACCCTGCAAGTGTCGATCGTGAAGATCAACCTGCAAGGGCAGAGGCGAAGTAAGTGTCGACCTATGATTGTAGGTGTCGACCGCGACGGTCGACCCATGCGGACAGAGAGGATCAAGGAGTCGACCTGTGAAAGCAGGTGTCGACCACTCTCTGAGATGAACGTAAAAGTGTTGACCGGTGTTCTCAGTGTCGACCGATGAAAGGATCCGAGAGAAACGTAGTGGCGACGGGCATTTGCCAGCGTCGACCGATGAAAAATCCGAGACAACCCAAGTGCCGACTGATGTTTACAGGTGTCGATCGGTTTCTCTGTTTTATATTTTTTATAAAATGAAGTTTTGTTTAAACTAATTTGATTCGCGTTTTCCGCTGCGATACTATTTAAAATATTTTCAAAAATATCGTTTTAAGTCGAGAAACAAAAGTTTTAAATTTTATTCAAATTTCTTCAAGTATAGTGAGGGAATAGTAGAAGAGTGCGAACTGGAAAACGGGTAGGTTTTTGGGTCGTGACAGAGATGATATCAGAGTAGTGAATGAACCAAAAATAGATAGGTTTTCGGGTCGTGACACATGTAGTCATCGTTGAGTGAAAATATCATGTGAAGCACGTAACAATGCATAAATTCAAATGTCAATTTATATGTTACGACATTTTATTGTTTTTTATTAACTCTGACGGTGCATGAATAATATATCTAAACGTCATAAAGATGATCTAGATGTACTCATTGTCTATCTATAATCTCATTCTTTCATATTTACAAAATAATAAAATATTAAGATTTTAGATTAACATTGTGGCATAACTCCTACCTTGCCATGGTATCGATGCCATAAAGTATCACCAAGGCATGGAGGCATCATACCTTGCACAATGCCTAGGCGTTCAAAAAAAAATGACGAGGCATCTGATTGCGCTCAACATCAAGGCATCTCAAATAATGGATGTCGAGGTATAAAATTCTCATGTAATGTCGAGACATTTATTCCACAAATATTGAAACATTCCCTAAATATTTTTAATAATATTTATGTATTTTTAAATATTATTTATCATACAAAGTTTATGGTCGTCGTGGCTAAATTTTCAAAACATCGCGACATAAAACAACAAATTTTATTTT
Organism: Begonia peltatifolia; assembly: GCA_022433055.1. NCBI lineage: Eukaryota > Viridiplantae > Streptophyta > Magnoliopsida > Cucurbitales > Begoniaceae > Begonia > Begonia peltatifolia. The sequence continues at coordinate 2,238,718 of CM039522.1, forward strand.
TCTCATAATCTGCTAAAGCGAGACAGTGGTTGGCCCAAATTGGTGAAAACGCAGATTTCCAATTTGGTTTCTCCAGTTTTCAAACAAATCACCATTTTCAACTGTTAAAAAATAGCACTACATATTTATCTTGATATAAGCATCAATTATATTTCATGAGTTATATTTAATATGAGGTTTACCCATGTATCCATAAATTAAGAAAGCAAAAAGAAACTTACCAAAAATCACAATTTTGCACAAATGTTTGATAGCACTATGTTCCTTCTCAATGTCAAGAATAGTTTGTGTTAAGTGTTTTCATTAAAACGCAACAGTTCTCCTCCTCTCTCGACTTTTCTTCTCGGTTTCAAAAACTCTCATACTCTCCTTCTCATCTCTTCTTATTTTTAGCAATGAAGATCAAATGAACCTTCATTTAATTTTGTTTTCATATGATTTTAAAGTGGTCTTATGATTTTGTCTTCTTTGTCTTGGTTAAATGTCTATTTTGTCCTTAGTTTACGCATAATTACGATAAAAATCAAAGTTAACCAAAATTATACACAATCAATTAATTTAATTAAATCAAGCCACATTTTGACATCGATAATTTTCATCACATCAATAGCAAAACAATGCCAGCACGAGACATTATGATCTGCTTCTTACTTCTCAATTCCATTCACAACACCCACTTCCAATTTTCTAAAGTCTAAAGTTAGCCTTAACTACTTCTCAGGTTAGGTGTTAACTTCCTATTTTGGTAAATTTTTTGTTTCAATTCCAACTAACTTGATTTTACAATATGTTCCATCTTAGGGTTTCTAGAAGCACCTTATATTTAGTTCATTTCCTTGATTACATTTGATTTCTCATCCTTTCCAAAATTATCTCACCTAAATAACTTACCAATGCAATTACCTATTTCCTGTATCTGATGTAATCACAATTTATTGTTCAAATCATTATTAATATTGTTCCTTTTAACTCGAGTCATTACATAATGAGATAAAAGGAGGGAAAGCACTAGAATCTATGACCCACAAAGAAGAGGTACATCTAACATCATAGAGGATGAAAGACCTACGTAAAAAAAACACAACCATAATGTAACGACCTTTTTTTCTAGTAAGATATTGTCCGTTTTGGGAATTGGGTCGTAGCCCAATATCTTCCTCTCACGGATTTGTTTGGCAAGGACTTCCCAATCGGTCACTTAACATGGTATTGTTCTCGCCGGAGCACTTTTAACTTTAGAATTTTTATGGGATCTATTGTCAATTGTATTTCGGCGAGAGCAGTACCATGTTGGGTGACCGACTGAAAAGTTCTCGCCAACCGTGAAGTGACGATATTGGGCTACAGCTCAATCCTCAAAGCGGACAATATCTTACTGGGAAAAAATGTCGTTACAAATGGTATCAGAGCCTGTATCCAACTAGAAATGTGGCCAACAAGGACATTGAGCTCCGAGGGCGGGTGATTGTGATGACCCGAATGTGTACGTATGAGGACGACAACGGGATAACTCGAGACATAAGCCGAGTGTAGGCGAATCCTAGACTCTAGTATAGGCAAATCCCGGGTAGAAGAAATGATATCGTCACAATCCCACATCGCTTGGGGAGGTATATGGAAATAAAACATATGTAAAGAAATCCTTGCAAGATAGTAAGATGTGTTTTGGAGTATAATTGGCAACGGATCCCATAAAAACTCTGAAGTTAAAAGTGCTTCGGCGAGAGCAGTACCAGGTTGGGTGACTGACTTCCCAAACAAATCCGTTAGGAGAGGATATTGGAGGCTACGACCCAATCCCCATAGTGGACAATATCTTACTGAGAAAATTGGTCGTTACACATATTAAGTGTTGAGTAGCAGAGAACTATTGAAGCTACTCAATCATAGACGAACCTAATGATTGTGCAACCATTGTAGTGTTAGGTTGACATATTCTATAATCCACACAATTATTAATTTATGCACTTTTATGATGAAAGAACAGACACTAGCTGGGACTGTGAAATTTATTATTGAGTATGTTGTTTCCTTTTTTTAATAACTTACAAATTGATTCTTCTAATGACTCTTCTGTTTAGAAAAACTACATTCATGGATAGCAATTTTTGCATGAAGCAAAATTTTATTATTGAAAGTCGGTCATTCAGGTGTAGTAAACCAGGTGGATTAGTCATCAAAATAATCTATTTATCTACACTGTACTTGACTAGTATTTATGCCACAACTAGGAGACGGCCCTAACAGATTGTCGAGTTGGCACAACATCACAGAAAGGTGGTGATCCAAAGATCTATTAATACCTTATGTGCTAGGAGGAAGGTGAAAAATAACGACAATCTGAAAATCCATCAACGTTATCCCAGGTGACGGCAAACCAATCAGCGACAACACAATCAAAATATCACACATACTTTTATTAACTTTAAGGATTCGAAACCCAAAGGAGCGCGTCATCACCACTCTATTATCTATTTTGTAACCATCCAGACAACCTTTACGCACTAGAAGGTGTACTAGAATATCCTCTTGATATTTTGATATCGAAACCGTTCAAATTATCAAGATGATTCGTCCTCACAAATATATATCACAAGAATATATAATACCATGTATCAATGGTAAACGTGTAAACTATATATACATATATATAAAAACAGACGTGTTGGCGACCACGCCCCATCAAGTTTTATAGTGATATCTCAACAAAAATAGATTTTTAAAACAATGATTCAAATGCAATGAAAATAATATAAAACTTCTACCTCGACGATTATCGCTCTTCTTACGTACAGGTGACATTTTCGACCTCATGCACCAACTTGAAATCTACTAACTTGTCCAAGCCTAAAACAAAATTAATACCATAAACATCATTTTTTAACATTAGGGAAAAATATGGTTGGTCCTATACCAAGTTAGAAACCCAAACCAAAATAGAACGACTAAGAAATGACAAAATTTCCCACTATAATTCATTGTGTGAGAGTACTGGTCAAATGGTGGGACTACAGGTCAACTTGTAGGAGTTCTGGTCAAATTGTAGGAGTTTGTTGGTCAAACTATGGAAGTATTAAACTTGTAGAACTCTACTGGTTAACCCGTGGAACTCCACAGATCACCCTATGGGACTCCATTAGTCAAGTTGTGGAAGTCTGCTTTGCAAAGTAAGACTCCACTGCAAAAGTCCTCTCGCAATGGATATTGCCTGGAAACGCCGTTTTAACGGCTATTTAGCAAGAAACTCATTATTTTCACATGTTTTCACCTCCAATCACTCAAACAACTTACATACAATTTAAACCTACTATAAAATTCATAAATAATCCACAGATTTTAGTATCCAAGAGCGAATTCAAATCCAAATAAACTCAAAGCTTTAAAGCTAAAAACGGAGAGAAAGACTTACCAAGTCCCTAAATTCTTTAATGAAAGTTGAAGCACGACTCCTCGCAAACGATTCCTTACCCTTAGAAAGAGACGATTTTTGCAAAAAAAAGAAATCAACTCTAATCTTCCTCTCTTCTCTTGGGATAACTAAGTGAGGAGGACAAGAATAGGGTGTCGAACCTTTAATAAAAATATTCGTTGTATTCTATTTTCTTATTAATTTATTTATTATAAATATAATTTATATTAAATAAAAAATTTTCAAACTTCACTCTTCATATCTCCGAAAAAACTCTAAATTTCACATGAAAATTATTCCAATTATTAATTTTTTCCAATTTAACAACGCAGTAATTTCCTGAATTAGCGATTGAATCAATTAACTGATACAAATTCAACATGGCTACAACAAGACAAAACAAGTCAATCCATGATACGTTGACTGTCAACAACGTAAAAAGTTAACAAATGGAATTAATTAACGTAAACTATCAATTTTCACATCTTCCCCTCCTTAAAGAAATTTCATCTCAAAAATTGAATACAATCTTAAAGGAAGTCATCAAATGAGGGTACTTCTGAACCATCTCAAAGGCAAGCTCCCAAGTAGCTTCCTGCTCCTAGTGATTCTTCCATAGTACATGAACCAAGGGAAGCTGCCTATGTCAAAGAACTTGAAATTCTACCTATAATTTGTTCAGGCTCATCCTCTTAGGAAACATCCTCTTGGATAGGAATATCAGTCCCGAAGATGACATGTGACGGGTCTTGTGTGTACTTCCTCAACAAGGATATGCGGAAAACATTATGAATATATCCAAGCTGGGTAGGCAAGTCAAGCTTGTATAACACGTTATTAATCCTCTCAACAATCTAGAACGGGCCAATGTATCTTAGGGCTAATTTCCCTTTCCTCCCAAACCAATTGATGTCACGCCTTGGATGGACCTTCAGGAAAACAAACTCTCCAACGTCAAACTCAACATCTCGTCTCTTGATATCAGCATAACTCTTTTGCCTATTCTGAACCATCTTTAGTCTTATTTGGATGAGTCGGATCTTCTCCATGATTTCCTAAATCAACTCAAACCTAATAATAAGTCTCTCATTCGCCTTGGCCTAACACATGGGCGAGCGACAAGGCCTCTCATACAATGCCTCAAATGGAGAAACTCCAATGTTGGCCTGATAACTACTTTTTTTATAAAAAAATTCAACCAACGGCAGATAGTCAATCAAACTATCTTTAAAATCAAGAATACAAGGTCATAACATATCCTCCAAAGTCAGGATGGTAAACTCTAATGCCCATCTATCTGAAGATGATGTGTCGTAGTAAAGTTCAGCTCCGTACTTAGGCCTTTCTACAAGACTTTCCAAAACATGGAAGTAAATTTAGGGTCACACTTAGAAACAATGCTCGAAGAAACACCGTGAAGACAAACGATTTCTCGACATACAAACGGATCAGATTTGATAAGGGAAAATACATCTAAGTCGAAATAAAGTGAGCAGATTTGGTCAAACGAACAACAATGACCCAAACCGCGTCAAGCTTCTAACGACTCGTCGAAAATCCCCTGACAGAATCCAAGGCAATCATATCTCACTTCCACTCTGGAATAGGCAATGTCTACAATAAACCAGTTGTCCTCTGATGTTCAGCCTTAACCTACTGACACGTCAGACATCGAGCTACAAACTCTGTCACTTCACGCTTCATACCCACTCACCAATACTGTCGCTTCACGCTTCATAACCACCCACCAACACTGTCACTTCAGATCCTAGTACATCTTCATACTTCCTAGGTGGATAGCAAATTTAGACCTGTGAGATTCTACAAGTATAGCTTGCCTTAGCTCCTGACTACTCGTACTGCCAATCAGCCTTTAAAAAATATAATACCTTCAAAGTTGATCTCTCATCCATCAAGTTGTTCACCATTTTGGAGCTGATTGATCTTCTCTACTAACTCATCGTCATGTTGCTACATTTGTTTGGTCCTCTAAAGCAAAGTTGGAGTAACGATAACATTATAGGCACAAGTTGTCCTACCATCCTCGTAATACTGTAGATCAAACTCTTCAATAATGACCAACTAGTTCCACTCATGAAGAACCAAGCACAGAAGAGATCCCTGAGGATTTCGATTGAGAGCATCGACAACCACATTTGTCTTGCCAGAGTGATACCTAAGTTAAAATCATAATCCTCCATGTACTTCATCCACTTGCACTGCCTTAAATTCAGATCTCGCTAAGTGAAAAGCTACTTCAGACTCTTTGCGATATGAGAATATTTGAAATTTTTGCTCCATACAAATAGCTCCTCCAAATCTTCAAAGCAACTATTATATAGCAGCCAACTCCAAGTCATGAGTCGGGTAGGTCTGCTTGTGTGGCTTCAACTGCCGAGATGCTATTGCAACCATCTTGTCTTGTTGCAATAAAACACATCCAAGCCGCACACCTGATGAATCAGTATAAACCACATAAAGTTGTTCACAATTTGGAACTATCATAACATGTGCACTCGTCAACCTCTGTTTCAACTCCTCGAATTCATAATCGTCCCAATCAAACTTCCCACTCTTCTTGATCAATTTGCTCATTGATGAGGCTACTAAGGAGAAATCCTTCACAAAACGACAGTGGTAACTTGCCAGACTAAGAAAACTGCAAATCTGCAATACATTATTCAGATATTGCCATGGTACAACTACCTCCATTTTAGTAGGATCAACCAAAATTCTTGCTCAAGAAACCACGTGTCAAAGAAACTTAACTCGAGCATCCAAAAGTTACATTTACTCCTTTTGGCGTATAATTGGTGGTCTCTCAAAGTTTGCAGCACAATTAGGAGGTGCTCACAATGCTCACTTTGAGCCCTCTCATATACCAAAATGTCTTTTGCGCAAAGTTAATCCTAGTGTTGGGAAGAACTCTGCCCATGCACTAAAGTTGATTTCTATGCAACTGTCATTATCAACTCGATTAGTATGTCTCGAGTTATAATAGAAAGCATAGGAAAATTGCATTGTTGTGCTTTCCACCAAGCTAAAATATTGAAATTGTAATATTCATAATCTATTAGAACCAATGGTTGATTAAAATAACAATTTAGATTCGTTGCACTATTTGTAGCCGAAGTGCTCGAGACTGATTTTCTACTTTTAAAAATTTGCAAATGTATTTTTGAAAAAGAAGAACAATTAGGAAAAAAAAAACAGAGAAAAAAGAATATCTACTCTATCACTCATAATAGTTTCTTTATAAAATTAAAAATGAGAAGAAAAAAGAATAACTACTCTATCACTCATAATAGTTTCTTTATAAAATTACAATCTCCGTACAACTAATCACATTCGTCTCACATAGCAATATAAGTCTATGCAATATATATTTACAACTTCTTTATATTAGCTATAATACTTTTTTTTTTATCCTCACAATATTTCATAAATAATTGTTGTTTAGCTTGCGGAGAATTAATATTACAAATTAATTTTTAAATTTTGAAGTCGATCAAATTAAAAATACTCAAACTAATCAAATATCACTGACAAAAACTTTCGGAAGATATGATGAAAAGGGTGGAAGGTGTCAGATAAATGGATTACAACTCTGGTCAAGAAAATGGCCGCCTTGTGAAATGTATAACTCAGTCGATTGACGTTGTCTTTAAGTGATTTTTAGAAAGTATCTTGCTTTATACGTGATGATGACTTCCAAAAATCATGAGTAGAACCATTGGGGAGGAAAAGACATGTACACCAGAGTGCAAGTTGATCCGAATAAGAGCTACAATTACACATCTCGAGTTCTTTGGCTTCTTTGGAAGAAAACTCTCTAAATTGCTTCCATGATAGTTTCTATACCTTTGCTAGGGACTTCTACCTCTTTGGCAAAAGAATGAAGAAAGATATAACAGAAGAGAATCCACCTACACTCACAAAGGAGGATTCAAAACACACTCACAACCACTTAGATATTTACTAACTAATTTGGAGAAGCCGACACTTGAGAGTCCTCCAAGCTTTGTGAAAAAAACTTTAACAAATTTTTTTATTAAAAAAAGTCCCATAGAGCAGCTCATAAAAGAGATTTAAATACCACTATTAGAGGAGAGTTAGGGTTACAATCCTAAAACTCCTTTACAAAAGCAACTATCCAAAAAGGGAATTGAGTGCTCGGCTAGACAAAAGGGGGCCGAACACTTTGGGTATTCTGCTTGCTTTTTGGCTTCTTCATCCCTAAAAGTCGTCCCTTTCACAAATTTTACAAAAAATAAAACTATCAAACCTTAAACTCTAAAATACACGTGCAATGTATGAAATAAAGTTACATAAAAAATAGAATGGTAATATTCGTGTGCTTTCGAGAGTGATGCATGATTGGTTGTTAAATTGTTTGTTTTACGAATTAAGCAACAACGACAATCGAGATTCGCAATCATTCTTCTTTCTTCTATACTACTGTGGGCATTCGTAGTGCAAAGGTCCATGAGTGACCTTCGCAAAATTTTCCATCAAAATAACAGTTACACTATAGTTACGGTATAGTAACAATCGTTTTTGAAACTCAGTTTGGTGATGGCTTTTAGAGCCTGCTTGAAAATAATACAATGGTTCTAAAAATAGAGCCATGCTTGTATTTTTCTTCCCTAATTCATAAATTTTCAGTGGTAAAAGATAAAACTCTTAATCATTGGATAGGTTTTAGGATTCTAGCTGAGTTTAGAAGCTCACACCAAAAAGCTGCTTAAATGAAAGAACTAAAGTGATCAAATTAAAAACCACATTTGTCATTGAGGATTTTGATTGAGAGCATCGACAACCACATTTGTCATGCCAAGGTGATACTCTAAGTTAAAATCATAATCCTCCATGTACTTTATCCACTTGCGCTGCCTTAAATTCAGATCTCGCTGAGTAAAAAGGTACTTCAGACTCTTTGCAGTATGAGAATATTTGGAACTTTGCTCTATACAAATAGCTCCTCCAAATCTTCAAAGCAACTATTATATAGCAGCCAACTCCAAGTCATGAGTCGGGTAGGTTTGCTCGTGTGGCTTCAACTGCCGAGATGCTATGGCAATCATCTTGTCTTGTTGCATTAAAACACATCCAAGCCACACACCTGATGAATCAATATAAACCACATAAAGTTGTTCACAATTTGGAACTATCATAACATGTGCACTCGTCAACCTCTGTTTCAACTCCTCGAATTCAGAATTGTCCCAATCAAACTTCACACTCGTCTTGATCAATTTGCTCATTGATGAGGCTACTAAGGAGAAATCCTTCACAAAACGACAGTAGTAGCTTACCAGACCAAGAAAACTGCAAATCTCCGATACATTCTTCAGATATTGCCATTGTACAACTACCTCCATTTTAGTAGGATCAACCAAAATTCTTGCTCAAGAAACCACGTGTCAAAGAAACTTAACTCGAGCATCCAAAAATTACATTTACTCATTTTGGCGTACAATTGGTGGTCTCTCAAAGTTTGCAGCACAATTAGGAGATGCTCACAATGCTCACTTTGAGTCCTCTCATATACCAAAATGTCTTTTGTGCAAAGTTAATCCTAGTGTTAGGAAGAACTCTACACATGCACTAAAGTCGATTTCTATGCAACTGTCATTATCAACTTGATTAGTATGTCTCGGGTTATAATAGAAAGCATAGGAAAATTGCATTATTGTGCTTTCTACCAAGCCAAAATATTGAAATTGTAATATTCATAATCTATTAGAACCGATGGTTGATTAAAATAACAATTTAGATTTGTTGCACTATTTGTAGCCGAAGTGCTCGAGACTGATTTTCTACTTTTAAAAATTTGCAAATGTGTTTTTGAAAATGAAAGAACAATTAGAAAAAAAAAAAAAAAAGAAGAGAAGAGAAGAAAAAGGAATATTTACTCTATCACTCATAATAGTTTCTTTATAAAATTAAAAATGAGAAGAAAAAGGAATATCTACTCTATCACGCATAATAGTTTCTTTATAAAATTACAATCTCCATACAACCAATCACATTCGTCTCACATAGCAATATTATGTTGGTATGAAATATTATCTAAGTCTATGCAATATATTTACAACTTCTTTATATTACCTATAATACTTTTTTTTATCCTTGCAATATTTCATAAATAATTCTTATTTAGCTTACGGAGAATTAATAGTACAAATTAATTTTTAATTTTTGAAGTCGATCAAATTAAAAATACTCAAACTACTTAAATATTGCGGACAAAAACTTTGTGAATCGGAAGATATTATGAAAAGGGTGGAAGGTGTCAGGTAAATGGATTACAACTCTGGTCGAGAAAATGGCCTCCTTGTGAAATGTATAACTCAGTCGATTGACGTTGTCTTTAAGTGATTTTTAGAAATTATCTTGCTTTATATGTGATGATGACTTTCAAAAATGATAAGTAGAATCATTGGGGAGGAAAAAACATGTACATCAGAGTGCAAGTTGATCCGAATAAGAGCTACAATTACACATCTCGAGTTCTTTGGCTTCTTTGGAAGAAAACTCTCTAAATTGCTTCCACGAGAGTTTCTATACTTTTGCTAGGGACTTCTACCTCTTTGGCAAGAGAATGAAGAAAGATATAGCAGAAAAGAATCCACCTACACTCACAAAGAACGATTCAAAACACATTCACAATCACTTGGAATTTGGAGAAGGCGACACTTGAGAGTCATCCAAGCTTTGTGAAGAAAACTTTAACAAATTTTTTTATTAAAAAAAGTCCTATAGAGCAGCTCATAAGAGAGATTTAAATACCACTATTAGAGGAGAGTTAGGGTTACAATCCTAAAACTCCTTTACAAAAGCAACTATCCAAAAAGGGAATTGAGTGCTCGGCTAGACAAAAGGGGGCCGAACACTTTGGGTATTCTGCTTGCTTTTTTTGGCTTCTTCATCCCTAAAAGTTGTCCCTTTCACAAAGTTTACAAAAAATAAAACTATCAAACCTTAAACTCTAAAATACACATGCAATGTATGAAATAAAGTTACATAAAAAATAGAATGGTAATATTCGTGTGCTTCCGAGAGTGATGCATGATTGGTTGTTAAATTGTTTGTTTTACGAATTAAGCAACAACGACAATCAAGATTCACAATCATTCTTCTTTCTTCTATACTACTGTGGGCATTCGTAGTGCAAAGGTCCATGAGTGACCTTCGCAAAATTTTCCATCAAAACAACAGTTACACTATAGTAACGATATAGTAACAATAGTTTTTGAAACTCGGTTTCATGATGGCTTTTAGAGCCTGCTTGAAAATAATACAATGGTTCTAAAAATAGAGCCATGCTTGTATTTTTCATTCCTAATTCATAAATTTTCAGTGGTAAAAGATAAACTATTTTCTCAATCATTAGATAAGTTTTAGGATTCTAGCTGAGTTTAGAAGCTCACCCCAAAAAACTGCTTAAATGAAAGAACTAAGGTGATCAAGAATAGTCATTTATGGCATTCATATCCCCTTTTATATTTCTTCTTTCAAATCATGATGTTTCTTTCTATCTGATATGAATAGTTATATTTAAAGTTATTTCCAGTCTATTATTAAACTATGGTTATATTTTATTATCACTGTATGAACTTTTGCCTATTTCTTGAAGGATATGATTTTATACATAGGTTTAAGTTTTCTGTTATGAGTCATGGATCATTTTTTGAGCTGGGTGATCGAGTTCTCTCTGAGAATTCGATCGTTCAACTTAGAATTTCTATTTAGCCTTGCCTTCGGATCTTCACAACAAGTATTTATTGGCAAGTCATTCATCCTAGTTCATCTACTCATCATTCTAGAAAGTCTGACAGAGTCAAAATTGTAGAGCTGTAATTGATAGAAATAGACATAAAACACCCAGACGAGCTGGTTTCGATATGTTTTTTTTTTCAAAACGCTTGAGAGGGGATTAAAAAAAGGACTTGCTTAATTTTTTTGGCCAATACCATCGTAATGAAGTTGTATAAATCTAAAGAAAAATGAGACCTACCTATGCTTGGTTCTAAAGAAATGTAACTCGGAATAGTTAAAAGACTATAAACTAATACGTTTGTCGACAAGCATATACAAAATTCTCGCCGAGGTGTTGTCTTCCTCGATTAAACAAGTTCTTGGAGACATGATTTGAAAGTAACGAGGTGCCTTCATAGAAGACAGTGATATAAACATTTTAGATTTCTTCTTGTTCAGTGATGAAAGCTTGGAAGATTGTAGGTTGAAGAACAAGAAAATGGTTGTCTTTACCCACCCGAAACTGATCCTGATCCGAATTTTTTAGTTCGATTATTGCACCAAAAAGTTCTAGTTTTGGTTCCAAAATTTTCAAACCGATCTTAACTGGTCGGTCTGGTTCTATCGCGTAAACTGAACCGGAACGTGAACAAGAATTGTTTAAATAAGAAAAGGTATTGAGTTGCATCAGTACGTGCTTTGCTTTTTCATTTTCCTCTTTTTCATGGCTTCCATTGAATTTCTTTTCATGCTCCTCTCCTTCTCATCTTTACTTTCAGGTAAACAGGCTATGGTGAAGGCTATTATGGCTGATCCAGTAAGGTACTCTATCTGTGTCTCCCGTCCGATTATTCGATGGTCGTTTTATTTGCGCTGTTTTCGCAGGTGTTCAATCCGCCACATTCGCTATTGTTAACAATTGCAGCTACACAGTATGGCCCGGAATTTTGTCAAGTGCTGGAACGGAGGAGCTCTCCACCACCGGCTTCGTCCTCTTATCCGGTGGCTCCACCCTCGTCAACGTCCCAACCTCCTGGTCCGGTCGCCTATGGGGTCGGACATATTGCTCTCAAGACTCCGATAGGAACTTCTCCTGCGCCACCGCGGACTGCGGCTCCGGCACTGTCGAATGTAGTGGAGCAGGCGCAGTGCCACCAGCTACCCTCGCCGAGTTTACCTTGAACGGCAGCGGCGGCCTTGATTTTTACGACGTCAGCCTCGTGGACGGGTATAACCTGGGAATTCTTATCACCCCACAAGGCGAAACCATCGGAAATTGTACTTCGACTGGGTGCTTTGCCGATTTAAACAAGGTTTGTCCGCCTGAGCTGCGAGTGACGATGACCGGCATAGACGGCATTGGGCAGAATGTGGCTTGCAAGAGCGCGTGCGAGGCGTTCGGACAGCCGGAATACTGTTGTAGCGGAGAATATTCAAATCCAAATACTTGCAAACCTACGTCATATTCGCAGTTCTTCAAAAATGCATGTCCATTAGCTTACAGCTATGCCTACGACGATGGAAGCAGCACCTTCACTTGCTCTTCGCCTACCTATATCATCACTTTCTGCCCCTCCTCCTCCCCCAGGTTAACTACATTTCACTCTTCTTCTTCTCATCCCTGGCAGTAAACAAAATTCAATCTGATCAATAAGAAACTACTCAAAAAACAGTGTTTTTCGTATAAAAACTGAGTAAAACAAAAAGGGTTTTCTAGTTTCTATCCCATTCAGTATTGTTGTTTATGAAACCCAAGATTTGATGATTTCTGGTGTCGTTTTCCCCAGTTTGAAATCATCGAACGGACAATATCCAGTGGCTGTTGACTTGTCCGGCGGGTCTCATTTCACATCACCGCCATTTATTGGTTTTCTCGCCGTTGTTTTGGCATCAAGTTGGAAGTTGGCTCAACGATGATTACTCTTGTCTACTGCCTGCCGTCCAGTTTATTCTTCTGGTTCATCTTGGTTTGAGATATTCTTTACAGGAGTTTTGCAGAGTGAAATTCGAAGGAAGAAGTGTATATAACACTTATTTTTCTTCTTGTTTGGGGTTTGGAGAGCGAAGAAGATGGGATTTTTCTTGGCGGAAATTGTTACAACCATTTGATGGGTAAAACCCTTTTGATCATTTTATTTTACTAATTAAAGATTGATGATTTTGTTGGGCAAAATTTGTTTGATTATTTTTAAATATGATTAATGATATTTTTTGAATATCTGAATTTAAGTTGGTCGTTGCATTGATTCTACGATCAAATCCCCTCCCATTCGAAATGCCAATTTGATAGAATGAGAAAGATGTTCAACGATCTTAAAGAAGCAAATGTGATGAAGGATTCAAGTCTAGTTGAGCACATTTATGCTAAGTCAACTAGATCTTCTAATAGTTTATTTTAAGACTAATAATAAGAAGTTAATAAGCTGAGAGAATAATTGGGAATATATATATATATATTTTATTGGAATATTTTTAAGAGTAGAAACTTGGGATTTTATATTTGGTTGAAAGCAAAAGTTTTTAGTAATTTTATGTGGGGAGGGTGATATACTTTTATTCCAAAGTAGGGTTTGTGACGAACATTTTGATAATTTTTTATTCTATAGTTTCCATTTTATTTTTATTTTATAATTATTTTAACTTAATAACTTTTTTATCATGTCCGGACGGGACTCACACGGCTGTCCGTCTCAAGAAAGTTAGAATTTCTTCCCCTCAAAATTATAAAAAAAAAAAAAAAATGGTTACATGGAAGTTGCAGTTGATGAGCAAATAATTGCCAAAAAAACCCATCACATTGTAACGTTTATGAAGTTTATCCCCCATCGTCTCACCGACTGACCTTGACCCCTATAACTTTGAGGTTATAAATAGATCAACAAATACTAAGGAATCAAGCATATTCTTCCCTGACATCAAACATTCATTGACCAAATCATTCAATCCGTCGTAATATGATAGATTTATCGAAGAAGTTATTAATCCGACGAGAATAAAATAAAGATAGTCTCATTTTAGCTGTTAGTTCAAACAAAAATAAAATTTATAGTAAGAAGAATGTCTATCTACTGAAAAAATTGCAAGGGTTAAAGTTCCTCTGTCCCAAAATTTCTAAGAATGTAGATTCATATGCCTCTCTAATTATTTATCACATCCACTTGTTAGTGATTCTAAAAGGAATCCAGATTGATTTCTAAATATTACTCAAAACATACTTATTCTTCATAAACTAAATAACACGAACTACAATTGTATTGGATATTCGAGAATCTAGAATACCCTCCCAACAGAGTTCATAATGTTTCTCGTTGAGAAATTTGATTATTTACATAATCAACCCGCGAAGAAAACTATGGACTACCGATCTAGATTTCATGATATAGAGTAATATTAAGAAAACCTCTAATTAGTGTGCACACCACATAAACATGTCACTTAGCAGCGTATGAAAAGGAAAGTCACCCTAAATTTACTCTGAAGTATGCAGTTCACAAAGTGATTTTTACCAACAGGGGATAGCAGTGATCCTTCTCATAACCTGGCCATAAATTCCCATCATTCATCAGCTTCTCATGAAGCTTCCACACTTCTGCATCGTAATATTCCATCACATGGCAATGCAAACCACTGTCTTTTGCTTCATCAAGAAACTTTTCAAGGGAATCCCCCCTTCTAGGGCTGAAAAATATTGCTTCCGACGGCTCTGCCTTTTTCAATAACGATTTCACAGTTCTAGCTAGGCCTTTATGAAATTCTTTGAAGAAAGTGCTGTAAAATGGGCATAAACTTTTAACAAGATAGAGTGCTTATAATAGGCTAGACTTGAGAAACAAATTCTAGCATGTAAGCAATCAACAAACAAACTTTTCACATGTAACTCATGCGACTTGAAGCCATTTTTAGGAAAACCTTGAGCAGGTAGCAATGAGAAGAAACACAAGTGCAAACGCAGGTGCATATCAAGTTCATTGAATGAAGCACTGAAATCATAGAAAGCTTCGAGTAAGGCATTCATCATAATTTGAAGTGCATGTAAATGCAATGTTCGAGGTGACTATAACCAGAACATTCGTTACATTAAATTGCACACTTAACGATAAATAAGATGTAAACTTTCAATTAATGCTTTGAAATTTATATATCTCCTCGCATAATGGAAAGAGAGAGAACTCGTCATGTTCTATTGAGTTGGCAAAGTGAAAGGAATACAATTACCAGTCACTCGCAACAATGACATCAAAACAGTCATGAATATTTGAAAGATCTTGATTCCAATGCAATGTCATAGACTTCATTATTGTGTCACCAAATGCTTCAGAGTTGTCGTCAATATTATGCTGAATATCTAGATGCTAAGGAGATAACAACCAGAATTAACAGAGAAGAAATATAAGCATCAGCCATCAGACAAGATATAAGCATTTTTAAACAAAATCAAAATCTCCATATAGGGTTCCAGTTATTTTTTCTAGTTTAGTATAGGAAGTAGAATATGTTAGTTTGCCATTGTTATTTCAACATACAGTATAAGTGAACCACTAACTGAAATACATCAGTAATATGAATAGACGATCAGTTGCAAATCAATGTTATTGTCTTAAGCTAGTAACAAAATTAGTCGACAATTAAAAAAAAATTAGGGAAAAAAACAAGAAAATATCAGATGCATGACAAAAACGTGCGAGCACCATGATTCTATTATCATTATAAGAAAAGAACGCTGCAAACTGCATCAGAATAATACCGTAAGATGAAAGTTTCAATAGTTTTAACAGGAGGATGGGGGAGCAGATAGGTCATGCTCCCCTTCGAGCGCCAAGTCGCAAGGGCACTAACTAATAAACATTAATTAAATAATTAATTAGGACATCAAAAGCCTTGGAAAATCATAGTTTTTAATAATAACCACTGGAATGTCAAAACCTCAGAAGGATACAATCAACTACTTGTGGATTTCCATCTGAGATTATGACTTCCAAGGCTTCACTACTTGCCGCAATAACAAGTCCAGCTAAGCCATACCCTGACCCAAGTTCAATCACTCTCTTTGACCTGGAAAGACGTGAAAAGACCCAAGAATTTTTATCAGCATAACAGATAGTAAAGATACGGATTTTTGTTTTTCACTTGCAGAGAAAATAGGATACTATCTCATCCTCTCCTGTTATAAGAGGGTCTCCAAAGCCTACTACATTCAAATAGAAAAGTGACCTGATATTGCACAAACCTAAATAAATCTGCATGTGATAAACAAAAGTAGGCAAGAACCTCTTCTGATGGCCAAGAACCTGTCAAATAAAATATTTATAAACACCAAAGAAACAGGAAAGGAAAGTAAAGAAGTTATTATAGAAACTGAAACCTAAATTTCCATTTCTCAAAGATTTACAAATGAAACTCAAAACTATAAATATACGTTGAAAGATTAAAGCTAACAAACACAATGGAGAAACTCCAAAATGATAAGCAAAATTTTCCATTTAGAAAATGGACCTTCTTCACCAGATAATTTGAAAAAGACATATTCGGGTACACCTGCTGCAGTAAAAATCTTTGCATTGATGGTTTTCCTATCTAATGAAACACAATATTTACTATCAGCTCAGGTAACTCCAGTTTTTCCAATTTTCACAATCCTAAAACGAGAGCATTCTGAAAATCCCTTCTCCAGCTATAGCTACAGCAATACACACTTAAGAGGCAGCTTGAAATTAGCTAGAATCTTCAACCAACAATTATGATGGTCATGACCTCAGTAAAGCCTCATTATATTCCCAAAACGAGAACCCAGACATTCTAATGCATATAATGTGTGGTCTCTAGAAAGGGTGTCTAATCATACTAAAATAAGGAGACAAAGATCACGCACCAATAGAATCTACTATTTTGATCTGTTGAAGATGCATAATAATAAATAAAATGCAGACTTAGAGCTTAGATTTGACACAATTTGTTTCATTTTTTGTACATGTCACAGAACATACTTTGATGCTTTGCGTAGCAGAAAAAATCTAAACCGAAACATTTGTTCCGCCAGGAAAACTTACATACAATCCCAGTGTTGTCAATATCATATCTATTACATATCTTGAAATCTTTAAGGTCTGCGCTGCTGTTCACCCTTTGTCTGCATGTAAACTGATGTTAACAAAAACTCATATTGCATTGCGTAGATTAGTTGTTTTATAGTTTTTGAGAGAGAGGGAGACCTCAGGTAAAGCTTGGGAGCTCTGTCGATGGGCAATGTGTAACAAACACGAGCATCCCGACCATCATCCGAGGTATTAGATATTGTAGCGAAACCTGAACTTTCATTATCGTCTACCATATTATGAGAGGGAATCAAATTGAACCCTTGCATAGTCCTCCGAGAAATGCATTTCACAGCCATTTGATGCTCTTCATCTATCTCACAAAAATTACCTAAGAATCAATAATTTCGCAATGCCTACGGCTTACTGCTATAAATTAATACAATGATTACTATAACATAATAAAATAAACAGCGAACTTAGATAATGACTACCATTGGAGGACTGAGACCGGGGAAGAAGAGCTCGACGTAGAATCACCCATCTCAGCGATGAAGCTTTCCCTGTCCCCGTCGCCATTGATTAAATCGGAACGATTGCCAGTGACCCTTATCGTAGCTTCAGTTGAGCGGTTTTCATCTCTTTGCAGAGAGGCGTATATAACAATTGCGGACGGAGGAGTTGAGTAGAGCCGACCCTTTCCTTCGGGATAAAGAGGCAGCCCATATAAACGTAGAGGTATGACCGGTACGGCTTGGAACTGGACCCGGGGAGTTTTGGAATCAAATAAGAACCGATTGTTTGGATTTTACTTGGTTTAGTTATGGTTTTGAGTTTTTTTAGTTTGGGTCAAGTTGAGCTCGACTTTTGTTTGGTTTGGGCTCAGTTTGAGCAAGTCTCGGTTGGTTTAATTCAATTTTTTTACTTGTTCTTCGTAAAAAGCTATATGTATACATAAAATATGTAAACAATTTGGTTCAATTTTGATCAACTTAATCCACAACCAAATTGAAAATTTCTATTTTACTCAATTTGGTTTTAAATTCGAAGGTCAAAACCAAATCGAATTGGACCTCAGTCTTATTTCAGTCTAGTTTATCTAGTTCAACACAAATTGGTCTCATCTATACCTGGAAGTCCCACACCAAACTTTAGTTCACGAGACAAAGGAGGAGCCTAGGTTGATATAGTTGGTATAGATTGTTTATGACACAAAAATAAAGGTAGATTATAATTTGGACCTCGAACCTAGAGCATTGGTAAAATACTAGGAAAGTTGAAATTATCATGTGAACGGTATGTGGCAAGTGCAGTCAATTATAATTTAAACATGTCACCTATGGAGATCTCTCTCCCTCTCTCCCTCCTTTCTCGCTTTTAGTCTGTCATCTGTTGCTTACGTATTACCAAGCTTCACTGCCAACTCCACCATTTATCTAAAGATGGTATGACTATTAATGTTTATGAGTAGAAACTTATTGTTGTTGTGGCCATTTGCGAACCTATCTCTATTAGTGGTTAGAAACTGTTATGTGATGTTGTAGGAACGGAGTTGGATTTCTGCAAGAATTGTGTTCTCATGAAATCTAGCATAGTAAAATTCTTCGTTGCGCATTAAATCGAGAGACTGTTGGATTATGTTCACTTAGAACTTTAGAGGCCAAGTAGGCTCGCCTTAAAAGGAGGAGCTCAATATTCCATGTTCATTATTGATGTTGTTCTCAAAGGCTCTAGGTGTACTACCTTAAAACGAAGGATCAAGTGTTCGACAACTTCAGAACTTTGAAGAAAATTATGGAAAATCAGACTAACTGTAGGGCGAAAAATTTGAGAATCAACAATGGCCTAGAATATTGTTCTTTGACATTCGATACTTTCAGTAAAATAGAAGGTAGTGTGAGCTATCATACAATGGCTTACACTCCTCAACAGAACGGCTTGGTTAACAAAAAGAATCAAACAATTATCGAAAAGGTGAGATGTATACTTCTTACATCATGTTTACCCAAGGTTTTCTGGGCAGAGGTAGTTAAGACAACGAGTTATCTGATCAATTTATGTCCATCAACGACATTAGGACTCAAGATACCATATGAGATATGGCATGGTCATCCTACCAAATATGAGAAGCTGAAAGTGTTTGGTGTGCAGGTTATAAACACATAAAACATGAGAAGTTGAAGCTCAGTGCTAAGGAGTGTATTTTCTTAAGGTATTCAAACAGTGCAAAATGGTACAAGTTATGTTGTGTTGACCAAGAAGTACAAAAAATTATTTTGAGTTGTGATGTGGTGGACAACGAAATATTCTCTCTGGTGGCGAAGCAGGCATCGATAAAATTCATTTTACCGATTATGGTAGTTCAGAATTTGGAATTAGAGCAAATGGATGTGAAGACAACATTCTTGCATGGAAGAAATTGTAGCACCTTGAAAACCCATGCGGTTTCCGATACGCTCCATACTACTATTCATTGTTTTGATATTACAACTATAACGACCCAAAAACTGACTCGCCGATTTTCGATCTGTTCTCCTCTACTACTACCCACACATGAATAAAACTTTTATTTCTCGACTTAAAACAACCATTTTAAAAAAACGTCACAACGGAAGATTTAGATTAAAACCAGTTTAAATAAAGTTTCAAATTGTCTAAACATAAAAAAAATCAACTTCGATCGACCCCGGTAAATACCAGTCGACACTTTTATCAAATTTTTTTCACTATCGGTCAACACTTACATGCACCGATCGACACTACAGTTCTCTCTGTCCGTGTCGGTCGATCCATGAGGTCGACACTCCTTCTTATTTTACACTACCAGTCGACACTTGCTTGCACTGATCGACACTTTGTTTCTCTCTGTCTGCGTCGGTCTATCCATGAGGTTGCTCTTCTACTTACTTTACACTACCGGTCGACATTTGCCTGCACCGGTCGACACTTCGTTTCTCTTTGTCTGCGTCAGTCGATCCATGAGGTCGATACTTCCGCTTACTTTACACTAACGGTCGACACTTGCTTGCACCGATCGATACTTTGTTTCTCTCTGTCCGCATCGATCGATTCATGAGGTCGACACTTCCACTTACTTTACACTACCAGTCGACACTTGAATGTACCGGTCGACACCTTCTCTCTTTCTGTCCGCGTAGGTCGACATCTTCAGAGTTTGGTCGACCCCTTTACATACAGGTCGACACTCTGCACTCGTTTTTACACTGAACGGTCGACACTTTTGGGCATAGGTCGACACTTCCTTCACAAAATCTGTTTTTAAAACTTTAAATTCTACAGAGAAATCATTGAAACGCGACTCAACGATAAAATAACACAACTTACACACTTCCATCAACTCAAAATCATTATTTACATAAAAAAATGACTACTAAGGTTTGAAATCCGTCTATACATCCACATGACTCTAATCGACTCAAAATAATTCAAAACGACTCAAAAACAAATTCGACTAAACTCAAATTAACTAACTCTCTCACATACCCCCGCCCTGGTTAAAACGCCCCAATAGCCGGCCGGATTGTCCACGAGCGCACTCTTCCAACCGCCTCCTAGTCCTGGGCATGCTCTGAGTACTCACCAGCTATAACGTCATCACCTACATCACAGAACTCATCTATTAGCTTAATGCTAAATAAGTAATACATAAAAACATAACACTGAAACAAATATTTCCTAACATATGCAGTTTCTACAGTTTCGTATCTACTTTCGTTTACGTCTCCTTCTTACATCTTTTTTATCTTCTTACTATTGGGTTCTTCTTTACGTGCTAGATCAAGGTGACACACCACGCGGTCCACCTCACGAGACAAGGTCAACCTCAATCTAGTAAAGCAACACATCTCGCGGTCCACCTCTCGGACCAAGGTCACTACGTAAAGCAAGGGGAGAAGTGATATACCTCGCGGTCCACCTCTGGGGACAAGACCACTCAACCCCACCGTCATTATCTTCTTACGCACTTTAAAACATGGAAATTTATTTTCGTTTCGTTCTCGTACTTTAAAACCATGAATGAATAATAAACTAAAACATAACATAAAATAAACGTGCATGCAACCTACCGATCTATGATGTAGGCCCGAAAGCAAAAGCACCTACTACAATACTACTTACCTGGCGTCCTTAGCAACTTATACTCCGTATATGGCTCGCTAACTGTAGAACCTCTAAAATCATACATCCATTAATTCTTTTTCATCCAACTCATAAAACTCTAAAAGGAAACAACATCCTAACAACTAATCTAACTAAACCCAAAATCCTACACAATTTCTGACCAAATTCGGAAGTACATAACTTATCCAATACTCGTTCGATTCGGACGACTCGAAATGCTGCAGACTTCTGAGGACATCTAATTTCTAACGCTCTAATCAAACTCCTAATCCAATACCTATAGCTTGGTCGAATGTGGCCGATTGGAAACCATTCCATAATTCGAGCACTCGACTATCCAAACGCTCAATCTTTCCCATAAAATCCCGTAATCTACTCCTACTTCTAGCTCAAACACCAACATATGGATAAAAATCAACTATAACTTCAATTTCTTGTATCTCCCTCCTTGGTTTTCATCAAACCACTCAATACCCTCACTAACTTCATTTTTGTCGTTAAAAACAACTAACACACTAACTATCTACTAAAAACTAAATAAAATTTATCGTGGATTGAAGATTGACTAAGGAAACGGCTGATCGTCGTCGCTAGAAGGAAGAACTTTGAGAGAAGGGAGGGCTTCTCGCATGGGGGAAGGGGAAAGAAAATTCACCGGGGAGGAAGCTTTTGCCCTTCTTCCTTTAACCTTTAATCAACCCGTCATTTGGTCTGTTTCCGATCAGAATCTTATAATTTTCTCTTTCCTATTAGCCTCAAAATAATCTTTTACCTAACCGGCTAAATTTTCTCCCTTTAATTCCGACTAGAATTCTGCCGTTTACTGTTACAAAATTTTAAAAATCTATTTAAAGGAAATCTTAGGCGTTACAGAAATTCATGCAAAACCAATGTTGTCTATATTGGTTCTTGCATTTGAACTCCGTATATGTTAGAAATTCATCATAAGAAGGAGCACTTTTTTTGTTGCTCTACGTGGATGACATTATTTTTGCATGAAAAAGTAAATTAGGAATTAAGAATTTGAAAGAGAAACTAAGAAAATAGTTTGAATGAAGATATGGGCACTATGAATAAGATTCTCAGGGTTCAAATTTTAAGAAATAAAAAAGGAGGAATTGCAGTCGATTCATTCTGCAAAATTTAAAACCATGTTAACACACTATTGGGAACTCATTTTGAGTTGTCGAAGAAACAAGCTCCTTAAGATGAATTTGAGAAGTAGTTTATGGTGAAAATTTTGTATGTTGTTAGAGTGACTAGCAGATTTATGTCAAATCTAAGGAAATGTCACTAAAATTCTCTTAAATGGGTCATGAGGAATATTTCAAGTTCACTAGATATGAATTTATCATATGGTGGAAATACTGCAGCATCAATTGCGGCATTAGAATTAGAAGCAAAATCTGTAATCAAGTATGTTGGTTTTAATTTTGCTGGTTGTCTAGATCCTGCTTGTTCTACTTCAGAATATGTGTTTATAGCTTATCGAAGAACCATAAGTTGGAAAACGCAATTATAGAAAATTGTTGCGTTATCAACGGCATAGTTGGAGTATACTTCCGTGACCAAAGGTGTTAAGGAAACTCTCTGGTTGAGAGAGTTAGCTTTGGATCTCAGTGTGTTACTTCCTGTTCTGACGAGTTTTTGTGATAGTCAGATTGCGGTATATCTAATAAAAAACCTAACTATGCATGAACTTTCAAAATATATTGACGTAAAATTCTATTTTATTTGAGAGGTTGATGAGTAGGGAGAGATTGAAGTTCAAAAAATTGATACTGTGGAGAATTTTGTAGATGTTCTCACTAAAGTTCTTCTAGTCAAATTTAAGTTTATTTAAGATTAGAGGGATTAGAGTAAGACTTTGTATAGTTGGTTCGCAGACTTTGATTTTGTTTGGTTTATTTCAGTAGTTTTCCTAATCCTTTTAAGAGTTGTAATATTTTATTATAAATAGATGAGTTAGCGAGATGAAGGTTAATTAACTAGAAATTAAAAGTGAATCAGAAAAAAATAAAAGAGAAAAGGAAGAGAGAGGATTGCTCTGGAAAAGTTACCTTTTTTGTATCCTCAGGTAGTGTTGCGTTCAATGTTGTATCATTACATAAACATTTGTTTTTATTATTCAACAAATTCGCTATTGGAGTATTGTGTCATGGACATAAGTCATTTTGTCCAAATCACATAAATCTGTGTTCTTGATTTCTTCTCCATTCTTCTTCATTTTTTTCTGATGACTTTTTAGATAATTGACAACATACATTTATACGAAAATGTAATACCCTTGAGTAGTTATTTCTAGTTACATTTCTTTATAACTGTAATGAGTTGAAATCTATTGGATCTAGTCTTGAAGCCAAATATGGTTAGTTTTGATTCTAAAAGTTTAAACTTGAATAGAATCTTTAACTGCTTCGTTTATAATAACATTTCCATGTATCATTGGGTGAGGCATCTGAGAGAACAAGGTATAAAAATGCAACAAATTTATTGAACGAGGAAGACATGATAGTAAATGACAAGTTATTGGAGGTGTTATGTAACACCTTGAAAATTTAAGAAAACAATTTCCAAATATCCTAGTTAAATTTCTTTACAATTGTAATGAGTTGAAATGTATTATATCTAGTCTTGAAGCCCAGGAGGCTTAGTTTTGATTCTAAAAGTTGAAACTTGAAGAGTATATTTAGTTTGCTTGGTTTATAATATACTTTCTATGCATCATTGGATGAAGGACACAAGAGAACAAGGTATAGAAATGCACCATATTTTTTGAAGAAGGAAGACATGATAGTAGATAACAAGTTATTGGAGGTGTTATGTAATACCTTGAAAATTTAAGAGTACAATTTCCAAATATACTATCTAAATCGAGAAATTAAATATCAAGTTTTATCTCTTGAAAATAAACTTAATTATATAATTGGGTCTTTTGATTAATGTATTTTTAATTAAATTCATGTATTAATGAAGAGTAAACTAGAGAATAGTCTTTCATGTATATGAAAGTACATGCACATAGGTGATTCATGTATGTGTGAGTCATGTATTTAGTAAATTTAGGTATTAAAAGGTTCATGTATTATATTATACATGTACTTAAGAGTCCTAAAATTATGTGCGTCTAGTTTTAGAAAGTTGCCTTATCCTGGAAAAATTTCCCCCAAAGCACAAAAACCAAAATCCAACTAAATTGAAGAAAATTATTTTGTGATTTTACTCATTATTTCTTGTTCTCTAAAATTTTCCTTCTCATTCCAACAAGTTGGTAATAGAGTATATTTATGCTTTATTTTTTCCAACATTGTCAAATCTAATATAAATGAAATCAAATTCGAGAATCCTTAAATTACTCCATTTGCCAGACCTAAAATGTAGAAAAGTCTAACCAAATTTAAGGGATGATCAAGAACCATTCTCAAAGGGAAATAATTTTTATTCACTAATTACTTAATGCTTCGAAGGAAAGAAAAGAATTTCCTATAACACGTCCCATTTTGCCAAGTTTTACTACACATGAATTCTCATACTCAATGTTTCTCTCTAATCCATAGCTCCCTGTGTGAAAGTTACGTATTCAGTTGACCTAGTGTTAATCTTAATGAATTAATATTTCATAGTTAAAATGAATGAATTTTTTTTATATCTCTTCATAATTGAACAAGAATTGACATTTACATGCATGAATAAACTTGATAAAAATCCCATGTTTCTCTTTCTTCTTTCTTCTTAGCTCACCCAATTGTTTCAAGATACTATGCAATATAAACCCCGACGCATTATGAGCTCAAATTTGGACAGCTAGTGAGTAATAATCCCTCAAAATTTCAATTAGAAATCCCAACTGGAAAAAAGTTATAAGTTGTTGAACACGAGTTGGTCGGAATTGCACAAAACTTCACAAATTATGGAAGCGACTTTGATTACTATAATAATGACTCCAATTGACAACTCTTGGCACAATTATTGAAGTCAACGGCGTTGACTTTTCACCAAAAGTCAAAACTATTTTAGTCTGTTTTCGCATCGGCTTCCCGTTTATATCATTTCAGACCCCGATTGGACAGTAACGGGTCTCATTGACTTTTTATCCAAAACGTCAACTTCAGTCGTTTGGGCTCGTTCTTGCCCCGGCTTCCCATTTATATCGTTTTTTACCCCTTTTTGACCTTAACGGGGTTCCTCCTTTGTGTTGACATCCAGATTTGGAGGATTTTACTGAGTTTGAGGCGATTCCCAAGTAGCCACCGACTGCCGAGATTAAGAGGATTCACCACAGGGGTATGAGTTATTATACTTATTACATTATACCTATCCTCGCATGAATGTATATTATTTTTTATGGGATACCACCAGTATTGACATCAACATTTTTACGAGCATCTGCATTTTACATGGTTTATGCATGTACATGTTTTGCTGGATTTATACTGACTAGTTTAGTTTGGATGTCATGTTTTACTCGCCCTTGCCGACGGGGTCGATTTGGGATTTACCGTGAGATTTGTCATATGGCCATGCATATGTGTTTTATTCATGCATTGATTTTTTCACACACGCCATTGTTTTCTGATGTGCATTGGAGTTTGGTTCTGGAGATAATCGTCTGACACTCTCAGTTGGGCCCATACTGAGTTTGTCACTCACCTCAACGACTCCCCCCTCTACTGGTAGAGAAAAGAAGAGCAGGAACCGAGGTTGATCGGCTTCCGATATTGTGGATTTTCCCAGATATTGTATATTGTTATTTGTTTCATGTAAGCATTTTCTTTGGTATTGTACTGAGCATTAACATGTATTCTTTTTAATTCTTGTATTTCTACTATTGCTTGTATTCTCACATTTGTTATTTCGAGCAGTTCTGAGATCGCTCATAAAAATCTTTCGCAACTAACCTTAGTTTAGATAGTGGACTTCTCTAATCTTGATCGTTTAACCTGGCGTTTCTCTTAAGCCTCTTTCCTGGTTGTAACAGTTGAATTGCAGTAGATATCAATAACATATTATGATTTAATCTACTTGCTCGGTACAAATTACATCAATCCACTAATATTAGCTCAAAAGAATCGAATTTAAGTCATTAGAAATTAATTGAGCTAATCTAGATAATTTAATATAATCAAAATGAATTAACTTAATTAATCTTCCTAATAACAACTCTTTACCTTTCCAATTTCATATGTGGCCCCACCTTATTGGTGACTACATTTTATTACATGACATCATATATAAAGTCCTTATAAAAATTTTCTCTTTATTGAATATTCTCAAATTCTTACTCAATTTATCAGAATCAAATGTTTACAAACAATTGTGCTTAAGTGTTCAATACATTTAATTCAACTATAAAATTACATAACTTGAGTTATAAACCACCAAATTCTATAATTCTAGGGTCATTGTCTACAGTTAGAGGTGAGTAAAAATGAACCAGAACCATTAACCTAATCAAAACTAATTGATTCGGTTCTGTTTGGGTTGATTATAAATTTTAAACAACTAATACCTAGTTTTATTTTTTGAGAACAAAGTTTATTGGTTTTGTTTTTGATTTAATAGATTTAAAGGTTGCCGCTCGAGTTGATTTTCTATTTCTCATTGTTCTTCCTCAATGTTGGGTTGACTTCGAAGCCCCTATTTGTGCTCAACATTTTCTCGGTGTTCGTGAAGCAAGTTTTTTGTAAGGAATTTGTTGTTTTGCCTTGTCACCATAAATACTCTGCTAATTGAATATTATGTCATTAGAGCTACTCGATACAACTTCCTTTGTGTTTCCTAGTGAAGTGAGGTATTATTGTTCCTTGTCAGGAAAGGAATCTTCTTATTTTGGAATAGGGGATCTATGTGTTTATGTTTTTATTATCTCATGGTATTTGTTCTTTCTCGTTTACGGTTGTATGAGTGGTCAACTGAGTTTGCTAATTTTGAGCTTGACAAGAGTTGTCTGTCGATAGGTTCAGTTGATCCTTGTAACAACATCCGCATGTACTGGGTGTTTAGAGTCATTTGGATGTACTCCCTAGCAAATTTGGTGTGGGTGGCACCCGACTATGAGATTAATCTCCCTGTCAGTTTATTTTTAGGTCTACTTTGGCTTCAACCACATCATGCATGAAAGCCTCAATGGGATTGTGTGTCTGCTCTTAGTGTGATTCCTCTATGTTGTTGTAAGTAAGAAGATGATTTTTGGGTTTCGTGTAGTTCGATGACGTTGTTTGAATGTCAGTGTGAGGATTATCTTTTTGTCTCATGTGAATAAAGCTTTACGATTCGTTGGATGGGTCACTTTTTCTCGTTTTCTACATTTTTGAATTAGTCTTTGGCTGTTGGTTCAAGTTTTGTGTGGGGATATCTTAAGGTAGTTTTTCATTCCATTAGGGCATCCTAAATTTCGTGTCTTACCCTTCAGTTTTACCAATGCCTAACTGCCTTTGTGGATGTTATGAAATGCATTTTGGGTCATTCAGATTGGATTCTTAGCGACATCGTGGATTCTTCATGTCTCATTGGCGAGGTGGGGGCCATAAGTCATATGATGTGGCATATGTGTAGTGGTTGTCGATGGCACGCAAAGCGAGAGATGGAATCCCTAGATATTTGCGGTATGTGTTTGGGGGCTCGTGTTGCTTTGTGCAGGAATTTCATTTGATATCCTAGTGTTTAAATCTTGCCGCGTAGTTGGTCGTTGCCTAGGATCATGTTGAATTTCATATTTTCTGCTCTTGTAAATCACTGACATCTCGTTAAGTTTTCTTTCTCTTTGGGGTTTTTTGTCTAAGGGCTATCTTCGTTTGAAGTGGTGTAATTGTATTTGAATTCCAAGACTGTGTGCAGATTTGTGAATACACATGTTCTAACAATAGCTGACGTTCTTGCCCTTAAGGAATCCTTCTCTAATACACTAAGTTTGTTCTTAGTTCTGTTCAAATGCTACATGGTAACATGGTTACTGTGTATTCGAAAGACTTGATCTTCTATTGTAATTGTCTAAATCATCTATTCCTCTTGCTATTGATGTGTTGTTCCGATGTTGGGAGATTCTAGTATTGTTCGAACCTTCGTGTGTACTCAAGCAAAGATTTTTGTCGTTAAGTGTCGTACCATGGGTTGATTTGATGATTTGCGCATACAAACGTTTTTCGAGTTTTTCACTTTGTAACAACTCGACGTTGTGAGTCATTATTCATTTGTTGGTTGAGTCTGCCTATCCTATTTTGACTTGGGAGGGTTGTTTCCTTACATGAATTGGATGTTGTGCCTTGATAGCGTTGTATGTCTTCATGAAATTTTTTCTTATATCATCCTCGATCTCGGTTTTCTGTTATCCATTGAATTCTGAAAAGTTCCTTATTTTTCGTTTTCACCTTGAGTTTTGGGTAGTCAAGAAAATTATTCTGGCCTCTAGAGATGCGATAAAAGTTGGACAAATCATCCGCCCTTAGCAAAGTTTAAGTAATTTTCAAGTCTGCTTTAAGGTGTTAGCGTGCATTTCGTTCGCGGCTGTGTCGTTTGCCTCTAAGTCTAGGGCACATGGTTTGTCTTTGGCGCTAGAGATAATGTATGTCCCTTAGGTTCGTGTGAGGTGTGATATCAGTTGATTCAGAGTGGAATGTGATGGTGATCCCTTTGTGTTATCACTCATTATTGATTTTGGAGAAACTAGTTACGAGTTATACGAACTTGATTTGCCTCCTTGGTACAGGTATATCTTTCATATATCCACGATAAGGTGGCACATGCCCTAGTTGTCGTGTATCATCTTTTATATTTTCGTTCCTATCCAAATGGTTATTCACTCTCGTAGATGTCTAAGCTCTTTTGTGACAAAGAATTTCTTTAGTTGGTGTGTTGTGCAAGTTTCACAATGAGCAGGAATCTTCTTGGGAGCTTGTGTCGAAGGTTATTAGAAAATGTTTCCTTCCTTTTTTTTCTTTGCCCTTTGCAGTTATGTCAAATTTAGAGGACAAAATTTATTTAGAATGATGGAGAGTGTCATATTTGCGATATTTATATTTGTTATTTTCTGAGTAAATTTTTTACGTTATTCAAGGTCAACATGTTTTGTGGTTACTTGAATGCTCATGCTTAAGTGGCATTAGGCCACGTGTAATTATTCAGTCAAACTAGTCAAACCATCAATTTTGAGATCCTGCACAGTGAAAATGTGAAATTTCTCGTTAGGTAAACTAGTATTTTGTCATCGAATTTGTTGGAAGAAAATTCTCGAAGTGTTTGAGCCTTCAGTGAATTTCAAAGAACATTTGATGTAATTGAATCCTAAGATTTTTGTTAAGTAAATCAAATTGTCGCGGCTGATTTTTGTTTAGGGCTTGAAGATTTTTCTAGTTATGTTGAAAAGTTTTGACATTGTGTTTTTCCGTCATGTCAATTTTTAGGGTATTTTTTTAATATATATATTATAAAATATTTATTATTTTATTTAAAAGTATGAATAGTTTTTTTTTCTTTGTTCCGCAACCAAAAGGGAGAAAGGAGAGGGAGTGAGGCTCGAGTGTGTAGCTGAGGGTTTCCAGCATTAGGATCGTGTTTGTGACATTTCAATCTCCAAGTTTGGTGAAGATTCACCATGGGTGCGTCATTTTTCAACTCTATTTTAAAATTTTAAAGTTAGAGTTTAGTCAATTTTGGAGGCCAAGGGTCAACTCTTTACTTAAAGTGTTAATCCCCACCAACCCATGATCAGCAAGAATTAACTTTTTGCTTAAGATGTCGACCCCTACTGTTTCTAGCGTGCATGAAGAGTGATATGATATCGGGTCCTTTACTCCTCCCGAATGCGTGCTCGAGAGTGGAGGTTTGGATCCAACACATATATACTAAGCCCAGACAACCATATGTTTTCGATGTAGTATCACATCATCCCTTAAACCTTTAAAAGCGTCTGCCTCAGTCAGCAATCTGACCGGGACACACCGTAGGATGGCTGCCTCAATCGGCAATCTGCCTAATGTGCCCAACCGGCCAACAAAAGTGAAGCTCTGATACCAAATAATGTAACAAAGACCTGCAAAACCATGGTTATTCAACAAAACAACAAAAGATTGATGTTATCGGCTAAATCCGATAATCACCTCAATAATCTAATATATCTTCACTAAATAATTCCCAAAAGAATAAACACTTCAAAAACGAAATGTTACCTTATGAGTGGAGATTGTAACCTGAAGATTTCAAAACAAAATATTATCAAACAAAAAAGATACACAAAAGGACCTGTGGCTGGCCTGAGAAGCAACTTTGAGCACTTCCACGTGATATTAATTTTTTTTATGAAAATAACAACAGCACTTGGGCTATGGTCTTCACCATTTACTCTATTTTCCAACCCTAAGAGGTTTGAAGGGAAAAGATATGAATAAGATTCTACAAGCAACCAACCACTTGAGGAGATGGAGGCACACTCAACTAGGCCAACAATTTTGCCGAGGCAACTTACCTTGAGAGCCAAATGGTCTTCAACCTTGAGAGAAACAAGCCGTCTTTTATTAGTTCTAAAACAACTTACACAAATGTTTGTAAAAGATGATTAAATATCTCTTAAGGGCGGTGTAGGATTTCGGCTTGCAAAAATAGTGAGAATCCGATAGTTTGATCGAAGTCGTGCATGGGGCGCTCCTCCCTTCCTTCAACCATTGAGATGATGACTTCGTATGGTAAGTTGCGTTGATTCCATAAAGGGAAAAGATGAGCTATTTGGAGATTCAAATTTAGATAGTGTAAGCGCGCTCCTCTTCTCATAAAGGGTCGAGCTCCAAGTGTATTAAGCCATGCATGCTTCCTTCATAGCTTGTGGGCCTTAAGCTTTCACCATCTACTAATCCTATCATTCATCTAGTCCTAACATTCATCTAATGCATGCAATGTATATAAGGTTAGTGTTTTTGTGAGCCATTAATAAGTTAAGTATGAAAAAGTCCATTATAGTATGATAAATATTAAAATAAGCCATTAATGAAATGAAAGAGGTAATTATAGACAATGAACTCACTATCTTCTAGACATACAATAATAGAGTTGATATTCAGTGATTGCAAAGCCAAAAATGACCTTGATCAAGTTTAGGATTTAGCATCCAGAAATACGATACAGTCAATTGTTTCATTACTCTA
This sequence comes from Begonia peltatifolia, assembly GCA_022433055.1. Taxonomy (NCBI): domain Eukaryota; kingdom Viridiplantae; phylum Streptophyta; class Magnoliopsida; order Cucurbitales; family Begoniaceae; genus Begonia; species Begonia peltatifolia. Next base: position 2,270,196 of record CM039522.1, read on the forward strand.
GTTTATGAACAAAAGAACACATCTTCCAATGATTGAATGTCTGTTAAAATAATGATCCTTAATCGAGTCAATCAAACTCAGTACACACGGCCAGTGTGATCATCATGAAAAAAATGATTATGCATGCTCCAAGTAAATATGCTTATGAGAAAATACTCAAAATAGTTTTATAAAACAACTGTATGCATAAATGAACATAATGAATAAATCTGTATCTCAACTGATGAATATTGATAAACCGTTAAAATCTAAGTCTAGAATGACCAACTAAAATGTCAATCCTCAAAATGTATCATAAACTCATTATCAATAGTATGAAAAACTCTAAGAAACTTACAAACAATTCCCCAATTCGATTCGATCCCAGTTGGTTTGATCAGTTCTGTTCAGCTCGGTATGATTTAATCCACTCCATTCTGATCCAGGTCAGGTAGATCATTCTCATGATCCAACAATCCTTCGAAGAAAATATAAAGTTAAAATGAAATTACGAGGCGTAGAAGTTTCAAATTTTTAACATAAAGTGATTGAAATTTGAATGAAAATTTGACTCATCGTTAAAACTCGTCATTTCATTGATTTTCTTGCGAATTTAGAATCCAAAAATCTCATTACCGAAGGCTCGAATTACTCTCCAATTCTCTTTAAAGTTTTTGATGTTCTATTCGCCAAACGTCAAACTTCTACTACTATCATAAATTATTCAATCAAAATCCGCAAACTATAATGACCCAGAAAGGGCTAAGAATCTAAATTTACCTACAAAATTTGAAATTTACAAGCTGAGAGTAATCCTTCAAAAAACTCTAAATAAGAGTCTCCCTCAAGGCCTCATAACCGCCAATCTCAGGGTGATGAATAGTTTGAATAGGAGAAAATCTCGACAGTAGTTTTAGCCTATTGGATAAATTAGAATGTGGTGATTAAATGGCAATACATCTAAGCGAAAGCTGAAATTCTTTTTAACAGGAACAAAGGATGATTTGGTAACTGTTCACATCAAAAGAAAAGAAATATAATGTTTTAATTACTTACCTTTTATTTCTGAACATCTTCAAATGAGCTTTTATATTTCAATTGTTGGATGGAAAAAGGGATCAAGATTGAAAGTGGAGTCCTTAGAGGTGAAAACAAAGGGTGCCTATAAATAATTATTTTGAGTGATGAACTAGAGAGAGAGAGAGTTCAAGGTAAGCGACAGCTATGGGAAAGGAAGAAGGTCAAGCACAAGAATAGCTGAATCTAGTGATTTTTCCAAGTTCTGGGATGGGCCATACAGTCCAACTCATTGAGTTCGCCAAGCTAGTCGTCAGCCTCCATATTTTTAAAGTAATCTCCATCATCCCTACCCTCGGAAATCCTTCCAAAGCCTTTGAATCAGTCCTCCATTCTGTTGCCCCCTCTCTTTCCCACATCCTTCTTCCTCCCATTAATTGTGACGATCTACCTCAAGGAACCAAAGTAGAAACCATAATCTCTCTCACTGTCATCCGTTCTCTTCCTTCTCTCTGCCGTATTTTCAAGTCTCTAGTTCTCCAGCAACGTAAATTTGCCGACTTGGTCGTTGATATTTTTGCCACTGATGCTATTGATGTATGAAAAGAGTTCAACATACCTTCTTATATATTCTATACATCCAATGCGACGGCACTGTCCCTATCACTGCACCTGCCCAAGCTCGACTCGACGGTCGTCGGAGTAAACCACTAGTGAACACAGATTCGAGTAGCAGGTCTAATGACTCAGTGTTTGAAGTGGTTGGATGATCAGCCACGTGGCTTTTTCCTATTCGTCTCTTTCTGGAGCGGTTGGACCCTTTCTACCACTCAGATCACTGAGTTGGCAATGGGGTTGGAGATGAGCGAGCAAAGGTTTATGTGGGTCGTGAGGAGTCCCAGTGACAAGGCTGCAAAACGCCAGATACTTTAGTGTCCAAAATCAAAAAGACCCTTTTAATTTCTTGCCAGAAGGGTTTTTAGCAAGGACTAAAGAGAGGGGCAAAGTCGTCTCCTCATGGGCACCACAGACCCAGGTCCTCTGGCACAGCACCAGGGTCCTGAGCCACTACGGCTGGAACTCGGTGTTGGAAAGCATCGTCAACGGTGTGCCCCTCATAGCGTGGCATCTCTACGCCGAGCAGAAAATGAACGCGGTGATGCTAACGCAAGATATAAAGATAACGTGTCATCACCACCCACAATGTTACTCATTTTTGTAATATATAATCAACAACATTTACGCAATAGAAGGTGCATACAATCTGACTCCCGTTACTGTCACGACCCGGAAGGGGGACTAACAGAAACGCCAGGTTAAACGATCAACTTTGGAAAGGTCCACCGTCTAATCTAAGGTTACTTGCGAAAGATTTTTATGATCGATTCCAGAACTACTAAAAACAACAAATGTGAGAACACAAACAATAGTGGAAATACAAGAATTAAAAAGAATACATGCTAATGTCCAGTACAATACCAAAGGAAATCCTTACATGAAACAAATAACAATATACAATATCTGGGAAAATCCACAATATCGAGAGCCGATCAACCTCGGTTCCTACTCTTCTTTTCTCTATCTGTAGAGGAGGGAATCTTTGGGGTGAGTGACAAACTCAGTATGTGATGTTACACTTATCACTTATCTCATTTTGCATGCCCGCTTAAAATCAATACACGTGTTTTTAAATTTCAAAATCAGTTTCAATGTTATCAAATTCTCTTTTCATTTTCAAAATGATTGATGGGGTTAGTTTCAAAAATACGATAGGTATAATAAAAATAGGTCTGCATCAATCGTACAATCATATAAAATCAGGTGAACAGTGAAAAGAGAGGTTGCTCAAGGATCCTCCGAGCCATACCACAAAGAAAGGCTACAATAACACCGATAAGGCCTTATAGGGAGAAAAGAATAGGTTAACCAACCAGGAGGGAATCAAACAGATCAACTCAACCTTAGGCCATCACGGATACATGCACAGAGCACACCAGGAGGGACACAATCACTCAACCCTGAGCCCAACAGCACCACACAATGGACTTATAAATCGGGGGTAGCAACGAACAGATACTGCCAGGTCAGGTAACAGGACTCGCAAAGCTCAGAGTCCATCACTCCATTCGCGGGGAGTACCGCACAATAATCAATCATCCAGGAGGGTACACGACCCGTCAACCCCTGGGCTCCAGAAGGGTACACGACCCCTCAACCCCTATGCTATATCCAAACAAGTGTGGGGAGTACCACGGTAACCCTCAAACACGAGTGCATCTAGGCAAAATCCTCTTATACTCTCAGCGTATGGGCCCAGCTGAGAATGTGAGACAATTATCTCCAGAATCAAACTCCAATGCATATCAGAAAATAATGGCGTACGTGAGAAAACCAATGCAAGAATAAAACACATATGCATGGCAATATAAAAAATCTCACAGTAAATCTGAAATCGCGCCCATCAGTAAGGGCGAGTAAAACATGGCATCCAAACTCAACTAGGCAGTATAAATCCAGCAAAACGTGTACATGCCCAAACAATGTAAAATGCACATGCTCGTAAAATGCCGACATCGATACTGGTGGTATTTTACAAAAAATAATATACGTGCATGGTAGGCTAGATATAACGTAATAAGGATAATAACTTGTACCCCTGTGGCGAGTCCTCTTAATCTCGGTAGCCGGTGGCTCCTCGAAAATCCCCTCAAACTCAGCAAAATCCTCTAAATCTTATATCCAGTCTAATCCTTCAAAAATGCCCTTCACTAACGTTGCTCTACTCTTCGAGACGAAGAGTTTGACACCAAAATCGCTCCGAACGGAAGTCGTTTGGCCGGCGTCACCTCTTCACCTCTCTTTTGGTCGTTCTGTCTCTCTCTCTCTCCACGTTTTCTGCTCAAGAAAACCTATTGTTTTAAATGAATTATTTTATTTTATTTATTTTATTATTTTTAATTCTTATATTGAATTTATTTATTTTATTAATATTAATTTCATTTAATAATTTTTTTTCGATCCTTGAATTTTTCTCGAATAATTCCTTCGTTAAATTTTAACGTCATTTACCCGTGAATTAATTTACTTAGATTACGCGATTGCTAGCGATAAATTTTGTTTAATTCTTTAAATTAAACGAACATGCCACGCGTAACAAAAAATTTGTATGTCACACTCTGTTTAAATTTACATTTAAAATTCACGAAAAATTTATACAAAATTTACCTTGAGTAAATTTTTTACGGATTTTACATCTTTTCCCCTTTTTTTATGAATTTCGTCCTCGAAATTCGCCTCAAGTACATATCGTAGAAAAGGTAAGTGCATCTCTCCGCCATCTCAGATTCTAGCTCCCAAGTAATCTCTCTTTCTGTGTGGTTCTTCCATAACACTAGAACGTAAGGAACCTCTCGACGACGAAGCAACCGAAACTCACGCCTCAAAATCTGTTATGGCTCCTCATCGTAAGTACTTATGTACTTATGAATGCTTAGCAGAAGTACTGGTCGGAAGTAGAACGCCTGCTTTGACCACACTTTCCATTCACATTTGAAAATGGCTGCATTATACGCCTTTTCCTCTGAGTCTTCCTGTTCATAAGAACCATTAGTTTCTGATAATTAGTAGGTTCTCAGCGTAAAATAAGGAGGAAGAGGAGGAGGAATATACGAGTTTATTCATGGTTTTTTGGACTTAAATTATTGTCTCTCCTATCATCATGGTGGAGTGGAAGGTCTTGTCAAAATTGGACAATAAACGAAGTTAATAATTGTGTTGCAAGATTGTTGGGTTTCTTAGAGAAACCCAGCTGCTACAGAAGACAAAAGTAAAAAATTAATTTCATTGCAAATTATTTTCTGGATTTGGATTGCAACATTTAATATGTATTTTGTGATAACTGAGATTGAAAATAAAGGTCAAAATCTTTTAACAAACAAATAATAAAAAATATTCGAGCAAATAATACGAAAATAAGATATTTTCTTCCGTTGCTTTTGCAGAGTATGGAACCAATCTACATACTTCTGCTTCAAGGTTCATTTTGCAACTCTAAAATATTTGATTTAAATCTATCACTTTGATACAACAACATTGTGGAACCAATTGATATATCTTCTGAGAGTGTGGGCTTTAACAACATCAATGAAATGAACATTTTCAATCATGTGTCATCTCATTGTCATGATATCTCTCCAATTTCAGTTGAAACATCTGTTGTTTAATCACAATATTTTGCTGTTAAGAGTAGTACACATGCATATACCAAAGGTCAAGCTTCAAATGACTTCACCATTAGGGTTTAAACGTAAAGAACAAGCATCAATGAAGAGAAATGCATGTATTAGAACTAACAGTTTCTCTAAAGTTAAGCACACAAACTTTACTTCTTTCTTTGTCACATATCAAATCATTAGTCAGTGTAAACACAACAGATCTTCAAAGTGCAAAGACAAATATATAAAGAATGAAGATTCTGAAGTTTGCGGTCTTCTTTTACATCCAACTCCACAAAACTTGAAACAAAATGATGAAGGTTGCAACCCTAACCTGACAAGATACGCATCTTTGAGTATTGAGGATGATCCTGAAGACGACATCAATGGTGGAAAGTCTACTTCGCCATAGGTAGATGTATGACTTCAACAGTCCTTTTGTTAGAAGCCTTCTTTTTTAAAATAACTTATAGTTTGTACTTTTATTTTGAAGTTGTCTTTTTGTTGTAAATTACAACTTTATGATAAATAATTGTCTTGAATGTTAGTAAAGTAATTTTATTTTGTTATTTTATATATTTATAAGTATGCATTTATTTAAAAGTACATTTTCTTAGATGTTACATTTCTTAAATTTTGTCTCTTAAAAAGATGTTCATGTTTTACAATAGTAGGCCTTTTTGTTTCTAGATGTCCAAGAGGCCTTTATAGCATTCACAATAAACCAAGTCCACGAAGATTGTTAATTATACAAGGAAACCAGGAGCCTATGTTTTTCAAAAGAATAGTTGTCTTTTAGGTTCTCAGGGTGCTAACAAAATGTTTGAGGAAGTATTGAAAGAGAAAAAGGAAAAAAAAGATTTTCTTATGCTAAAAGATCGAGAAGAAAATTAGATCATTCTTATCATTTGCAAGCGAAGTTAATATACAAGTTGGACGTCATTGACCATACAAATTCCGATCTTTTGTTGAGAGATGAGATTGTCCCAGTTTCTAAATTAGAAGACCGATGAATTCACTAAAAAAGAAAAAGAGTATATTAGGTTTTCGAGGGTTCACATTAAGAAGTTTGTTTATATAGAGAAAGCAAATAGAAGTACTACTAATATTTTTCAACGACGTAAGATTCACACTGGATTTTTTAATGCACACGAATATAATATTATAGGATACAAAATATGGGTGAAGAGTGTCGATTTAGAGGTTAGAATCTTAATTCTTTCTTGTGTTGAAATGATTATGAATTGACAGAAATTATATGTTAGAGTAGTTGATGAGAATCTCATTTAATTTTTCTTTTTTTTTTTTGGCAAAAAGAACATATTCTGCTCTTCGAAAGTGGATGTGTGGCAAAGAGCGTGTGACAATACAAATCGGTTGTTGTTACAATTATGCAATGGTATGGTTATTTCTTTTTTTGTACTCATTCTGTATCTTTCGACTAGAAAGAAAATTGATTACAAATTTAAAATTATTTAGTTGTAACTTCTTATTAACAGGACAATAAAAAAGACCCATCAGGTATAATACGAGACAAAGAAGTTGATTTACTTCCTCCATTGTTTAAGAAGGTGATCAAAAGGATAGGATGGCGTATTCTACTGGTTGATATTGTCCCTGACAGTTGCATAGTGAATATATATAACGAAAATGACTGCATTTCTCCACACATCGATCATCATGACTTTATTAGACCATTTTGCACTATCTCCTTATTAGCTGAATGCAATATAATTTTTTGTACTAATCTAAAATCTGTCAATCTATGAGAGTTCATTGGGCCAATTTCCATTTCTTTGCTTCTCCTTTGAATAAAAACTCTTACCTTTTCTCTACTTTACTCAACCTTTTTTGTTTTTTTTTTTTTTTACATTTAGTGTTTTATTGCGTTTTAATTCCATGCTTATTTTAAATACTAATGGAGCTAACATTGCAAAACATTGTGTTCGTAGCAGCGTTCCACAAAAAAGTTTGCTTTCATATTTCTTCAAAGTAAAGTAGAATTTTAATCGTATTTATACTTTCATCATTTGTTTAATTTATTGATCATAATGTTGCCTCTTTATTCTTGCAGGATTTTTGTTACTTTTCGAAAAATAGGTAATTGAAAATTGTCATACAAATTCTTCACATCGAGGGCTTGAATGAATCGTACCGCTTGATTGTCTTGGTTGGTTAGTAATTGAACATTTGTCTTACGTTGATCGTCCACCACGTCACCAAATTTGATTATCGTTGTAACGTAAAGAGCTAAAATAGAAACAATTATGAAGAAACAATGACATTTTGTGTGTTCAATGACTCATAAGAAATTTTTTTGTCGACTTTATTAAATATTGTTGTTGTGTTTGTTATTTTTGCCCTTCAAAATTTTGTTAAATATTTGTTACGGTGTATAAATATAATTGCATTAACATAAACACAGCAAGCATATATTTTCTAATGAAATATTTTATTACAATCAAACTACAATTTTTTTAACTTATTTTGTATTGTAGTCTTTAAAATTTAATGTTAAATATAATATCTTGAAGTTTTAGAAAAAATCCCTTCACAACTCGTAGAAGACAAACTAGTTTTTTAAAAAAAAAATCTAGAAGTGATAATATTAAACTAAAATACATTAAAAGAAATTAATATAAGATAGAGATGAAAAAAATTACATTAAAAACAAAGTTCATGAAAAAATAAAATGTATTAATATATTATATTTCAAGGTTAAAATAATAATTAAAAAATTACAATAAAATAAAAAAGAATATAAAGATTCACGTTTTACCGCAGTAATAAGATATTCACTTAAAAAAACAGTTAATCTTTCAAATAGTAAAATCGTCCTGCATTTTGAGTTTAATAACGTTCGTACATTTATCGGATTTATCACTCATTCATTAGATTATAACATATCTACTTACTTTTTTGGGTTTTAATCTAATATAAGAGGATATAACACGGAGCAAAGTTTGAGTGTTACCCTTACCTGACACAAGAAATTGTTACAAATAAGGACTTGGGTGGGTGCAAGTGATGATGATTTGAAGAGTTTCTGAGTGATGTTATGTATTTCAATGAACCCAAATTGATAGATTACAATGGCTGGCAACTATATGTTATCAGAGACTATTTCTACAATTTGTCAGACAATGTAAACCAAAAACTCTCAATTGACTTGTGTCCATCCAGGAGGCATTTAACATAAGACAGCCTCAAGAAAGAGCAGGAAATGCAAACAAAATTTCATGTGACTACAGATTAAGACTGGAAACTAACTGAACACTACTTTTAAGAGTATATAATTTAGCTGGTGTACATTCTCTACTAAACCTGGCATAATTTATTGACGCAGATCTTGAGTTAACAAAAAATCATTTTACTCCACAGCTACCAGAGACTACACGATCACCTACCTCGTACAATCTCGGAGCATTGCCCTCACTTCGTTAAAGCAAGCTTCAAGATCTCCAAATTCTTTTGTATCCGAGAAATTATCTGCCTGTAATTCCATTAACATCACTTAAATCGTATCAAAAGTCTTAATAATATCAGAAAACAATAAATGCAGTGTGCTATTAAATCACCAATGTGGGTTAGCAACACTTCAATCAGTCTACGAACAATCATATGACAAGGTTTAAACTACGAGTATGTAAAACTTCAAGATTTGTAGACATCTATAACCTCTAAGTTCAGGATTTTTCCTAAATTTTTTACCTTCAATATTTTTTTAACTAATTTAAATCTATATATTTCTTCTATAAATACCATTATGGCGTCTACGCCCTCGTGACCCTGAGGCGCAGGGTCCAGCCCTAACCTAAATCCTACAAATTTAGTCACGGCTCCCAAACCCCGACCTAGCTCTCACAAAAAGTCTGGCTGAGCAGAAGGTCGGTCTTTAGGCCAGATGGCAGAATAATGTGAGTTTACACCTCATGTCTCTCAATCTAAACATATTCAAATTCGGTAAACGTTTCTTGCCTGTTTAAGGGTACTTTTAAGGTGCATTTCAGCCGCAAACAGCTCCCGTTGGCTACCATTAGATTTCGAAATTTCCATGTAAACCTTGCAAAGTTCCACAGATGCTTGAGAGAACTTTTTAAATCTATTCTCATCTTTCCATAAATCAATTCCCTGAAAAAAAAAAAAAAAAGGATGAAACCCCAACGACTATTCAATATAAAAGAACTCCATGTTTTCATTTACTTTAAAGACAGATAATCCACCTTTCCTTCTTAAGGTTGCAATGTTTTATCTTTTAGACAACAATTCTTTATTTGATAATAAGGTAAAACATGATCACTTACACCTATGAAATTATAAACACTGAATTTTCTTTACATTGACCGCATTTTTGTTACTCAGTGACATTAGTTATATAGTTACAAACAACAAGATTTAATTTAGGTTGGTATTACCTGATATGATCTAACTTGCTTTAGAAGGGCTTCAGAGCACATTGTAAGATCTCCTTTGATTTTATGCCACCTTGCATATATACCCCAAACATCAGCTCCACTACCACTTCGAACTATCTATAAAATAAAACAAAACGGCATCTATTAATTTCTCACGTGTCATTTTCAGTTAACCACAAAAGTATGATAGAATTGCATATGTTCCATATCACAGAAATATAACGAGATTCAAACACAACTGAACTTTAAAAAAAAATTTTGAAAAGCAACGAGCATTTTTTTATAAGAAACAACAATTGTATTTTTATGTATTAACTGAACCCAAAAAAAATTCACAACCATTAAAAAAATTTCCAACTAACCATGAGATCCAGTAAAAATTCACAACGAAATTAAAACTTGTCAGTCAAATTAATCAACGATAAACTCTTTGTGGTGTTTTCAACTTGCATTGATGTACACCCATTGGGTGACTGACTCCATTGCATAGTTTCAGCTATCCAAAATACCAAAAATTACCTGCTAGTGAAAATAGTTTAGATATTTTACCAGAAAATATCAAAAAGAACTTGGTAGTTTGATTACACTAGGATAAACAAAAATGTTCTCGCTAGGAAACAAAAATGTCACCAACAACAAATTGACTATTCTCTCTAGGAAACGAAACGATGGAAACAGAATTCAAGGAGTGGCTATTTACTAATTCAAGCAATAAAAAATGTTCTCGCTAGTTATAAATAGCTAGAACCTTCCTTCTTTTTTTTTAATCTTGATTGCATGTTATCAATACTCAAAATCTGTAATCTTTCAATCAAAAAATTCCATTGATCACCCTAAATAATGTGTCCTTCAAACATTACTCAGAAGAAAAACAATGACCAATAAAACGTTCACACCTATAATAGAATAGTATAGGAAACAACAATTGATATATGATCAGAAGCACATTAAATCAATCTACTGCATCACTATGTAATATTTCATACCAAAACCATTAGTGTTATGTTTCTATTTACGGGGCCAATGCGTTATAGCTCACAACTTTTAAGCTATTGGCTTGGATACAAAATTAAGTAGAAATGAATTAAAAAAAAAAAAAAGAAAACGAAAATATCCACACCTTCTGTAGAACTTTACCCAATAAATCCACCAAAAGATTGGTTTCCCGTCCTTTTCTAGTTTCGGACTCTAGATGTGTTTTGTCATTCAATGAATTTTCTGAAATTTCCTTTATGATAATGGGATCAATTTGACTGATACCATTATCATCACGCTTCCGCATAGTAGACACAGAATGACTCCTCCAAAACCTTCCCTCCACATCTATCATTATTCTCTCCAGCAACTCGACATCAACTTTCTTATTACTTGTCAAATCCAACACCATATGTGTAGCTTCCACAGCCTTACAAGAGAAAGCATCACATCATTCATAAAGGAAACAAAGTTCTACCAGAAAAAATTTAACTCAAAGAAACTTGACATTGATCATTGATCTTGTAGAGCTCCGATTCAGCTTGAAGCATTGCACCTCTTGTTCAAATGTATTTGAACTAGTTAAAAAGGTTCACAAAAAATTACCAGTGCCTAAATTTCACTCCCTCTTCAGAAAAATGAAAAAATAATAGAAGATCCTGACGAACATTTTGACAAAGAAACAGAAACAAGTAGAAATGATGCAAATTATGATAGCAAGCATTATAACCTGTCGTGGTCAAACGAAAATCAACAATTTTGCTTAAAATTTGGAAAGAATTCAAATTTTATCAAACCAAAACCAAAATCAGGTTTGACCAGTGCTCCAGCTAAAAGGATCAGATTTGATTCCATTATTAGTGTATATTTTCATTTTAAATTCAAATGTATCATTTACATATTTCCCTCGTAGATTATAGTGTTTATTTTTTAAAGTTTACTGTTTTCCTAATTCGTTAGGTCTATAAAAGAAGGTTGTAAGTTTCTGCTATTTATTAAATGAGACAAGAATTCCCTGATCCCAACCCATTTAGGAGATTAAGATTTCATTTACAAAGAAGACCCTGTCCAACTGATCCACCATCATTCTCCCTCACTTGGAAAAATCTCTGCAGTCACGGCAATTTGGAATTCGAACATCTATCACCTGTTTTAATACCAACTTACACGGACAAGCTACAATTCCTATAAAAAATTGCAACTGACAGTAGAGGTGCACCACTTCATCATCATCAACCATGACCATAGTTGGGAGCACACTCTTCGTGCTGAATTCACTTACAGACTTATTTAGTGAAACCCTTTTATTTTTATGAGTGGATGGTAACCCCATATCCAAAGTTTCATATACTTTCTAATGTTTATGATTATGATTTTACTCTCACAAGACTTAATTTTGGACACATACCAGAGCATATTGCAATCAAGTGCCCACCTAGGACATATAAGGGTCCACCATTGACACTTCATTCTGGCCATGAAAAAGAAAGGATGTATCGAAGCATTTTCCATACCAAATAGTTGAGCAATCTTATAATTGTCAAACAGTCAATTTTCACAGACACGCAGACAGGAATATGCAAAATATACACTTTAACGTCTCAAAAGGTTAACGCAGATTAACCTAATGAACCTTCTATCTAGGTTCCATCCACAACGCTGGCAAATTTCTCATGTGACCCTCAAGCTTATAAAATTCTTGCTCTCCCATTCATGCTTTAAAATTCTCTTACCCTCCCTCGATGTAGAAAATCAGGTTGACAACTGAACCATAAAATTGCATTTCAAGCACAATTCTCCATAGAAGCTTTCACCTAAGCATGTTCACTTCAAATTAAGCTATTTGAACTTTTTTAAGTTTGAAAATGCAATACAAATTTTACCTACAAACCCATTTGACAAAAGCACGAGTTCACTAAGAGGAATGTGATAGGCCCCCGATATGATACACGAGCAAAAAAGGACCTAAGAAACAAAAGGGGGACCAGCTGGAAGGTGCGTAGGGGAGTGAGGAGCCGGGGGGGAATTTGTTCGGTTAGGGGATAGATTGTGGGTCATGAGAAGATATAAATATGAGGAAAAATAAAGGAGGGTGTGGAGAATCTGGTTAGTGACTGGGAGTACTGAGTCTCTTGAAAACTTGTGAGCTTGTATCCCTTTGGATGGAAGGAGTATCGTGAATACAAGTCCCTCTTGTTTTCTCTATCTTTTTCCTTTTGTTATCTGTGTTTGCTCTCTGGGCAGGCTCTACCATAATGTAGTCTATGAATTTCAACAATGAATATATATTGCAACAATAGACGATATTTCAACAATAAAGCACTATTGCAAAGAACCTTCTACAAATCTCTATTGCAAAACAGAAAAAATAAATGAATTTGGTGTGGGGATTTTCTGCCCTCGGTTGCTGTCCATGGGTAAAGGAGCACCGAAAACTTGACAAAAAGTTGGATGAAAACTAACGAATGGTGCAGTCTGTATTTAGCTATTAGATGAGTTTTTGAAAAGAAATTCAGTTTAAGGTTCTCAATGTTTCTACTCTATTTTAGGGGGTAAAGTGGATTTTTTCATATATAATGTATTTATATTTTCAGAAAAGGTTATCAAGGGGCTGACATTTAATCTCATACCAGAAGAAATTTCAGCATCCACGGCAGAGATAAGCATACCTGACTAATATTGCCCACATCCATAGCAACATGACTATAGTTGTCCCACAACTGCCAGCTGTTTCGTCTGTTAAAAATAGTGTCAGCTCAAATACATATCTCATCTTTGCAATGACAGCTAAAAGTCCTCTTTTGTGTCTACTATCAGTGACTATCTAAATCAAGAAATTGAAGAATGTACTTTTCATATAAATTTTTGTTGTTATGAGAATAAAGAATGAAGACCGAACTTGTATTTCAGGGCTTCTTTAAATGCAATGAAAGCTTCTTTGATCCTTTTCTTGATCATATGCCTGTACCACAAACAAAAATGGATTGTACTTAACTCAGCATAATGAACAGAACAGATAATTTCCATTCACCTTCATAGAAACCATTCTTCTTATATTCCAGAAAAGTAAAAACAATTCACTAACATACTGTTCTCTAATGTTCAATGGATTTAGAAATAAAGAAAAAATTAGCACAAAATATGAATGTTCATATATGGTATTCCTCATAAAAAGACTAATTAAGGACATGACACACCTACTCACTGGTCAAATAGGTCATTCCAATATATAACTACATAGTTTGTGTTAATCAATTCTAAAAATGAATTATAATCATAACATTGTATTATGAAAAAAAAGAGCAGAGAGAGTAAAGTAATAAATAAGGGTAACATACAAACAAGCGACATTATTCCAAGCCTCTCCGTTTTCAGGATCAAGTTGAACAGCACGAGTAAACGCATCCAATGCTTTTTCAATATCCTCAGCCTGCAATTATTGCCAACAAATTATTCACAAAAGTATGATAAAATAATAGAAAATAAATTGACATATAGATAAATGACCAGCAGAAGACAAAAAAGAACCTTCAACGCAGCCGCCCCTAGAGCAAACCAGCCATCTGGATATAGAGAATTCAAGGCCAATGCAGACTCCCTATAAAAATTCAGAGAATGCATTTCAGATAAAAACCATTTAAATTGGTCCATTATCTTTTGACATCATTCCAAATGCTTCAATCAAAACCTACCATCGTAATTGAGCTGTCTTATAGTCCCCTTTATTGTATGCACTTCTAGCGAGGGATCTCTATGAAACATGACAAGATCAATAAACCTAATAGTAGATTAGTCAAAGATTGATGTAAAAAGAAATAAAGGAGAAAAATATCACCAGCGCTCGGGCTGATCGATTGTTTGAAACTTCTAGGGCTTTCTCGTAGCAAGCATCATTAAGTGTAACATCACCCAGTGAGCACCTAATTTTTTCCATAAAGAAAAATTTGAAATCACTTAAATTCAGTTCAAACCCCACTCTAAAAAAGATCAACGTTTTCCTTCTAATGAACAAATTTTGTGCTAATTCATGTCATTGAGGGAGGGAGCACGAACAATCCGAAAAGAGAAGAGTCCAAACATATCTCTCTATAAGTTAAAATTTAAATCATAATAAAAAAACAGTTACTGATTTATTTGAATATAAAATTCACTTTTGTTTCATGTATGTGATTTCTCGTAGCAAGCACCACTATTTGTAACATCACCTAGGGAGCACCTATATTTTGAACTCAATTAAAAAAATTTTAAATATTTAAATTCATTTCAAAATCTCATTCTGGAAAGATAAATATTTTTCTATTAAGAATCAAAATTTGCATAAATTTAAGTCGCTTTAGGAGGGAGAATAAGCAAACTTCCTCAAGGAAAAAAGTTCAAATATAACTTTCCAAAAATTGTAAATAAAATAAAAGGACATTTCTCAATTATTTTAATTGAAAATTCTCTTTTGTTTCGTTTCTATAGTTTGATCTCGTCATCTGCTACCATTTATGCCATTGCCTTGCTACCATTTATGTCACTTGTGTTCTAAACGTCACCTTTGGGCCATATACTTGATTCTCATTTCCACCTCAACATATATTTATGACAGCATAAGTTTCAAACAGTAAGTTTAATTAATCTACAGTTGCGTGAAGTTTACCAAGCCAACCATATCGAATTATCTTTATCATAACTCCTTAGTTTGAGTCATTGAAATTTATGTTATAAGCAAACCCATTTTTGAGGATCCACTTCACTGATTAAGACAAATGAAAATGCCTTGATAATTTTACATGCAATAAGTTGTTTCACTCGTTGAATCCAGATCCATAAGTGACTCAACCAGAACCCGCGACATATGATAGCTAGTCTGAATCAATTTAATGATATCATTTTGTGACATTTAAAATCTTTTTTGATTGTTGTTATTTAAGGTATGCTAAGCCTCCAATAGAAGGCTAGCAACTATTACATCAAGAAGATTACAGTTAAATAAGCCACATAAGAGTTGTGTAAAGATATCACAAAATTAGGACATGGAATAGGATTGGAAAGAGAACAAGTCACTCCAAACATTGGGATGTAGGTTATAACATTCTTGCATTCATAGATTAAGAAGTAATGTCATTCTAGAATTTCACTTTTCGGTGAGTGAAATTGGGGCATGTAGTTAAAGTCTTATCAGTTGACACCAGAGTGATGGCTCAAAAATTTGTGGTGACAAGATCATATTCTCACAAAGATCCAACAATAGAACGGTCAAAAAGAAATGAGAGAATAAGGGATAGTATTGTTGATCAAGAGTATTTTGTTTTACTTTCTTAATATTTTTTATATCTTCTACTTCTATCCTGAGAACCGAAAATAATTATAGAAATTTTCAGTAGTTTATAAAATGCTTCAGAGAACAACTTTTAGGAAAAATAGAAAAGCTGGTCTAACAGCAAGGAAGTTCGTTTCAACAACTATTAGAAGGTTATGCACAGTTTTTACTTTAATGTTACAATTAAAGAAAATTTCTCTCTTATTTCTCGTAAGGATTTTAGATACAACAAATTCATTCACAACCAAATTCAAATGTTTCCATTCTTAATTCGCATCTCATAAATGTCAATGCTAAGTTGAGATTGCTGCTAAGATAAACCTTCTAGCTCATAATATAACCTATAAACATAAATTGAGGAGATTGAAAAAAATTAAATAAATAAACAAAAAATAAACCATTCTTTCTCGGTGCAAAGGTCACAAAGAGGTTAGCTACTAACCAGAGTCGAGAGTCATGGGGCACTTCAGATATGCGTGCATTGATGAGTTCAACGGCTGCTGATTTTTTCTCTAATAAGCTAGCCCCACATATCACATTAAACACCAATGTCAACAATGCATAATAATACAATTAATGTGCAGCAAATAAGAATTATCATACCGGTAGCATAAAATAAGATTATCCCACAACTCTAACTCCTCAAAAATTTTAGTAGCCTCCCCTATCAGACCATAGCGTACTAAGAGTTCTCCATATTCCCTGTACATATGAGAAATGGCAATAGAGAGAGAGAGAGAGAGAGAGAGAGAGAGAGAGAGAGAGAGAGAGA